>NIPS01000005.1:797249-1397249 GCA_002215975.1 Dryadomyces quercus-mongolicae
CCCCCCCAGAACTCACTCATCTCCCCCGCTTGCCTCTCCACCCACCCCCCACCAGAATCATCGCAACTCGTCGATCACCATGGGCAAGCAAACCAACCTCTATTCCTTTTCCGACGTCGCCGACTTGGCTCCGGCCCTGCGCACCTATGTCATCCAGTGCCAGAACGCCGGCATTGTGCGCCATGGCGTCTTCAAGGTGGCCGTCTCCGGCGGCAGTCTGCCGGCCACCCTGGCAAAAGCTCTGCTGCTTCCTCCGGGTGTAGCCCCAGCAGCTGCGCCTGCACCCGCGGCTGTTCCTGCACCCACAGCTACAGCTACAGCTACAGCTACAGCTACAGCTGCACCTGCGACGGCAGCACCATCTGCAACACCCTCTGCAACACCCTCCGCCGCAATAGAACCCACCACCAACGGCACCGCCGACGACGTCGTCCGCTTCGACAAGTGGGAAATCTTCTTTGCCGACGAGCGCGCCGTCCCGCTCGACCATCCCGACTCCAACTATGCTCTGCTCAAGTCGGAGCTGCTCGACAAGATCCCCGCCGGCGCCGGCCAGCCCATCGTCCACACTATTGACACCACCGTCCTCAACGACACCCAGGAACTCGCCGACCAGTACGAGCAGGTCCTCGTCGCCTCTTTTGCCAGCCGCGACAGCGTCCGTCTGCCCATCTTTGACCTGCTGCTGCTCGGCTGCGGCCCCGACGGACACACCTGCAGCCTCTTCCCCGGCCACGAGCTGCTGCGCGAGACCAGCGCCTGGGTCGCCCCCATTGAGGACAGCCCGAAGCCCCCGCCGCGCCGTGTCACTCTGACGCTGCCCGTCGTCACTCACAGCGTGCGCGTTGCCTTTATCGCTACGGGCGCGTCCAAGAAGGACATTCTGAAGCAGATCTTTGACCAGGATACCGGCCTGCCGTGTGCTCTGGTCAACGACGGCGCCGGCGACCGCTGCAGCTGGTTTGTGGACAGCCCGGCCATCGAGGGCGTGAGCTTCCCGAAGCGGGGATTCAACTTGTAGAGAGGAGACGAGAGAAAACAGAAAGGAGACGAGAGGCTCAAAATCAGAAGTTAGAGGTCAGAGGTCAGAGGCAGGACAGAACAGGACAGGACAGGATAGTCCCAAAGGATGGCCGTATGCGGACCTTTTCATGGTTTATGATTTCTTTCGCCTTTTTTTCCTGGCAGCGCCGGCATCATTCGTTTGTTTTCGCTTCGTTTTTTTTTCTTTCTTTTTTCACTTCATTTCTTCTTCCAATTCGGTCCATCTCTTTGCTCTTTCAACCTACCGCCTCGACCTCTTATCCTTTCCTCCTCTCCTTCTCTCCTTCTTCCCTCTCTCTCTTCCGTTATGTTTCGAGGATTGCCTGTCTGCTTTTGTCCTGCATAATATCGTTGCTATTCCTGCTTAATTGTTGCCAGTGTTCGCATAGAATGGCACAAGAAAACATAGGACTGTGTTTTTTCGCCAGTTCGCGTCGCCCATGAAATCATAGATGTCCTCTACCGCCTATCGGGCCAGAAGCCACAGTCCTCTGCTGGATAGACGAGTCGAATCCCCATAGAGCGAATAGAGCGGAATGCGAATGCCGTGCACGTTGTATAGAAAAAGGATGTAAGATTCCTGAGATCAGCGTATTTATCTCATTGTGTCTTCGCCCGAATATCACTTTGCTCTTTCCAAGGAAAGATCCATGACTTAAATGTAAGGAGACGATGAAACGGCTAATAGCTCCATAACGAAGTCTGATCCCGACCATCCTACCTTTGCTTAAGCCAGGAAACGTCGGACAAGGAGATGGATAACCCAATGACTTTGTATAAGGTAGCGGATAAGATGCTATGTTTACGGACGACAATTGTTATTCTTTCTGATTTCTATTTCAAGTTTATTTAATCCGGTTGAGTCTGGTTAATTAATTACAAACACTTTGATATCACAAACATCGCTTAGGATAGATAATAGTAGAGGATATTTATCACAAATAAATATTACAAGTTATAGGACTAAATGACTTCTGCGTCCAAATGAAACGTATACGGAGTATACGTTGTATAGATGCATAATCTTCCACGACCACATACGTACTTTTTCTAAATACTTCACATTAAGAATACACACTCTCAAATAGCATTGGCCCTGCACCAATACGAATAGACCGATCATTTATATCACGATACATTTTTTGTCCGAATACTGAGACATACATCTGAATTTCAGACATATCGGACTGGACTGCCTGAATAGTATCTAGCCTGGAGCTTGCCCGCGGGAATATCAGTCCCGTCGACCAGATGGGAGCTCGGATACGAGCACGAGCACCCTCAGCTGGACTCGCTGTACAGATGATCGGCACACCGATCGGCACACGAGGGAAAAGGCTTGTCGAGTTCACCCATCGCATCACGTGACCCCATAAAAGTTCTCGGACTCGTCTGAGAGCAGGGGCGGCTAAGAATTGTGAGGTGCGACGGTTGGCGGCCAGCAGGAGTGCAAAGCGCAAAGCACAAATCGCGAATCGCGAATCGCAAAGCGTCCGTGCCCGATCGGGACGGATTCCAATCGAATGGGTCATTCCGTGGCGGATGTGCAGTAGTAGGGTCGCAGAGCTACGGGTGGTACGGGTGGCGCTCTACTCACGAACCAGGGGTCTAGTTGGAATGCGCAGGCGCGCATAGGATTGCAAAGAAATGGTCCGTATCTTACGTGCAGACGTGCGGCATGTAACCTGTGACCAGACGCGCGTTGGATTGTTTGACTGCTTGCTGGAAGGGTCGCACGACAGGGCAAGACAGTGTAAAATCCCGTGAGACAGGCCTGAAGGATACGAGGAGGAATACGGAGTACCCCGACTGGCACGGAATACGAAGGAAGAAAATATAAAGGGGGAAGCGAGTTGCAAGAATCAAAAATAGAGTTGACACTGCTTGGCCAAAGGGAGGTCTTGATTCAGGGGAGATGAAACAGGCGGCCATCTATTTGGGAGGCCTGGAGAACAGGGCCCCTATCCACCATGAGCGGCTTCCGACGTCATGCAGAACCTCAAACGTGTGTTGCTACAGGCGAGACCAGACACGGGACCATGCGGTATGAGGACAGGAGAACCACAGACCAGACGCAGACCAAACGCAGACCAAACGCAGACCAGATGCAGACCAGACGACAGAAGAGATAGCTGGCACGGGCAGTATTCGTCCCATGCCAAGCACACGGCCGGGGTCCATCTGGACGACGCGTCGGTAACGATAACAAGGAGGGAACGACGGAACGACGGAACGACGGAGCCATGGAGGGCTCCAGGTATCCGAGGCGCACTCGGTACTGGTGCGTCGTCGTATGCACGCTGTCCTTGAGTCGTGTAGTCCGTACTTTATCTCGGGGAAAGAGACTAAAACGCCAGTCAGCTGCGCCTCGGCGCCGAAGCTAGCTAGTTTTCCTTGCTTTTAGGGCTCCCACGCGTTTGCAGGGAAGGGCTCCACCAACGTGACGAGTAATACGAGTGCGTACGAAGTACTTGCAGGCTGTACGGAGTAAGTACGATGATTTGTATGATTTTGGAGTCGTTTGTACGGAGTAAAATACTCCGTCCGTACGGCATATTAGAATACTTTCACGCAAAAACAAAGTCCTCACTGCCACCACGCATTGCACCATCATCACGCACTCGACGGCCATCCAACTCTACGACGTAAGATACAGCTGTTTCAGCCACTCGACTAGGACAGGAGTGTGGGGCCGAGTGGGCCGCATCTTGACGCCCTTCCCGGGGGTTAATGGAGCGGAGGGATCCCCAGGTCGATCCATCCAATTTTGCAGGACAGCTCGTCGTCAGAGGCTTCCCGGATTATGGGCCGCAGCATCCGCATACGAGTATAGAGTACGGGAGAAAAGGTCTGAAATGTATGCACTAGGAAGTAGGAGTACAGGCCAGGAGTAGAAAAAACCCGAACAAGAAAGAATATATAGTAGAATATATAGTAGAAACAGGAAAAATAACTAAAAGAAGCCCGAAAACTATCAGCAAAAATAAGCAGAAAAAAGAAAAAGGCCCATTCTTTTTTGTTAGTACAGGTCTGTTTTGCGATCTTCTCTCCTCTCTCTCTCCGAAATACTCTGGTTTCGTCGTTCTTTTTTTTTTTTTTTTCATTCCCAACCAACAACCAACAGACCCGTTCCTGATTCTGCCGTCGTTGGCTGCTCCACGTTGTCCGTCTTTCCTTTGTTGGCCCTCCGCGTTGGCCTCCCCTTTTCTTTCTCTCTTTTCCTCTTTTTGATTCTTGTCTTCTTTTCTTTCGTTTTTTTGGCTTGTTTTCTTGTCTTTGATTTTTCACTGCACGACATAGGCAACCCACACCCACACGTGCATACACATTCTTTGCCACGAGCAGCCGGCTGCTGTACGAGTGCGAGAACGAGAACGAGTCGAGTACGACTACGAGTACAGAGTACTCCGTGCCACACAGGAACTTGTTCTCTTGGAGCGTCACATCACTCGCTATCCAATCACAGAAGAGCAGAATCGCACGGCAGGCGCAGCACCACTCCGTCGCTCTTGCCAGACAGGCACACCACGGCCTCTCTTTCCTCTCTCGCTCTTTCCCCAATCGGCACCATCGGCACCTGCAGGAAGGTGCCACCCTTTTTTTTTTTTTTTCTCTTTCACCTTGACGATGGCTCCATCATTTCTCACTTCCGGCTTCAAAGCCGCCAAAGCACACAAATCCAGTTCGTCCAAATCATCGTCTGTATCGTCTGGTCGCTCGCGCTTCTCCAAGGCCCTGCCGGCACCGCCGCCCGTCTTCGACAAGTTCTTCTCGTCCTCGTCCACGTCCACGTCGGACAAGACGGCCAATCTGCCGGCCCTGCCGTCTCTGCCACCACCTTCGTCCAACCTGTTGGATACGGCTTCATTTTCCTTTATTCCCTCCTCCAACTCGGATGCTGCCTATCCATCGACCGGCCACCATGGAGGCGCCCAGCCATCGACAGGTCTGACCACCAGTGCCACGCGGCATCATCTGATTCCCAACATCGGCTCACATACTTCGCCGGCTTCATCGACTACATCTGTCACTTCGGAATCGCTTCCTTTGCCTCCTCTGCCTCCTCAACAGCCTTCCCGACCCATCCGGCGTCGTCCAGTCGCCAGCCCGGCCTCGGTGACAAGTCCGACGTCCCCGAACCAGAGCCAGTCGATGCGCAGTCCCCTGTCGTCCGCGTCCCCCGCACCCCAGCATTTCTCGCCGCTGTCTCCGAGCGTCACATCTGCATCTGCCGAATCCACAAAAGCTGTCGAGCCCGCAGAATTTACAGAACTCGCAGCCGCATCTGTGCACGCGGCACCGCCACAGCTTTCGGACCTCCCCACCAACTCCACCACCCCTCTGGGTGATCTGCCTGCACTCTCCACGTCGGCATCGGATCTGCCGCTGTCGCCCAAACAGCTGCAGGCACCACAAGAACCACAGGCACCACAGGCACCACAGCCGCAGGCGTCGTCATCCTCGCCGCTTCCGCTGTCCTCGTCGTCTCCGACGCTGCAGGAGCTGCAGATTCCTTCCACCCTGTCCCCTCCCGCTCGACAGGCTTCTCCGGGCGCTGCCTCCATCTCCAGTATCCTGTCTGCCTATACGCAGTCCTCGGCGCCTGTTGACCGCTCGTCGGCCTCTGAAGGCACCGCCAGCACCAACAACTCGTCCCTGCTGACGGTTTCGTCTCCTTCGTCGGCCGTCAAGGGCGGTACGAGCAACAGCTTCAAGGACGGACAAAGGGACGACGAGGTGCTGACGCCCCTGTCCTATCTTCTCGAAGAGGAATACGGCGTAGGCGACTGCCAACGGAGACTGACAGACGACGAACTGTACGAACACTACAGGCAGTACGACCACCATGAGGAGGATCATGCGTCACTGGATGCCACAAGCAACGTCAGCAATATCAGCAATATCAGCAATATCGGCAACATTGGAAATATCACCTCACCGCCGCCGCCGCCCCCTAACAAGGACGTCGATCAGGGGCCACAGAAGGAGCCACAGCAGCTGCAGGCTCTGCCACCGCGGACGACGTCTCTCAGCAAGCCGCCCCCCGTCTCGAAGACCGTGTCACCACCCCAAAACGACAAGGACAGTGACTTGCCGCCTGTGCCAAAGGAGTTGCCTGAAGTCCCGGAAGCTGCCGAAGCAGCAGCGTCGGCGGGGAGAAAGACGCCTGAGCCACTTGCCCCGTTGCCATCTGTATCGTCGTCCGAGTCACCGCTCTGGAAGCGTCGGTCTGAAAAGGTCGACGGCGGCCTCGTCCTGCCTCAGCTCACTCTGACTTCTACGCCAGCACCTTCTGCTTCTACTCCCACTTCTACACAACAGATTGGCCGAAAGAAACTCCCTGCCCAACCGCCGCATCTCAGCCGCCCGACCTTGTCGCCTCCTCGATCACCGCCTACTTCCCCTCTGCCACCACCACCACCACGTTCGAATTTGGGTGGTCCACACGCACCGCGCTCTCCCCTTGCCACCAGCTCTCCCCGTGTGGGTCTTCCCAGTCGGGATATTCGGCCTTCCCGTCAAGTGACCCCGGCCCTGCCGTCTACGCCCGCTGCGGCAGAAGAAGCGCCGGCTGAGCCTTCCAAAAAACACGTGCTATTACACACTCGATCCGCCAGCAACGTCGTGGCCAAGATGGGCCTGTCCCTGACCAAGCTGGAGGCCAAGGTGGAGCACAAGCTGAAGCGCAAAGACACCAGAGACGCCAAGGACGACAAGGATGTCAAGGATGCCGCTTCTTCTTCTCCGTCTACGTCTTCGGCGTCTCCGCTGCCTCCTGTGTCAGGCAAGGACCTGTCGTCTCCTACTTCCCAGAAGATGCCCCCGTTGCCGCCGACTCCCTCCCACCAGCGGCCGCCGACGCCCGAGTACGACGAAGAGGAGTGTGCGAAGCAACAAAACGGCACAACCAATGGCAGTGTCACTGCGGCTGGTGTCTCTTCGCCAGCCGCTGGGCTTGTGCCAGCCTCGCCAGCCACCACAACGCCGTCCATGTCCTCGCCCGCCTCGCTGTCGGGCCTGGGCATCCTGTCGCCTTCGGCTCCCTTTACGCGCATGGAGAACGGTCAGGTGTCGCCGGCGAGCAGTCCGAGACCGACGCCGCCGACATCCCGCTCGGGTCTTGTTGGCCGGGATATCCGGCCAGTTGCCTCGGAACAGAAGACGCAGTCACAGCAGTCCTTCCCAGAACGCACATCTTCACGGAAAGAGTCCATCTCGACTGTGACAGCGCCCACCATACACTACCCCGACGAGGATACCAGTATGGGCGAGGCCGACAGCCAGTTGACCATCAAGGCGATTCCGTCGCTGCAGTCGCCGCGTTCGATGTATGGGACCCAGAATAAGACAGACGAGGAGGGCCTGGAGAGCCCGATGGCTGCCGGCATGCCTCCGGCATTCCCAGGCGGCTATCTGGCACCGGTGGCATCGGACACAGTCTTTGCAGCACCGCCACCGACTGCATCACACTACCAGTGCATGCACAACCACAGCGACATGTTCCGGGACCGCAATGTCAACTACCCGCTGAGCTGCCAGACGTGCCAGACCTTTGAACATTCGATGCGGTGGCGATGCAAGTGGTGCTACCTGCGCATCTGCTCCGGCTGTCGCGACAGGCTACATAATGAAGCACGCGGCGACCTATCACGGTTAATGGGGTTGTTGTCGCAGCACGGCAGTGAGAATGGGCCTCGGCAGACTGATCTACCAGTCATTATGGAGGCATGATCTATTCACTTTCCTATGTTTTTTTTTCTCTTTTTTTTCTCCTTTCTTCTTCTTTCTTCTTCATTTTTCTTCTCTTTTTGATCCTTTTTATGCGTTTTCACATCTCATTCTGTACATTCGCATGGAGCTGGGTTCTCATTTGCAACGGGCGATGTTTTTACAGTCTTTATTGTGTTCCATGTCTTGGGTAGGATGGCGGGATAATGAGATTCAGGGCGGGAAGGAAGAATAGATTGGGTGCAGGGTATTAGACACCCACACGACAGCACACATCTTCCTGACGGTATATAGGATAGGATAACTCTTTAGGTTGATATGGATATATTGTGCTTGGGTATCTGAGTATATGATATCGTAGTTATCTGATCAGTGATGACGTTGGAAGTGGATTAAATAAACTTCTTCTCAGTCTCGGCTTGGCGTTTTCATTGCTATTCTTCGAGATGACTTCATGCAAAGCAACGACCTCTATTGGAGAGGAAAAGGTAGTGTCCTTTGTGTCTTGTCTGCTTCACCACAAGTAACTCTTTTTCCGAGCCGACGGCACACCCAGTGGCGGGTGAGTTGGAGGTATTGAAACCTCATCTTTATGTAGAGGGTCCGAGTGTACACACAACATCTTATGGAGATGGCATCTGAGGGAGAGCCGACGTCCTCCAAAAGATGGTTGACTCCCGAGGATCCCGTCGTTCTAGTGAACGAAATCACCCTCGCAACCTGACATCATGTACTCCGTACATATTCCTTCGGCCATCTCCTATCATGACCCTTAGATGAGGCTCATGAATGTCGATCCTCATCCACTGAATGGATTGTACTCATAGTACTCGTCTTGAGTCGACGGTGATTTGAAACCGACTATTTTGTGGAATGGAGTCTCTCTTGCAGGCATTTCTCTTTGCTTTTTGATGCAATGAAGGAGGAGGAGAGAAGAAGAGAAGTATAGAGTTGAGTTCTCGTAGAGTGAAGTTTATATACCCCAAGACCTGTGATTGGCGAATCTTACAGCGGGGTGATGCCTTGACAAGGTGGATTACAGTGGGTCTTTAGCGGTAGTTCTCCCCTTGTCACGCGCTACTACTGGGTGACTACAGTGACTACAGGGAGTAGACCGCCCCACCACCCGCCTTTAGTCGCCCAGGGACCTAAACAAAACAAATCCGAGGACTCGACGCTCCAACCAAAAACCCTCGACCACCCAAAGAGCCAGCCATGTTTTCTCACAAGCACGCGCCCGTGCAGCCGCCACCGGCGAGTGGCGTGACGCGGACCCGGTCGTTGCGAAGGCCGCAGGCCGGCCCGTCGGCATCGGCTTCGGCATCGGCATCGGCTTCATCCATCCCGACTGCATCTTCTTCCAAACTCGTCCGAAGACCCTCGAACAAGACAACCACGGCTACAACGCGCAACCAATCGCCCACGCGGTTGCCCGTCAAGCCGACAACCCGCGTGGCCTCGGTGGCCTCGACGGCCTCGACGAGTTCCGCGTCAACGACAGTGTCGGGTGTCCCCAAGTCGCAGCCACGGCCGGTCTCCTTCTCGGGCATCCTGGGCCGGCCACGGCGGACGTCCGTCGACGGTCCAGACAAGAAGACGGCGACAACAACAACGACGACATCGTTGTCCAGAGCAGCCTCGACAACGGCGGCCACCTCGTCTTCATCCCGCCACTACCCGCCATCGTCCTCGACATCGGCTTCGCTGCGACGGCCCACCGTCTCTGGGAATCCGCCTTCGCCCGGCCGGACCACAGCCGCTACTGGTCCTGCCGTCCAGAGGTCCAACAGCCTGCACAACCGCGCCAAGTCGACGACTGTTCTGCGGTCTACGCGGTCCATGACTTCGGCCTCGACAAACTCGGTCACGGCTGCTGCTCCGGTCCTGCGGCCGCCCAAAGACACGCCCGCCTCTCCTGTTCGGACGGTCACCCGGGCGACAGCTCCAGTTTCTGCCCCGGCTCCAGCTCCAGCTCCAGCTCCGGCTCCAGCCCGCGCCCCGCACCAGCGATCAGGCTCGACCCATGCTTCTTCCTCTTCGTCGTCGTCATCCTCTCGCCCGGCTTTTTCCACTCTCCAGCAGCATTTCTCGCCGGCCAAAAACCTTGCGCCCAAACCACGCACGGCCGCCCTGCTGGCGCCGCCATCGCCCTCCAAGCGGCCGGCCAATGTCGCCCTCTCAGCCGAGACGGCCCGTCTGCAGGTCGCCCTGCTGCAGCTGCACCTGCTGCACCGCGACGCGGCGGCGGCCACGACGGCCTGGCACGCATCGGCACGGTCGACATTGGCAGAACGGTTTGCGGCCGTGGCGGCCGACGATGCGGCGGCCACACAGGCAGCCGCCCAGCGAGCCGAGGCGGTGAATGCACAGGCCGTGCGGCGGTGGCTTGAACTGCACAGTACAGACGACGACGGCGACGACGGCAGCTCGCCGCTGCTGGCCCTGGATGCCGTGCTGGCGGGCGTGTGGGCACTGGTGGCCGGGGCAGGCGACAGCGGCAGCCGGCACGGGCGGGTAGTGCGGCGGTTTGAACGGTGGGCCGAGCGGACGGCGACGCTGGTGGCAGAGCGGGCAAAGATGGAGGACGAGGCCCCGGATCCTGCAGTGGTCTTGCCTCAAGAAGAATCGGTATTGGATGCGGCATGGCATGCCGACTGTGCGAGTCTGACGCGCAAACTGGAGGGCTGGCAGGACCAGCTGGATGCGCTGGACGAGGAGGAGGAGGATGGACAGATTCAAGAAAGCAGTCTGGGCCGCATTCTAGAGGGCTGCCGCAGCCTCATGGACGACATGCTGAGCGAGTTGGACTGGATGCAGCAGCTGGAACGAGATGCGGCCGAACAGGAACAGGCATGGGTGCGGCAGATGAACGAGCGCATGGGCAGTGGCGGCAACAACTGTGGAGGCGATCTGGGAAGTCTTCATGGCCGAGCAGGCGCCGTTTGGCGGGTGCTGTAGCCCAGCAGTTCCGAGTTGTGAGTTGTGAGTTCTGAGTTGTGATATTCATATATTCATATATTCGTATATTCGTTTTTGGGCTCTTTGGCTCTTTGTTTCTTAAAACAATGACTAAGCACAGACTGGTTGGTTCCTAGACCAAGTTTGAAAGCAATCTGAAGTCTGAAGTGTCGTATAGTAGTTTGAGTTCATGCATGTCCTGCATCTTTCTTCTCCCCCCTCCCCCCCCCGGACCTCCCCACCCTCCTCTCCTCCTTCTCCGTTCCCCTCCCCCTTGTCCCCCCCTCTCTCTCCACCCTCTCCCCTTCCCTTTCCCCTGCTCACGCCTCTGCGCCTTTCATCGCTATCATTTTAAAATAATCTAGTGCATTGCCTGCCATCTTTTCCCGGGTAGCCTTCTTCGTGTACACTTCCGAGACAGTGCCCACCTCCGGCGGTATGTTCAAGCTCCGGTTCCGCTTGGACGGAAACATGAGTTGTCCGCTGAAAATGGTCTCAATGCTGCCGGTCCTCGTCACTATGTATGACGGCTTCCCTATATCCATCGCCTCGCAGAGCTGCTGCAGCCGCTTCTCATTAGACGTCTCTTCCTCGCTGTCCGAGTCGTCCACATTCGTCGTGCTGCTGCTGTTGTGAACGTAACGCTGCTGAGCTGCCGAGGAATATGAAGCTGCTGTTGACGGCGCTTTTGCCGCGTACTGGTTGCGGTGCGACGCCATCGACCGCACGGTACCCTTGCCCTTGCCGCCGCCGCCGTTGCTGTTGGGCAGCGGTGACACAGTCTCGACCGAGGCAGCCATGGCAGACGAAGACGCCTTCGGGGTCGTCAGATCCGACGCCGATCGCATAGGCGCAGTCTGTGGCTGTTTGCCTTTGCCCTGAGACGGGGGCGTCTCGGGTGCGGGCTGGGCCACGGGCTGGGCCACGGGCGGCAGCGGCAGAGACGACGAAGACGATGACGAAGAAGCAGGAGCAAAAGTTCTTGTTATGATCTGAGGCGGTGACGGCGGCGGTGATGGTGATGACGGTGACGACTTTGCCGGCTGTACGAGAGGCGTAGCCTGCAAAGCCGACAAGGACGAAATCGACGCCCCCTTGGGAAACGTCACGGAGAGGCCGTCACAGGGCATGTACCTGTGGGCCATGAGGAACTCAATGGCCCGCCGCGCCGCATACTGCTTGGCGTCCTTCTTGCGCGTCTTGGCACCCATAATGACCGGCTCATCGTCACTCGGGAACAGCTGCCCGGGAGCTTCTCGTGGCAGTATGCACCGGAACCGCCAGAGCGGTTTGCCTACCTCGATGTTCGAGATCAGCTCCTCCTCGTATTCAGGGTTGCTGCCAGGGCTGTGGCGCTGCTGAGATTGGTCGTACCCTGGTGCCAATTAGAATATGACAGTGGACGAATAGGAACTACTTCAGTACTCACGACTCAACAAGCTGACCCAATCAAAGTCGCGGTCGTTGACGATGGAGGCTGGAGGCCCGGGCAAGGATGGCTGGGGCTGCAGAGGCTGAGCCGCAGGCTGCGTCACAGGATGGGAAGCCGGGGACGGCGGTGACGGAGGCGCCAAGGGCGGCGGCACAATGGCGGCCATGGCCCGGCGCTGCTCGGTCGTCAGTGGAGCCGGATGGCCATGCAGGCGCTCATAGGCCTCCTGGGAATCGATCCAGGCCCGCAGTTGGGCATAGGAGACAGATAGTGGCGGAGTAGTCGACCCGCCTTGGGCAGACATGATGGAGAGGAAGGCAAGAAGAGGGAGAAGGGGGGGAAGAGAAGAGGGTGGTCTGCTATTGGTGGCTCGATTGTACAGACAAGAGAGGGGGCGGACAGAAGAAAAGAGAAGAGAGAGAGCAGAGGAAAAAAAGGAGGGGGAAACGAGAATAAATAGGAATTTGTGCCGTTTGCCAGAACGGAGAGGAACCTGGAGAGCAAACCAAACCACTAGGGAAGGTGCCGTGCCGTCTTGTCCAGGTATTCTCTTAGTAGTAGTAGACCCCGCCAGAAAAAACGGACGGTGCCGTTTCCTGTTCGGAGTGGGTTCAGGCTGTCCATAGAGTCACGTGATATGCAGCCTTGGGCGACCTGCAGAAAAATGAACGGGCCGACGCCGGCTTGTGGGTATATTCCTCGAGACCGAGCCTGCTACTCCGTATTCCTACTGTACATGTCCATGGGTCCGTTACTCGAACCCATCACTCAAAGAAGCCGCCGTCGCTGTCGTCCTCCACGGTCTGGGCCGGTGCTTTTTGTGCTTTTTGTGCTTCTCGTGCTTCTCGTGCTTTTCTTGCTTTGCTGGCTGTCTTGCCGGCTGGCTCGGCTGGCTCAGCTGGCTCAGCTGACTCGTCTGTCTCATCTCTGTCTGGCTGCCGCTCCTGCAGCCGCTCTAGCGCGGCCACACCGCCGTCGCGCATCGCTGCCTCGACGACTGTCCACAGCGCTGGCCGGGGCGCATGCAGCAGCTGAGACGCCTTGGAGCCTTTTTCGTTTTCGTTTTCGTTTTCGTTTTCGTCCTTGTCCTGCTTCTTCTTCCCCTCCGCTGGATACAAACTCACGTACGGCTCCATGAACGGAAAGTAGATGGCATACATCTTATCCACTTCGGCAATGTGCAGGTCCGCCTCGAGAGCCGCCTTCTCGGCCGCGTCGTCGGTCGCCGCCAGCCGTCGCCGCAGCTGCTTCTCGAGCCGGATGGCTTTTTTGCGTTCTGCTGGTCAGTTGTGTTCACAAATTTGGCCGTTGGTGGCTTACCAAAAAATCGAATCATGTGGTACTTGGAAATCATGTGTGCCCGCTGCCTCTTGGCCTGCCGCGTGTCCAGCTGCCGCCGCAGCATGGCCAGTTCACGCTCGAGATCCTGCTGCACGTTGGCCGGCAGTCCCTCAGGGCCGTGCTTCATCCGCCGCTCAATGGCACGAGCGCGCTTCTTGGCCCAGCCCGACGAGTCGGCTCGTCCTGCATGTTTCTTGGGGTACGAGGCGCCTTCGTAATCGTTTCCTCGGTGGCGTTTCTTGGCCGATGCCAGCTCGTACTCGAACTGTCGTTTTTGGCCCATGGTTCGTAGACGGTTTGTAAACTTGAATGTTGTTCTGTAAACTTGAAAGTCTGTAATTCTTTGTAGTCTCAACTTTTTTTCTGCCAAATTCGCTTATCTTATCGGGTAATATATCACGTGACATCCCTCGTCATTACATAAGGGCCGAAGCGAACCTATGGACCCGCTGCCTGGAGCTCACTCGAGCTCAGTCTTTCTCAAGCTTCTTTCTCGACATGGCGGACGATCAGTCCGCACAATGCGACGATTGAGAGCAGCCGATGCGATTGACATGAGGGCCAGCCACTGTTTGACGATATCGTGACTTGTTGGCTCACCTGCTTTCCCTCCTTCTCCCTCTCTCTTCTCCTCTTTCATTTCTTCGTCTCTTCTCTTCTTCGTCTCTTCTCTTCTTCTAATACTCTCCTCGTCTTCTCTCCCCCTTTTGATATCCTATCCTCTCCCCCATGGACGGCCCAGAAACAGGCCTCGTGCGCTGGTCACCCAACGCCGGGGTCGACTCGTTCCTGCACGTCAACCTGCAGCACCGCATTGTGCAGCTATACGAACCCACCGGCTATGCCAAGACGGGTGTCTTCGAATATCGCAGCGTGTCCAAGCATGAGGACTTCCCCACGCTGACGTCCTTTGACTGGGCCCCCAGCATCCCTGGCCTCGTCGCTGTCGGCACACCTACGGGTGTTGTCAACCTGCTCAAGATCGACGACAATTCTCATGCCTATCTCGAGCTGAGCCTCAAAATGTCTCGTACCTGTCAGGCTGTCTCGTTCAGTACGGCCAACCGTCTTGCTGTCGGCCTCGACCGTGTTCGCAGCGACCGCTGTCTGTACATTTGGGACGTCAACCGTCTGGCCACGACCTCGTCTGGTCCCGGCTTTCCCAAGGACATGGAACCGTTTGGTGAGCCCGTCGAAGTCCGTGAGCCCAGTGTCTCGGTATCGAGCGTGCGCTTCTTCGAGGACAACCCCAATACGCTCGTGGTCGGCATCAAGGGCCAGGGTCTGCGCATCCACGACCTCCGCGACCACAGCGCTCAGATGCCCAGTTTTCAGACCCGCTGCAACAACAACCTCGCCATCGACTATGCCGACCAGAACTACTTTGCCTCGTCTGCCCTCGACCATCCTGGCATCATGATCTGGGATCGTCGTGCCGGCAGCCGCGCCATGGCCTCGCCGCACTATCTGGATGCCGTCGACGTTGATGGTCTGCCCTGGGGCGGTGCACTGCGTCTCGAGCGCGGCGTCTCGTCCGAGTCGGAGCAGGCCATGAGCGAGAGCAAGGGCTCTGTCATCCGGTCGCTGCGCTACTGCCGCGACCACCGTGGAATGTTGGGGGTTCTGTCGGGCACGGGCCAGGTCAAGGTGTACGAGACCGTCCACGAGTACTGTCCGCCCGAGATGCTGGCCGACCGTAGTCCTGAGCTGCTCGAAGTGCGTCGCTCCAACGAGATGGACAACCAGTACGCCGACCCCCGACGCAAGGCTGAACGCATTGTGTCTTTCGACTTTGTCACCATCGGGTCGCCGGCGCTGCGGCCGCGCGTGCTTGTGCTGCGGGCCAACGGCAGCTTTGGCATTGTCGAGAAACCGTCTTTTACGACGTCTTATCCCTTCAAGCTCATTCCCTGGACGGCGCCGTACCGTGGTCTCGAAGAAGGCTCTTCATACCACAGCATGATGCAGCTGGAGATGCCGCAGGCGGCCGAGATTCTGGGCCCAGTGGCTCTCGAAGAAGCACTGGCCGACATTCCCATCTTTGCGACGGATGCTGCCGCCATCGAGGCGGCCACGAAAAAGGCGCACAAGGCACGCGAAGAGCAGGCAGCAGATGATGCTACTGCCAGTACGGCCACTACTCCTAGTACTCCTAGTGCTCCTAGTACCAAGAAACCGCCCAAGCTGCCGGCTGAGTTTTACGCGGCCACGACGGTGGCACAGAAGCTCAAGATCTTGCGCGAGTACGGCAAGCAGCACCTGCGGCAGCCGGGCAAGCGGGTGTCGACGCCCACGACGGCCCTGACCGATTCAACAGCGTCGCTGGCGTCGTTGTCGGGCCGGCCGCTGACCAGCCAGGAACTGCACGAGAGCCTGCTGGGCTCGACGGTGGTGCGGCAAGGATTTCCGTCCGAGGCACAGGCAGTGCTGGATCACGTGATGTTGCTACGGGCCAAAGAACGGTACCTGTTTGACAGCGAGGTGAACCGGGCCGTCGTGGCTGACGACCCGTGGCTGTGTGATGTGTGGGCATGGATTGGCGATGCCGAGGCGGCAGCAGACGACGGCGGCATGACGGCACACTCGCTGGACCTATCGTTTCTGGGCGTGGCCAACATCTGGCTCGAGGACCTGGGCGGCAAGAAGGAGCCGCGTGTGGTGACGACAGAGCCGGTGCCGGTGCAGTTTCCCGACAGTGCCAGCTGGCAGCGAACGGTGACAGCCATTTGCCGACGGCACAGCCTGCCGACGTACGATGGAGTGCCGACACGACGGCCTCAGCACCGGCAGCTGTGTCTGGAGATTTGTGGCTGGGGACGACCGCCGAGTGCGTATAGTGGCGAGGAGGACTCGGAGACAACAGACGAAGACCAAAACGAGCGCACGACGTCGTTTTATACGCGGGCAGCCGCTCATGCGTTGTTCCGGGGTGACAGCCGGCAAGCGGTGCGGATTCTCAAGATGGCGAGCGGCGAACATCCGGAGCTGCTGTTTGTTTCGTTGGCACTGCAACTGATGGAAGGACGAGAAGGCAATGCGAACCCTGGAAATAGTAATAGTCAGGACAGCCGTCTCGACTTTGACGAGGCGCTGGCTTCACGGACAGACCCCTACCTGCGGGCGATGTCGTCGTTGATTGCCACGGGCGGCGACTGGACCACGATTGCACACCAGTCATCGCTGCCGCTGCGTGAACGTGTCGCCGTCGCCGTGCGGACGTTTAGTGACGGCGCCCTGACGGCATGGCTGCGTGAAGCCCGCGCCGAAGCTGTGCGCACCGGCGACGTCGAGGGACTCGTGCTGACGGGTCTGTCGGATGCCGGCGTCGATATCTGGGCACGCTACGTCGACCGCTTCCACGACGTGCAGACAGCAGCTCTCGTGACCGGTCTGGCAGCCCCGCGATACCTCGATGACGTGCGTTGTGTGGCCTGGCGTCGAGCCTACCGGGCGTATCTGCAGCGACACCGGGCCTTTTTCCTGCGCGCCAAGTTCGAGGTCGAGAGCACAAAACGCAGCAAGAGCGCGGCCACGACGGCCGCCTCGGATGCGGGAAGGCCACGTTTGGCTCCGCCGGCCCGTCAGATTGCCCTACGATGTGTCTACTGTGACGCCCAGACGCGGTTGGGAGGGGGTGGTGGTAACAACGGAGGGAACAACGGCATAGTTTCCAATGGAGGGGTCGATGTCGTGGTCGATGTTACGACAGCAGCCAATGCGACGACCAACACGGGTCCGGCCGGAGCGGGATCGGGGGTCGGCGCCGCTTCGGGACCCGGAGCCGGAGCTCCGGCCAACGAGAAGGACTACCAGCTGCGGGCGAAACTGGCAACGGCCGGCGTCTGCTGTCCCAACTGCAAGCGACACCTGCCACGGTGTGTAGTGTGTCTTGAGATCGTGGGCATGCCGCGGTCCGACCGGCCAGAGGCATCGACAGATCCAGAAACTCGTCTGGCTGCCAAGTTTCCGACCTTTTGTCTTCAATGTGATCACGTGCTGCATCTGGACCATGCGCGGCAGTGGTTTGCGCGGCACGCTGAGTGTCCGGTGCCCGAGTGTCGGTGTCGGTGCAATTTCCGGGCGAATCCAGAGCTGACGTATGCATGAGTATGTAGGATAGGAGTTGGATACTGCCATCTGGATATACTGCCATCTGGATAGGATTTGTCATTGCTTATTAATGTTGTACACTATTTGTCTGTCTCTGCCTTTGTCTCTGCCTCTTTCTCTTTTCCTCTCTCCCTGGCCTTGGCCTCGGCCGTGCGTCGTCCGGCGCCGCGCTGGTTCGGTGCTGGCCGGGCATGTGCCAGCACAGCCGCGGGCAGGTCGGCCACCCTTTCGCCGTCCTGCCAGAGGATGAGTGGTGTATTGTCAGAAGTGGCGATGCCTCCCGCCTTTCGGATAGCGGCCATGCCGGCGGCCGTGGCGACGACGCGCCGGAAGAAGCGTGTAGGCACGACGCCCGTATCGGGAGCGCCTTCGCTGAGCAGGACGCCGTTGGCGGCGCGCCACCAGCGGATGCTGGGGTCTTGGCGGAGGGCGCGGCGGACGTCGAGGAAGACGAGCAGCTCTGCGTTTTTTCGGAGGCCGGGCACTGGGGCATCGTTGTCATCTTCGTCCTGGCCGTCGCTGCACCCGCAGTGGACGTGGTTGCGTCCCATGGGCCGCAGGCCGCCGGCTGCCTCGATGGCGGGCCAGACGGACAGAAAAGTGCCGTGGCAGACGACGGCAGGCGCGTTTTCTTCTTCGACAGGCTGCAGCAGGCCGCCGTCGCTGGCCAGCGGAATGCTGTGGCCTTGGTTGGCGCGGATCCATACAGTGTCGCCTTCTTCCTTCAGTGCAAACCGCTGCTTGTCGTTGCTGGCGACGACGGCGCGGACTTCGTCGGGCGTGACGGCGAGGGCGCGCAGGGGACCCCAGGCGAGGACGCGGTCGAGCGGGGCATAGCCTTCGGGGTCGAGAGTGATGCCGGCATTGGCGGCTTGGTGGCGCAGGAGTCGAGAAAGGGCGCGGCTGATATCGACGGAACGGTCGCTGCCACCACGGCCACGGCCACGACCACCTCGGCCACCTCTCCCGCCTCCTCTCCTGCCTCCTCTTCCACCACCCCGTCGGTCCATCTGCCCGTCCATCTGCTCGGCAATCGACGCTGCCTCATCTATGGAGGCCATGGTTGTCTGTTTGTAGAAATCTCTGGACGAAGTGACAGTTCGAATGCTTGTCTGACAACTCCTGACCGGTGCAACTGTCGAGTGTATGAATGCCGTCCCTTTCCATGCAACAGTATGCCAGAGCGGTCTCATAAATACCCAGTCTTTTTATGAGTACGGAGTACTCCGTAAGATACTCCCAAACGACAAGGCTGAATCTTTTGAGCTCAGTATCCTCTTAGCGGGGATAGCGGGGCCGCCTGACTCATCGGCCCTGTAAGTCAGGCAGACCGACGTAAAAACAGCCTTACCCTGTATTACAACTATGGGACTCTTTGGACCAGAATGCACTCAATTCACACGTTGGCTGTGCTTTCGCGAAACGCAGCAGTACCCCGGCATTTCCTCGTCAGCCAACGAGCCTCTTTTCTTTTTTTATCGCTGCCTGGTTTCTCAAATGCTAGACACAAGGGATATAATGCCTTTGAAAAAACTGCCACTCCATTCCTCCTCTCATCTTTTCCGAGTTTTCCCCCTCCCTGAAAGCCTTGTTTGTCCTGTCTTGAAGACATAAAAACAAGTGAAAAAAAAGGGGCACAAATAAAAAGAGGCTTTGAAAAGCGGGAAAATCAAATATAATCTTCCCTGCTTCCCCATGCCAACCACCACCGCCCAGCTTTAACCCTTGAATAATGAGGCCCAATTGTCCCATGAACACTCCTCCACTCCAAGGAAAAAAGGAAAAAAAAGACCTCCCCTTTCCTTTTCCCCCTCTCTCGGACCGGCAAAAAGGATCGAAAGAAGGGGCCGATGATTTTTCCATGCAAAAGCCTTGCCCGCCGCGGTGAAATTATAAAAAGCAAAAGCAGTAAACAAGAAACAAGAAACAAGAAACAAGCAACAAGCAAAAAGCAACAAGCAGAAGAGAACGAGAGAAAAGGGGTTGGATTCGCAAGCAAACAAAAGAAGGGAAGAAAAAAGATATCGGGATCGCGCCAGCCCGCCGTGCTTTTTACCCTTTTCTTTTTTCGTTCATCCCCGTCTTCAAGACGTGGGAAGAGAAGCAAAAAAAAAAAGAGAATGCTCCAAATAGAAACAAAGGGAAATGAGAAAGGAACAGAAAAATAACGAGTCGATTAGGCGCGGGTAGCCCAGAAACATGAAATAGGAAGGAAATAAAAGAAAAAAAGAGAAAATAAACTAGAAAAAGAAATGGCTTCGTAGACGGTGTAACGATCGTTTGTATGTATGTATCCTCAGGGAGGGGGAGGGTCTCCTACTCTGTCGTCGATCCGCCCCCATTGACGGATGTAGATGTTGTACACGGGGTGGTCATCTGGGGGGTTTATGTGTAAAAAATAACCAGCATGCCACCCCAAGAGAGTCGCGGCACGTCCGCAGCACATCCGCACACTGCCACTCTCTAAATCAGGTCGTCAATCGACCGGATAATAGGTGTCTCGCCCTTGGTCGGCGGACTGCGTGGGTCTGCCACTTGTGTCGGCCGCCCAAACGGCGCAAACGGATCACGCGGGAACATTGTTTCCCGCGGCGAGAAGAACTCGTTGTTGAGTGGCGTCGGCGGCACTTCCACAAACCGCAGACCTGCCATATCGGCAAACGGCTCTCGCAACGGGTTGTTGGTCATTGTCTCCACACGCGGCGACATCAGCTCGTCCTCTGCCGAGTTCACCGGATACGATGGCCGAACAGGAACAACTCTGTCAGCAGCTGGTGCGGGTGGCGGTGGCGGCGGCGGTGGCGGCGGCGGCGGTGCCGCTCGAGCTGGAATCGGCAAGTTGTTCGAGGTGGTCGCAGCAGCAGCGCGTGACGCAAACGATGCCGACCCGTTCATAACAATGTCGTCGAGACCGTGCGGACTGTCGCCAAAACCGCGTGGCGGCAGTCCCGGGCTGAAGAGCGAGAAATCGCCAAACGAAAACGAGTTGGAAAACGAGCTCAGCAAGTTTGTCGTGCCAATGTCGTTTTGGGCATTGTCGTTTTCGCTATGACTGCTGTTGCTTTCACGATTGCTGCCGCTGCCGCTGAAACTGCCGTTGAAACTGCCGTTGAAACTGCCGTTGAAACTGCCACTGCTCTTCTTACTGCCGAGACCCAGCTGCGGAGGCCCGCCAAATCGATGGGCGGCAAACCCAGGCGATGGCGGTGGCCGTCCAAAGGCGCCTGGTGGTGGCGCTAATGTCGGCCCAGCAGACAGGCTGAGTTTGCCGCTCTTACCGAGCTTGCCAAGTTCCAAGCTCGGCGGCGGCGCTAGGTTGATCTTGCCCAAGGACGGCTTTGACTCTAGCGACTTGGGCAGTTCCAGTACCGGCAAAGAAGGCTGGTGACTAATGGACGGAACCGGGGGCACATCGGGCGGAAACCGCCCAAACTTGTGCCGGTCGTTCTCGTCCTCCTTCTCGGCCCACGAGAAGCTTGACGGCGCCGACGACGGACCGGGCGAGATACCGTCGCGGCTGTTGGGTGTTGAGTTGCCACGCGGCCGCATCGGACTCCGGTCCGGTAGCAGGAAACTCGAACCCGGTCCACTGCCGGTGGCGCTACCCCCCGTACTGCCACTTGCACTGACTTCTTCTGCCGGCAGCGGCGCAGACAGCGGCTCTTTGGGCGCCATGTCAATGGCATCGGCCGAGAGGACCGTCCGGTGGTGCTTAGTGGGACTCCGGCCGGACCGCGGCCGCAGCATGGACACACCGCTCGGGCTCGCGCGCTTCTTGCCAACCTCCTTCTGGAAGTCCTGCAAACAGTACATGAGGCGCATGTTGGGGCTGATCCAGCGACTCTTGGCCTGAGCGGCATAGTAGGCATCGTTGACGCTCAACTCCGGGTTCTGGTACATGCCGTAGGCAATGATGAGACTGGCAGAGCGACTCGCACCCTGCTGACAGTGCACCAACACCTTCTTGCCGTCCTTGGTCTTGCGCTCAATGGTTTCGCACAGCATCATCAGGTCGGCGCCAATGTCGGTGTTGTGGTCCCAGGGAATGTGAATGTACTCGGGCTCTTTGAGCGGCTGCGAAGTCTTGGCTTTGGGCGTTGTGGGCGTGCTGTTCTCTTCCTGTGTGGACGTGGACGTCTCGGCCGGAATAAACAAAAAGGTCGGCGGAGCCAGGCGCGAAGACGGTTCTTTTTCAACGGCCGACGTGGGTTCTGATGGGGGCTCCATAATGGGCTCCAGCTTGGAGACGGGCATGGGCTTTGCATGGATCTGCGACTGGGTGGGCGGCAGGAAAGACTTGCGTCCAAAGCCAAAGCCGAACTCAAAGGGGTTCTGGACCTCGCGGGCGACGTTGATGACGACGTCGAAGCGCGAAGCCTCCTCGGCGGTGGGCTCGAGGTACAAAAAGACATTGTCGCCGTAGATGGCAATGGGGCCGTCGGGGTAGCCTGGGGTCTTTTGGTCTTCGTTGTTTTCGTGCTCGTGATAGGGCTCGAATTCATAGGCGGCGCGGTTCGCAATCTGTGTCTTGATGGGCGAGTCTTCTTCCAAAATGGTGGAGTCGAAGCCGACGACGGGCGCGACAGGGCGGCTGGGCCGCAGGAACTCGGAGAGGCCTGATTCATTGCGCTCGAGGACGGTGGGAAAGGTCATGCCGCCAGCAGGACCAAAGGTTGCAGACTTGAGGGACGACAACATGTGCGGCGAGGAGGTGGAGTGCTTGAGAGCACGCCGCTGGAGGATGGGTGGCAGCGACATGACGGGCGATTGGATCTCGAGAGTTGTGGCCTTGACGAGGTCGTGTGTACTTGTCTTAAGGCTCAGCTGGCTGGGTTTTCTCTTCATGGCTGGGATCTGGGGTTTTATGAAGGAGGGTGACGAGGGTTCGGATACGAGGGTAGAGGACAGGGTTGGCGACACAAAGGGCGGTTGGATGGACAGGCCCTTCATATTGCGGCGACGCGGCGAGGGAGAAGTCATGGGCCGTTCCTGGGAGCGGGCAGTATGGCGATTAGAAGCCATGCCGGGCAGGGGCAAGTTGGCAAAAGAAGGGCCGGGGAAGGCGGCGAGGGGAAGAAGATTCACAGGGGAATCGGGAGAAGAAGAGGGAGACGGGTCGGAAAGGGATGAAGAATCGGTACAAGACATGGTGGTGGTGGGTGAGGAGTCGGCGGACCCGGACATTTGTGTGGAGGTGCTGTCGTGATGGCGGTGCGACGGGTCACAGGGTTGCAAGGAGGATTGCTGAGTAGAGTGGCTAGCCAGCTTGCCATCTAAACTGCCCCCGGGAAAGGGTATTATTTTGGGGTCGACGACGGTGACAGTGGCTTGGCCATCCATAGCCTCACTGCCAAGGTCGAAGACGGACATGAAAGACGGAATCTGATCCTCGTATAATCGTCGAGCAGCGGCGGACGGCATCGTGTGGGTACTGCTGGGAGTTTGCAGTTTGCAGTTTGCAGTTCGCAGTTTGCAGTTTTGTAGTCTCCACGTCGTATGGTTTGCGGGCTGCAGGTGTTTATGGCAGCGAGTAGGGATGTTTCTTGTCTTCTGCTTTCGGAGTCGCGTTGTCGTTGGCTGGGACTGGAATGGAGTCTAAGCTAGGATTCGTTGGAATGGGAGCTGACGAGAGATGTCTGAGAAGACGAGACAAGACGAGACAAGACGAGACGAGAGACGAGGAGAGACAAGTCAAAAAGTCAAATGAGGTCCGAGTGTGTTGTGTAGGTTGTCGACCAGTCAATACATTGTCGGATATGGCTCGTAGCCGCCAGGCAGGCGCCAAAGTGTTACAGGAAAAGGGCGGCAGAAGCGACCAGGTTGACAAGATCGAAGTCACCCGGACCGTCGATTGAACTGGGATGATTAGAAGGGAGAAGGGAGAAGGGAAGAGAAGGGGGACAGGGGAAGAGGAGAAGAGACAGGGAAGAGAATGGGAAGAGGGAAGAGGGAAGAGAGAAGAGAATTAGAAGCAGGGAAAAAAGAAATGGAAGGCAAGAAACGAGAACTGGAATCGAAAACAGAGAAACAGAGAAAACAAGGGAAATATGGTGATTGTGTGGAAGGGAAAGATGGCTCGAGTGGCTCGAGAAGAGAAGAGAAGGAGGGGGGGTCAGAGAGAAAGAGTGTGCGGCAAGCGGGCCCTTCTCCGTCGGACAGGGGTTTGCCTGGGAATTGGAAGGGGGATATAGGTGATTGGATACATGTGTGGGGAATGAGTGGCAGTTGAGAGTGACTAACCGGAAACCAGGAACGAGAGAAGAGAGGCGAAAGAGAGAGAGAGAGAGAGACGAAGAAGAGGCCGATGAGAGGCGACGATGAAAAAGGAGAGGCGAAAAAAGTACACAGTAGATGAGAGGCCAGGGACGACCAGGGATGACCAGGGACGACCAGGGACAAGCCAGACGAGGCAGGAACGAAAAGAGGCGGGCAAAAACAGACGCAAATCGAGACAAGACACACAAAGGGAAGGAGAGATGCGGCTTGTTTGCGAAACAGGCGAAAGAGAAGAAAAGCGGGTCGAAATGTGGGAGAGGAAGGCTTTCTTCTTTTCTTTTTTGGCTCCTGCGGGAAGCCATAGCAAAGACGGTCGTCCTGATTGGTGAAGACTGGACCCACCCAGGCAGGTCTGGGACACCCGGATCCCAGTCATAGCCAATGAAGAGTGCAGAAACTGATGGGGCGGCGTTTCGACTCGTTCTGGCGCCTACTATAAATAGAACAGCCAACCAATCACATGAAGTAATGAGTACGAGTATCGAGTGCGGCGAGAATAACGAGTCTACATACGGAGTAGACAGCGGTAACTACGGTACGGAGTAATCCGTACGAGTACAGCACTCTGAGGGCTCACCCTCCCCTCCCACGAGTGCTCACCTAGGCGCCGACCCCGGCACTCCACGCTTTCTCGGCACCCAGGCCGCCAAGCGAACTCATCGTTCCGCAATGGGTTGTGCGTCATTAGTTCGCGTCCGCTCTAGGCCGTCTCACTCAACAGGAGTTGTCGCAGGATCGTCCCATAAGTACGAAGGAGTACGGGGTATTACTGAGTTCGTAGGAGTACGTACGAGTACTCCGTATTCTACTCCGTACTCCTCTATTCACAATAGACGCGTCACATGTCGTACTAACAACTCATACTTCGTACTCCGTATTCCTACTCGCATAACTATGGCTTGCACTGCCCTCCCACAACCAGGGAACACCAGATGAGCCTCATAAAGCAAGCTAGCCAGGTGGGAATACCCGTCCGACCCAAGAACTGACGCCAACGTGCTCCCTGGCTTTGTTTCTCGCTGCCTGGCCGGCACTCGCACAGATCAACTACTGGCAGAGTGTGTATGATACGTGACCGTCAATAAGTGTACGAGTACGAGTACCGGAGCACTCGTACTCGTAGAAAGTACTCGTACTCGCATTCGTATTCAGTGGCAATGCTAAAAAAAGAGTCAAGAGTCTGTGGCAACCCGTCACAATGACATGCGTGGCAACAAGGACAACCAGTCTAGAAGGATGCGAGTCCGAGCCGACAAATGCAGAAAGAGATGGACAAGTTTTTTTTTTTTTTTTTTTTTTTTTTTTTTTTTTTTTTTCAAGCTTTTTTATTCTTTATTTTTTATTCTTCTTTTATCCCCCCATCTTTGCTCTTCCGCTACGTACTCCTCCTTCCCCTGAACACTCTGAAACGCCTCCAATTTATGACCCCCATGCCCTGCATCAGCCTAGAATAACGTGGCCCACCAGCACTTGGCTAGCGCTCCCGTCAGGAGAATTTTGTCGCCCTGTTCTGTTGGCGTCAGTGCGTGCAGAATCAACAGCGGCCAAAAGAAAAGACCCAAAAAGACCAAGAAAAAGGACATTGTTGGACCTCATCTTATTCCATTGCCACCAGGGCCCCATTCGCACAGCATCCCTGTCCCCGGGAAACGCGACGTGTTGCACCTTATTTATAGATGGAACTGCAATTTGGACACGTGTGATGATCACGTGTGCACGTGTCCGAAGGCTGAACTGCCCTGTCGTCTCTCGTCTGCCCTTGCAACGCGCCGTATTGCGCGCCACCCGCGGCTGACCGTGACCGTGACCGCGACCGTGACCATGACTGACCATGACTGACCCGTGACTGACCCGTGACTGACCCGTGACGACCCGTGGCCGTGGCCGTTCCCGCATCTGAGATGCCGTACCCGAGGCATTGGCAATCTGACTACGTCATGGCTAGAGTCGAGTAGAGTATCTTACGAGTACTCGTATCTTACTCTTTTACTCTTAATAGTATTCTCCCTCCCTCCTCTCTCCTCTCTCCTCTCCAGCCGATCGTCATCGGAATGGATGCGCGATTTCTCCATGTTTACGGAGCCTTGAACGGAGCAGAACCCTCGGCGTACTCCGTATGGAGCTCGCAATATCCAGGTCGACAAAAGTCCTCTGCAGAAGTCATTTCGTTTGACTACCTGGCCCTAGTAGGCCTCCATACTCGCGTGCTCGCGTGGTCGGGTGCGGGTGTGCGTGTGCTCGCCCTACACAACTTTATGTTCTGCCGTTTCAGACAGACATGGATCGGCTTTGCTGCGTGTCCTGTCGCAAGTTGAGCGCGGAGGACTACAGGTGCGGAGGACTACTGTGTACAGGCAGAGTTCGGAGTGCCCTGTACTCCGTACAATCCGTAAGATACTCTCTCTCTCTCAGTGTCCTGTCGATCAAACAGTGCTTGTGTGATGTTTGTGATTCTAGGGAAACATCCATCATTGCGACAAAAAGGGGGTGTTTCTTACGTGATGGAAGGCTGTTGCCACGGCAAAGAACGGCTGGCACGATCCTTGACACGCCTCTCATACGAGTACGGAGTAGTGCGGCGAGGCTCGTATTAGGAGTATCTCTCTGTACTCGGTACTATACCCCGTACAAGAATAGTACGCGTATGGATACTCCCGTTGAATATCGCACTGAAGACGGGCGAGATTAATCCGCGGGCTCCGAAATTGAATGGAGACAAGTATGGAGTTTGACCTTGTACTGTCGACAGGTCCGTGGGCCATTGTTCCTGGCTAGTCGACGTATAATATTGCTTATATTATCAGTCTGATCGTATTTAGTATTCTAGTAGTTCACACAATGTTGCTTCCCGGGCGGATGGTACATTACGCACCGTGACAACCCGTACGAGGAGTACGATTCGTCGTACGTCGCATGTCGTCTGAAGGGAGCCAGGGACAACGCCTCCCTTGGTTGTGCAGGCGGCCAGTGCAGGATCCAGGGGGAGACGGCCACGAGAGGACGGAGTACGAGTACGACGTACTCCGTATTCGTTGCGTATCTTACGGCATAGCGCGGATCGACGAAAAATTGAAACGGGAGAAAACACGCTAACTCGTTCATCACGCTATGTCCTCGGAGTGCGTTCTGATGCTGGGCATTACCTTGGTAGAGGATGCCCCTAAGATACCTGTTGTACACTCCGTACTGTGTACGGAGTAGCTCTCGGTCGCATACCCTGTTAGCTGGATCCTTTCATTGTTTGAAAATACTGTGTAGGTCCTTCTCAGTAGGGACGAGCCGTGTCTATCCAAATATCGGCTGTGGAGAGACGGAGGATAGCCGTACGGGGCATTTCCCGCGCTTGTTTCCTAATAGCGAGCCGTTGCCGATTGTATCTCGTTTGTATTTCCCCTAATATCTCCGTAATACTCTCTTCTCGTATCGGAGCAATCTCTGCACATGGCTTCTGCCGGGTCCAGACGCCGAAATGTGATGAGATGGGGCAGAGAGATCCGCGGCAGACAAGAGCAACTGTCCGTCAGAGACGCACGAGCCACGACCCCTATTTTTGGCAGGGAGATACTGCTAGACAGCTTAGTTCAGTCAAGACAACCGATAACTGACAACCTGTCAGTTGTTTATTTTGAGACTGCGAAGGAATGTGGAGTAGGGAGTGCTGTGTAATTGCAAGGTCTCAGAAATTGTCCGAGTGAGGTGACGAACGTGCATAGAAAAGAAATAAGAGCAGGAAAAGCAAGAAAAAAAGAAAAAAAAATGAGAAAAAGAAAAAGAAAAGATCATGCTAACGAAACCGATAACACAAACGGATGCGCTAGTTGACAGGGGTTGTTGAGGAAACGGCCAAGAAACGGTACTCCGTAAAGGAGGATCCGTCAGGCCCATAAGATATCATACTGCTCCGTACTCTACGGAGACAGCGGGAGTTTGCTGCATGCTGCGAACGCGGACACGACACTGCGCATGATAACGGAGCCAGAGACTCGCCCGGCGGCGGAGGAAGGAGCGGAGCAGGACGTGTGGCCCTGGTATGAATGCGGGTCATGTGCCTCCACACGGACGGTGCACGAATCACAGATGCGGACTCGGGCTCCGTTCTTCTTGTCTTTCGCATCTTACGACCAAGACACTAGCTGACCTGCCGGGGCATGTGAGAGCAGGCTCGATGGCCTGCATTACCCCTCCCTGTGGGTCTGTAGATAGACGGTAGAGTAGACGGTAGACGGTGGATAGTATCCGTAAACGGTAGGTATCCTGTAGTAAATGAGGACGGTATACCCTGTAGTAGAATACAGTACACTCGTAGTAGACAGTTGCGCTCGGCCTCGAAAGAAGAGACGTGATCCTACACTCAGACCTTGGACACAGACACAGACACAGACACAGACACAGACACAGACAGACAGACAGACTCCTTGCCCAGACCCTGACAGACCCTGACAGACCTGATCCCAGAACCCAGACTGGATCCTAGCGCGGCAGACCATTCTTGGAGAAAGGACTGGAATCCACACGAACGAACCCACCAAAGAGCCCAACGGAAACCCTGCATGCGTGCTGGGGCAAGGTCTGTCGACCCAAAATACAGTACTCTTACTCCGTACCGTGCTCCCTATTCGAAGCGGCCGCGCGATTCAAGCCGGCTGAACGATCGGGCGCGCCTACTTGAACCTGTCTCTGTCCACGTCCCCGTCTACGCCTACGTCTACGTCTGCCGTCTGCCGTCTGTCTACTATTTGTTGTCTACTGCCGTCTACTGCCCACTGCCTGCCCGTCCGATGGACGTCTTCGAATCGGATTGGATCTAGCAGCCATTTCGGGCATCCCAGTACTGAAACGACGAGGTGAAACGGTCACCAACCAGGGGACGGACGAGAACGGACGAGAGAACGGAGATCGAGACGATGACATCGGTTTCGGAGCCGCAGGGGCTCGGCATTGACCTGTCGGGGCTGTCGGGGCTGTCGGGGCAGCATCAAAGCCGGGATAGTTCGGGGGACGAGGTCGAGGTTGAGGTCGAGGAGGTCGAGCAAGGAGTTGAGCAAGGAGTCGAGCAAGGAGTCGAGCAAGCAGAGGGGGGTCAACCAGAAGGGGAACAGCGAGAAGAGGGTCAAGAAGGGGAAGAACAGCCTGAACAACCACAACCAATTACCCTGCATGCCCACCGACAGAACCACAACTGTTCCAAACTACCTACATTCCGATTTGCAGACCTCAAAAAAGACGCATTGGTGCTGCCGTGTCGGCTCCAGAATGTCCCGCCATCGCCAATCTCGCCCAAGTCGCCCAGGTCACCCAGGCCGGCTGAACCCTGTTCCGATGCCGCGCAGGACCTTTTTCAGGGCCACGAGGAGCACCCACCCGCTAATCCACCTGCTACACCACCCACAGACGCCAATTTCGTCGCCCCCACAGGGAATATGCCCCTTACCAATGTCAACACTAACACTGTCAACACTGTCAATACCAATACCACTTCCAATACTATCACTGCTGCCACCACTACCACTGCCACCACTGCCACCGATACAATCCCTACTGTCACCACCAATACAATCCCTACCAATACAATCCCTACTACCACTGCCACTGCCACTGCCACTGCTACTGCCACCACCACCGTCACCGCTTCTTCTCACCCAGTCATATCCCCCGTCTCGCCTCGACGCCCTGCTTCTTTTCCCAACTCTCCACCCACAGTCATCGTCTCCGCTGCCAATACCACCTCCTCGTCTCTCTTGCCTCTCTCGCTTCTTTCGCCTCTTTCGTCTGCATCGGCCACTCTCGATTCTCCTGGCCCAACCAAACTTCAGCGGACCCTCACAGATCCTGTCGCACGTCGGGCACCAGCATCTCTCAGCTCCTTCAGCTCTCCCGTCTCAAACTTTTCTCTGAAGCGCGTTCAGGCGGTGAACGATCCCGTCGTCCAATCGACAGAGTCGCCAGAATCACCAAAGTGGGCCAATCTCGGATCGGACCCTGACAACGAACTCTCTGCCCATCCTGACGACCAAGACCGCCACCACAAACTCAACCACCACCCACCAGCCGATGACAAGAAACCCACGTCACGTCCACCAGTCTCCTTCCGACCCCCCCGCGCCATCATCCCTCCTATCCGATCCTTCCGTTCGTCTGGCTCACGCAAGAGCCTCGACCTCAAACCACCCATGAGCTACCGCTCGCCTGGGGACACCGACGATCTGGATGTCCTCGACAACGGCATACACGATCGAACCCTCCGTGCCCTCGAGGGACGCAACGACGACCTCACCGCGCATTCTATCCAGTCCATGGCCACCGTCGGCGCGTCGGACTCGGAAAACACCGCCGACATTTTCATGCGCATTGCGCAGGATACGCGAAAACGCACTGGCGAAGACGACCGCCCAGAAAACCACGCTGTCAGTTCTCCCCTGGTCTTTTTAGTCTCTTCGCTCTTCGTATCATTGTATCTTTATTCTTCTTATTTCCTCTTATTATACTTCATACTCTTTTCTCTCTCTCCTTTTCCTCTCTCCTTTTTCCATTTCCTGTCTATTGTCTACTGTCTATTTTGGCCGCGTCTTCCACGCGCCGTCCCGACGGACTGCCTCTTGACCTCAACTTTATTCTTTTCTTTTCTTTTTTCCTTGGCCTCGTCCACTAACTCAATCAGATGCGCGTCACGCATTCTGCTTCCAACTCCGCTTCCCAGCGGAGACCCTTCTCCGCCGCCGTCTCTTCCCACCGGCCCGCGTCGCCTCCTCAGGTCGTCCGTCGTCACTCGGATCAGCGCGAGACTGTGCGCACGCGACGCTCTGGTGATGATGCCCAGCAGCCGCCATCCTACTCTCGCATGTCGACCCGCGGCGCTGGTGATCGTCCGTCGCCCATCCGCACCAGCATCGCCCATAAGCCGGAACCCATCCGCACCGCCCGAACAGTAGTGTCAGCAACACGACCGTCTCCCAGCACGCCGCGGACATCTGTGTTTTTCGACACGGCTTCCGAAGTTGGCACCAACTACACGCGCCGACGGCCATCTGCTGACAATGCTAGCAGCACCATCATGCCAGCGCGCGCCTCCTCTATCAAGCCACCTCATGCTCATGCCTATGCCCGGACCTACAACTCTTCTCCTTTGGCCACCCGCCCGGATCCTCAGAGACGCGACTCTCACGACGCCGGGAATGGAAACACCACCAACGGAAATGCCAACACCAACGGAAACACCAATGGAAACACCAACGGCCCCGTCGAGGGCACAGAGTCCTCCGCGTCCACCGCTGCTCCGTCCACCGTCTGGGATGAACTGGACGACCTCAAGTCCCGTATGCGTCGGCTCGAACTGTCCGGCAAGATCCCCCCTACTTCCGGCGCCGCCATGTCGCGCGTGTCAGACGACCGTCCGCGCACAGCCACCACCAATGCTACTACCATGTCTGGTTCGCCCAAGCGCGGAACCAACAACAACAATGTCCAGGCAGACGCCCGCAGCACTACGTCCTCCCAGTTGCGCCAGCAGCAGAGCTCACAGCAGCAGCAGCAGGCACAACAGGACCAGGCAATGTCGCAGTCCCAGCAACTCATCTCCCTACAACAAAGCGCCCATCCGCCATTGCAGTCTAATTTGCTGACAGCTCTGCAAAAAGCCAAGGCCCAGATCAGCGATGAAGTCTACACGACCATGGAGACTGTTGCCACCGAGGCTCTGGCCCTGTCACAGATGGTGGGCGTCGTCGGACAGCCAGGACCCATTTCCAGCGGTGCCAGCAGCATTGGCGGCAACGGCGCGACCACTGTGACCGACCGCCAGCTCCGACGCAAGGCCGATAGTATCTGCCGCAGTCTGACGGAGCTGTGTCTAGCGCTGAACGAAGAAGCCACACACAGAAAGGCGGCAGCCGCGGCAGCCGCTGCTGTGGCTACGGTGACTTCTCACGTGCAGGCCACTGTGCGCGAGGCGCGGGAAGCGCGCGAGTCTCGTGAGTCCCGTGAATCACGTGACTCTCGGGAAGACGTGACGCCGCCGGCGCAGAAGGCACCGACGCCTACGCCGACAGTGGCGATGCCCTCCATGCTGTCGAGCCCGATGATGAGCAAGACATTTACGTTTACGCCGTCGTACACGCCGCAGATGAGCCTGCGGCGGTCGACGACGGAGAACCTGTCGCCGTCGGTGCCGACGAGTCCACGGGGGTCGGTGCCGCGGCTGACGGAAGAGCGCGAGCGACGGGCGTCGACGTTCTTGATGACGCCGACGATGTCGTCTGTATCACGGCACCTGGGCCCGCCGGTGTCGGCCGACAACATTGGCCGGCGGTCATCACTGATGATTTCACGGTCGCGTCGGGCCGTATCAGAAGAGCCAGAAGACATGCAGTTGGCAGGACGACGATCGTCGTTGTTGCGGTCGCGACGTGCCGGGACAGAAGAGCCAGAGGACATGACGGTTCATGGCAGCGGCCGCAAGTCGTCACTCCTGCGTTCCCGGCGGGCGATGGCGCAGGCCGCCTCGGACGATGAAGAAGAGACCATGACGACCACGATGGTGACGCGCATGATGCGGTCGCCCATGACGACAGAGGCGGGCGCGCTGCGGAGCGCGGCGGCGCGCGAACGGGCGTACCAGGCACAGGCACAGGCGCAAGCACAGGCCATGGCATTGGCGCAGGCGCAGGCCCAAACCCAGGCCCAGGCCCAGGCACAGGCCCAGGCACAGGCACATGCCCAGTCTCAGGTTGGAGAGACGAGTCCCCTGGGATCGTCGGCACTGCCGCGGCGGCGGCTGATCCCGACGAGTCTCAAGGCACGACTGGTGTCGCCGCAGACGACGACGACATCCATGACGGCGGCTCAGATGCAGGCACAGCCACATCCGCTGCCGCAGACGCCCACGTTGGCGAGTCGGCGGTTCCTGGAGCGGACAGCGGCAGACCGCGAACACCGCGAGCACCGCGAGCACCGCGAGCACCGTGAACACCACGGCGCGGGCGAGGAACAACAGCAACAGCAGCAGCCGCATCGGACACAGCGGCAGCTGACGCTGACACGGACGGGCACGACGACAGTGCGGCGACTGACACGGGAAACGACACTGCCGAGTCTGTCGTCGGCGGCGTCTCAGGTAGGATATCGGTGAGGGAGGAGGCGGACTCGGTTTTTTTTCGTTTTTTTTTGTTCTTCTTTTCTCTGTTTTCTTTGTTTTCGTTTCTCTGTACTATAGCGATGTGTGGGCGTCATTTGTGGTTTCTCATGTGTGTGTATTTATAGTCTTCGCCGTGGCTGACGCGCAGCGTATCATGAACCCATATACCAATGACCATTGTACGAGGAGTTGTGCGATATTAGCAGGGTTTTGTTAGTGTTTGTTTTAGGAAATCAATCAATCAAATCAAATCAAAAGGAAGAGAAAAATAAAAAAAGAGAAAAAGAGGAAGAGAGGAAGAGAAGAAAAAGAATCAAAACTGAATTCTACTCTACATTCTATAACACGCCAACCTCTACATTCTATCATACACTGTTTTACTGGTTCTTGGCCTTGTCGGCCTGTTTCTTGAGCTTCTCGGCTCGTGCAATCTGCGCCTCGACGCCAATGCCGCCAAACACGAGCGCCACGCCCAGCCACTGCATCGGCGACAGCCGGTGGCCAAACGCCACTACCGACAGCATCATGGTGCACATCTTGCGCGTCACAGTGACAGTGACGAGGAAGACAGACGAGAACGTGGACAATGCGTAGACTGGTTGTTAGGATAGAACCAAAAGAAAGAGAGAAAAAGAACGTACAGATGAAAATCTGTCCAACGGCACCGCATGCGGCAAACCCCAACACGTCCCGCCACACGGCCGGATGCCGCTGCAGAAACGCCAGCGCCGCCGTCAGCTCGCCGCCCGTGCCAGTTCCGGTTCCGGTTGCCGACGCGTCCGCGACGGCTCCGAGCCACGCGCCCACGCCCGAGTGGACGAGCCACGGGTTGATGGCCGCCAGGTACACGCCCGTCACGGCCGTCTGCATCAGGTTGTTGGCGCACATCATCTGCGGGCCTGAAAAGGGCCGGAACGCCTGGAAAATATAGTCCTGCGTGCTGTTGGTGAGGCCGTCAAACAGCAGGTTGATGCCGAGCAGCAACAGGCCCCAGGCCGTGTGGCCCGACGCATTGCTCTGGCGCCGCCGGCTGCCCGTGTGCAGCGTGAAGACGGCCACGCCGGCCGTCACGGCGGCCACGACGCAGTACTTGTAGAGCGGGTAGCGGCGGCGGAAGAGGGTGACGTGCAGAAACATGACGGGCAGCAGCTTGCAGGACTTGGCCAGGATATACGTGATGTAGTCAATGTGAGCGAGCGAGGCATAGCCAAAGGGCGAGGCCAGAGACGACGTCAGGGCGACGAGGAGCAGCAGGACCCAGGCTGCTGGGCCTTTTGTCGTCGTCGTCGTCGCCGCCGGCAGGATCGGCGGCACGGGCTGGCCGCGCGGCGTCGTCGCCCACAGGTAGACGAGGCCGGTGACGGCGGCCATGGCGGACTGGACGGTGTTGAGGAAGACGGGAAAGTGGAAGACTTCGACGGCGCCGTCGGCGGCCGTGTGCGTCGTCGTCGTCAGCTTCTCCTGCAGGTAGCCCCAAGTAAGGCTGACGGTTAGCGGCGCCTGTGTAGCGAGGGGGTCCAAGAGAAGAGCCTACAAGGATCCGTAGATGCCTGCGACGGCAATGATGGCCTGCTGGAATCCTGGCGTCGTCGTCGTCGCGGATGCGCTCGTCTTGGGAGTTGTCGTCGCCGTCGTCGTCGCATGTCCGTTGGTCTCTTGCTGGCGCGCCAGCGTCGCCGCCGGGCGGTCCTCCTTGCTCACATACTCGGACGTCGGCTCGCGACGCACCGGCGCAGCCTGTTTTGTGCGCGCCATCGACGTTGACTGGTAGGAAGAGCAAAGGAAGAACAAAGTAGAAGGAGAAGGAAATTAGAGGGAAAGGGAAAGAAAGTAAGGAAAAAGGAGCAAAAGTAGACAAAACCAAACTTGTAGAAAAAGGAGCGACTCGAGAAAACAAAACAATAAGAGAAAGGACAGCAAAATACGAGAACGAGGACTCGACTGGCAGAACACTTCTTGGCCAGAAAACAAGAGGCCGAAACCAGCGTATTGGACAATCTGGCTACTACTCCATATTACCCCGTATACAGAGTGAGGTACCGGCGACTAGTCTGTTTTCGGAAGGCGGTGTGAGCTTCCCCTCGCTTACTGCCATCGCTATCTTATCGGCACAGAATAGCAAAGAGGATACTCGCACAGACTACAGAGCATACCTTACGGTGTACGTACACACATAATAATACAGGTATCTCGATTTTCAATATTATCTCGTCTTGCATACAAGTATGCCATCGCCCAGCTTTCCCACTGTGTTTGGGGAAATTCACGAAGATCCCATGGTCGCCTCAGCTAGCTAGATGGAACATCAACCGGTTGCTAAAAGGCACAAGTAGAAAGGGAGACGGAAACAAAAGAAATGGAGCTGATAGAAAAGGCAGAAGCAACTTCGGGAGGCGGTAATGTAGCTCCTTGGCCGAGGTAAACCGGTGTCGACGAGATTGGGGCGATTCTCGTGCAGAGAACTTTAGATTTGACCTTTCAAAAGGGTCTGTAGACGACTAGGAAAGTATGGAAGTCGTGTTCGAGAGAGAAAAGGCAGAGACAGAGACAGGCAGAGAGAGAGAAGGCGAGATGAATAAAGGCGTATCAGTCAAGCATACCCCCCTAGAGGAACCCGTTCCCTTGTTTTCCGTTCCCTTTTTTCAGAAAATAAATATCGTCATAACTCATCGCCGAAGGAAAGCAAACAGAAAGAAAAATGAGAAAACAGAACACAGAACACAGAACAGAAAAATCAGAAAAAGCACATAACTAGACCCGTTTGCCGTCCGCATCCGATTCGCCTTCCTCAAGGGCAGAAAAGACCGCTTCCATAAGCGCCACTCAGTCGTAGAAGAGACAAGTCGCCAACCGGAAATGAAGGGAGTGAACCAGATGGAAGGGAGGAGAGGTGGTGATAATAAGGAAATAGGCGTGAAAGGCGAGTAGAGGATGGCGACGCGTTTTTTTCTTTTCGAGAAGACCAGGGTTAAAAGCACACAATAAAAAAGTAACAAGAAAGAGAAAAAAAAAGGTCTCGTCGTGATATCATTTCTTGTGCTGTCCTCGCGTCCGCCAATGAAAAAGCAAATTTCAGCCTTGCGGCAAGCCAGATCTGGGGGGGTTCCTCAGCGGTTCAAGGGTTGCCCAATCCGAGAAAAACACAATCATCAGGGAGACGCCGAGAGAAAGACAATGGGGACGATCAATAGCATTGTGATCTTCCCACGGAAAGAAGAGCGAGACGAGAAGCTGCCAGCTTACTCCACGGTCGGCCCTGCCTGGCTGCGGCGCATCTTCTCGGCCTCCAGGTTTTCGTACAGAAGGAAAAGAGCAGACTCGTTCGCCTTGGCGCTTCCCATGATGGTGAACATTCTTTCTCCAGTCTCATCGTGCGGTGCCTTTTTATTTGTTAGTCAGACACAAAGCCTAAAATGCAGCTCCTCTCAAACCTCTCAAACATACCTTTGCAATAGAAATGCGTGCACCTGACGTCTTGCGGATCTCGCTAATCTTGCTGCCGGCCCGGCCAATGATGCAGCCAACCATGTCTGCTGGGATGCTAATGTTCTGTGTCTGGATCTCGTTGCCCTGCTCGTCGTGTGTGGGAGGACCGCGTGCCGCCGCATCCGAGTCCGAGCGGCGGTTGTGCGGGCGCGACGAGGCGCCGTTGCTAAAGTCTGCACCATTGCCGGTGCGTGTGACGCGGGAGTTTCCATAGTCGGAACGACCGCCAGAGTTGTAGTTGGAGGAGCTGCCGATGCTGCCACCACCGACAGCCGGCGAGCTGCCCTGCGTGCGCACAACGGGGTTGTAGAGGACAGTGCCGGTTCCGCGCTGCCAGTCATCGACGAGGCACTTGCAGATCTCCCACACGGCCTTCTGGATACCCTCCGGAGTGCCCTGAACTTCGACGACACGTTCCGTCGACTGGGGAAGCATCTCCTTCTGGGCAACCATACGCACGCCCGACACATCTTGAATGTGCTTGATCTTGAGGCCACCGCGACCGATGACAGTGCCCATCTGGTTGTGGGAAATGAGTAGCTTGATAGCTGTGATGGGTTAGTAAGCAAACAACCATTTCACCATTTCCCCTCCTTCTGCAAAGAGTCTTTTTTTCTTACGGTGTGTGCCGTTGCCCTGGACGATGCCGCCCATTCCCATGGTGGGAACACCTTCGAGAAGAGCGCGAGCGACGACGGCATAGGCCTTAGAGATGGCGTCGCATCCGCCGGTGATGGTAAGAACGCGGTCGTGGACACCCTGGACGACCTTGCTGACGCCGGCTTTGACGCCGGTCTCATCACGCAGGTCAGCGACATTCTTGCCGCCCTTGCCAATGATGACGCCGGCCTCCTTGGACGACACAATCGCGCGCAGGGTCAGCTGCGTCTGGGCGTATTCTTCGTCGGTCTTGGGGATGATCTCGCCGTCGGGGCCGAGGCGCGGCTCGTCATCGAGCTTCATGTGGTCGGACAGGTCTGCGACATCGTTGCCGTTGGGCGGAATGCCATCTTGCTGGGAAGACATGGTTGAGGTAGTCGGTAGGGAGAGATCGAAGATCTGACGTCGTTGGGAAGAGAGCAAGGGGGGGAGGATAGAGCGGGGAAGAAAACTGGAGGAAACGGAAACGGGAATTAAGAAGTAGAGAAAAAAGGCGGACGGGAGAGGAAGAAGGTGTGTGCGGGAGGAGAAGGTAGAGAGAGAGACGGAGGAGAGAAGAGGAGGTGAGGATGGCGAGAGGACGAAAAAGGGAGGATTGGTGGAGGTGGCGGCTGGAGAAGAGGAAAAGGTTAGTTTTTGGTGAAGGAAGCGTGAAGGGGGAAAAAAACGAGAAAATGAGGGGACGATTTGGCGGCGGCGCGTGAGAAGAATTTGCGTGGGCTGGTTGGCGGGCGGTGGGGAGCGCCTGCTTGACAGAGCTAGTGTGGATGCGGTAGGCCGAATGGCGTTTCTGATTGGTCAAAATAGCAAACAGGTCGCACAAAGCCAGCATGGAATGTGAGGAGCGAAAGGAAAGCACGAACAGCCAAAAGATGACGGAGGGAAAGAGAGCTTCTGGGCAAGAACGACTGACAGAAAGACAAGGGAAACCCAGAGGAAAAGAACGATGCCTCGGAAAGAACAAATCAGACAGGAAAAGGAAAGAACGAACCTAGTTTTGCCGCCTGTCCTGGTACCACCCCCACCACTGGCAGAGGGCGTCGGCGAGGGTCCTTGCAGCCGTGAACATTGCAAAGGCCCCCATCCAGTCCCATTGCCAGGGGTCGCGGCGGACACAGGAGCAGGCGGCTGGAGGAGGGCAGACCAGGCAGGCCGGGCAGGCAAGCTACGACCGGAAAAAAAGAACGGCCAACAGAAGAAAAATAAGGGCATTTGTGGTGAACATAGTTTTTGATGTTTCCGTTGGTTTTTGATGCTTCTTTTCGTGTTTCTTTCTATGTTTCTTTTTCTGTTTCTTTTCTGTTTATTTTACCTTTTAAAAGGATGGTAGTAAGTGGCAACGTGCGTATGCACGGAGTGATCAGAGGCTGTATTGGGAATAGATTCGCATATTGTACCTCAAGAAAGAGGTACAAAGCTGTGTCTGCCTCCACTAGATAAATAGGTAGCGGGGATTGGCATTCAGCCAATCACAGCGCCGTATTGTCTGAGTCAGCAGACCCAGACAGTGCGACGCGTTCCCGCGCACCAAACTACTCGTACACTACACCTTTCCAGTCACGCGTTTCATCCCATCCTTGCTACTCTACGAGGAAGGAGCGACTGATATGATGCTCCGTAGACGGAGATGGACAAAGTAAGCAAGAAAGAACGACCAAATCACTCTGTATGCGAGGTGCGGATTTTACATAAAACATATCGTAAAGCACAAAGCCTCGTATTAAAGATCGACTTGTAAGGCTAGAATGGAAAGACGCTTATAAAAGAAGAAAGTAGACCAAAGAAAAAAAAGAAAGCAGCTCCGGTTATCGTGTTGACCTCGTGGCTGCCAAATCTGCCGCCACAGGAGACTAGGAAGTTCCACCAAATATTCCCCCGTGGTCACCGAAGTGCCGGGCCACAAAACTTGATGACCTGGATTCCGCCTGTGATGCACATCTCGACCGCAGTCCAATCCCACTGCTTGATCTTTGCGGCGACGTGGACAGGGGGCAGCGGAAGCCACTGTCGTAGACCCGGCTGTTCCTTGTGATATGTGTTAGTATATATTCCGTATTTCGTACAGAGATGTTTTCCCCCTTCTATCTAACCATGGTGGCTATGGGAGAGAGTATGAGAAGGGGGGGGGGAAGAGGAGGACCCAGGCAGAAAAGAGATGATAAGGAAGATTGTCGGGAAGGGCACCCATTGGCAGTGAAGGCGGCGGGGTGACGACGACAATGACGAAGGTCTTGATTCAGGCTATATCTGTTCTTCACGATGCGTTAATGCGTGCTCTGTATTCTATACAAGGAAGTTCTCTCTTTGTATCTTACTTTGAAGCATGAGGATGAATTTGATAGAATTAATATTTTTGCTGTCTTCTTCAGTGGGTAGAGGACAGGAATGTCCCGAACTAGTTTATATCTGTTCCTCGTGTGTCAATAAGGATAGGATAGATGAAGTTTTCCTCCTAGCTTACCTGGTCCGGGAGAGGAAATGGGGACCGTGATGGTGACGGTTGTTGTTGTAGATGTGTCCTTTACTGTTTTTCGGTTCTCTTTTTTTTCCTCTGCTGTTTATTTTATTGTTCAGTCACGCGTTCCATCCCGTCTTTGCTACTCTACGAGGAAGGTACGGCTGGACTACGAGGGAAGTGGACTTTGAAGCAAATCAGGCGCAATAGGAACAATATGCTGCCAATACAGGCATAAAATGGGGTTGTGTCGAAAATATATATTTGCGGCTGTCTCAAAGTTTCAAAAGCCATATAAGTTAATTTAAGAGTTCGTGCTCGTGACCCTCGGGGGGACCGCAGATTCCCAGAGCGTAACCGATACACTTAATCATCATAAGAATAAATCCGATGATTACTACAAACATAAAAAAGCTAAAACTAAAGTACAAGAGCGGAAGCACCAATTCCTAAAAGAGATTGACCTTATACTATTCGCGATCTGGTTCAGGAGGAGGATAAGTGTAAGTGGTGTGGGTGTAGACGGGAGGCGGGTAGGCGTAGGCGATTTGTGTAGTAGGCTGGGTGACCGTCATGGTCATGGTAGCCATGGCTACAGTAGCCGTCGTAGTGGTGATGATCATGATGACAGTAAAAATGATGGTAAAGATTTTTAAGTATGATGTTTCGTTGGTTTTGTTTCTGGTGAAATGAAAAGAAGGAAGTGAAAAGAAAACGAAGACAATTTAACATGGAAGCTGAGTAACTGTCTTGTTTCTATTTTCTTCAGCCCTAATATAGAAAGAGAATGAATCAGCAACAGGTCAAAAGCCTTGCCTTTGAATTAGGGTTGTATTAGGTTAAGACGTCATTCTTGATATTTATTGCCTTGAGCAGTCTAAAGGCATATGTAATATCAATATTTTTTCTTATCATGACGTCCCAAAACAAACCCTATTTCTTGAAGTATTCTGATAATTAAAAGAATGATACCCAAAAGCACGGGAATGCTAAGACTAAGACACACGAGTGGGATCATTATATCCTTGAGCAGATAAAGCAAGAAGTCCCGCTGTGGTCTGGAGGTAGGGTTGATGTAGGTGATGTAAGTGTGTGTGTGATAGGTTGGCATTCCCGAGTAATGGTTATTGTAGTCATAGTGGTCATTATGATGGTAGTGTGTTGGGATCATGTGGATCAGGATCCAAGTGTGGCTGCACCTGTGGCGGTGCACCTCCCCCCTACTATTTATTTACCCTGTGAACTCCCTCACGTACGCAGTAGTTGGAGGGGATTCAATCTATTATTCATTTCAGAAGCTATATTCTTTCGTCGAGTTATTTACTCACGTTGTGATGCAGGTAAGGCCTTATCTTAGGACTACTTACTACGTCACCTGTGAGTGGTCTAAGACGCACAATCATATGATTACGTGGGTTATCCACGTGATCTATGTAAATATTTAATCCTCTCTTAATCCACCATAGATTTTCTGCGATCCCGTGACCTGCACGTGATCTTTCTATCTAAATTATATGATACGCCCGGTCACGTGACTATTCCACGTGACGGCGGGTTTCTAACAAGATTGAATACCCTCTAACTACTGCGTACATGAGGGAGTTCACAAGGTAAATAAATACAGGGCTCTCATGACAATAAATCAATAATACTATCAGCTCGCGCTTTATACTGTGTTTCTTTGGAATCTTGGATAATAATGACATCTTTCTGCGTAGGCTCTTGACCTTCTCGGTCCTTTACGGCTCAGATTCTAGAATATATGGCAATGCAACTTGGCAAACAGTCAGACTATCGACACATCGACACCGACAAGAATTGCCCTCCCTCATCGCGACCGCAGCGTCGCCTCGTGCTCCACCCAAAAGTTCCGGCACGCCCGGTGGCCCCAGTGCTCTACCCACCACTCGCCAAAGCTGTCCGGCACCTCGGCGCCGTCCACGCCGCGCACCCGCTCGTCCCGCCGCAGCCCGCACACCACACACGGCCGCGGTGCCGTCGGCACTTTCTTGGCTACTGTCACCGGCAACGTCTCGCTCTGGATCTCGGGAATCCGCAGCGGCTCCTGGTGCCGGTGCTCTTTTGCCACAGCCTCGGCCACGGCCGCGTTTGCTGTCGCCACGACACTGCGCAGCTTGCCTACATGTCGTCGCCATGCCGCCACGACATCGGCCGCCTCGCGGTCCTCGCGCTGGCTCTGTGTCTTGTCGACGCCCGCCAACTTCATGCCGCCGCCCCGACTGCTGCCTGCTGCCGAGATTGACATGCTCTGCGATAAGAACTTGTCGCGGTGCCACCGCTGCTTGCGTCCGGCCACAATGCGCGCGCCCACCACGGCCAGCTGCAGGTAGTTGCGCAGGAAGGTAATGGTCCGCGGATCGCCGAGCACGCGTGCCCGCTCCTCGGTCGTCCGGCCCGCCAGCGGCTGGAACAGCGCCGTGTCCGGCAGCGCCAGCAGCGAAGGAAACACGGCTAGCAAGATCGACGGCGGCGGCACATTGGTCGGCGGCGGCGCACTGTCGGGCAGGGCCGTCGTGGCCGCGGCCGTTGCGACTGCGGCCTGCGTGACGGCAGTCGGAATATCAACGTTCGCCTCTTTATCCTCCTTGGCCTCCTCCTCTGCATCCCAGTCCCAGTCCGACGCCGAGGACGTCTGCTTGACGACGCTCGACGTCTTGGCCGTATCACGTGACGCCGACTCATCAGCGAGCTCCCAGGCATCCCACTGGTCGACGGCCGAGCCGGGCTTGCCCTTGGACAGCACCGAGCCATCCTTGTCGTAGGAGGGCCACACGGTGACGGGCGAGGGCGTCCGGTCCTTGACCTCCTTGGGAAACTCGGCCACTTTGGGAGTCGTGACGGCCAATCCGGGAAAAGGATTGCGCTCTCGGAAGGAGGGCGACTTGGGTGGCTGCGGGTAGTGTGGAGTACCTGGAGATAGGCCAGGTGACATTCCCGGTGACATGCCTGGTGACATGCCTGGTGACAGACCGGCAGGGGAGGGCGATGTCGTGTTGCCAAAGCTTAACACGGACAGCAGCTGGGGAGGGGGCTGCTTTCTCTCTATCGTAGGCTTGGCCGGGGCGACGGGGGCGACGGGGGCGATGGGGGCCGGTTCTGGGTCTGCTAGCGATAGTAGGTCCACCATAGCTGTAGCAGATGTCACAGATGCCACGGGCGGTACAGGCGATGTTATCTGAACCGGTCGAATAGGTTGCGCCGGCTGGACGGATTCAAAGTCGCCAAACTCGTCATCGTCCGAGTCAAAATCTTCAGTGCCGTCAAAGTCTTCGGCGTCAAAGAGCACATTTGGATTGGCGGGTTTCTTGGGTTTCGGGGGTGATTGGGGTTTCCATGGCTGGCTCTGGACTGGCGGAGGTGCCGGTTTCGGCGGTTCGGGTGTGCTGTCGTTGAAGTTGATCAGTGTATTGGTCATGAGGTCGATGGTGGACGACCGCACGGCGCGTGTTTTCAACGGCGGCTGCTGCTGAGGCGTCGACCAGGCCAGATTGGACACTGCTGGTGCAACAAACACTGCCGGTGTCGTGGGTGCCTGGGCGAGTACCGGAGCCGGCGAGGCATCTTCAAAGTCTCCCCAGGTATCATCGTCGTCATCGGCGACGGGAGCTGCTGGTGCTGGTGCTGGTGCTGCTGCCGGTGCTGCACTCCAACTGTTCCTCCATGCGCCAGTACTGGTGGTATTGAGGGAAGGCCATGGCTGTTGTGGAGTGTTCTGCTGACTCCGTGGCTGTTGTGCTGAAGATTGAGGAAAAGCTGTATTGAGGAAGGCAAATGGATCGTTGGATGGGTTGCCGGCTTGTGGCGGATTGGACGGCCTGGACGCCTGGCTGTTTCCGGAGGGGGAACCAAACTGTGCAAACAAGTCTGCCGACATGTTGCTGGGCGGACGGGAGCAAGGGAGAAGGGAGAACGGGAGGATGAATTGGTTGAGCAAGAGAAAGAGGCCTGGCCTGATTTCACGTGATAACAGTGAATTGTGTCACGTGCTCACGGGGACATGCAAGTGGGAAGGTCTTGGAAGACGAGGAGGCCAGAGGAGCGAGGTCAGATTGGGTGTCTCGTCTTTAAAGCCTTGTGACAAGCGCATGAAAGAGTGACACTCTAGACGAAGATCCTTACTTGCCATGCTATAGAGGAACACGTATCGCTGTGGAGAGCCTGACAAGCGTGGCTGACCTGCGTCTGGGTGCCCCGTCGGATGGGGACAGGATGAAACGAAACTACAGACGAAACGGACGGGAATGGCACTTGAAATACGAGGACGGAGTCGTGTTGCAGGAGGCCTTCAGGCTTTCAGGGGAACATTGGGAGGCTATCACTGCGTAAAGGCCCGCAAAATAGGCGTTCAGGGAGTTAGGGCGTTTTGATGCCCTGAACGCCTGAATGCCTGAACGCCGGGTAGTGGACAGTGGACAGTGGGCAGTGGGGCGGGGGCCTTGCTCGCATCCACTAACGCCGTCGTGTGACTGTCCAGTCAGCGCTCAGCGCACAGCGCTCTCGGCTGGCCTCCCCCCTGCGCCTGCCTTTTCCCACCGCCAGCCTCTCCCGGACGACGATAGCCGCAACGAGACGGCCACATCCATTGTACAGCCACGGGCTTCTGTCTTTCTCTGTCAGTCACCGTTGGACCGTTGACCCACATCTCTTTTGTGAACTGCTGCGCTCTTCCGTGTGTCGTCTTCTTTGGCTCTTTGGCCAGCAGACGCTTTGGCCGCCATGAGGCCGTTGTCTGAAAGCAGGTAAGCTATGGAGATGGATGGAAGAGGATGAAAGTGGATGGCCATGGATGATGTCGAGGATCGTTAACTGATGCTAACTTCTAGACAACGATGGGCCGAGACCCTGGGCAGCAGCAATGCCAGCCTCGCGGATCTGCGACGCGCCCTCCAGTCGGATGGACCACTGCGTCCAAATCCTTGCGAGACCGGTTTGCGGTCTGTTTGCTGGAAGATCTTTTTACTCTTCCGCGAGGCTGCGCCCGAGGATCGTCTGCTCATCCTCGGCGAGACCAGAGCTGACTACACCGCCCTGGTCGACCGCTACATGCAATTCGTCAAACATCCCGAGCGGTTGACCGAACTGACCGTCGATCCTCTCGCCGACGACCCCGAGTCGCCCTGGGATGTCTTCCGGCACGACGACGCCGTGCGCAGCGAGATCCTGCAGGATGTGCGGCGTCTGCCGGACGAGCCCTTTTACCACCAGCAACACATTCAGGACCTCATTCTGGACGTCCTCTTCATCTACTGCAAACACCATCCCGATGCCGGTGGCTACCGCCAAGGCATGCACGAACTGCTGGCACCTCTGGTTTATGTATTGGCGCAAGATGCCGTCGACAAGGACGGTCTGGCCGGCATGGCAGCAACGAAACTCGACGCCTCCGATGCCTACATGGCGCTGATGCTCGATGCCCGCTATGTCGAGCACGACGCCTATGCGCTCTTTGCAGCCGTCATGGCCCATGCCAAGACTTTCTATCAGATCCACCGCCAGCCGAGCCCGGGCCACCACAGCCGCCACGGCAGTCTCCAGGACTCGTTGGCGGCCGACGGCCTCTATCCCATGCCCCCTCGACGCAACAGCCACGGTCCGACCGAGGAGAGTATGATTGTCGAGATGAGCAAGACCATTCACGAGGATACGCTCATGAAGATCGACCCCGAACTGGCCATCCACCTCAAGAACATTGAGATTCTGCCCCAGATCTTTCTCATGTATGTTACGCCCCTTCTTCTTCTTTTATCGAATCGTTCTGACAAACAGTCGCTGGATTCGCCTCCTCTTTGGACGCGAGTTTCCTTTCCATCAACAACTCGGCCTCTGGGACAGCATCTTTGCCTGGGACCCGGACCTGGAGCTTGTGCCGCTCATCTGTGTAGCTATGCTGCTACGCATTCGTTGGGAGTGTAAGTACTCTCCTTCTCCCCCGTTTTATCACCCGCTGACAACCAGTGCTCGAGGCCGACTACTCTGTGGCTCTGCCGCTGCTGCTCAAGTACCCGCCACCAGCACCGCCTCATGGCCCCAGCACATTTGTCGATGATGCCCTGTTTCTCCAGGACCACACTACGCCCGAAGGATGTGCCACTCTCGTCCTGCAGTACACCGGTCGAGCACCAGCCCGGCCACCGTCTCCGCGTGCATCTCTGTCGTCAGCCGGCAGCGGCGCGCAGCAGACACCAGCAACACCACATGCGGGCTTTGCTGCCGGACTGGGCAACCTACGGAGCCGTACACGGATGGCCGTGCGGTCACCTTTGCAGGCGGCCATGCGGGCTGTGAGTCCGGGCGGCAGGGTGAATATACCCAACATTGCCGGCATAGCCGATGTGGTGGAAACGGCAGCCGACCCTCTGGCCCACGGTCATGAACATTCTCCCTCGCTGTCGCCGTCACGCTTTTCCAACAGCCGCGAGGGCATGGAGGCGCTATTCCACGGTGCAGCCAAGGGCGTCCTAGAGCGCGGCCAGAAACTGGGTATCAACCAGGCAATGCGGGAAGCCATGGGCGAGTTCCGGCGCAATATGATGCAGGGACTGCAGGAAGTGCGGCAGGCCAAGGAGGGAGGAAGTGTAGGAGGCACGCGGACTCGACGGCACTCATCGGGCCAGGTGCTACAGTTGTTGGCGGAGATGGAGCGGATGGAGCAGCGGAATCAGCAGCTGGCAAGCATGTTGGATGAGACGGTGGCATCTCTGCAGTCGTTGGTGACAGCATCACAAAAAGCGGGAGCAGGAGGAGAGGCCGAAGGGACTGACGGAATTCCAGGACAAGGTCCAGGAACCGAAACCTCAGGAGCCAAAGGCCCGACCGAAACTCCAACTGAAGCTCCCGTGGACGAGACAGTCAAAGCCGAGACAGGCAAAGCCGAGACAAACTCTGTCCATCCGCCGTGGCTGGACGTCGTCGAGATGGCCGCTGCCAAGGTGAAGTTTGTCAAGATACATCTGGAAGACGGCAGCCTGGCACTGCCGACAGACGAGGAGCGAGCCTCGTCGACCGATGGTGCGACGACAGTGACAGCAGCGATGGCAGCGACGGCAGCGACAATAGCAACAGCCAACGGCGAGACAGTCGAAAACGGGACCACGGCCAATAGCGACGGTCTGCTGCCGGCCGCCCACGTGGGCGAGCAAGGAAAGGTTTCCTCTGTACCGAAAATGTCTCCTCCGACCAAGACGATCCATCCCATCAAACCAGCACATCCTGTCCATCCCGCGCCACTCGTCCAGGCCACTCCTACGCATCCTCTCCCCAGCCGGTCCACGCTAGCCCAGTCGTCGTTTGCCTGGATGCTCGAGCCCAACGACACGCCCGACAGCCCGACAGGGACCGACAGCCGCTCGCCGCCATCGCTGGCTGCTCACAACAAGCGTATGCCACGCGGCCGACATGCCTTTCTCTTTGGCGAGACGGTGAATGCGTCGCCGCTCGGGGGTGAGGACGGGCTCGAGGACAAGGGCAAGGGCAGCGGCGGTGGTGGCGGTAACAATCCTCGACGGCGAGGGAGCAGTGTCAGTATAAGTGGTGGTGGTGTTGGCCATGCCAATGGCCATGTGAATGGCAGTGCACGGAAGCGGTCGATTGTGGTGACGGACGAAGTATTTGGGTTGGAGCCGTTGCAGCATCGGCCAGAGGAGGAGAAGAAGAAGCCTGTAGAGGTGAAGGAAGAGAAGGAAGAGGAGGAGAAGGAGGAGAAGGAGGAGAAAGAGAAGAAAGAGTCGGAAGAAGTAAAGTAAGAGTTGTAATTTAATTTTGCATAGACGTTCACATAGCCTAATTTACGTTTGACGAAAGATGTCTTGAACAGTAGCATTCATGAAACAACCGCTTGCTATACCCTCGAATTCAAGCAAATCGACCAAAACAACGCCTCCAGTATGCGCCAGTCGCCAATCTAATGTGGGAGACGTTCAGAGAAGTCCATCCAAGAAAGCCCAAATCAAATCAAAGCAACCCCGAAAATCAAAACAAATCAAAACAATCAACTGGGCCAGATCCAGTTCGCTTACATATAGAGACAAAAGATGAAGGAAAGACAAGAGAAAAGGAATGAGGTCCAGCCTTGAGGCCAAATCAAAAACACATTTAAAATCCAAAATCCAAAATCCATAACCTACATAATCACACAGGCCGTCGTGCGCGCTCGCCGCCGTCCAATGCCAATGCCCGTGCCGCCCACACCTGGCACTGCATCCAGGCCCACGCCGGCAGCTTCTTCCTCGTCATGCACCTGTTGGGCCTCGCGTGCCCGTCGTCGCCGTCGCCGGTTGCCCGCACCGCCGGCGCCCGCTTCTTCGTTGGCCTGCATGTAGTCGGCCCATTTGCGCTCGAGCCGCGCAGCACCGGCACGGTTGCCGCGCAGCACGCGCTTCGTGTGCTCATCGACGGTCATCTGCCAGCCGTAGTAGCACTTGAGGGAGATGATTTCGGGCGACGACGACGAGGGCGCCCGCAAGACCTCGGCATTGCGCGACAGCACCTCGCGCACACCCGTCCAGGTGACGTTGGGGCAGTCGTAGACCGTAAGGCTGAGGCCGGGATGGGGAGCAGGCACAACGGGCATGGCCGTGGCCGCAAACCGCTCACGCACCATGGCTGCCGCTCCCGCCAGCACCAAGTCCGAGATGCGTGTATTGTCCATGTCGATGCTGCGCAGCGACGGACAGGCCCGCAGCACCGGCAACATGCCGGCATCGCCCAAGTTCTCGCAGTAGCTGATGGACAGGTGCACGAGACTGCCGGCAGCGGCACTGGGCGCCCGGGCGAGGTGGTTCGACAGCAGGTCATTGGTCAGCTGGGCGAGGTCCTCGAGGTCGAGGTAAGCCAGACGCGGCGTCGAGGCCAAGATGGGCTCGAGTGCTGCATCCGTCAACGCCGCCGGGCTGGGCCCATCGGCACCGCCGCTGGGCGCGCCACAGCCGGCCAGCACGAGACCCTCGAGATCGGGCACGCAGTAACCGAGAGCGGCGATGCCCCGGTTCGTCAGACGACGACAGCGGCTGAGGTCGAGATGCCGCAGACGGCGCGGCGGAACCATGGGCCGGTCGGTGAGCGGATCGATCTCGGGATCCTGTCCGTGCAGCATGGTGCACAAGGCGGCATCGTTCAAGTCGGGGCTGCCGCTGAGGACCAGCCGTTCCAGCCGGTTGGTGGCAAAGAGGGCACGCGCCAGGCGCTGGCTGTCGAAGCCGCGCACCTCGCCGACACGCAGGTCCCGCAGCGCCGGACAGCCCCGAACAACAGGCACGAGCATGTTGGCCGTGACGTTTTTGCACCAGGAGAGATTCAAGACTTGCAGCTGGGAACAGCTCTGCGAGAGGACGGTGCACGTGCTGAGGTTGACGCAGCCGAGACCGGTCAGGTTGACGCTCTCGAGACGGGCGTTTTGGTGCAGCAGCGTCTCGAGGTTGTGGACATCGATCAGCGAACCTTCGAGGGTGGCATGGACGAGATTCGTGCAGGCGCGGGCCAGGGCACGGCCCTGATCAAAACCCTCGACCTGGATGCAGCCGCGCAGGTTGAGATCCTTGACAAAGGGACCGGCACGGGCGATGATGTTGCTCAGGGACTCGACAGAGATGTCCTGGTAAAAGTCGGAGGCATCGAAACAAGTCCACAGCTGGCCGTCGAAGCAGAGGTCGTGAAAGGCGCGGCTGACACGGGACAGACGCACGAGTTCCTTGGGCTGCAAGAAGCCCAAGACAAAGACTTGCAGTTCGTGCGGCAGGTCGGACCAGAGTTGGGCAAAGGTCTTGCGGGGACGGGTGAACACGGGGACGGCGGCCATGCGGGTGACGTCTGGCGGCAGGGGAACGGTGCTGTTGCTGCGGCTTCGGCTTCGGTTGCCGCTGGGGTCTGCCAGCAGGTCGACACGGCGTGGCGTAGCGGGCGGCAAGCACAGCGAGGTCGAGGAGGACGGAGGGCTTTCGAGGAGTGCGGGCGAGCCGAGGGGGGAGAAGACGAAACCGGATCCGGAAGCGGAGCCGAAGCCGGAGCCGGAGCCGGAGCCAGTGGCCATAGTAGAGGAAGAAGGCGGACCAAAGGGTGAGGGACCGGAGGCGAGGCTGACACACGACATGGTGGCACCTGAACGGGTATAGGGAGTACTGGCAGAGCGAGAACGGCCGGTGAACTGGACGAGGCTTGGAGACGAAGCCATTCGAGAGATGCCTCGCAGCAATCGTTGTCGTCCTTTGGCTTTGACATGTGTATCGGTGAGGTCATCGGGAAGGCCATCGGGAGGGGGCAGCGGCGGGCCATCCTGCATGGCTGGCTGGATGAGCGGCGGAGACTGCATCGACGGTAGAGACGGTAGAGGCGGCAGAGGATCGTCAGGCATGGTCCGAGGTGGTTGGTGATTGGGATGGTGGTGTTGTTGAGGAATGTCTGGCCAGCGGGCATGAGCAGAAGAGGTCACGGGACCAGAGGAAGACTGGGCTGTGGCCATGGTGGAGAGGGATGGAGAAGAAGGGGGAAAACACAAGGATACAAGACGGAAGCGAATGTTGAGCCAGTGAAAAAGAAAGAATGGAAACGGCCTTCGGGGGCCAGCGATCTGAGGTTCCCCCTTTCTTCTGCGTTTGGATGCACCCAACAAGAGAGAGACGCGGCCGGTCGGTGGCGTTGTCCAGGTGGAATTCGGTGGGGCTGTCTGGTGGTGTGGACGAACAATAGCAGTCTACTCGAGGCGGTGCTTCTAGATGGCCATGGCGAATACGAGGCCGTGCAGGAGGATTACGGGGAGGAGGAGAGGAGGCGAGGAGGAGAGGAGGCGAGGAAGAGAGGAGGAGAGGAGGAGAGGAGAGAGAGGGAGAGAAGGAGAGGAGGAGGGGAGAGGGGAAGAGAGAAGGAGGAAAAAGAGGAGATAATGGAAAAAGAGGAGAGGAGGAAAAGAGAAAAAGAGGAGGAAAAAGAAAAAGAGGAGAAGAGGAGAAGAGAAAGACGGGGAAATGTGGGATGACGTGAGAAGGGAATAGAGGTGAAGACAGATTCACGACTCGAATCAACTCAAAATTCAGGCTGAGGCTTATATTCAGAGTCAGAATCCGGGACACAGAAGAGCAAGAGATCTCGAAGAGACAAGAGACTCTCAGATATCGACATGCGACTGTGATAGCCAGAGATCGAATAGCGATAGAGACAGCGATAGCGAGGACAGGCAGGCACACCTTCTACCGTTAGGTAGCACACCACTATAGTAGCGCTGCCAATGGCGCTGACGACGGCGGACGTTACCCCGCTGCGGCGTGGCCGTGCCCCGCTCTTATCGCTTAGTAGGAAGACGGTACGAAGACGATACGAAGACGGAGTACGAAGACGGAAAGTACTTTGTACTTTGTATCGTACTCCATATCTTTATATAACTCGTACCCATATTTAGACGCACGTGCGTCCGCAAGCAGCGGTGGACCATTTGAGGGCCGGGTTTTTGTCTAGGATAGGACCCGTCTGATTGGCAGGCCACGGGACACCAGGCTGTCACGATGGCGATAGGGACAAGCAGATGACTGGCAGTCGGCCGAGGACAGGTGATGTTTGACCGCCGCCTTGCAGGAGGTTTTCGGGTGTTGGCAGTTTCCGGGTTAGTCAGCAAGTCAGGTGGGCAGATGAGGCGAGAGCGAGGCGAGCAAGAGGAAAGCGAGCAAGAAGAAGGCGAGCAAGGCGAGCAAAGCGAGGAGAAGACGGTGAAACAGTAGCGGGCTGCTAGACAGAGCGAACACAGCGAAGGAATAGTGAAGCAGACCGGTGCGAACAGACCGGTCCTGAAAACTCGGCAGCAGCCCAGCCCAGCCCAGCTCCCCTGTAAAGAAGAAAAGAAGACAACGCAGCAGCCCACAACAGCCAGCAGCCAGCAGCCAGCAGCCAGCAGCAGCAGCAGCACGAGCAACCCAGAGGCCACGTCTCGTACGAGAACCTCATGAGTTCCTGTCCCTGCAGTTGACCGCCTTGTGGGCCGCTGTAGCATTCCCGCACATCCCTACAGCCTGCCATTGCAGCCTCTTTTCGGCTGGTCCGCAAAAAAAGTTGCTCACCAGTCGGAAGGCACACATGCACGTTGCCTGTTTACTCTTGCTGTTCTCCCTCTTCCCTTCCGCTCCTGCTATGTGCTGTCACCTGAGCTGGCGTTCGCATCCCGCCGTGCCTGAATTGGCCACAGCCGTGATGACCTCATGGACTGCTAGAGCTGACGGAACGAATGCACGGCGTACGAGTATCCGGTAGACTTGACCGAATTGTTTTTTCTTTTATTTTTGCTTTATCTTTATTTGCTTGATTTGGTTTGGGGGGCTTTATTCGGTTTTATTTTGGCTTTATTTTTGCTTTATTTTTTTCCCTCTTTTATCTATTTATTCCTTCTCCCGTATGGGTTCCTATTTGTTCCTATTTGTTCCTATTTGTGCTCATCGCCACTTCTTCACGCGTGACTGCTTTTCTTCCGTGCTGCTCCTGCCTTTCCTGCCTTTCCTGTGCAATCGCCTTTCTTGCCCTTACCCTGTGCCATTCGTCCTTTCCCTCTTCCTCTCCGTGCCTCCCCCTTCTCTTGGCACTGTCAAGGCCCGTCGATCCTGCCTTCCCCGTCTTCTAGCACTGTCCCGCCTTCCACCTCCGCTATAAATACTCGTTCCATACCCTCGACCCCCTCTTCCTGCAGGCCCCCGCCCAAATAAACACCGCCGCACTTTTTTTCTCCGCTGGCCGCATCATCTAATTTGCATTTTGCTGCTTCGTTTTCTGCCTCAACTTCCGCTTCTTCCTGGCTGCGTCCTGCTTCTCTCTTTCTCTCTCGCTTCGCGCATCCACCGCCATCTTTTCCAGACCCTTTTCTCTATCCGCCTATTTTTTAGCCGTTAGAGCCTTTGTACCTTTTTTTTTCGCCCTTCCTAACCTACTTTGGCTCTTGGCTTCACTGCCATTTCTTCTGGTCCGCTGACGCGTTGTCGACCGACTCTTCCGTCTCCCCGATTCATCCGCCACCCCTTCTGCCACCGCAATCAGACAAGCACAAAGATCAAACCCTTCTTTCTTCGGATCTCTTCATCCCATTCATATTGCGCATCCGGGGTGTGCCCGAACGGAAGAGCATTTCCCGTTTGACCTCGTCTATCAAGAATGCTCAATATTTACGGACAAGATTTGGAGACAGGTGAATCTCTTTTCTGTCATCTCAGACATGTCTCATCCATCCTTCATCCTTCATCTGCTGACTCTCAGGCGCCAAAGAACACCGCGATGGCGATCAATCCGCCCGGCAGCTCGGTCTGCCATACAACTTACCCAAAAATCGAAGCACCGGAAATCTGGCCCTGTCCGTTGACACCCCCGACAAGGCTCGTTTCCGCCTCTCATTTGACGCTGGTGCTGCTGCCAACGAATATGACTCCATCGGCCGTTCCCCCATTATGACCGACCACGACCACGGTCTCGGCCGCTCCGGCCTGCGTCGCATCCGCCAACACATCCCCATGCGAGCTCCTACGCTGCCCGTCAACTCCTCTCGCAACTCCTCTGGTGTTCTCATGCGCTCCGTCTCCATGGTCGCCCTGGCTCCCGGTCCGGCCTCGCCTATTTTCACCGAAGACGTGAACCGCTTCTCCTCCGAATCCCTGCACTCCTTCAGCTTTGCCCATCAATCCGAAGAACTGCTTCACAACCGCCAGAATGTCCTCAAACGCTCTGCAGACTTTATGAAGGACCGCATGGGATGGTCTGCCGCTTCCAATGCCGGTCTCGCTAGTGCTCAGGCCCGTGCTGCCGGCGATCTCGAGACCCAGAACATGTTCGATCTGTTGGCCCGCGCGCAGCTTGTCAGCGCTGGCAATCTGCCCAACGCCGACCTCGACAATGCCGCCATCGCTGGGCCCCTCAGCGGGCCGGCTTCCCTGTCCCACGAATCCAACGATCTCATTTTCGGCAGCAACTTTCCCCGCTCTGCCAGCCCAGAGCTTATGCCTGTTACGGAACCCAACTCTTCTCAGCCCTCGCCCCTTTTGATGCGGCAGACTCCAGCCGCTGACGACTACTACACGCTTTCTCCGCTGCAGGGCAGCCCGGTCGTTGGCCCTGCCATCGGCCGGCCCTACGAAAAAATGGACTCTGTCAGACTCCCGCCCTCCGATGCCAGTCTGGGCTTGATGCCGCCCGAGTCTGCGGAATCTTCCCGCACGCCCACCACAGAGAGCGGCACCACTCAGAAAACGTCACCGCCTTCTTCTCGCCACCCCAGTCTCATGCTCAAGCGCTCCATGACCGACACGGCTTCTGTCGCCGTCCAGCAGCGGCTGTTGGATACCATGGCTCGGCCCTACGTCTCTGGCTCCATCGACCCGCTGTCGGTCACGCAGGGCCTGCATGGCGAACGTCTGTACGAAGGCGCAGCCTCACCATCTCTGGGCCTGCAGCCGCTCACATCTCCCATGAACGGCCCAGCCAATCTGGGTTCCGCCGTTCATTCCCACACCTCGCGCTGGGTGCCGGCCGCCCAGGCCATCTTTACCACCGAGGCCAAGCCACCATGGACCATCATTGCAGCCAACGACTTGGCCTGCCTGGTCTTTGGCGTGACCAAGGCCGAGGTTCGCAAGATGGGCATTCTCGAAGTGGTCCAGGAGGAGCGGCGCGCCTGGCTGGAGAAGAAGCTTCTGCACAGAGATCCCGACGATGCCGACGCCAACGCCAACATGCGTACCAGTGCCAGTGCCAGTGCCAACACTGAGACCCACGCCAAGTACGGCAGGACTGCCTCGGCTGCCACGCTCAAAACGCCCAGCAGCAACACGAACATTGTGGGATCGCGATCTGGTGGGCTCACAGCCAAGCTGCTGAGCAAGCCGAGCTCACGGACGCAGACGCCCACGCCACCATCCAGCCTGCAGTCCCCACAGTTGCTGGCGCAGGGGCAGAAACAGACCCTACCGGCCCGTCGGGCCAACACTATCCACAGTGGGGACGCGAAGCCGCCCAAACCATCGGGCGGTCACCATCATGCCAACAACTCGCGGGGTGTCCTGCTCTGTGGTGACGTGGTGCCCATTCAGAAGCGCAACGGTGCCACGGGAGCGGCTAGTTTGTGGGTGAAGGAAAAACGGATTGGCCTTATTTGGGTGCTCGAAGAAATCCACGAAGACGTCGCCACGATCACGCTCAACGAAGACGGCTTGGTGAGCGATATTTCCGGGGACCTGGGCCCGATCTGGGGGGATGAAATGTTGCAGCCGGGAATAGACATTGGCAAGCTGATGCCGCGCATCCCACGGAAAGACAGGGACACGTGGATTGGACCAGTGGACTTTGCCGAAGTGGCCAAGCACAAGTATTACACGTGTCGGAATTGTGACAGAATCAACATCCCCGCCACAGTCGAGCGTGTCAGCGAGCAGCGGGCTTTGCGCGTCTCGAGTTTCCCGCATATTGCTGGCATCATCGTCGTGTCGACGCAGGCACTGACTATCAAGAGCTCCAACTCGGTCTTTGCCGGTGCGCTCTTTGGCTACGAGAAACCCAACGGCCACCCGATCACGCAACTGATCCCCGATTTCGACAAGATCCTTCAGATCCTGATCGACGTGGATAACATCCACATGGTCGACGGCATGGTCGTGCCGGAACATAGTTTCCGGAAAGCCTCGGCTTTCCTGGCCCTGCGCGAAGGACGACCCGATGCCGGGGCAGCGTTTCTGCGGCCAGAGGGCCTGCCAGCACGCCACCGTGACGGCTCTGAGCTGCGGATCGATGTGCAGATGCGGGTCGTACAGAGCGAACATGCTCAGCACACCACGATCCAGGAGGAGACGGTGCTGGAAGAGGACGACGAGGACAATGAGTCGACGGCAGAATCCACCACAACATCCGGGTTTTCCCTGTCGACCCAGTCGGTAGCGTCCACGAACTATACAGTGCGTCAGTCGGAGATGGTGTATGCACTATGGATCACATATTCACGACACCTGCATGCGACGCGGCAGAACCTGGGTGTGGCATCACCACTGCTGTCGGGCTTGGCTACGCCGCTGCACCAGCCATCGCCGGGGCAGACGCCGATTCACTCGCCGCAGGAGTTGTCACCCGGACCGGCAACCGACCGGCGGCGGATTGCGCCATCAGTGATTCCCGGACAGAGGGAGAGGACGCCAACGATCCAGGCGCTGGCAGAGCAGCTCCAGGATATGGCCCAGAAGGTGGGCCCAACAGACCGGCTGCCGAGTCTATCGGGGTCGGTTAAAGATGCAGCAGCAGGAGTTGAGCAGGAGAACGGCCGGCCGCAGGTGGCTGCGTCGGCACAGGCACTAATGTCGGGCGATGGCTTGCCCAAGGCAACGGCCACAACAGCAGCTACAGCTGTGGAGACGACGCCAGAGGAGACGAAGACTATGATGACGACGACGACGACAACAACAACATCGGACGTGGTCTCGGCAGCTGCAGCGACGACCGTAACGACAGAAAAAGAAGTAACGACAGAGACAGACGTCAAGGATGTCAAGGGTGCCTCGGATGTCTTGGATGCCTCAGATGCCCTGGATGCCACAGCAGGCACGGACCTGGGGCACAAGAAAACGATTGATGACTTTGTGATTGTGGAAGAGATGGGACAAGGAGCATACGGGCAGGTGAAGCTGGCCAAGTACAAGGCGACGGGCAAGAAGGTTGTGCTCAAGTACGTGACGAAGCGGCGGATCCTGATGGACACGTGGACGCGGGACCGACGCTTGGGGACGGTGCCGTTGGAGATCCATGTGCTGGACTATCTGCGCCGGGATGGACTACAGCACCCCAACATTGTGGAGATGGAAGATTTCTTCGAAGATGACGTGAACTACTACATTGAGATGGTGCCGCACGGGCTGCCAGGCATGGACCTGTTTGACTACATTGAGCTGCGGCGGAACATGGAAGAGCAAGAGTGCCGCAGCATCTTTGTGCAGGTGGCGCAGGCGATCCACCATTTGCATACCAAGGCGATGGTCGTGCATCGCGACATCAAGGACGAGAACGTGGTGTTGGACGGCGACGGACACATCCGGCTGATCGACTTTGGCAGCGCGGCCTACATCAAGAGTGGGCCATTTGATGTGTTTGTGGGAACGATTGGTGCGTACCAGTTTTATTTCTTCTTTTTTACCTCTCTAACACAAGCAGACTATGCGGCTCCAGAAGTCCTGGCCGGGCGGCCCTATGGCGGCAAGGAACAGGACGTTTGGGCGCTGGGGATCCTGTTGTATACGATCATCTACAAGGAGAACCCGTTTTACAGCATTGACGAGATTATGGACCGTGACCTGCGGGTGCCGTACACGATCAGCGAAGACAGCATTGACCTGATCCGGCACATGTTGGACCGTGACGTGGCGCAGCGGTTCACGATTGAGCAGGTTTTGGCACATCCATGGTGTGAGATGGAGGAGGAGTAGAAGTGGTTAGATGTCTAGATATCTAGAGGTCTAGAGGTCTGGAGGTCTAGAGATGTCTAGAGCTGGGTGGAAGAGATCTGGGACGGACGCATTCCGGGGCTGGAAAAAATTGGGTTACATTTTGTTTTGTTCTTTTTGTTTTTCATTGCCTCCGACTTTCTTTTTTCGCCATTTTCTTCCTTTTTGCCCGCATTTTGACAGATACCCCCAGAACTCTTGAGAGTAGATCTCTTGGTTTTTACTCTTCCATTGGCATTGTGTACAGATAGAAAAGGGGCGAGCTTCTAATGGTCATAGTATGATTTTAGGTAGTATGATTGGAAGACTAGAGTACAAGTATTGTTCACAGAGGTTGTGATTCGGGGCACCTATTTACATATCGTACATTCGTGGTGCAGTTTATCATGAAGAGTAAAAGAAAGAAGAAAAGAAGAAAACAGAAAGAAGAAAAGAACAGAAGAACAGAAGACAGAAGACAGAAGAACAGAAAACAAAGAACAAAGAACAAATGCCGCCTGCTGTGCTTTTGGCTGCAAAGAAATGACAGAATCAGAATCACCGAGCTCTACTCCTTATTGCGGATCAGGATTCCAGTCTCGGGATCATCACTGCCGGGATGCCATACTGGCAAACCGCGCTGGGCACGCTGCAGATTCCGTTCATAGGCTGTGTTGTTGTTAGACAAGAGACAAGAGAACGGAAACAGGATTCAACGCACCTCGTTGACGGGCCAGAGTCTTGTCTTCGGCCGTGACAAACCAGTAATCGTAGTGAGCTACACGTTCTGGAAAGTAGAGGACCAGATGGACGCGGGTGTCGTCTGTTTTGGTGGCCGAGAAGCCGGTCTTGGTGGGGGTTCCGGTCGGAGTTCCGGTCGGAGTTCCGGGCGTTCCGGGAGTTCCGGATGCTGTTCCGGATGCTGTTCCGGCTCCCATCCGCCGTCGCCGCCGTCGGCTCTTGTCATCCCGCACCATCACTTCTGTAAACACCTGCTTGCCCGTCTGCTCGTCAAAGACCAAACGACCAGCTTCGTCCAGCAGTGGCAACGCCAGCCGTTGTCGATAGTACGATGCCTGCAGACCGGGCGTCGTCCGCTCCGGCCGCGGCCGGTACCGATCGGTCGATAGTGCCGGCGAACCCGGCGTCGTGTTGTTGGGTACTGTCGGATCATCCTCGCCCTCAGCATACTGCCGCAGCCGTGGCAAGGCCGCATTGAACGCTGCCGTCACGTCGTCCCACGCACGGTTCTTGGTGCATCGCTGATACATGATAAAGTCGAGCTCGGCCGTCTCGTACTTGACGTTGCAGTGCGGTTTAGGAGTGGCGGCCGTCTTTTTGCGGTCCTTGCGGCTGGGCGTAGGAGTGGAGGGAGGGAGGTTGGGAGGAGCCACTGCGGCTGGGACAGGAACAGAAGCAGGAACAGGAACTGGGACAGGACCTGGCCGGTAGACACGACTGACGTCGGTGGGCGACTGAGGCGGCGAAGGCATGGCGGCCGGACGCGAGGGAGCAGCAGCTGAAAAGTAGCTCTGCTCGCAAGTGGCAAAGGGTCGTGACAGCAGATGGCTGAGAGAAGGGGAGGTGACGGCGGGCGTGACGAGGGTCGTGGCGAGGGTCGCCGCCGACTTGGCCGGACCATCGACGGGAATCGATAGAGGCCCTGGCCAGCGGCCCGACATGGTGTCGACGGGCTGCGAGAAGGACGACCGCGCACTGCTGCCGCTGCTGCCGCTGCTGCCAAAGGACAGACCAGGCGTCAGCGGAGCCTCGTCGGTCATGTGGAGGTCATAGTCGAGATCGTCGTCGAGGACGTCGGGGTCGGTGACGTGGGCGCGCACAGTCGGGCTCGAACACTCGGAATGCCAGCTCTGCAGCATAATGTTGGTCTGCTGCATGCTGGGCAGGGCGACGTCGCAGACGGGCAGAGCATCGCCGGCACAGGGCGACAGCGGCGGCGAGCAGTGTTCCGGGCCAACACCACTACTAGTACCAACAACACCGTCCGGCAGTTTCGGGCCGAGAACACCACTATAGTAAAGCGTGGCGAGGATGTCGGCAGCCGAGCGGTCGTTGTCGTCAAAGTAACGACCAAAGATGTAGTGGCGGGCAGGAGAGGAGACAGACGAGGAGGAGGAGGATGCAGTCGACGCCGTCGACGCCGTCGACGTCGAGGTCTGCTCGAATTGCTCAAACTGCTCGTCCTGCTGGCGCAGGTGGTGCAACAAGAGCAGACGCTGGTCGTTGGAATCGACAACGCTGGGACCGGTCGAGGGCCGCGGCTTGCGGACCTTCATGGCGGCAGCGGCAGCGGCGGCGGCGGCGGCGAGGTGTGGCCGGTGGTGGCGATGATGCCGGCGGAGACTGCGGCGAAGGCTGCGGCGGAGGCCGGTTGTGTCGGCAGATTTCATGGGCATTGTGACGGGAGATGAGGTCCAGTCAGTCTGTCATGAGTTGGAATGTATGCCAGGGAAATGACAGGAGGATGACAGGAACGTGGCGGTGGAGAGAAGCACGACGCAGACAAGAACAGACAAAAAACGAAGCAAACCATGAGAAACAAGAAAAAAAAAACAGAAACAAAGAAAACAAATCAAGGGGAGGAGGAGGATCTATAAGACGGCGGGCCAGAAGGAATATAAAATTTGCGTTTGGCGGCTACGAAATATGAGAGGCATCCGAAGTAGTGCCAGGAACAAGAAGGATGGACTGTCTAAAATGGCGGGAATGAGTCTAAGAGATAGAAGTAGAGGGGGTGTTTGGGTAAAAGGCGAGGAAGTGGAAGATTTCGGCAAGATGACAAGAGTGGGAGAAGGAAGGGAAAGGCTGTAAATCCGTATACGATACAGGTAAACGAGTATTTCGTATCATCGTATCATCGTATCATGGAGGATACGTGTAGAATGGGGGGGTTACATCCAGATAGGCGAGGAAGCCAATCCATGCAGAGGGAAAGGAAGAGAAAAAAAATCAAACAGATGCCCAATCTATGAATAGCTTCATTTTCCCAGCGACCAAGAGGAGCCTTACGAGCATGGAATGCCCGATCCTGACAGGAATTTGAGTTTTTGGCGATCGTGCATGGCCGACTAGGGCTGCTGGACCCAGAGGGAAGGATCTCTACCCTGTAGCCAAGGCAGAGGAAGCGCCAGGGCCAAAAACAGGGTGGAGATAGTTTCGAGGACCATACGAAGAGAGACGGTGTCTGAGCAGTCGTAGAGATGGAAGACTACAGAGGACGAGTGGACTACGAGTACGAGCGAGTACGAGCGAGCACGACGACCGTGTTCATATCCAAGTACACAGTAGTCTGCTCGACGTCAGCGAGCACGAACAAATACAAACTCGGCTTTCCTCCGATCGAGACGGCACCGCTAGAACGTTGTCATCCTAGTCTGCCCAGACCGCGCTACTGTGTAGTGTGTACCTGTGCTCATAGATTGTTGGTCGGCCTCCCAGCAAGGGAGAGGGGGGTGTCCAGGTCCATGGCAGCCAGCGAGACACGCTGTGGCGGGACAGGCAGTGAAACACGTCTTGCCCTTGCATCATTCATCTTCAGCTGTGTCTACGAGTACGAGTACGAGTACGTATGAATACGTTGCTGTCGACTCTACAGTCTCTCGTTCCCTCTCAGTCTCTACACCGAGTCGTCACGAAGAGGAGGCACAACACTCATCCTCTATCTCTCACTCTTTCAATCCTCTCACTCTTTCAATCCTCACCCTCTCCCTCACCCTCTCATCTCTCCATCCTTCATCTCTCAACATCCGACATACCCACTTCTCTCCCACCGAGAAAATGTCTGACCTGTACTATATAGCCCTACTCGTACTAGCACCAGTCGGGCACTGTCGTGTCTCCGGGGAAGTCCATGTCCTGTCCCGAATACACGCTACGCCCAGTCGGCGAGTATGAAGCAGAGGACAGCCAGGGTCGCTGGTACTTGTACGGCACTTTCACGCTTCCATACGAGTACACAGCCCTCTTTCTTTTCTTTTTCTTCCCTTCCTTTCTTTTTTTTCTTTCCTTTTCTTTCCTTTCCTTTCTTTTTCTCCTCTCCTCTCCTTTCTTTTTGCTTCTCGCCTTTCCCTTTTCTGTTTCTCCTTTTCTCCTTTTCTGCTTTCTTTTTCCTTCTTGCCCTCCTTCTTTTTCTCGCTCTTTCCCATCAACCGAGGACGCCGACCAGGTCGCGTCAGTCAGCTAGTGCTCCACGCCAGACAGGGGGGGGGGGGAGAAGTTGGCAGTGGGGCACAAGACGCTCATACTCGTATGCATATCTTACAAGTACGGAGTACACTGTTCTTTACGATCATCGTCCCGAGATAGCACGTGCAGCTCCGGCGCTTAGTCCAATATTTCTCTATTTGTAATTGTGTTTATCTCGCAGGTTCCGGTCAACCAAAATTCTGATCGACCAAGGTTCTGCCAACCAAGATTCTCTACTATCCGGCCAACCATCGCTGGAGATTCCACCACTGCAACTGCGCGGCGTAGCGCTGGACCGGTCCGCTGGTCAGGAAGCATTACAGTACTACTGCACTACTGCACTTCGCACTTCGCACTACTACATGGAGTAAGATATTCGTGCGCGCTATCTCTACCCTTCTCCGCAGAGACATACATCCTACTACTCCCTACGCCTCGGGGACCCTAAGAACCCTACTAATGTCCTAATGCCCTAATGCCTACAGGGTAGCCACCTGTGTCGCCGATGCTATTTTTTCTCCCGGGACTTCGACCCCTGTCGTCTCCCCTTTCGTCGGGATCTACCCTCTACGCATGTGAGCTTTGTTGTCTCCTGCTCCATACTCCGTGCTCGGTACCCGTACGCGTATGGGACAGAGTCACGATGGCATGATAGAACGATACGAGTAGAACAATATGAGTATGAGTATGAGTAGACGATAGCACGGGCTGTGGACCTATCGTGATTAGTGCTCACCGGTTGAAAAAGCATCCAGGTGTCATGCTGCCCCCCATCTTCTCTACCCTGGCAGTATTAGTGAAATGAGCTGAAGATATTATTTGGAAGAGAGGAATCGGAGCAACTCCGTGTGCGCCTCTTTTTGTTTTCTTTTTCTGCATTTCTTTTGTCCTGTCGCATTCCTCGCGTTTTATTCGAGCGCATACCTGTGCATACGCAATCAAGCTAAAATACCAGCTGAAGTCTGCCGGCTGAAGAAACTGTGTCGTATCTGCATGTCCCGGAATCCCGCTCATTTATTGCTGCTCGCTTCGCTTCGTTTACCTTCTCGAAGACAAATTACGCTGCAAAACGGCACAGCCATTCTGGAACCTACATCGTGCCGCTCCAGACACCGCCATTGATCTACGTCGTCTCATGCTCTTCGGTGTTGCACCAGTATGAGCTCTGAACTCCAACTATCGCACGGAACACTCCTCCACCAATAGGGAAGCACCCGGCTCTAGTGTGACGACAATCCAACAGTTCGGGACGCTTCTGCCAATCACGACTAATGATGCGCAGGAATTGTTTTAGCGCACAGATGTATTGCTACTGTGATCCTCTGCAACGTTGCCTACTCTCACATGTACCACTACTTGTTACAAGAACGTCATCTTTTTCCTGTCCTCCTATTGGTCGACATGAATTCACACCCGGACCAACACCGAAGTGAAAATATGGAGGAAGACGGCCGCGTCGGCCAAGACACTCACGGAGTGCCCCGGGGTCGTGCGAGTAATACAGAGAACCCCGTAATACTCGTACTCGTACTCGTACTCATACTCACACGGCAGACAAGAGCCCTACTGTGTCTTGCCGGTATCCGGACGGCACGTCCACTCAGAGTACACGGAGTACTATGTAGGGTCCTATGCTCGCAGATCCCTTCTCTTCTGAGTATAGCCTCCGTCTCAGCTAGCAGAGGCCTGTTCAGCTTCCAGAGCGCCCAGATGAAAATGGCTTGCATAGGACATGGACGGCAGAAGGTGGCGTTTGAGGACGGCATTTTACTGGATATGGCCGTACGGAGTGCGGAGTAGTGCTCTGTAGTTTTTGTGAATATATAATCGTTCTTATTCTACTCTACTCCTTACGCGGACTCGTGTCCTGTCCCGCACGGCTGCGGGATCGACTTCGGCGAAGTACTGTGTAGAGCACGAGCTCGACTGTCTGGCATGCTCTTTCGGCAGTTGTGCTTGTGACTCGTATTCCGAAGATGCCGAGAAATACAGAGTACGTCATATTCGTATTGTATCGTTCCAGGAATTGCACGTCTGTGCCGTACAGCGTCCGTGTCCTGCATTCTTGGTCAGGGCACCTTTCTACCGACATGCCAGCAGGCTTTTAATTCTCCGAGTCCATGGTCCCATGGGCCAATGGCTGCTCATAATCACTCATGCCTGCCGCACCCAAGATCGCCGCTTGCTCAGCTGCATGTCGGCATCTGGACTTTTCGTCCGGTGGGAGCACATCGTGCACGTTTTCCCCTGCATGTGGTCATGGGACTTGCCGTCGGCACAACGACGGGACGTTTTTGGTGGACGGACGCCGTCGGACAGGTCAGAATAGGGAGTCCATATGGGTGGCAAAAGTCACTAAACGGCCTTTCTTTGTCTGCATGGCTCGTTGCTCTGGGGGAAATCAAACGCAGTGGAGACAATCAGAGACAAAGACAACGGTTGTTGACGAGCCATGGTTCACGGTAAGCTTTGGGGTTTGGCTCTTGGATTTACACATGGGATACGATGCATCACAAACAAGACCAGCTGAAGACTGTCATCACATGGCTCGATTCGGCATGCATCGTCCAAACAGTCAGCCCTTGCCTCCAATGGGCTCGTGTGCCATCCGCTCTCACAGTCGGGACGCTGTCTTTCCGGGCCCATCACCACTTCCAGATCGCCCGTCGCCACCGCTATGACCTCTGTCCTCGCTCGCATCCGGCTCTGGTTGGCCTGTCGGATGTCCGGCTGTCTGCCGTCCCTGTATCACGACACCCAGCTCCAGACCAGCATCCACCACCGGCCCTTCTTGGTGATCTGCTCCGTCAAATGACTCGTCGTCACCGCTAAAACGCCTATAGAGACGGACATGCCTTGATTAGCCTGAAGATTCAGCCAAGTAAAAATTTTTTTTAAAAATGTATGCGTCGTGTTCCACGGACGCCATTGGTGACGGGTGTAACGGGTTGGACGTTCCGGATAACGGACAGCGCTTGTTTTTTGTTTTGTTTTGTTTTTCCCACCGTAAGCGAGGAAAGGGAGGAACTGCTCCCAGGGAGAACTCACCAGCCACGTTCTTCGCCTGTGCTCAGGAAACTGCAGTCACAGTTGACCGTGCAGTCCCAGCCGCCGCTGATGCCTCGGCCACCTGTCCATGTCTCGTGGAGCAGCACGCCACGACGGTCCCATGGCAGGGGGGCTTGCCCGGCCTCCCCAGTCTGCCCAGTCTGTCCAGTCTGTCCAGTCTGCCCAGCCTCCCCAGCCTGTGACCGCCGCCGGAACACGCTCAGCCCGCACGTAAACACCGCAAAATCCTCGGCCTCCACGTCTGTCGGCACCTGTCCCGTCAGCACACGTCCCATGGCAATGATCGGTGCTGCGTGCGCGCACACCAGCGCCGCCCGCACGCCCTCGGCATCGCATTGCTGGACAATATACTGTAGACACGCAGCCACGCGCACGTGCATCTGTGCCATGGTCTCGCCCTGCCGCGGCGCCGTCACGCCCGAGGCCGCATAGTCGGCATCGATCCAGGGAAAGAAACGGTCACGCAGCACCGCCGCCGCCGCCGGCTGCGGATGGGCAAAGGGGGCAGGGCCGAACCAGTCGACGAGGCCGGGCTCGCAGCGGACCCGCCGGGTCGTGCCCTCGACAAACGGCTGCACCGTCTGCATACAGCGGTAGTAGGGACTGCAGTAGATATGCTCGACAGGTAGCTCGTCAGGGGTCTTCCTGGCCTTCCCAGCCTCTCCCAGACCTGCTAGATGAACTGCCAGGTCACGGGCCTGGTCGACGCCATGGGCCGTCAGGGCTGGGTCAGCCGGATTGCCCGTGGGTGAGCGTACAAGCGCCGTGTAGTCGCCAGTCGACGGGTCCACCAGCCAGTTGGAGCGGAACTGTTGTCTCGGTTAGTGATGATCCTTGGTTTCTGGTTTCCAGTTTCTGGTTTCCGGTTTCCGGTTTCAAGTCTGGAGACGCACCCCGTGCCTGGCAATGTAAAGGACTTGCAAGGACATGTCTTGAATCGAAGAGGCCGGCTATGGCAGCAGGGAACTGGCAGAAACGGCTGTGTGCAAGGGGCTTTCCCCAGCCGGAGGAGGAAGACGTTGGATTTTGGATGTTGGAGAAAACTGGACCTAGACAGTGTATTATGTAAGCAATGATGACATCATAGAGGTGATCTGAAAGTGTTCATAAAATGGTTTAATGTTCTTACAATGTTTAAGACAGAGAATAAGTATAATAGAGAGTGCAGATTAGGAGAAAAGAGAATATATGCTATCTGTTCCAGCCTTGGATCTTTTGCTTCTGATCTGGTTTAGAGTTGAAGTTCGAGTTTACAGAAATTACTGTTCCAAAATATATACTCGTACTCTACAAGACACGACAAATATCAATACAACTCATAAAATGCAGTAAAATAAAGAGCGGAGTACTCTGTACTCTGTATTCTGTCCAGATATCTCACCGCCGGACGTGTCATCCAACGCAATGTGTCATTCTCTATGAACACGTGACCCTTTTTTTGATCCCATGTTTTCATCCTACAAACTACAAACAAACAAAAAAAAACTGAATGGCAAAACCAAAAAACCGTTAAATAGTATTGTAGATGCTCGACTCGAACCATGGCACTCCAGGTTCGGTCTTTATATTTGTTTAACACTTGTCTAGATCTTGCGCACACCACCTGCACCATCTACGCTCTACGACAAACACTTGCTTGTAGAAGAAACTCTGATATCCGACTTTATATATTACCATTCCTTCGACTGAAATACGCTGCATATTTTAAGAGTATGCAACAGCACGCATTGCACTAGACCTCTATTGTATTCCGACATCCTTTTATCAAAACACCCGCCATTATATTATGCATTAAATGCTGTCCCGGCAGTCCACATGTCGTTCACGTCGTTCCGTCAGTCCTTGTCTTCCTCCGAGTCGGTAAACTCTTCCATGTCCGATGCATTGCCTGTCCGATAGTGGTAGGGATCGCGGTCAAACTCGTCGTCCGAGGCCACTTCGTCCTCGGGATAGTCGTGCGTGTAATAGTTCTCCGCTGTCCAGGGGTTAGCTTACTTTGCCTTGTGCGTTTGTCTAAGCAGACCTACCATTTTCATCCTCGTCGTCATCCAGCTCCTCCTCGCTCTCCTCTTCCGCCCCGTAAAAGACTTCAATGTCCGGCTCGTTGTCAAACACCAGCAGTCCAACATTCCCCGGCTCGGCGCTGCCTGCTTGTCGCGCTTCCTGTCCGGAAACACGCACATATGTCTCGGTCACGTAGTCGTCCTCGTCCGTCTCGCTGTCGGCACCGCTGTCCGATGCCGCCTCGTCCGACGTCAGGCTGTGTATATCCTCTCTGGCGTGCGCGTCGCCTGCCGCTTGGTGTCGCTCCGCATAGCGCCGGGTCGGCCGCGGCTTGTACTTGGCATACGCCGCCTTTCGCCTCTGGGCGGCCATCTCGGCAGCCATCTCGGCCTCCATATCGGGAACCCGCTGTTTGGGTTTTGCCTCGCTCGCCCGCGATTCCTGCTCCATCCGGGCCATGTTGCGCCCAATCATTTCCAGCGTGTACCGGTTCATCTCCAGCGCCAGCTGGTCCATGTCTGTGTCCCATTGGCGGTTGAGCAGCGAAGCCGGCAGCGCTGGAGTCGGCGCCTTGTCAGGGCCTGTCGGTGCTGGTGCAGGCGGCGGGGTGGTCTCGGTTGGCGTGGTCGGTCGCGTCGACGTCTGGCTGCTGCTGGCGGCCGGTCGCAGGGGGCCGCGCCAGCTGGGGCGTTTGGGCAGTCGTGGTATGGGAGCTGCCGTGCCCGCAGCAGTGTCTTCCGGGGCGGTCGATGCAGGACTGTCGGCGTGGACGGCCAGGCCGCTGCTGACCACTACTGGCCTGCTCCGGTGGCGACTGGCATGTCGACTGTGGCTGCCGTGTCGGCTGTGGCTGTGGCTATGGCTCCCGCCCGACTTGTGTCGCCGCTTGCTGCGCTCGACAAAGACGGCCGTCTCTGCGGCCGAAGACACGGTGGACGAGCGGTAGCGTGTAGTCTTGCGGATGCCGGCGATGCCGACGACGCCCAGGACATCGGAGTTGGCATTGATCTTTTCGCGCGTGTTCTGGAGGGATTCTCGCGACAAGTGGAAGCGGCGCGGCTCTGAGAGAGGAGCTGGGGGTACTGTCGTCGGAGCTCTTCTTTTGGACGGGCTGATGGCAGGGAGTTCGGGCCGGGCCGTCTTGTTTCGGTTGTCGGGACTGGATACCTGAATGGACGGTGGTCGTTTAGCCAAGGCGTCTGCATCAGCCTCGGCAGCGAGGGCGGCGGCGCGGGCAGCGGCAGCTGCGACAGGATTGTGGCGTCGGTACAGAAAGGCATCGCTGCGGTGGCGCTTGGTGCTGTGTTCGATCTCTGTTTTGGGTTAGCGAGGAAGACCGTTGGAAAGAAGTAAGTTCAAACTGACTGAGAAAGGACGGCACAGGTCCTTCTTCTGTGCGCTTTCGCTTGACGTGGATTACCTGCGGCGGGAGAGACATGATCAAGGGCGAGAGGAACGACGATCGTTGACAAATGGGTATGGGGAGTATGCAGGGCGTCGGCAGCGAGAACGCGAAGAAATGCAATTGTTGAAAGCGAACATCACAAGCTTTGCGGAGTTTTTTTTTTGCAGTTTATTTTTATTTTTATTTATTTTTACTCCGTATTTTGTCCGGGCGACGGAATGCCGGCCACAGGGGGGGCTTAGCCTGCCAACAGCGCTACAAGACAGCTTTACCCCACAAAAACGGTATCGCCAAGTGCCGACGAGCAGAAGATCCATCTTTTACAAGTGCTTGCTGAAAAAAGCTGCAACCTGCTCGTACCCGCGCGTGTACTCCTTGACGTTCTCGGCGTCGGCCAGATTGGCCCGCGCACCCATCCAGCCGTGGAACATGTTGGGATACGTTTCGATCTCGCCGGTTTTGCCGGGCTTCGCCAGGATGGATTTGTATTCGGCGACGACAGCAGCTGGTTCGTCCTTGGAGGCGAGCAGGATGTGCGGTGCCGTGAGGGCCTCGGCGTCCTTGGCATCCAATGCACTGGAGGTTAGAAAGACGAAAAGAACAGAGGATGAAGGAAACTTACCCAGGATGGGCGGTGCCCGTGACATTGATGCGTCGACCGGGTCCCTTGTTGTCGGCACCGGCCACCGAGACGGCAACTATCCGTCAGTACACGACAGTAGACGGATCACGAGACGGTACTTACGCTTGCCGCCCCAGCACAGACCAAAGACGCCGACGTGCTCATCGACGGCCGGGAACTTCTCGGCCAGTGCTTTGCGGACGCTGAGCAGGACGGGCACGTTCTTTTCGAAGCTGGCCTGCGTAGCGATAAAGTCGGTGAGCTTCTTCTTCTTGTCTTCGGTGTTGGGCGGCAGCCATTCGGGCTCGGCACCGCCGCCAGCAAAGAAGTCGGGCATGACGACGAGGGCGCCGGTCAGAGACGACAGCAGATCGACGCCCTGCAGGGTCTGGGGCCAGACGCCAAAGATGTCGTAGACGACAATGATGGCCTGTGTGGCGTTGTCGGGGCCGACAATGTCTACCGAGTCAGCGGCTCGTGATCTCTTTAGTCATGATTTCTTCGATCATCACTTACACACTCTGACACCTTCCAGTTCTTCCCACCGGCCCTGCGTGGTGTAGTCGACGGTGACGGGTGCCCGCTGGGCACATGCATGACTGGCCATGGTGTTTACGAGGCGTTTAGAAGGAATGTCGGCTCTGGGCAAATCTGCCTGAGCGCTGCCGCACTGTAGTTCATGTATTTATTTATATCTGGAGTTATCACAGCGATAATCTCTGGCGATGCCATTAAGTCCGCTATGCGTTTCGGCACCGAACCTGAGACCGGAATTCAACCCGACGTATGCTCCGTACTCCGTATCCGTCCAGGCCTACACTGCCTACTGGCTTAAGCGCTCGACGATCGAGACGATCGAGAATCCGGGTCATAAGAACTCGTTCGCAGGTCAGCAACAAGTTCGTGAAACGGCACGTCGTATCGCATGCAGGAGATCCCCCCCTCCCTCCCTCCTTGGACGTGGAGCATGCAAGGTTGTAGAGCGTCAAGCGACATGCTGCGAGTGGAGCGAGTGGGCTGTTCGCAGGAAAAAAAGACCCCGGAGATGAATCTGAAGACGCCTCCCATGCCCGAAGCCCGAGGCCCAAGACGCCTCCCTTTTTCCAGTCTATCATACAACGGAGCACAGTACTCCGTACTTGTACTTGTAGTCGTACTCTGTACTCATACTCATCACACCAGCGCCTGTCCCATGTACATGCTCTCGCGAACCTCGGCCACAATGTCCCGCCGGTCATCCTTGCCCACCAGCACAATACCCCGGCCGCGACGACCCATGCGCCCGGCACGCCCCAGACGGTGGATAAAGTCAATCGTCGTGTGCGGCACATCGTAGAGCACCACATGCCGCACGGCCACTGTGTCGATACCCCGCGACGCCAAGTCCGTCGCCACAATCACCTTGGTGTTGGTCAGTGTCCGGCTGTTGGGTGTTTTGTCGTCCTTGTCGGCCTTGTCCGGCTCCGGCTCCGTCGCCGTCGTAAATGCTGCCAACATGTTGGCATGCCGGTACTCGGCCGCGTCGCGGTGCAGAGCCACGGCGTCAATGCCTTTGCTGCGCAGGAACGCCGCCACTTCCTGCGTCTTTTCCCGCTCATTGACAAAGACTATGATGCGCTGCAGGTCAGACTCGGAATCGGCTTCCTTGTTCCGGCCAATGGACCAGATGGCATCGGCACAGGCGAGGTTCTTGTTGTTGCGGTACGGCTCCTTGGCCACGTCCAGGACGCCCAGCTGCACGCGTCGCGGAATGGCGTGCAGGTTCGGCGTTGTGATCCGCTGCAGGCCCGGGAACTGCGTGGCCAGCAGGCCGTCGAGGCGCCGCGGGATGGTGGCCGAGCAGAAAATCAGCTGCTGCAGCGACGGCCGCGCGCGGTCGAGAATGGACATGGTGGCGGGTGCAAAGCTGCGGTCGAGCAGCGAGTCGGCCTCGTCCACCACCAAATGGGTCACGCGCGACAGCACGTTGGGGTCGGTCTCGGCCATGGATGCCAGCAGCAGCGGCGTAGCCACGAGGACGTCGACGCCTGTGGGCGCGTAGAGGTTGCGTTCGAGGACTCGCGGCGCCAGGTTGGCCGACAGTCGCTCGGCACGGAACTTGGCGACGTGCGACAGCGCCTTGACGACGCCGCCGACCTGGTCGACGAGCTCGGCCGACGGCACGAGCACGACTACGCGTGGCCTTGCCGTCGTCGGATGGGGTTCCAGGGGTTTCTTTTGTAGATGGGGCCGTGTTGCCCGTCGTTCCTTTTCAGCGGCCAGGCGCTGCTCGTAGGCCTGGATGTCGGGGTCGGCAGCCTCGGCACGTTTCATGGCGTCGAGCACGGGCAGCAGGTAGGCCAGGGTCTTGCCGGAACCCGTCTCGGCGGCCAGCAGAAAGTCCTGTCTCCCCTCCAGCTGCCCTTGCCTCCTCCTCGTCCCCCCTTGTCGTGGGTCCAGAAGCGCTGGAATGGCGAGGCGCTGGATCGGCGTGGGCTTGACGTCGACGAGTCCTGCGAGGATTTCGGCGTGCACGGCGGTCTGCAAGGACGGCAGCAGCGGCAGCTGGTCAAAGGCAACGACATCTTGCATGTGCGCCTTGATGTGTGCACGCTGGCCATAGCCGATGGTGGCCAGCGACTGTTGCATCCGCAGGGCTTTGAACGGGCGTTTACCCAGTGCCCCGGGGCTCGTGTTTCTCGTGTTCCTCGGGCTCTTCTCGGCCTTTTCGAATCTTTCCCCGAGGCTTTCTCCTCTCCCCTCGGGTCTTTCTTCCTCTCGTCCCTCTCGTCCCCCTCCTCCTCTCTGCCTCGCTGTCCTCTCTGGCCTCGTATTCCCCAACCGGCTTCTCTCCCGCACATTGGCCACGGTCCGGTTCATCCCAGCAAATGGCCCCTCATACCGCCGCCTGGTAGGCTTGCCTTCTCTGCCACGTGCACCCAGCGAGGGATTGGCCACCGTCTGGGAGAGGACCATGCGCGAAGGCGGCTTGCGCTGGCGTTGCGTGGAAACGGCCCGCTGCTGCAGTAGAAGCCATGGTGGCGATACCGATGGACGCACGTGTCTCGCAACAATGGCCTCACCTGACCGACAAACGGGGCAGCCCAGACCCTGGACCACTTTCCACATTGTGAAGATGCGTCCCGAGGTGTGTGCTGTTCTGTTTTCTTTTTTTTATTATTCCGCCTTTTTTTTTGCCATTATTTATGGGACTATTTTTATTTTACTACGATATATTATTTTTTTTATTCTTTCCACTTTAGGAGAATTTATTTTCCCCTTTATTTTTGGATTAAATTTATTCCATCCTAATGCGCACTAGTCCTATGCCACTCCTATTGGTCAAGCAGACACGTTGACACGTGATCCATGGTGTGGGGTCTGACGTAAAGCCTGGCGGGAAACACGTTACCGCCGGCCCCAATCATATCAGAAAGCGGGGGACCGGCGATCCCATACATTTTGTATGGCAGCAGGTCAGGAAGATGAGAATGGCCACCCGCCAATGACACGATGCCACCCTGGAGGATTGGGCATTGGAGCAGAGGGCGAAACGTGTACAATGGGAGGAGCCTGCATGACGCTACATGCCATAAATGCCATAAATATAACCAGATCAGCGTATCCGGACGGCGGATAAGAACAAAGAGGTCCAATGTTTGTTGTGCTGTTCTGCTGCCGAGACCTTTTTTTTTCCTGACGGGGTAGTGGCTGATAAAGTGGTGCCCTCGGGTTTCTTTTTGCCAGAATTCTTTTTGCCTGTTCCCAACCACCAGACTCACCCATCCAGTGGCGTTGTCCCAACAAGTTCCTGATTCTCCATTTGAATATCTCTGGACGACGTTGACTTTTTGTGTCCCGTCCGTCTCAACGCTCTCTGTCGTTCCTGAAATCACTCCCCCTTTCCCATCCCTGGCCAATTGTTGCCGTCCTCCCATCTTCATTCCATGCCGCCCTCATTGACCATGGCTACCCAGCACGCCTCCGTCAAAATTTCCTACAAGTCGGCTGACATTCAGCCCCCACTGTATGTCGCTGGCTCCTATTCCGACCCTTCCTGGGAGCCCCAGGAAATGGACTACGTGAAGACCGAAAATGGCGAACACATCTTCACAAAGGTCGTCTACGGCGTCCCTGGCACTACCGTCGAGTACAAGTTCCGAGTCGGCTCCGGCGACTGGTGGATCTTTGACCAGTCTGCTCCTTCGTCCACCGATGGGATGGGCAATCAAAACAACATTCTGAAATTCAACGAGTGCCAAAGGTGAGCCCCCTCTCCTGTTTCCCCCCTCTTCTGTCTTGCATGACTAACTTTCCCAGCATCCAAGTCGATGGCCCGCCTACACCGCCGCCTGACTGTACTTCCCCGAGTCTGCCTGCTCTAGACGCCAACAATGACGGTCCAGACTTTGCCCCGGCTTTCCCCGAGGGCCATGAGACTCTTGAGAGCACTGAGAGCACTGAGATCACCGATGGCATCGATGGCACCGATGGCAATGAGGTCATTGAAAATTCCGACGCTCTAGAGCCAGAGAACGAAGACGTCGCTCCCATGTTCGCCTACGAATCGGCCGGCGGATACGATAAGCAGCCGAGCGAGCGGGCCCTTTCATTTGGCTCTAGCAGCGCCTCTACTCAGCCCGACGCTACTGCTGCCGCCCAACCAGATTATGACCATTTTGACCCTAATGATCCAACACTCGAGCGGTTCCCCTCCAACCGCAACGAGATCTTGCAAAAAGTCCGCTCCATCGGTTCTGGCCTCAATGAAGACCGCGCCTCCTTTGATGGCGTCCCGCCGTCTCCCGTCGTCAACTCCGGACGTCGCTTGTCCTTTGAACTGCCTCCTGAGGATATTACGTCATCGTCATCCAATGATGGCGTCCCCGCCGGCGAATCAGACAAGGCGGCGGAACTCACGCGGAGTCCGCACAGCCGCGAGACCCTGCGAACATCGGTGTCCGTGACATCGCTGCATTGCATCGTCGAGGAGTCGGCTATTGAAGACGAGCCTGCACCGGCGCCTGTTCCGTCCCAGGAGGACAAGGAGGTTGTGCCGGACAAGGCAGCAGGTGTTGTATTCATGGAAGGTCCCCAGGAAGAGGATGAGGAAGTTCTGGCAGAGCCCCTCAAGGAAGAGCTCCAGAAGGAGCTGCCAGAGCAGACAGAGCAGCCGGAGCAGCCGGAACAGACAGAGACACTGTCCAAGCTGCCAGAGGAGCCAGAGGAGAAGCTGCCGGAGCCCACAGAGGTTGAGTCCGCAGTGCTTGCACCCGCAGAGCCCGCAGAGGCTGAGCCCGCAGTGCTTGCGCCCACAGAGCCCACAGAGCCTGAGCCCGCAGTGTTTGCGCCCGCAGAGCCCGCAGAGCCTGAACCCGCAGTGCTTGCACCCGCAGAGCCCACAGAGGTTGAGCCCGCAGAACCTGCGCTCGCAGAGCCCACAGAGACTGTGCCCGCAGAACCCGCAGAGGAAGTGCCGGAGGTCCTGATAGAAGAGGCGGTGACCGAGGAGGCGGTGGCCGAGGTCGTGGCTGAGATCGTGACTGAGGAGGCTGTGGCTGAAGAGCCGGTCAAGGAGCTGCCAGAGCAACAACAGGAACAACCCGTGCTGTCAGAGGTGGTACCAGAGGAGCCGGTTGAGCTGTCCAAGGCAGTTCCCGAGACAGTCCCAGAGATAGTCCTGGAGGTTCCAGAGACAGTCCCAGAGACAGTCCCAGAAACAGTCCTGGAGACGGTTCACCAGACAATCCCGGAGACAGTCCTGGAGACTGCTCCCCAGACAGTTCCTGAGACAGTCCCGGAGACTGTTCCCGAGACAGTCCTGGAGACTGCTCCTCAACCAGTCCTGGAGACTGTTCCTCAGATCCCCGAGGTCGCACTGCCGGTGCTGCCGGTGCTGCCCCAGACAGTGCCCCAGACAGTGCCACGGACCGCACCACAGGGCGTGCCAGAGGTGGTGGTGGTCCCAGCAGAGCGGGAACGGGACGTGCCTCAGGCAGAAAACACATCCACATCCTCCACCGTGCTCATCCAAAGAGACGCAGCCACGATGCTGTCGGTTTCCAACGCCTCCAAGGACACCGACGTCCAAAACACAGCTTGGATGGCATTCTTCCGCCTCATCTTTGTCGACTGGATAACATTCCTCGGCAACTTATTTGGCTCGCGGCGAGCATGAACAAAAAACGGTCGGCGGCGGAAGAGGAGTTGGGTATCATACTCGTACATCAAGAGATGGTTACATGGTAATTGTTTGTCCTTTGCAAAATGATGGTTTTGGATGTGTGGCAAAGTTCAGAATGGCCCTGTATTTTCGATGCGGTGTGGGGCTGTTGGCAACGAATGACTTCGTAGCTTCCCTTTCCGCAAATCCTGTCAGCCTTTTCTCTTTTTCTCTTTTTCTCTTTTTTTGTTCTTTTTTCCTGTTTCTTGTTTCTCTTTCCTTTTCTTGTTTTAGCTATTCCGCAGCACACAAAATATGAGCAATCCCACAAAGTTCTCCTACGGCTTAAATCTCTCTAAAAATGTCAAGGCCAAGGCCCCCCAGCGCAAAGCAAAGGCCGTCTTTGGCGGCGACGACAGTTCTGAGGAAGACGCGCCAGCCGGCCGCCGTCGACAACGAGCCGGCAAAGATGGCGGGCCGGTAGAAGAGGCGATTACCGAGCTGGGCGACGATTTTTTGGCCGCACCGGCACCGGCATCGGACGAAAGGCGACGACGGCCGACCGCTGCGGACGAACCGCGTCGAAAACCACCACGACCGCAACCGCCTTCGCATCCGCCTTTGAGCAAACACAAACTCAATCCGACGCAGGCGGGCGGAGACCTCTCGACGACTTTGACGGCGCGCAAGTACGCCGACGAAGCGGCCGCCCTCGATCCCTCCGTCTACGATTATGATGCCTCCTATGACGCGTTCAAGGCCGCCGCTCGCAAGAAGGTGCCGGGCGAAGGAGGCGAGTCCAACGGATCCGACGGGCCCGACGGCCGCAAACCCCAGTACATGAGCAACCTGCGCAAGATGGCCGAAGTGCGCGAGCGCGACCGCCGCATCGCCGAGGACAAGAAGATGCAGCGCGAGCGGGTCGCCGAGGGCGACGAGTTTGTCGACAAGGAAAAGTTCGTCACCGAGGCCTACAAGAAACAGCAAGAAGAGAACCGGCGACTCGAGGAGGAGGAGCGGCGGCGTGAGGAGGAAGAAGCCCGCAAGGCAGCCGCAACAGGCGGTATGACGGGCTTTTACAAGCAGCTGCTGGACCGGGACGAGCAGCAGCAGGCTGCCATACAGGAGGCGTTGCAAGCTGGTGTGAACAAGAACAACGACGCTGCCGACGCCGCCGCCGAGGCCACCGCCGACGACGCCGACATCGAGCAGACAACCGCCGCCAAGGCTCGCGAGATCAACGCACACGGTGGTGACATTACCGTCAACGACGAAGGCGAGGTCGTCGACAAACGACAACTGCTGCGCGGCGGCCTCAACATCAGCGCGCGCAAGCGGGCCGATCTGCAGCGGGAGCGGGAGCGGCGAAATCGCGAGGCGAGCGACCGGGACCGGGACCGCGAGGTCGAACGAAACAACCGCAGCCAGGGCTACTTTGCCGGCAACAAACAGGCCATGCGCGACCGGCAGTCCCGCATGCTGGCAACACAATACGAACAGGCACTCAAGCGGACACGCGACGAAGAGGAGGAGCAGCTCAAGGCGGTCGAGGAGGCATCCAAGACACGCAAGACAGCCGCGGACATATCGAGTGCTAAGGAACGGTACTTGGCGCGGAAACGGGCCGAGGCAGAAGCAAAGAAGTTGGAGGAAGGATGATCTTATACGAGTACGAGTACGGAGTACTTTGAGTACAATAATGATCTATGCAGTGGTGATTCATGTATCATGTTCCGAGACCAAAGATCTCTGCATAAACGCCGGCCTTTCATCTCCTATCTTTCCCGTCTTTCCTGTCTCATTTATATATTTCCGCTGGCCACCTCCTGCTGTATCCGCCGCATGAGGGTCGAATTGACGTGGTTCCAGGCGGAAATGTACTTTTCCATGCACTGACTGACACACGCCTGTTCGCTACTGGAGATGGATGCGCCGGGCTTCGGGATGCAGCTGTCGAAGCAGTGGTGGTTCATGTTCTGTGAAGTTAGCCGGGAAGAAGTACAAACGTAGATCCGGGTTTGCTCACATCAATCAGTTGCCGAGCATTGCTCGTGTTCGACTCGACCAACACCTGCTGGATGATGGCCTTCTTGACGGCATCGGAATCCATGGTGCCGGCAGAGGCAGCCGTGGTAGCCGGGGAGCTGTCGGGAGAAGCCTGGTCCTTGGACTTGGAGAAGAACATGGCGGGCGTGACGTTTGTGTAGGAAGGCGTTAATGGTGCTTGTATGCATACTCCGTTCTCCGTACAAATGCGCAAGAATTTGCAAAAGGCTTATCTTATCGCCATGTGGCTGTGCTCGGGGCTGTTCAGCCTCTCCTGAAAAATAGGGAGCTTTATGAGCAGTAGTTATACGCCAATCGCCGGCCAGAATAGTGGAGCACAGACCTCCTGGAACTCTATTCTGAGGGCTCTAGGCCAAAAAAAAGAGGCCAGCTCAGTCTTTCCGGGCGCGCCACACCTTCATGGGCTGTTGTTGTTTCCTCGCTGGAATCGAAGCCAAACTTGCTCGACCTTTTTTTTCTCTTCTCCCCCCCCTGCCTTGCACCACTGCATAACACATACACACGACGACTTCAGTTGACGGACTGTTCGCTTCCTCCCCCCCCCTTCATTTCCCTTTTTGTGTTCATGATCTACTTCTTCTTCTCCCTTGCGTCTATTTGCATCTCCCATTGATCTGGAAGACCTTTCTCTTTTGCGACGTAGCGTTTCCATTTCTCTTTTCTCTTTTCTCTTTTTTTTTTGCCTCGACTTTTGCAGGACGACGGTCGCGTTCTCTACCTTTCTTGAGCCCTTTCTACTGACTTTCGTTCGAAATGCGGCTGTTCAATTTCTTGTCCCTGGGCCTCGCTGCAGCAGGCGCCTGGGCAGCTGGTGGCGACGATGAGATCAAGAGCATAAGTGTAGGTTGAGCTGGGTTGCTTAAACTGGATCCTTGTTCCTTTTGTCCAATTTGCTAACTTGTATAGTTGAGAACGCACTCACTAGCACCGGTATGCACACGACCAGACCTGAGAGCAGCAGCAGGAGCAGCAGGAGCAGCAGCTAACCACAAACCCTGTTCACCAGCCCTACCTCGATTCGGACATGCAGAGCCGATGGTATGACTTTGGCGGCGACACGGTGATCCGGACAGACCAGTAGGACAGACTGTTTCCCCTCTCAAACTTGGACGTCCTCTGACGAAATAGATACATCCGTCTCACGGCCGACCGCCCGTCGCAGATGGGCTGGATGTTCTCGCGCGTGCCGCTGACGGCGACCAACTGGGAGGTGGAGGTGGAGTTCAAGATCCATGGCCAGAACACGCTGTTTGGCGACGGCTTCGCCATGTGGCTCACCAAGGAGCGCAACCAGCAGGGTCCTGTGTTTGGTGGCCCCGACAACTTTGAGGGCCTCGGCATCTTCTTTGACACGTACAAGAACAACCGCCCCGGCACCATTTTCCCCTATGTCATGGCCATGGTGGGCGACGGCAAGACGTCATACGAGAAGGAGACGGACGGCAAGGCCAACGAGCTGGCCGGCTGCTCGGGACGCGGCCTTCGCGGCGCCAGCATCCCCTCCAAGTTCCGCGTGACCTACTTCCAGGACAAGCTGCTGCGGCTTGAGCTGCAGTACAAGAAGGAGAACGAATGGGCGCTCTGCTTCGAGACGTACCAGCCGCCGACGCTGCCGCACGTCGCCTACCTCGGTTTCACGGCCGAGACGGGCGAGCTCAGCGACAACCACGACATCATCTCCATTGCCGTCAGCAGTCTGTACGGCCCGCCGACGGCAGACACGGGCAGCAAGAACCGCGGCAAGCCGAACCGCGGCGGCCAGCGTCTGTCGGACAAGGCACAGATCCGCCAGGGCAGCAGCTGGCTGTGGTTCTTTACCAAGATCATCCTGTTCATCCTGGTGGCCGGTGGTTCCTACGTGGGCTACACGGCATACCGCACGAACAAGCGGTCGCACCGGTTTTAGGTGCCGAGAATACAAGGCAACAAGACGAACAAGACGAGGCTGGACAAGGGGATGCCAGACGAAAACAGAGAGCCGAAAAGCAGTCTGTATACCACGGGAAGGGCGTTGGGTTCTTGCCGCCATGTATATATGTGGAATTTATGTTTGTTGTGACGTATTGCATAAGAGTATATATCTTGCCCAGTGCTGCGTATTACTACTCGTACTGGTTGGCTTGGCTTACGTACGTATCCTCGGCTGCAGGTGTGTAAGCAAAGTGGAAAGCTTCCGCTGTACGGAGTATTATCCCGCAGGCAAAGAGCTTGCAGTATCGGACTCCGTCTCTTGGTCCTGCTCGCCTCCCCCACCGAGCATTAGGTATTAGGTCATATGATCGGCATGGACTGCGATCTGGCCGGCTCTGCACGTCAGGGGCAAGAGCGCGACGGTCTGTCTCTTTTGCTGACGGCAGGCGCGAAAGAGCCGGGGACAGTACGGAGTACGGAGTACAGAGTACGGAGAATAGTATCTTACTCGTAAGATATCGTACACAGCATCTTGATGGATGGCAACGTGGGCAGCCTGCAGAATGCGCCTTCCCGCTGCAGCCAGCAGCCCCCTTTCCCAGACAAAGGCCCAGAAATGGAAGGGGCGGCCGGCTTCTCTCCTAGTGTGCCCCTCTTTCGCTAGTAGAGATCGCCCCTCATCGAGAGGTTGTCGGTCGTTCTTGCTGCTCTTGCGAGCGACTCGGTCTCTCGTTGCGGACACTGTTCTTGCCCGCCGCCAGAAAGAGCATTACAGAGTACACAGGAGAGCCACTCGCACTTTCCGGAAGATCCAACCTGTAACTTGGCGTGCTTAGGTGATTCTCTTTTCCTGCTTTCGTCCTTTTTGTCTTTCCTTCTTCTCTCTTCTCTCCATATTCCTCTTTTTTAACCTCTATTCATCACATCCTTTAATCTGGCCATCGGCCGGCCTGTCCGCGCCCACCTTTTCCCCTGCTCCCCTTTCTTGCGCATCCTCGCATCCTGGGAGCCCCGCCCTACGGGCTCAGGTTCCTACGACCTGCGACCTAAATCCATTCTTCGCCAGCCAATTGGCGTCAACAGTCTTCCACCACCTCCTTGTTCTTCCATCTTCACCCACTACCCCCCCGGTCCGTCTAGGCCACCTGGTCTCCCGGTGTCCCACTCTTTCGTCCCATACCAAGGTCTGGGAGCCCCATCCCAGTACCTTCGATTCAAGCCAAGCTGTGTTCTTCTGGTCTTCTGGTCTGTTTGGCCTGTCTGGTCTGCCCCTCCAACGACCGAAAGCTGACACCACGACCCTCAGATTTGTCCGCGCAAAAAAAAGAGGAAGAAAGGCAACGAAAAGGAGACGGAAAAACAAAGAGGAAAAAAGAAAGAAAAGTCCCCAGAAAACACCAAAAAGGAAACATCCCACCTCCAGAGACACAATTGAGTCAGCAGAGAGCCCGCAGAGCAGCAAAGCCAGTAGAACGGCAAAGCCAGCAGAACAGCAAAGTCAGCAGAACAGCAAAGCCAGCAAAGCCAGCAAGGGCCAGCAAGGGCCAGCAAGGGCCGGCAAGAGCCAGCAAGAGCCAGCAAGGCCAAAAAAGACAACCGACGGGCGCAGCTCTCTGCACGCCAATGCTCAGCCAGCACGACAAACGGCCCAGCATCTGTCTCAGCTTGCTTCTTTTGCCCACCGGCTTCTTTCTCCCTCTTTGAGCTCTTCTCCCTCTCTTCCCCTTGTTTCTCTTGCCCCTCCCCTCCTCTTTTGATTTTGACACACGGTCGCCCTGAACCACGCCAGAGAATAAGCTCCAGCCCCCTCCTCCCTTGGAACCCATCTCCCTCTCTGCCCCTGCTCTTTGTCCGGCTCTCCGAGCACGTCCCCCAACCCATTAGGAATTGCCTCAGCGGCCAAGAAGGAAAAAACCCCCAGTATTCCAGGTCCACACATCATTGTCGCGCTTTACGGAGTACGAGTCCCTTCTTCTACCCTGTCGATCCGGGCCAGTTCATTGCCAGCACATTCCCGACTCTTTTGCAACTGGCGGCGTGCGCACAAAGCTCACTGACAAAAGTTCCGCATTGAGCCAAGAACAAAACCGGCAATCCCAAATCTCAAATCCCAAATCCCTTCAAACGCCGCAACGGAACACCTCCCGCGAAACAAACTGCACTTTTTCGTTTCAGCCCATTTCAGCCCATCTCTCTCAATCATAGGCCAGATTAAGCGCATACTTTTTCCCCCTCATCTTCTTGTTTCTTGTTTCTTGCGACCGCGGCACCCTTTCCCTTGTGTTGCCCTCCTTCTCCCTTAGCCGTGCCACCACTCTATCTCAAGCTCGCCTCCCGGGCCTGCGTCTGATAGATCAACCGGGTGCATCACCGGCAGGACTGCGAATCCGCGAATATCAGGTGTCTGTGCGGCTGCGCGTGCATACATCCATCCACGGAATCTTTAAAAAAACGGGTGTCAGTGAACTCTTTTGACAGTGCCCCTTCGCTCTGTCCACGCCCCGAGTGAGAGCCCAACTGCACCTGGCCTTCCATCTCCAGTGCAACGCGACACATCGCCCAAGTGCAACACAGCCTCGGACACTGCTATTCGCTCTGCTGTCCCTGACTCGTCGCTCCGTCGCTCCGTTGCTCCGTTGCTCTGTCGCTCTGTCGCTCTGTCGCTCTGTCGCTTTCGGTCACGCTTCGACCTCTGAATCTGTGTCTAGCTTCTGCTAGCCATCACCACCCTCCGTCCTTCTGATGCCTAGTCTAGGATTTTTAAAGAAGAAGCGGACGAGAGAGTCCAATCCAGACAAATCATCAGCCAGCCAACCAACGAGTCCGGTTACGCCAACGGCCACAAAAACATTTGAGCAAGCATTCCGCTCACTCAGTTCCACCGCTGCTGCGTTCACCACAAGCACAGCAGCGTCTGCGCAGGCCGCCCTTTCGAAATCTGGCCCGGCGCCACAACCCACAGCCCAGCCAACGTCGGTCCCAGGACCGGCCTCGTCCATTCGTACCTCTGTCCCTGCCATGGCGTCGGCGCCCATGCAACAGGCACAACCCGCTTCGCCGGGGTCTGCGCCGTCTCCGGGTAGCGACCCCCAGCACCTACCGACTATTTCAAACTTGATCAACACCCCTCTTGCCGGTGGTGCCACCATGGGCTACCAACAGCCAATCTCCACACAGCCAATCTATGCCGCGGCGCCCGTCAATGGTGCCGCTTCGTCCCAAGCCGCCCACGCCGCCCACGCTGCCCACGCTGCCCACGCTGCCCACGCTGCCCACGCTGGCCAGGCGCACACAGCAGCTGTACCGAACCCACTACCACAGATTTCGCACTATGCGCAGCATGCAGTACCGCAGATCCCAGGGCAGCAGAAACAGGTCCAACATCAACCCGGGCAGCCGGTGCAAGTCGTTCCAGACCAGGCAAGAGTGACAAAGGGAAAGTATTCGCTGGCCGACTTCGACCTCCTGCGCACCCTGGGCACCGGCAGCTTTGGTCGCGTACACCTGGTGCAGTCCCGGCACAACCAGAGGTACTATGCTGTCAAGGTCTTGAAGAAGGCCCAGGTGGTGCGGATGAAGCAGGTGGAGCACACAAACGACGAGAGACGCATGCTGAGCGAGGTGAAGAATCCATTTCTCATCACGCTGTGGGGGACGTTCCAAGACTCAAAAAACCTGTACATGGTCATGGACTTTGTAGAAGGCGGTGAGCTCTTCTCGCTGCTGCGCAAGTCTGCGGTAAGTTTCCGGGGGCGGTGACTACGCGTACTCCGTACTCCATACAAGGCTATACAAGGCTACGAGGCTGACATTCTCCAGCGGTTCCCAAACCCCGTGGCCAAGTTCTATGCGGCCGAAGTGACACTTGCGCTGGAGTACCTGCACTCGCGCAACGTCATTTACCGGGACCTGAAGCCAGAAAATCTTCTTCTGGACCACCACGGACACCTGAAGATTACCGACTTTGGATTCGCTAAGCGCGTTCCAGACAAGACATGGACGCTCTGCGGTACACCTGATTACTTGGCGCCTGAGGTGGTATCCAACAAGGGGTACAACAAATCCGTGGACTGGTGGTCTCTTGGCATCTTGATTTATGAAATGCTCTGTGGCTACACCCCATTTTGGGATAGCGGCAGCCCGATGAAGATTTATGAAAACATCCTCAAGGGCAAGGTCAAGTACCCGGCCTACATACATCCTGATGCACAGGATCTTTTGGAGCGGCTGATCACGCCGGACTTGACGAAGCGGCTAGGTAACCTATATGGCGGGTCGGAGGACGTCAAGAACCATGCATGGTTTGCAGAGGTTACGTGGGATCGGCTGGCACGGAAGGACATTGATGCACCATACACGCCGCCTGTCAAGGTCGGAGCGGGCGATGCCAGCCAGTTTGACCGGTATCCCGAGGAGGTTGAGCAGTACGGACAGGCGGGGAACGACGAGTGAGTTTTTTCCTTTTTTTCTTTTTTTCTTTTTTTTCTTTTTTTCTTTTTGCCATTTTGTTCCATCACCATTTCCCAGCCATTACTAACAAGACAGATACGGCCACCTGTTTGAGGATTTTTAAAGGGCAATGTTTTCGGCGTGTGCGGCAGAGGAGTCTGCCCGATGGAAAGATTATGGAGGCTCGTCCCGGCATGGGCAATTCAGCAGAGCAATCTGCTCCACGTGGCGTTATCACAACAAGATTCAGCATTGTTGGGCATCGAAGGGACTGGAGAATAGTTTTTTTTGCTTAGCAATACGGACCTGTATTAGAGGACGACGACGCCGGGATATCGTGGTGCCAGACCGCCAGAAACCCCAGAACTCCAGAACTCACGAGATGGCAGGCGAGGTGTCGCCAGAGCCTCTCCAACCTGCAACCTCGAACAGCAATCTGCTTGCATATGCTGTTCTTGATTTGGCCGGATGCGATTGGTTGCAGCAACCGAGCAAGCCATCACCAAGCCTCCGTTGCCTGCAGCTTGCAGATACGCCAGCAAGGACCTAAGCCACATGCTTAGCTGGAGGAACAGTCTTCCCAAAGGGGCTAGAAGAGTTTGAATGCAGGGGATGGAGGCGCTGCAGGCGATGCAGGCGATACAGGCGATGCAGGCGATGCAGGCGATGCGGCATTTATTCGTTTGTCAGCCTCCGCAAGGTCAATGTGTTGGCAGGCGGGCAGGCGAGAACTGGAGAACTCGTACAGCATGGACGAGTTCCCAGCCTCATTTCTGGACGGCCACCGCCAAAACTCCGCTAAAAAGCGAGCGAACAGGCCGTTATAGGTGGCTCCTCAGGCCCCACAAGTTGGTGTTCCCGCCCTACCAGTGGGCTAACGTCGGCCAATTACAGGGTATTTTGCAGGTCAAGGTTGGAGCAGAAGCGGGGCGGCTCCTATAGAAACGAGATAGGGACTTGTTCTGACCAGAAGAGGAGCGATCGATTGAGTTGCTTGCGGCGGTCATTACTCCGTATTTTTCTGACCTCTTTTATTTTTTCCCTTTTTCCCTCTTCTCCTCTTCTCTTTTCTGCCCTTTCTGCCATTTTCTGCCCTTTCCCGCTTTTCCCGCTCCTTCCGATCCACCCGCTCTGCCATAGAGCAGTCAGTGTTGCGGTTCACAAGTATTGGATAGTGCACTGCGTTGCCTGATTCCGCTTTGTTTTTGCTTTGTTCCGTCTCTTTGGGCCTTCTGAACTCGGCGCCACCGTTTCGGCAGTTTCTTATCTTCCAGCGGCCCGGCACCGATCTGACCGCCAACTTTCAATCTCTCAACACCCAATGGACGACTACTTTTTCGAGAGCCATGTCTTGGCCTGCAAGACGGTTTCAGAGCCCACGAGCTTCCTAGAGATTTTCAATTACTCTGTGCGTCCTGTGCATTCTTTTCAACCTTTTCAAGTTCTCGAGCTTCTCGAGCTTCTCGAGCTCAAGCTTCTCTCCAAGAACTAACAGGCTTGGCAGAATGGCGAAACCCATTACGACAAGGGTAAGCTGGACGACAGCGAGCTTGAGAACTTTCTCAACCAGACGGTAGGACTTGTTGGATCGCATTTTCTGCCGCCGCCTTCTGACACGTGCAGGGCGTCTTCGAGCCTCCCAAGAAGGCACCAGATGTGACGATTGTCAGCGGCATGCGACTCATGTAAGAATGTCCACGTTTTGCTCTCTAGGCTCTTCTTCTCACACCTGCAGCCTCCAGCTCAACGCGACACAACCCGAGACGTTCACGTCACAGTACATCTCCTTCAAGCACAGCGAGTATATCGCCATAGTGCGCAAGTTGCATCTGCCGTTTCGGGCCATCGAGGGCAGCAGCGCTGTCGGACCCTTTTTCTGGAGCAGCCTAGACACAGACGAGGGCGAGATCGGTGACGCCACCGACGAGAACGCCAACCCGCGGCTGCACATCGTCTTCCGTAAGTCGGACGTGCGCAAAAAAGGTCTGACCCGTGGCTGGGAACTCATGCTGAGCCATGAGTTCCGCACCGGCATGACGACGGGTTATGCCAAGGGTACGGCCTCGAGCAATATGGATGTTATCATCGACCAGCACCTGCGTGCCTGTGCCGCCCTCGTCGGTCACCCGCTGGTGCTGCCGACCATTATTGCCGGCCATGAGCTCGACAATACCATGGACGAGCGCCAGCGCAATACGCGCCAGGAGCTGCGCCGCCTCGAGCACGCCATCACGTTTCGCAACGAGATCGACCCCAAGGAGCGGTTCCTGCATGTGGACCTCGACCAGATGAACCAGTCGCTCGTCGAGTGCCACGGCCAGGTGCTCTGGAAACGTCCACAGGCCTACATGGAGATGCTCGACCAGATGCGCCGGGCCATGGCTCGCTTCCAGGAAACCCGAAAGGCGCTGCGCGATGCCGGCCGCCTGGCCACACCGCAACACGCGGACTCGACCGTCGAGCGGGCACTGAACCGACTGCACCGCAGCATGCTGGGCCGCTTTGAGTTCTACTACCAGAAGCTCAAGGGCGTGCAGCACTATGCCTACACGACCATCTCGCGGCTCAACGTGCAGCTGGGTGCGCTGTACAACATTATTGCACAGCGCGAGTCCAAGCTCAACTTTGAGATGGCGCACCACCAGCGGCTGCTAGCGCTAGCAGCCAAGCGCGACAGCCAGAGCATGAAGGCGCTATCAATTGTGGGCGCCGTCTTTTTGCCGGCGACCTATGTAGCCTCACTCTTTTCCATGACCTTTTTTAACTTTCAAAACAACGACGGCACCTCGCCCGCCGTGACGTCGACACTCTGGATCTACTTTGCTATTACCGTACCGCTGACAATGTTGGTGTTGGGCGTGTGGTTCTGGTGGGACAAGCGGCGCGAGAAGAAGTTTACCGATGAGGAGCAGGCCATTGAGAAGGCAAAGCCGAACCTGGAAAATGACTTTGTCGCGTCGCTGGTCGAGAAACGAACCGGTCTCAACAGCCTCAACAGTATGGATACGAAACGATGGGAGACCATGTGAGGATGAGGTCTCCTTCCATTTGCATTTTGCCTTTACCCTTCGTACAAAGCCACGAATGATGTTTACGACTGCATGACAGCATGACAGTTTATTTTTTGCTCTTCTTTTTGGGTTCGCCTTGGATCATCTGCATCGATCTGCATTATAACAGAACTGGGCCTTTTTTAGGGGATAATATATCTATATTATTTTTTGGATTTTCTCGTTTCCCTTTTCTCGATGTTTTTTTCTACTTTTCTTTCCCTTTTTTTTGTCCTCTCGGTCTTGAACGTGCAACTATGTCTACTTCTGGTACACCTTCTTCAGCTCGGCCACAACGGCATCACCCACGGCCTTGGTGCCGGAAGAGCCGCCCAGGTCCTTGGTGCGGAGTCCACCGTCGAGGGCGTTCTTGACGGCGGCCTCGACGGCGACGGCGTCCTTTGGCAGCTGCAGCGAGTACCGCAGCATCATGGCGACCGACAGAATGGTGCCGATGGGGTTGACAATGCCCTTGCCGGAGATGTCGGGCGCCGAGCCGTGAATGGGCTCGTAGATGCCGTTGCATTTGCCCTTACCGTCGGGAATGCCACCGAGGCTGGCGCTGGGCAGCAGACCAATGCTGCCAGGGATGACGCTGGCCTCGTCGCTGATAATGTCACCAAACAGGTTGCTCGTGAGGACGATGCCATTGAGGGCGCGGGGGTTCTTGACGAGCAGCATGGCGGCCGAGTCAATGAGCTGGTGGCCGAGCTTGAGCTGCGGGAACTCCTTGGCAAACACCTCGTTGACCGTCTTGCGCCAGAGACGCGACGTTGCCAGCACGTTGGCCTTGTCGAGACTCCAGACGGGGCGCGGGTTGGCCGGGTCGGCGAGGGCCAGGTAGCCGCCGAGGCGGGCGAGGCGCTCAACCTCGGCGCGCGAGTATGGCTCCGTGTCCATGGCATAGCCGTCGCCGGTGTCCTCGCGGCGGTCGCCAAAGTAGATGCCACCGGTGAGTTCGCGCACAATGACAATGTCGGTGCCGCTGCAGATTTCTGGCTTGAGGGGAGAGTATTCCACGAGCTGCTCCGAGGCGAACGAGCAGGGGCGCAGGTTGCCAAAAGTGCCGAGCTCCTTGCGCAGTTGCAGGATGCCCTGTTCAGGGCGGACGGGGGAGTCGGGACCCCATTCGGGACCGCCAATGGCGCCGAGCAGGACGGCGTCGGCAGCCTTGGCAGCGGCGAGGGCATCGGCCGTGAGGGGCTCGCCGAACTTGTCGATGGAGGCCTGGACGATGAGTCAGGGCAGAGATCAAGGGACGAAAGACAGATGACAAACGCCAAACAACACTTACACCTCCCAGCAGATGGTCCTGCAAGTTGAACGTCGGCTTGGACGGGCTGTAGGCCTCAATGGCCTTGAGAACCTGTTGGACATGTCAATCACCATTCTGCCGGCCTTCTTTTCTCTCTCGGTTAGACATCCAGACATCCAGACATCCAGACATACCTTGACGGCCTCGGCGACACACTGCTTGCATTAGTGATCGAGACAGCAAAAAAAGAAAGGAACAGAACACAAAGAAGAGACATACCTCGGGACCCGAGTGGTCACCCCCCAAGACGACAATGTTGAACGGCGACATGACGAGCAGAATGATGGACACAAAGACAATGAGACAATGAGACAATGCGACAAGAGACAATATATCAAAAAGATGAGTCAAGAAAAAAAGGAGAGGAAAATCGAATGGGCAGCAGACGTTCCCTTTGCGCGAATACAAGGTCTTGTGCTGTCCTCGGAGACCCCACAAAAAAGTTGGAAAAAGAAGCTTTATAGAAGCATCCGACTTCCTCCCCAAAACTGACTCTTACTCGACCCCGCCCTGCCGAAGTCGGCCCTCTGCTCTGCCCATTGGCTAGCACCTGATTCGGCGCTTCTCGGCTCCTCCTTGATGACTAAGCATGCGAGCCTCGCTTGCTGTCGGCTCTCCACTGTCGACTTTCGACTGTCTACTGTCACTACGGAATACTCTTCAAAACATCTTCTCGGCGTCTCTCGTTTCTTTCATCCTGTTGCCAGGAGGCTCTCGGCCTTGTTTATATCGTTACATATGCATGCTGCCCCCCCCGTCCAGGAAGGACAGGCTACTTCGTACATTTCACCCACATATTCCGTAGTAAGCTACCATTTATGCATAATGTCCATATCGCTTTTGCCTTTGCCTTGTTGTTTTTGCCTCATTGCCTTTGCCGTCTTACATCTTTCCGTTCTTTCCGTTCTTTCCATTCTCCCTGTTCTCCCTATTCTCCCCATCCTCCCCGTTCTCTCCGTTCTTTTCATTCTCCATAGCCTTCTCTCATCGGTATGTCTTGAACGACTTGTGGGCCAGCGGCGATGATCCCACGTTCGACGGCGCCATGCGGATTCCACGCACCGTCGGCGTCTGTGCACAGTACGCGCAAATGTATACAGATGGCAGCGTTCGCTTGGTGATGTTGATGCACCGACCATGCAGCCACATCTCACAGGACTCGCACTGCACCACAAACCCGTCGTCCCCAACCGGCGCGTCTGGTCGCCCGCAGATGCAGCGAACGCCATTGTGCGACATGGATGACGGCGTCGGCAGGCTCACCTCTGTGAGAGCCGTGGGCGAGATGGCCAGACCGTGATAGCCTGAGCCTGCGCTTGAGCCTGGGCCTGAACCGTTGGCCGGGCCGCTGCCTGACCCAAACCGAAGACTGTTGCCCCCACCACTGCCACCAGTCAGGCCGGCCCGCTTCTGGCGTCGCTGCCGCAGCTTCTCCAGCTCGCTCGCCGCATCGCCAGCACCGCCCTTGACCGTGTCGTGCATCACCGTCTCGGCCTCGCTCTCGCCATCGTCGCCACCGCCCATGACCCCTGAAAACGTGCTGCCCGCGCTGCTAACGCTGCGCCGTGATGAGTGGGACGAGTACAGTGGACCCCGACCGATCGTCGGCTTCAGCGGGTCCGGCAGAGCAAAAGACGCCGTTCGGCTCGGGATAATAATGGGCTCGTCATCTGTCGACGAGGAATCGTCCGATGACGAGTCCCACTGCGACTTGCCGTTCAAGGACCGCGCGCTCTGGTTGCGTCGGAGCCCCGATGGCGGCAGCGCCAGGGACGTGGCCATCTCGCCTTCGTTGCTGGCCGTCTCCACACGGGCCCGACCGTTGGAATCAATCATGAACTTGACTGCACTCCGCGACCGCGGCGTAATGGCTTCGGGAATCGATGTCAGACTCATCAGCCGTTGCGGCGGCAACTGTTGTTGTTGTTGCTGCTGCTGCTGCTGCTGCTGTTGGTGCTGCTGCTGGTTTTGTTGTTGCTGATGTTGCTGCAACTGCTGCTGCAACTGTTGCTGCTGCATATGCATCTTGACCGGTGAGCTGCGCCCCGTCGAACGGCCACCGCTGGTTGTGTTGGGCCGGGTGATGCCCAGACCCAGACCCAGGTTACCCATATTCGAGCCCGATGAAGCCAAGGTTGCCGGCACGGTCTTGATGGCAGGTGCCAGGGTGGGCAGAGAAGCACGGCCGTGAAGCCGGGGCCCACGATTCTCGCTGAAGCTGCGCGACAGGCCCGGCCGGTTCGTGGACTTGACGGGCGAGCTGGCTAGCGTCCGGTCGCTTGCCTTTCGTCGGGGTGCCAGTTCCTTGAAGCTCGAACTACGGCGAAGCTCCTGCCGCACACTGGCAGAAGCCGTTGCCGATAGTGCGCGTCTCGGGCTGCTAGCGCGAGAGACTTGCAGAGCAGACATGGAAGCCGAGCTGGGGAGCTGTGGCGCCGACTCGAATACATTGCCTGTGGGCAAATTGGCAGGAGCTCCGAGCGGTGCAGAAGACACGGCGTCCATGCTGGCTGACGGAGGACGGCTAAAGAGCAGACCAGGATCGACGCCGCCATTGGGGCCGACAATGCCAAAGGGATCCTCCATGGGGTTGGGATAACTCGGTACATAGAGGGCCTGCTGGTCTACCGACGTTGTGGTACCGAGTCCTGACTGCATCATCTGCTTGGCATTGCCGCTCATGGCCGGTGGCAAGGGCTGCTGATGGTGGTGGTGGTGCGGCTGATGGGGTGGCACTCCGCCATGACCGTGGGGACCGCCTGCCGCCACCATGTACATCTGGTTGGCTTGATTGGCCTGTGACCAGTCGTACGCCTCGAGCTGCTGCTGGACAGCCGCAGAAGCCTGGAAGAGGTGGGCACCAGAAGCTGCAGCGAAGTCAACGTCCATGCCGCCCATGTTGGGATCGCCGTTGCCCCAGAAGGCTCTTGCATCGGCAAAAGCGGTTGCTGTGGCAGGTGCTGACATGGGGTAGCCGAACATGTCGGTGGGGCTCGTCACGTAGACAGGCATGTGCTGTTGTTGCTGCTGCTGCTGCTGTTGTTGTGGTGAGGCATAGTCGGGATGTGGGTGTGGGGGTGGATGGCCGTAGCCCGAGTCTGCCTGCATGGTTTCCGTGTGCAGGACTTTGGGGGCCAGCATACGCTCGCCTCGTTTTGCCGAAGGGGGTGGCGTAGCCGTCTGTCCGGTGGACTGCAGCTCCTTTCCGGATGCAGTAGCCTCGTTCCGCCGCAGCTTTTTGGACGACCGGGGGACCTGAGGACTTTTCAGGGCCGGTTGCGGCTGCGGCTGCGGCTGCGGCTGAGGATTGTTGTTGTTCTCGACGTTGTTCGCGTTCTGGTCCCCGGCGGACTGGGTAGCAGCTAAGATGAGCGGACGTGGAGAGGAGGGTAACCGTCTGGAAGGGTCGACAGGTGGCAGGGGTAGGTTTGGATTGGCGGGAAGATGGTTCACATGGGTTGCGACCTCTGCAGCAATGGTGCCGATAGACAACGGACGTTTGTGGTGTTTGGCTAAAGCAGCAGATACGGAGTGTGTAGGCTGGCGGTTCGGGTGAGAGACTACCGGTGAGAAAGGAGGAGGGAAGGAGGACTGCAGGTTGCCGGGGGTAGTGTTGAAGACGGAGAAATCCTCGGCGAACCGGGGGGTCCAGTCGAGTCCGGGTGTGGTGGCGGTTGTGGAGGGTTGGTTGTAGGTATCGATGCTGATCTTGGGAGTCTGGAAGACGGGGCTGGGAAAGAAGGAAGTAGTCGAGGATGGAGTGTGTTTGGGCGTAGGTGGCTGAGCGGTGGGATCGCCAAAACTGAAGCAGGGTTAGTCAAGGCGAAGGATTCAAGAAAAGACTAGAAGACCGAAAGGTGCTCCGAGCTTCGAGCAGAAGGAGGAGGAGGAGGAGGGAGGAAGAAGGAAGGGGGAAAAGAGGATAAACAAGGTATAGTGTCGGCAGATGCAGAGCACGAGTGGCAGCACAGCAGGAGGGGGAAAGTGACGAGGCAAAGAAAGAGCAAAGAAAGAGCAAAGAAAAGACGAAAAGACAAGAGACGAAGCGGCAAAAAGATAGCTTACGTGATTGTTGACTGGTCGCCGCTCATAGCAGAAATCGAGACAGGGCTATTGCAAGCAAAGAGGGTGGAAGAGCATAGCAAGGGAGGGAGGTGGGCGGCAAGGGCGGCGAGAAGCAGGGCTTGCTCGAGTAAAGACTGCGGGAAGCTGCTGTCAAGCGGGAAGCAGAAAAGAGTTTGTGCGAGGTTGCAAAGCGGGCGGGTGTTCCGTGCGGCGTGGGCCTGGCGATTTTTTCCAAGGGATTTTCGATGGAGTTTTGCGTGGGGTGGAGGTATTAAGACGGCGAAAGTAGAAGAAGAGGGGAAGAGAAAGAGAGAGGAGAGAGGAGAGAGAGGAGAGGAGAGAGAGGAGGAGAGAAAGAAAGAGAGGAAGAGAAAAGAGAGAAAAGAAAGAGAAGAGAACAAGAAGATAAAAAGATAAAAACGAAAGAGAGAAATAAAAGATGCGGAAATGCAGAAAATGCTATGTAGTACTGTATGCAGTCGTGGATGGTCGGGTCATTACAGGGCTAACAGACAGACAGGACAGAAGACGAAGCAGATGGGAGAAGACAGGAACGATAGACAGGAAGAAAGCAAAACGAAGTGAACCAAACAGTCGTCAACATCTGCCGGCGGTTAGTAACAAAAGTGGTCAGGCGAGGAGAAGCCGGGCTGAACAAGAAAGGACGGGCAGCTAACCGGAAAAGGGGAAGTAAGCGGACAAGGCAGGCCCGTCAGAGAAGAAACGAACAAAAGGGCAATAGGCCAAAAGGGCAATAGACCAAAAGCAAAAGCAAAAAGACCTTGCGATCCAAAGACCCAAGCAAGATCCAAGATCCAAGATCCAAAGATTGTCGGTCTGACGGAAGTGCGAGAAGGATCCTGGTGGATCGGTATTATAGTCGTGGCAGTGATGGCAGGTACATGTTCAGAGTCGAGTCTGTATCTGTCTGTTGGATCAGTTTCTGGGAGTTGGAGGGGAGTTTGATACGCCGTGACTGGAGATTCTTGGGCGAGGGAGAGAAAATGGAGTTGCGATAGGCACCAGGCGGCTCTTAGCGGATGGGGTAGGCAGCACGCAAGGAGACGGCCGTGTGGTTTCGGCGGGCAAGAGGAAAAAGGCAGCGCCGAGACAGCAGGTGGGTTGTGGGTTGTGGGTTCTGTTAGCGAAGAGCGAAGAGCGAAGAGTGAAGAGCTGGCACGGAGAGCTGGCACGAAGAGCTGGGGCAGGCACGGAGAGCTGGCCACAAAGACAAGAAGGCACAGCTGGCACGCAGGGCAGACCCAAAGGGCACCGACCACTCGACGGCTCGAAAAAGCTCTATTCGGCAAGCACAAAGAACCGTTGCAAGACGAAACGCCCGCTGGCGTCCAGCGCTTTTGCCCCTGAACTGGTCGGCGGTCCAGCGCGATCGGTTGCCACGGACTGGGCCTGGCCGGGGACGATTGGGCGGGTCAATACTAGCCACAGCGGCCACTCCGCCTTAGTAAGCGAGACTCTACTCGACCTCTCTACTCGTAGACCTCTCTCTATTCTCTATTGTACTCGTACTCGTACTCGGTCCGTACGTCGCAGTCATTGTGCATTGTGTAATTACGGCATGTCTGCGGGTCTCCACAGCTCTGACTGCAGGACTACGGAGTACAGTCTCCAGACTCCAGACTCCAGACTCCAGACTCCAGACTACAGTCTGCTGCAGAACGTCAGTTGTCGACAGACAACGAACATCCCTTATCCCGATGAAAACAGCCGGCCAGACCCATATGAGACAAGAAAACAAGAATAGATCTGCCATGGTGTGACCCCCTCTTCCATCGATACAGCCAGCAGCTGCCCATCAGACCTCCCGCTTTATTTCCTCCTTGGGCTGGCCAGACCCAGCTCGGCAGCCCCAGGCCAGCTGAACATTTCCGGGAAATAGCGCAGGAAAACCCCTGTCTTCGGTGCGGATAGACGTCATGGCTCGCTTTTACAGTCAACTGAAGATGGGTTAAGATTGGCCAAGGACCGCTGCCGCCGCGCTGTCGTGCTCGTACTCTGTACTATCTGGAAGTACGATGAGTAAAGAATACGTCTCTCGTTCTGTACGAGCACCGAGTACCCTGTACGGGTATGTTCTTGTGACTGGCGTGGCCGCGAAGCATGTTGGCTCGCTTCAAAGTCGATCGTCGTCAAACTAGGAGTCAGATACGAGTAATACAGAGTTCACCGTAGAGGTCATTCGACATCTGTAAGAGCCCTGCTGATCAAGCAAACGCCAACATCCCAAGACAACGAAAAGTGGGCGGATCAAAAGAGCCTCGTCTGCGGACCTGCATACAGTCTATTAGCTAACATGGTTGGTTCTTTTCCTCTTTTCCCCCTTTCCTCTTTTCTTCTCTGCTTTGGCGCTGCCCCTTTTCTCGGACCCGTACTCGTACCCTCCACACGAGTCCAGAAACTATGGCTAATATGGCCAATGTTGCGTTGCGTCCGCCAGCACGCGGTCCCGACGCTGTGTGGCTGCCCATCGGGGCACCCTTACTGGAACGAGTAAGGCACCAGAAGCCAGCCAGCGCCAGAAATACGATATGCCCAGGTAGCGTTCTTTTTGGCCTCTCCGCATCTTATTACTCCGTCCTAGATCCCACGGCGGGCCATGCGGTTTTTGAGATCCCTCCTTTTCGGTTGGGGTTTTTATTTTTTTTTTTAATTATTTTTTTTTTTAATTCTGTGCTCTTCCTTTTTTGTTGATATCACTTCGGGATCCCTTGGAACCCCCGACGGGATCTCGGAAGTATTGGCGCCTTCTTCCGGTTTGCTTTCTTTTTTTTTTTACTTTCTTCTGCGCCTTCTTTGCCTTCTTTTTGTTTCACCAAAATAACCGAACCCAACTCTATACTTTGTACACAATCCAAGAAAAAAAGTAAAGAAAGTAAGAAAGTAAAAAAAAGCTCACAGCCAACAACAGCTAAGCCAAGCTCGACGTCGGCGGGGCCACGCTGGATTTTTTCGGGACCACACACAGGTCTGGCCGTATTCGCCAGGGCCTCCCTTGCAGGGGACACGAGAGTAGTCCGGAGGAAGATTATATATACAAGAGTATTACGCAGCATGGGTTTCGTAAGATTCCCGGTGCTAGCAATCTTTAGTAGAGCTCCAATGCCGTCTGCAATCAAGCATGACAAGCCACGAATGCGTATCATGCGTATTATGCGTATCTTGCGGGATGTCGTGCTGGGAGCGTATGTGTTGCACTCGAATTTCTCGTACCTCTAGTGTTCCAAGATCCTATTTCCTGCCCTGTGCACATGCTGGCACGTCCTTCTGTTCCGCCGGTCGGTTTACCGAAACTATAGGAACCAATAACCTCCGGCCAGTGGCTCCTTCGTATGGAGTACTGCCGAATTTCGAATTGCCTGGCGGACAAAAAAAATAAAAAAGGACCATGCGTCAACAGACTTGCGCTGTCCCCCAGGGGGTATGTTACGCTGGCAACAGCCAACAGCACCTCAGCAGGCTCAGCCCAACCCGCTCCTCCTTTTTTTCTACTCGTAAGATTCGCCGTATTACGCCGTGTACGAGTATTGGACCTTGTCGGCGACAACCGGACCCCTTGAGGTCGGATACCTTCCCCGTCGGTCAGACCTGCACGAGGCACGTCTTGCCATCGTACGAGCACGAACCAATTCGTAGTCATAGTCGTAATCGTAGTCGTAGTCGTATCGTGCTGGTGACCGGAGTCAAGGGAGGACCAGAGTACGAGTACGCAATACGGGCAATACGGACGATACGGACGATACGGACGATATGGATTCCATTCCATTGCTCTCGCTTGTCAGTGGACAAACACATGGGCATGGCGCTATGGCCGAGGCCAGATCCCTATATGTGTCGATCACGGATAAACGATACAAGACGTAAGACGCAGAACGTAAGACGCAGGACGCCAAGGTCTGGGCAGTTGGCGGGCTGCACGATCTGGCCATCGGACCAACATGTCTTCCCCAGACAAGACCTCGGACAATGTACAAAGTGCACGGAGTACGAATACGGAGTACGAATACCGGGAGTATAGGAAATATATGATTAGTAAGCAAATATGCGCCGGTAACGCCAAGCCGGACAACTCTCTCCGTACTTTCGGCGTTCTACTTGTTTCGTTTCGGCTTCCTCTGCAGTTCCGATTGTATAAAACGACCGCCAACGCCCTTTTGGCTGTCTCACTTTTTCTTTTTTTTCCTTTTTTTCTTGCGTTTTCCTGCATTAGTCTGGCTTCTTGTTTCCCTTTTCGACCAACTGTACGAGACAGTCGGACACCTTTTCTGCTGTTCTCGTGTAGACGGTCCTGTTCTCCTCTTTTCTCTCCCTCCCTCCAAAGGGAGCCACAGGGAGAAGCAGGCGGGGACAGGGCCCACGTCGTTTTTTTTTCTCACGTGCGAATGCTACACTACGAGTACGAGTACGGTACTTGTACGAAGTAATACGGAATACGAGGTACGGAACGAGTACGGAAAACTCCGTACTCGTACGGGTGCTCGTCTGGTGGAGCCCTACAAGAACAAGCCTTTTGACGAGGGAGGACGCAAGCTGAAAAGAAAGAATTCTCTGCAGAGTGGCCGAGACAGGGAGGAGGACAATTTGCCGTTGGCACACCCGCAATGTATGGGTACGAGGACCCGAGACAGATGTCTCAGGAAAAATCCCAGAATATATCCGCCCAGCCAGAGGCCGATGAAAAAGGTCAGATGGGATCAGATGGGAGTACTCAGAGGGCTGCGGTGTAAAGACGTCATCAAATCAATGCCAACTAAACTAACGCATTTGTTGTGAATAACACCAACAGTGCCGGAGTGGCGCAAAACGATCGTCTTGGTCGTCGTCCTCATTGGTCCCCCTGGGACTGCTCTCGTTCTCGTGGACAAGACCCGTCCAGTCTTGTCTTTTTTTTTTCTGTATGCATCTATCATGCCCCGCTCCTCCGCTGTTCTCCTGGCCTCCTACAGGCCTCTTCGAACACTGAACGAAAATAAATGCAAAGCCAACATCCAAAGAGGGTATTTTCTGGTGTCGTTTTATAGCAACCCATATTTCCTTTCCATGGCCGTTGGTCTCTCAGATCCTCCTCTTTCGGCAAACGCAGTAGAAAAGAGAAAGGAGAAGGAAAAAGGAAAAAGGAAAAAAAAGAAAAGGAAAATAAAAAAGGAGAAGAGAAGGTGGTATCTCATGTTGGGTTCTTTCACCATTCTTGAAACAAGATCGTGCAAAAGACAAAGGGAAGCAAGGAAAGGGTAGGGAAAAGGGAAAAGGGAAAAGGGGAAAATAAACAAAAGAACAAAGAACAAAACATCGAAACCAGTCGAAGTGTACACGTTCAAGAACGAGCAACTAAAAACATGCAGAAAAAAACAAAAGAAAAAAGAAAAAGAAAAAAGAAATCAAAAGCCAAAGCCAACCCAATCAAATCATGCTCAACCCTTCCACCGGCGTCATAGGCATCATCGGCCGGCTCGATGACGACCGCGGCGTCTGCATATGCCGCTGCTGCATCGCCTCAATGTGTGCCATCTGGTTCTGGAACCGAAGCTGGGACTTTTGCGGCAGCGGCGGCGGTGCCGGCTGACTCGGCGGCGGATGTGAGAACGGCAACGGCGACAGCTGCTGTGGTGAATGCTCCGACGGCATCATCATCGTCATGGGCATCGACGACAGGCTCACGCCCACAGTCATGTCCATCGGCACACTTGTCGGCGTGCTCGTGGCCGGCATCATGGCCATGGATGCCACCGGCGTCATCTGCGGTGTCAACGGTGCCTGCGGCTGCATCATCATCGGCGGCGTCGTCGTGCCCGGCAGGACCTGGTGCTGGGGCTGCGGCGTCGAGGCGCTCGCATAGCCAGGACACGGACAAGGACTGGGTGTTGACGACTGTATTTGCACCGACGGATGTCCCGACGGATGCACCGATGGCTGCCCATCGGCCGGTGGCTTCACCAGACTCACACCGCTGCTTACATTGCCACAGCAGCCGCCACCACCGCCACCGCCACCGCCGGCAACACGCACGTGGTTGCTCTCCCGTCGGCGCTTCGGGGCGTCCTTGACCTTGGGATGCGTGTGACACTTGTAGGCATGTCGGAACCAGGTGGTGCCCTTCTTCTTGCTGCTAACCAGGGCGATCCACTCGTTACAGCTGCCACACAGCCCTTCCCAGACGTCCGGGTTGCCGTCCATGCGCCGAATTTCCTGCGGCTCTTGAAACGGGTTGCCCGTCGCGGCACTGACACCGTGCGTAAAGCTCTTGTCGTACCAAAAGGCTGAGTTCTTGAGCACCAGCCACCGTCCTGGCCGGCAGATGCCACACCAGCCCTCTCGCTTGTTGCCGTGTCCACGCACCCACCGCGGTGTGTACAGGTCGCCTGCAAATCGCAGCTCCTGCTCGTGCGGCACCATGTCCGGATCGGCCGGGTTCATGTCTTCGGGCGGCGGCGGGATCTGCTCGTCGTGTAGCGATGCATACAGATCCGGCGGCTCCGACAGGTCCGTGTAGTGTCCATGCAACGTGTGCGGGTCACCGTTGCTCTGCAGCATGCGGAAGAGTCCATGCGGCAGCATCGCCGTCGGCGTCGACGACAACACCGTTGCCGGGTCCAGCGGACTACTGCTGCCGCCAGGTCCGACATTGCTGCCCAGCGTCGGCGCATGTCCAAACAACGGCAAGCCATGCGGTGCGAGGCCCAGGCTGCGGTGCTGGCTGGGGATCGGAGGCGGTTGCAGTCCCGGATGGCCAAAGTGGAAGCCGTTGTCCAGCACGGGTCCAGACATGTAGCCCATGGTTCCGAGCTGTGATGGCAGCTGCGTCGGCAACAACATGCTGTGTCGTGCATAGCCCGAAGCGGCTGCGACGGCAGCCGAGTTGCTGGGAAAGAAGAACGGAGCCGACGATGGTGGCGTGCCGGCTGATGCAGCTGCTGCCGCCTGCTGCAGGTTGCCGAGATTCAGTGGAAGCTGGCTGCTGCCAATGGTGGGTGAGGACGTCTGGTGAGACGAGGAGGGGCCCAGACGTGGACCAAAGAGCTCGTGGCCACTGCTGGTCACGGAGCTGGGGTTGCTGCCGTAGTAGACAAAGGGCGACGGACGACGGCTGGGCATGGGCGCATAGGAGCCCGTGGACCAGCGCTTGTTGCTGCCGCTGCTGCGCGGACCGTCCACGGTGTAGGGAGCCGAGCGGACGCTTGGACGGGGCGAGGGCGAAGCACGGCCACGGCTGGCGGTGCGGACGAGTTCAGAACGGCTCTGGGGAGTCATGCGCGGCGAGGCCACGGGGGACAGTTGCGTAGAGGACATGAGAGAGTTGCGGTTCGATGGAGGCGGATAGTCGGAGGTGAAAGAGGGCGCGTCCGACAGAGCAGCGGAAAAGTCTTCGTAGGACGGCATGTCGGAGAGGCCGCCAGAAGTGGACATGGTAAAGGAAGAGCCCGACAGACGTCGCGGGTTGAGGCTGCTGCCATCGAGGTGAAGAGGCTCGCCGCCGTCCATGGCGACGCCCGATGTGTATCGCAGATCGATGATGGGAATGGCCTCGTCGGTCGTATAGGCCTGCCCAATGTTCATCTCGCTGTCCAGCTGCAGCTCCAGGCTGTCGTCGCACGTCTTCTGGACCCAGTTATCTGATTTGTTAGCATCGACATATATATTTTCGAGTTTTGGTTTCCTTCCTTCTCGGGCACCTACTGCTGTCCGTCGTCGACGGGTAGAAATCCTGGTGCATCGAGATGGGTCGCGACATCGAGTCGCTGGTGGGTGTCTGCTGCATCGGCAGGGACGACGGGTCCCAGGCAGGCAGGCCGTCAAAGGCTTCGCCCATCGAGTAGGAAAAGCCCTGCGGGTGCAGGCTCTGAGACGTCGGCGTCATCCAGGCGGCCTGTGGGGTGGTGGTGGACATGGTCGTGGCCGGCTCGGCCTGGGCATCGATATCGGCAGGCAGACTGCCAGTCTCATCCACGTCGGAGTGGGAGCCGTTGCTGCTCGGGTGGAAGACAAAGGTCGGCGTAGGTTGTTGTACCTGTGGCTGTTCTGGCTGCTGTTGACTAGGAGACCCAGCAAAGAGGCGTGTCTGGTCGAGATCCATGGTCTAATGGGTCTATTCAGGCGGGTGGCGTGGTCCGAAAGGAATGCTCAAATAGGCAGGTGGGAAGAAGAAGGAGAGGCCCTGGATGTTGGCCTGCTTGCGCCGTATCGTGTGGCCTGTGACGTCTTGTGATGTTGGCAAAACGCTGGCTGCGTGAACATGGACAGGTGCCTTGTAAGTGGTCTGGAGCGTGAGACCAATAAGCACGCAGTTGTGAGCCGGCAGATCGGAATACAGAGAAGCGGATGGTAGAGACCGTCAAGGTGGCCGCGAAAAAAAATGAGAGAGAATCAAAAACAGTCCTGTAGTGTTGCAATCCCAAAAGAACAAGGAGTGTGTGGTTTGGAGAAATTCGAAAAAAAAATGATCGAAGTGCCTGAAGAGGCTGGAAAGGAAGGGAAGACAGCAATATCTGACCAAAGAGAAGGAACAGAAGGGTAAATAGGTAAAATAGAAGAAGAAATAAAAAAATGGATGGTCGTGTTTGTACCGACAGAAGAAGGGCGCGTCAGATATCGATGTGCGTGGTATAAGAGAAGGAATGTGGTCACTAGAGTCGGGAAACTACCAAAAAAAGAGTCACCGACGGCTAGTGTTATAGCTCCAAAAAGAAGAAAAAAGAAATGGAAAAGAAAGGAAGGTATAGAAGAGGAAAAGGCACACCCGGGTGGCTAAAACAAATCAGGAAGAAGAGGGGGAGAGAGGGAAAAAGAGCGAGGAACGAAGAGCCAGCTTTGGGGTTATATTATAGACCAGAGGAATAGAATATAACAGGGTTTCTCTTGGTGGCAGGACAAAAAAAGAAAGAGACCAAAAATACGAAAGAAAAAAAAAAAAAAAAAGAGAAAAAAACCAAAAGGATAAAATACTGTGGCTAAAGAGCGACTAGTGGGCAGAAACAGATCGGAAGGGGTTGTCAAGATGTGGGACGAAGGCGGGAAGGGGAGTAGAAAAGAAAGATAAAACGATCGAGGCGGTGCAGGCGCCCAAGGTATTAAAGAAAACGGATAGCCGGGGGGGGGGGGGGTGGGAGGGAATAGAGAATCTACGGAGTGGGTGGACATTGACATGATACGAAAGTGGCTACGGAGTATTGCTGGACGGCCAGACACGCCGTTCTTTATTTGTGGATGAGTAACTGGGAACTGAACGGAGTCTTCGTGGGGAATTCAGCACGGGTAGAATCTCGGAACGGCGGTAGGAGCTGATCCGATTCTCGACCAGGGGTTGAGGGGGGGGGATGAGGATGAGGATGTGGATGTGGATGTGGATGTGGATGAGGGACAGAGGGACCAGAGGCACAGAAGATAGACTGAGGGGACTGAGGGGACTGGGGACGGGGACGGGGAGGGGGAGGGGACGGAGGGACGGAGGGACGGAGAAACTGAGTGACAGGCCTGAAGAACAGAGGCCTCAGACTGGGGGGACTGAGCAGTGTCTGGCCAGAGGGGCTCGGCCTCGGCGGTGTGGGCTGGGCCTACTGAAGCGTCGAGTCGTCGCGTCAACCGGGCGGCAACGATGCCTGGGGAGGGAATGGGGACGAGACCAGGGTGAGGCCAGGGTAAGAGCAGGGGAGGAGGCAGACAGGCAGGCAGGCAGGCAGGCAGGCAGGCAGACAGACGGACAGACGGAGCAAACCGCTGGCAGGGCGTAGAACAATGACAGAAAGAAAGAAGACGTGGAGCGGTGGGGCAGTCTCTGACCAGGGACGTTGGTCCAGACGGAGGACTCCTTTCGGAAGACCAGCAGGGCTGCGCGGGAAACGGAAGGAGAGAGAAGGCTGGACGGTGCAGGGCTGGGCCACTCATTAAGGTGCAGGGTGCATTCTGTATGGACCGGAGAATATACGAGTGCACTAGCTCGCAAACGGGTGAGTGAGACCTCGGCCTGGCGGTGGGGGGAGAAAGAAGGGACAGGGGTTTGATCTGAAGAAGTGGCTTGTCTCATGTTGTAGGTCCCCTGAACAATTAACGGAGGGGACAAAGTGGACAAAATTCGGCTGGCAAAGACGGCGAATATCTGGTGATGGGAGAGAAGAAAGAAAAAAAAGAAGGAATAAAAAGAGATAAATCAAAGAAACAAATCTCGAGAATCAAAACAACAAAAAAACGTCTCTGCCACAGCCACCTCAGAACTTACGAGCACATCTCGCAGCAGACAAGCATCAGAGCTGTCAACAAAGGTCAGACACGGACTATCCTGTTCCACCGTTCGCAACACGCTCAAGGCTCGCGGTCCAAGGCTGCTGCGAATTGGATCCCGTGTCTCCATACAGACTCCATACAGACTCCATACGGAGCACTCGCCTCGTATCCGTACGAGCATGTCGTACGTCGTACAGGTCCAGTGATAGTCGCTCCAGAATAAAAAGAAGCCGACAATCTCCTGTCTCCTGGAAAACGCCGGAAGTTGAGATGCCGGTGAATGTCAACACGAGACAAACGGAGCCATTCATACACATCCATACTCTTACACAGAATGCCCATACGCCGTACGTCCGTACTCGTACGGAACACTCCGTACTCGCACGCATGCTCGTGCTGTGCAGAGTAGAAAACACGCTTGCGATTTTGACGTCTGAGGTCGGTTTCCTTGGCCGCATCAAGCTGTTCGCTGATTGGTCGGCGTCTCATGGCCGCACTACGGACGCGCTCCACCCGCACGACAGGACGGAGCGGCAGCAGGTGGGGCCCGGGAAGATGATTTTAGCGCCGTACCCGTGACCTGCACTCTGCGCGGTCTGGCCGCGGTGGCCCATGTCCCGCTACCACAGCTAAAGTGGGTCACGTGTCACTAGCCCGTCTCAGGTCTGTCGCAGGACCCTCGTCGCCTCCAGTTACGGAGTATCTGGCGTCGTAGTGATGTTCCCCTGAAAAAAAGAGAGCTTCCTTGGAGCGTTCTGGCTCTGGAGGAGCAGCCTAGCACGGACAAGGTAGCACCGTATGAGTACGCAGTAGCATGAGCACGCAGTAGCACGAGCACGGAGGACGAGAAGGGAAAGACAGAGACGAAAAGGGAAAGAGAAGAAAAGAGAAGAAATAGAGAAGAAATAGAGACGAAAAAGAGACGAAAAAAAAATAAAGAAAAAGAGAACCCCAGCTTAGAATCTGAGATCCAACACCGGCCTCGCCCATTCTTTCGCTACAGCCAAACATCTGTGCGTTCTAATTTTACTCTGCACAAAACGAGCCAAACAGGACCAGGCGGGATTTTTTTGGTCGGAGACGTGACACAATGGATCGAGGATCAGCAAGAGTTTCCCCTCCCCCTCAGAGGATCAGCTGTGCTTGTTGAATGGTCCCGGTCCCTTGTTGCTTGGCATTGTCTGGGCCGTCCAAAGTTGGCCGAGTACGAGTGCAGTACGGTAAGATACGGAGTCCATTGTCTTGTCTTTTGCCTCTGCTTCTGCCTGTCTTCTGCCTTTTGTCTGTCAGTCTGCCTGTCTGCCTGTCTCGGCTGCTTGGCTCTGCAACGGGCAATACGAGCTGGGCCCGGACGTGACTCTGGCTCAGGCTTGACGGCTCAAGCTCGTTCGACTCGACTCTCTTGGACGGCAAACCTGCGCCGAAAATGCCCGAGAACAAAACGGTATGTCACCGTAGACCCAAACACCCCCTGCCGCCAACAAGGCCCCAGGGGCCGTCGACCCAAAGATGACCATTGTCTGGCTGAACGGGTATGGCTGAGAAGGCTCTCTCACGCCACCCAAGGCTGCCCTCCCTGCTCCCTGTTTCTTACTCCTCGTTCTGTTCCATGTAGCATCTTCCCACCCTGTCTCGCTTCAGGCCCCTATTCCCACAGCCACGTTACGCGTGAGATAGTATGCGGAGTACGAGTACGGAGTACGGAGCATACGGAGCATACTCCGTCTTTTTGCGCCATGCAAATTTGCACGAATGAGATCCTTCCATGCTCGGACCGCACGGGGACTCGTATCGACTCGTATCGACTCGTACCAGCGTGGGATGGCCGTCGATCATCGCACACACAAGGAACCGTTACGTCGACAAGCGACTGCGATACTGCAATACTGCAATACTGCAATACTCCGTACTCCTGACCACGAGAGCGGAGTTCCGTTCTTATCCGTCCGGGGCAGACTGGACCAGCCCTCACTACTCATTCGCCTAGGCAGCGTTGCAATGGGAAAGGGGACTCTTGTCTTAGCAGAAACACATTATATCTTCCATACGACATGCTCGGGACCGCAGCATCGTCGGCTTCGCCGCCTTGACTCGCACGCGTACGAACAAAGAGTACCCCGTACGAATACAGTACTCCGTACGCTTACACACAGACACGGCAGGTGCATCATCCCTGTCTGTCAGATTCACACACCGGCTGCCACATGCATTACTCGTACTCCGTCTTACCATATTATATAGTACACAGTATGTTAGTGCTCGTGCACACTGCTCGCTTTCGCTTTCGACTTGGATCCCATCCCATCTCGGAGTCAGTAGGGCTGCCTTTGTGTTCTGTTGTATCCCGTGTCCATAGTCAGTGCCAGTGCCAGTACCAGTACCAGTGCCAGTGCCAGTACCAGTGCCAGTGTCCGTGTCCGTGTCCATAGTTCTCTTCCATAGTGTCCCATAGTGTCCCGTAGTGTCCATAGTGTCCATAGTGCCCAGTAGTGTCTCGTACGAGTGCAATGTCCCATTGAATGCCGCAGTCTTGTGGCTATCCTCGACGTCGCACTCGTACCACCTCAAGGCCAGCTGAACTCGAGCTGCTACGCCAACCCAACTCGTAAGATACGTGAGATACGTAAGATACTCCGTACGAGTGCGACGTACGGGCCATACTACCTGCTTTGCACCTTGGCTCGGCCGTTGCGTCTTGCATAAACGTCTAATATCCGTAAGCGGGGACCCGGAGGTGGCAGTGGGAGGCTGGCGCCCGTTGTGCATCGCATCGCTCGCCAAGACTGCCTTTCCATGGTCCATGGTCTACTCCATGGTCCCATCTATTTTTTTCCTTCTGCTTAGATCTATGGACGACTACGAGTCCTTTTTTTTCCCATCCACGACGAGCCACAAATGGGCGCGTGCTTGTGCATAGCCGTCCATGGCGTGCTTAATACCCATGAAAGTTCCTAGTTTCTTGGTTTGGGTTCCTGTTTCCTGGGTTTCCTGGGTTTCGCTGGCAGTTCAACTAGATTCTGCCTTGCCAACTTTGTCCTCTCATAGTCCTCTTACGCGTACTACTCGTGTTCTGCTTGGCGTGTCCACACTCTAATGACGAGATATCTAACCTTACTATCAAGCTTTTCTCACAGTTATAAAATAAGCACTCGTATTGGACATCCCAGTGTCGTACCTCAACACTGCTCAGACGAGCGCACGCGCACCGTCGTACGAGATCCCCTTCATTTTCGGCCCTATCTGCCTTACCGACAAGCTAAAAAGGGGAATGCCCATGCAGAAACTAGCAGAGAGAAACAACTCTACTGTGTAGCAGAAACAGAGGGAACCGGCATACGAGTGCGCATACGAGTACGGAGTAGCAGTCTTACGGAGTTTTCCGTACTCGCAGGCCTTCTAAACGTCTCCACCCTATATGTCCACCGCAAAGGCTACAGGGATGGGGGATCTGAATACCCTGTACTCCGTAGGCAGTCAACGTTTGCGCGTAGCATCGCCTATCTTGGGTTTTTTTTCTTCTTCTTCACAGCAAGAATACGAGCTCTCACCGAGCATCGTGCTCGTGTACGATGCCTGCTCCGTGCTCCGTACGGAATCGGGCTTCCGGGCCCCATTAGGCATATCGTGCCGACTCTCGTGGACGTACGGAGTACCCCGTACCCGTTACAAAGAATCCGTACGGCTCTAACAAAACAAGGACAAAGATAGCAAAATCTCCGACATGACAAGAAACAAGGCCACGTCTTCTCGGAGACCAGGGTTAGGGAAAAAGAGAAAAGAATAAAAAAAGAATAAAAGAATAAAAGAATAAAAAAACGGGAAAAGGGGATCAGGCAGTACAGCCGGCACTTGGACTCTTCTCCACTGGTCTTTTTTTATTAACGCATGAACAACTCGTCCGCTTTGGGATGTCTTTGGGAAATTGCCTGCAATCGACATAATTTGCGCAGCCCTGACAAATGGCCCTATCTTGCCAATCTTGTTCATCTTGTTCATGCCAAGATAGGCATTGGGAAACAGGGAAGAAAAAAAGATCAGCTCAAAGATTCATCTGTTGTCCACGGGAAGGCTGTGGGAAGGCTGAGATCAGCATCGCCATGCTCGCCCGGCTGCATTTGGCGTCTTTTTCCAGAGGCCTCTTCCTCAAGTCTTGCTCGTTCTTTCGGCACATGACGGCAATTTCACACCGCGATCCTGCAATTCAGAGGAAATTACACAAACTCACAAGACAATCTCTGATGAAGCGATATTTCGTACTGTCTACGACTATCTACGTCGTATGGTGATTATCTGATATTCAGAGCCTCTGCCGTTCTTCCGTGATGATCCCCCAGAATGTCCAGCTCCATGTGGACCACCATCAGACCCTGTGGGTTACAGTTGCGTTTAACCTCGCTAGCCATTCATCTCGACATACACAGTATTCCGTACGAGTAAGACATTCCCCGTACGATGCTGCCCATGGTGAATGAGATCAAGGTGACATCCGCCATAGGCCCGGCCCTTTCTCATTAATACCCGTCTCCGTTCCCTTCGCTGACTCGTCCGTGCCGACTTCTTCATTTCCCGGGTCTCGCTGCTGGCTAGGCCGCTTTCGTCCAGCGATAATTTGCCTTTTTTCGCCTTTTTCGCCTCCCCGGTCCATCACTCGTCCTTGTTAATTAATCGCCAGATCTCACTTTCGGCTTCTGATAGCCGTTCTCCCGCTGTTTTGGCCAGCTTCTTGGCGGCATCCCATACACCCTCATCGTCTTCGCCGAACTGATCATCCATGCTACCTGCCTTATGGTAGCCTGTGTGAGAGTCGGCCACTCTACCCGACTCCATCTGCGAGACGCCCATGCTGGCCGCGTGGATATTCTGCTGGTAGCCGGGAGGATGAGAGAGATCCGGTTCCTCCGTCCTCGGAAGCCGCACTGGCTGAGCGGAGTTGCGCGGAAAGCCCGAGAAATATGGGGGCCCTGTGGATGTTGACGTGCCGCGGGGCGGGGGGTAATCTGCAGCAGCCGGGGGCAGAAAGGCCATCTGCGGCGGATGCGAGTAGTGTGTTGGACAGGTATCCGACGAAGTACTTATACTTGAAGAGGCACGCGTACTCGTACTGCCCGTGCTAGCTGTCGCAGTATGAGTACTCGTAATTCTGGGAGGTCCTCCGGTAGGGGCTAAGGGTGCTGCTCCTGGCTGCGGAGGCGGGGGGTTGTTCTTAGCTGCGTTCTTGCTCGAACTCCTGGCAGATCTTGGCGGACCTGTCATATAGTGACTACTCGTATTGTTATAGTAGTTGCCCGGGGCTGTCCCGGTCAGACGCGGCAGGCTTGGTACCGCACCTGGCTGGGGAGGAGGAGGTGTTCGCGTTCTTCCCGCAGCCCCAAAGAAAGGCTCTGGCACCGCCGTCGTCGTCGCCGTCGTGCGAGGTACATAGGAAGAGGCTTTGCTTGGATTTGGAGCCGGGGAGTCTGTTTTGGGTGTCACTCCGGAGGCCTTGGCCGCGTTGATGGGGCTCTGGGAGTAGATGGGGACCGGAGCCATTGTGTGAGGGTGTGAACAAAAATAAGGATGCGACAAGTAATCTGTTTCTGAGCTTCCAATAAGATGTATCGTGAAAAGTTCCTATGCAAATTTCAGGACAAAAAACTTCTTTCTGCTTTGTTATGTGTCTCACGGAATGCGCCTTCCTATTGCGTGGCCAGTGGCGACGTCATTGTTGTCATGTGACAAACAGATATTGAAACTAGGCAACGACCAACAGCAAAGGAAAGTACAGAGCCAAGATTCGCTACGAGTAATCGTATCTGACGGACAGAAACTGCCTTGCTTGTATTTGGCTTGAGCTGTAAACTGAATGCAAGGTGCCGTATGAATATGGATCCAGTCAGGTGTCCTGTAGCCAACAGAATAGGCTGAACACCACCACAATGCGAAGGTAAAAGAAAATTCAAATAGGGTAAATACAAACAATTTTTTCTTTTACTTTCTTTACTTCTTCTACTTCTTTTATTCTTGATCGTTCTGATCGTTCCTCCAGCAGGCAACTGCGATGCTGTTCAGCTTCGGATGGAGTTCCGGATAATTAATACGCCGAAACACACTAACCAATTACAGACTAGTCCAACATGGCTGCTGAACCCCAGATGAGGATCACGAAGGCCAAAAGGACGGAAGCCATGGCCAGCTTTTTTACGCGGCGACATGATACAGACCTCTGGGCGGGTCTTTTCATGCACACGCCAGAGCATCCGCGCACAAACATACACGTCGCCAATTGATTTGGACAGGCCAAGCTCGACGACACGATGGTTGGAAAAGTCAGCGAGCGCGTCCTCCTTCGGGAAGGTGAGATTTCTTGAATTTTTGGACGACAGCTTTGCTCTCTGCGAAGGCGACGTGAGAAACTGACGAGTGTTACGTGTGGCGACAACAGGCCTCGAGCGTACGGACAATGGCATGAAGCAGACAAGCTGGCCCGAGGTCACGCCCATCAATCAGAAGAATTATTATACGTAGGTCATCAAGATTCGTTCGCCTTTCCTCGCTAACCGAAAAAAGAGAATACATGAAGCGCGATGACCAGATCTTGGCTCTGCGGATGCAAAACGACGCCAACCGTGACCGGCTGGTACAGAATGCCAAGGATCGCGACCGGGCGCTGAACCAGAACCGCGGCGAGGTGCCACTGCTGCTCCCCGACCAGCAGCAAGCCGATTTCCCCCTGCCGACCGACGGTCTCGACATTTCCAAGATCATTGTCATCCACCCTGGCAGCCAATACCTGCGGATCGGCTTCTCGACCGACGTGCTGCCCAAGACGGTGCCCATGTGCCTTGCGAGCAAGTTCCACCGGACGGAGTCGGAGGAGTTTGAGGCGCTGCCGCGGCGGCAGTTTGAGGCGCAAAAGGTGGAACAGCAATACGGCGAGGAGTGGTCCAAGAAGTACAAGAAAATGAGCGAGGATCTCAAGCAGGACATGCGGCAGAACAAGCGCAAGGTTCTGCCCAACTCCAAGGAGCTTGTGGTCAACTACAACCGGCGGACCGAAGCTGAGGTCATCCCGACACACAACGACCCGTTGCAGGTGGAGTGGACAGACGTCAGTGCTGTGCGGGAGGAGGAGGCAGCAGAGGCAGCAGAAGCAGCAGAGGCGACAGAGGAGAAGGAGGCGGAGAAGGAGGCGACAGAGGAAAAGATGGAGGATGATGGGCCTAAAGAGCCCAAAGAGCCTAAAAAGACGCCTACGCCACCGGCCGTGTTCTATGGCCAAGAGGCGTTGCGGATCCCCGACGATTCGAACCCCAAGTTCCGGCTACGGTGGCCCATGCAGTATGGCTGGCTCAACGAGAACGAGTACCCGAGCGTGAGCAGCCTGCACAGCGACTTTGAGGCCATTGTGACGCATGCCATCCTGCACGAGCTCGGCCTGCAGCGCGTGTCGTCTTGCCGCCAGTACAGCTGCGTGTTTATCGTGCCCGACCTGTACGATAAGGCGTACGTGGAGATGCTGCTGCGGCTCAGCATGACCTGGTTCGAGTTCGGCAAGGTCTGCTTCATCCAGGAGAGTTATGCAGCGACCTGTGGTGCCGGCTACAGCCAGGGCTGTGTTGTCGATGTCGGCGCGCAGAAGACGTCGGTGGCCTGTGTCGAAGACGGTCTCGTCGTCGAGGAGTCGCGCATCAACCTCAAGTACGGCGGCTTCGACGTCACCGAGACGTTTATCAAAATGCTGCTCTTTGACCACTTCCCCTACCAGGAGATCAACCTGCGGCGGCGCTACGACTTTCTGCTGGCCGAGGAACTCAAGCTCAAGCACTGCACTATGAACGAGGCCGACATCTCTGTGCAGCTGTACCAGTTCCATCTGCGTGCCCCCAACCAGCCCACGTACAAGTACCAATTCAAGACGTACGACGAGGTCATCCTGGCGCCGCTGGGCTTTTATGATCCGGCCGTCTTCGACAACAGCACCAAGCTGCAGGGCCGCCACAAGCTCATTGAGCGCACCTACAATGCCTATGATGTCGACATTCCCGACGACCCGGTGTCGGCGGCGCAGGTGGCCATTCTGGCTCTGGACCGCCCGTCGGTGCTGCCGCCCGTCGTGGGCGGCACGGCCGCCAACGGCACAGGCAACGGCAACCGGTTTGGCACGCCAGGTCCTGCCGAGGTGTCGACGCCCAGCAAGGAGCGGACGCAGCCGTTCAATTTCCTCGCGCGTGACCTCAACGGCGGCACGCCGTCGACGTCCAAGGCTCCGTCGCCTGCACCGCCCGACGGCACGAGCACGCCGGTACCGGCGCCGTACGTGTTTGGAGCGGGCCGCGACGCGGTCAATGGGGGCGCCGCGAGCCCGGCGCCGAGTGCGCGCAACAATGGGGGCACGCCCGGGCCCAGTGGGTCGACCGGGACAGGTGCAAGCGGTGCGGCAGCGGGAACAACAGCCCCAGCCTCAGCAGCCCCGGCAGCAGCAGCAGCAGCAGCCGGCGGTTCCGGAACAGGTCTGGCAGCGTTGGACCCGCTGTTCCACCGGACGGCCAAGGAGATTGCGGCCGAGCGCGACTCGGTGCTGCCGGTGGCGTCGCTGGACATTGCCATTATGACGTCGATCCAGAACGCAGCCAAGGGCGACGAGCGCAAGCTCAAGGACTTTCTGGGATCGATCATGGTGGTGGGTGGCGGTGCCAAGATCCCGCACTTTACGACGTACCTGGAGGAGCGGCTCAAGGCGCGGCGACTGGACCTCGTGGACCGGATCTTGGTGTCACGCAGTGCGCGCGACATGGACGAGCAGGTGGTGGTGTGGAAGGGGGCCAGCGTGTTTGCCAAGCTGACGACCAACGACAGCTGGATCACACCGTACGAATACGCGTTCCTGGGGCCGCGCATCCTACACCACAAGGTGCTGTGGCAGTGGTAGAGGAGGGAACGGCCAAGAGCAAACCACCTGAGGGGAGAGAGGGCACAAGTTTGGAACTATGGCTAATTGGGTTGTCTGTTTTTTTTGTTTGTTTTTATTCTGTCCATACGTTACGGTGCACAGGTGTTTCTGGGAAGGCAGGGATGAAAAGCAAAGAGTCCAAGTTGCGCAACAGGCTATATGTGGTGAATGCAAGAGTGTATGTGTGTGTGTACAGAGTATGGAGTACTCCGTAGAAGATCGCCAGATCACGTGACCCTCTTGTCCACACGTACCAACAGAAGACCATCCGTCGGAAGACCAGACACGGGATCACGCAGCCGCACAAGCCGGTAGCCCGGCTGCAGACGGTCAAGACGAACGGCCGCCCAAGCCAGCAGGACGTCGCGACGCATGGCCCCGGTGCTGTCCTTGACGAGGAAGCGGACAAACGAGAGGGCCATGGCCGTTGCCGTCGCTGCCTGGGGCGTGGCCGTCGGCGATTCCGTCGGCGGCACGGCCACAGGCACATCGGTAAAGGAGATGGCCTCACCGGCAAAATCGGGGTTGCGGCCAGTGCCCTCACGACCGACACGCGTGCGCGCCTTGTACTCGCCTTCCTTGTCGTCGCTGCTTTCAGTGGCATAAGTGATGTCGCTGGCCGGGTTGTTGTCGAGGTGCAGCTCGACCTTGACGTAGGGCCGCAGCGATCGCTTGGCCGTGACGGCAGCGGCGGCGGCCGAGATAGTCGAGGACGACGGAGCGGCAGCTGTAGCTGCAGCAGCGGCCGTAGCCACAAACCCTTTGCCATCCTTCTCGTCTGCTTCACCCTCCGAGTCACTGTCAGCCGACGACTTAGACAGCGGCAGTGTCTGGCCGGCGTAAAAGGTAATGATCAAGTTGAGCGTGCGGAAGGTCAAGGCCGGTGGCGGGAATGAGACGTCGCGGATGGGAGAAGGCGGAATGGTCGTAGGGTCACCCAAGGCAGCAAGGATAGGGTTAGGAAGAGGAGCCGGAGAAGGGACGGGAGCAGCAGGAGCAGCAGGAGCGGGAACAGTAGCAGGAGCACCAGGTTTAGGAACCTTGTCCCCCCGGTAGACGGCCGGCTTGAGGACGTAGCCTCCAGAGCCCGAAAACATTGCTGCTTAGTCAGCACAGAACACAACTACAGGACACGTCCGTCCTCACGTACCTTCGTTCAGCATCATGCCCTCATCGCAATTCTGCCAGTTGAGCGCGACAATCTGGATGCCGCGGCGCCAGAACCTGGCCGGGTCGAGGTTGGACGAGCCTATGCGCAGGCCAGAGGGATAAGCACGCATAAGGAAGCAGCGGTTGTGCAAAAACAATTGCAGGCCCTGCTTGGCATGGACTTCCTGGACGCCCTTTTCGGAGAGCGAGAAGATGTGGGTGGGCATGAAGGCCTCGGGCTGGTCGAGGCTCTTGAAGCTGACGCCACGCGTGTAGACGCCGAGACGGCTGAGGGTGCGGATGATTTTGCTGGGTTTCGGTGCCGTCGTTCCAGGCGTAAGTGTGTCCGTGGAAGGGCGAGAAACGGCGGGAGCAGAAACGGCAGAAGCAGCAGAAGCAGACGGGACCGGCGTCGTTGTTCCAGAAATGCCGGCCTTGTCTCCCACGTACTTGACCTTGACGAGAATCTTGTTGCGCAGTGCTCCTGGCGACGGCAGCGGCAGCGAGAAAGGGTCCGCGTCATCGGGCGGTTCCAGCAACAGATCCTTCCACTCTTGCTGCATGATGCGCACCATGGCTTCTTGTTGGGCAGAGCTGCAGTGGACTTCGAGGCTGACAATGAGTGGCAGGTCGGTCGTGAGGAAGCCGTGCTTGCGGATGGTGGCGCAGACAGAACGGAAGGGGACTTCCTTGGTGAGGGTGTAACCGTGGAGGACACGAGGTTCGGGAACTGTGGTGGCCGTGGCCGTGACTGTGGCCGTAGCTGTAGTGGTTGTAGTAGCTGTAGTGGCCGTGGCTGTAGCCGTGGTCGTGGCCGTGGCTGTAGTAGTAGTAGCCGTGGTGGTTGCCGTCGTTGTCGTGGCAGTGGTTGTGGTGACGGCAGTGGTGGAAACCGGAGCCGTAGTAGAACCAGCTGCTGGAACTGTCGGGGCTGTTGCGAGAGTTTTCACCGTCACTACCACCGAAGCTGCCGAAACTGTTGCCGGAGTCGCTGCCGAAGCCACTGCCGAAGCCGGAGCTGCCTGAGTTGTTGCTGTAACCCCCGAGGCTGTTCCCGGAACTGCCACAGCCTCTTTCGTTTTCCCCTCTGCCTTTTCTTTCTCTTTCTCTTTTCCACCCTCTTTCTCCTTCCCCTCCTTCGCTCCAACCTTCTTCTCCACATACTCCTCCAGCCGCCGTCCAAACGTCGACCTGGCCAACCGTGCCGTCAGCGACGACGGCAGCTTCGATTTGGCTCGACGCACCATCGCCTGACGGGCCAACCGCTTCTTCTCATACTTGACCGGGTCGTCTTCGTCACTGCTACTGTCGCTGCTACTAGCGCTGCTGCTGGTGCCCGGACGACCATCCTTGTTGTCATCATCGTCATTGTCCTCTTCAGCACTATCGCTACCGTCGTCGTCGCTGTCGCTATCCGAAACACCATCCCAGACGTCAATCTCGATGCAGCGACAGCCGCGGTCGAGCACGTTGCGATAAGCATCCGTGCTGGCGTCACTGTAGAGCTGGTTGCCCGTCAAATACGTGTTGTGGCTGGAGTTGATAAAGTAGCTGGCGAGCGGGTAGCTGTCAAAGTCCTGAGGTGGCATAGGACGTTCGATATTGGCAGCCGGAGATGTCAGGTACTGAAGGAAGCCAGCAAAGTCCGTATGCTTGAGGGGGGTGTGGTCGGGCTGGCCGGGCTGACCGGGTTGACCGAGTTCATCTCCAGGCTTTGCCTCCAACTCGGCCTGCTTCTTGTGATTCGGATCGACCTGTCCATTGATCGTGAGTTCACCAAAGATGCGTCTCGCATGCGACATTAAAGAGGCCTCCAGGACGAAGGCGGGTGTGGCATCGGGCGGGGCAGTTGCTTGGGGTGCAGGGGTGGTTGTTGGAACGGCTGTTGGAACAGCAGCTGAGACAGTTGCCGGAGTGGCGGCCGGAGTGGCGGCCGGAGTGGCAGCCACAGGAACTTCTGCCTCTGTCGTTGCCATCTTGCCAGACGGTTGGGTTGCTTCAGTCATTTTTGCTTCACAGAGATGCACCTCTGCTCCATTTCTGTTGAGATTCCCTATTCCCCACTAAGAGCCTTAGCTTGGCGTTTCAGCTCGCCAGGACAGCCCAAGCAACCCCTCCTACAGCAGTTGGCAGGCGGCTTGCCAGCCATTTAGAATCACTGTAGTGTTGCCAGCCACAGCGGGTGTTTGGCGGTGCAACTCACCAGATGGTTGATGCGGCATATCGTCATTCTGCAGAAGGCGATTAAAAATATTAAACAAAATAAATAATGTGAAAAATAATTTGGAAAATAAATAAATAATAAATAAATAAATAATAACTCATAACAAATAAATAATTTCATAAACAATAACTAGCAGCGGCGCCTCCCGCCAACAATAGACGCCAACAAAAAGTCATTTCAAAGCAGCCGGCATACAGAGCAGGGGGAGCAGGGAGCAGGGAGCAGGGAAGAAAGTCGATCCCAGCTCTGATGCACACAGCAATCGGCCGATCGATCTATGCTATGCTGAAATTGGAGTGGAACTTTGTAGGTCGTGCGCCCTTCGCAAGGCTGAATCGACGATCTGCTCGGAATACGGAGCATTATTAAGGATTTTAAGATGAAATCCTTTCCAAGATTGCCTAGTTGCACGTGACCCTGATCGCAGCTATGAAGGACTAACATCGGAATGCGCCGACGAGACGCGGCTTGTTGCCCGCGCAGCCAGCTCTCGTGTAGCCGTACTTCCAGCAGTATTGCCGAGGAGAACAAAAATACATATTTTTTCCAATAGATTGACGTCATCGCCCGGTGGAGTTCTGTGCAGACTACGGACTATTAGACGACTATTCGAGAAAGGAAAAAGAGTCCACAGTCGTATGAGGCATGAAGCACAAAGTATGGAAGACGGAATCTACAGGGTCTGTGCGCCTGGCTCTATACGAGGTACAAAGGCCGGCGTATCCCGTGCTCGTATTCCCACAGGAAAAGTCTTTGGAAACAAAGAAAACGAAAGATGTCGCAATAAAGAGTGCGGAGCGCGGAGTATGCGAAAGGAAGATGTTTCTATTGGATAAGCCGTGGGGAGCAACCCGGACGAACCCTTGTCATACTTGACAGTTCCCAACGCAAGAATCGACACAACGATGGATATGGCAACCATTGGAATGCGGTCGTGTCTCACAATAATATGCTTGCGGACGTTGGAATGTCCGGTTCAGCCGACGTGTGTGACGTTGCAAATCTTGTTGACGCCGGGCGGAACTACTGTGTACGAGCTGCTTAGCTGGAGGCCCAAGAACAGGGCGGCAACCAGCGGGTCAACGGGCCAGCGGGCGAGGAAAAACGACTGGAAATATCAAACGGAGTACGGACTATTTTACTCGTACGGAGTATAGTACGCATAGGACAGTGATATTAGTGTTTGCACTGTGCTCAGCCTAGAAAGGCAACAATCAATGGTGGAGTTGCCATTGGCCAATCTAGCTAGGGAGTCTATTGCCTAAAGAGGACTGGTCATGGATGTTGGAAGGACGTGCGCCATCAGCTGAGACAGGGGTTTGGCCCTGCAGCCTGGGGAAGAAATCCTGAAGCTGGAGAGGCCGACCGGAGAGTTCGGCAACTGAGTACTTGTACGAATAGTCAGATGAGTTGCAAGTACGATGACAGGAACTATATGACAGCCACAGAATTTACAGTCTACAGTCTACAGTCTACAATCTACAGTCTCGCCGCATCATGTAAACAGAACGGCGCTCCTCGGCCATTCCCCATAATAAGCGCGATGGACTAGGAAAGAAACAGTGCCAAGTCTCCCTTGTGATCGTTTTTTTTTTTTAAAAAAAATTGTTTTTTCACGTTCTCGTTTTTCGTTTTTCGTTTTCTTTTTCGTTTTCTTTGCCCATTTTTTTTCAATCCACTACGCATCTAGAATACGAGATCGCTTGTCATAACAAAAGGACCAACAAAGATGAGAGCTTGTACGAGCTATTCGAAGCCGGCTTTTTCAGTATCTTTTGCCAAGGGCGTCCCCGTCCTAGCTCAAGTCTGCTGATCCATCACAGAGCTTGTGTACTCCGTACTCCGGAATCGTACCGCACAAGTACTTCGTCCTCTGACGTTTACTCATCCATCGTCTGATGAGCTGCCAAATCATGCATTTCATACCAGTCCACGAGAGACTTGCAGAATACACTGTTTGGCGCATGCGGCTTGGCAGGAGACCCGCCGATCCTCATCCACATGCTTTCCCTCTGGCATGTTTGATTTCTTTTTCAGTCCTTTTTTTCCTTCTTTCGCATTCCTTCTGTTTCTCTCCTCTTTCCAGCAAGCTGAAAAATGCAGGACGCATACGGAAGACGAATCACGGAGCACGAAGCACGAAGCACGGAATACGGAGTACGGAGTACCGGCAAAGTGGTCTTTCTATCATGATCTGCAATCCAATACCACCGAACTCTGTCCACCCGTCAGATGCTTTCGTATTCCAGGTACAAGTGAGATACGCTTGCAAACCCAAAAATAAGCATCCTGCATGTTGCAGGGCCACCTGCAAGATACTTCGTCCGTGCTCCGTACTTTTCGGCTCTGTTGACTCGCCAATCCGGAAAGGTCGGTATGATTCGCTGTGTTATGATAAGCACTATTTTTGTGCATGATCCCCAAATTGCTCCGTACATGTACATGCATGCCTGAGTGGTTTGGGTACCCCCCAGCGATGCAGCAATGGGGCTCAGCTAGCCAAGCACCGGGTCCGGAGCTAAAAAAAAAAACAGTATATCGACAAGATATCTCCGAGTTGTACGATACGAGACCCAGGGACAACGGCACCTCTACACTCTAGTAGCCTCCCTGATGGGGTATGACTGTTACATCCCGTGTTTTTGCTGCTCCCTAGTCGGCCCCCGCTCGTCGTGCCTTGCTTTTCTTTGCACGGTGATGGACCTCGGATGCTTCCTGTCGTGCAGAAGCACGGCCCCTCACAGGACCCCCCCTCCCCTAAGGCAAGGTCTCTCAGACGGTCCTTCAGACAAGATCTCCTATGCAAGGTCCCTTCTGCAAGGTCCCCCCTGACAGCATGGGGCGGAATGGAATGTGCAAAAGTCTCAGCGCGCATGCCTGACCAATACAGTTTTCGTATGCGGGATAGTCTCACAACTCCTTTGATTTCTCGCATTCTGCTCCCACGAGGCTTTTGAGGGAAAGCTTCCTCTTTTGTCCTTTTGTCCTGCCCTTTCCCTGTTTGTCACCCCTTAGTCTTTTTATTTTTGGCTTCCCATTTCCGTATTGGCATAAAAAAATCTTTGCTCGTTGTACTCGGATAGAACATCCATGGGATTCTTCTCAGCTCTCCCTTGTCGGCATTGACCCCTGCATATCCGCCCGCCTACTCGCTCGTAGCTAATACCACACCCCCCCATGATCTGCTCGTCTGCCGTTGTAGCCTCGGACGGTCCCCTAGAAATCCCTGAAAATCAGAAGAACAGAAGTGGATGGAACTTTCTTAGGCCCCATCTTTTACCTGTAGTCGCCCTTCATTCTTTCTCCATTTCGGGCACTTGTACATCCCCCGGGGTCCTTTTTTCTTTTCTTTTTACAGACGCCTGGAAACCTGTTCAGAAACTCCACTTGTCGGTACTTGTACATTGTCCTTGTACCCAGACACTGGACACCGGCCAAGCACTTACGACTAGACGATGACGCTAACTCGCGAAGAAGGCTTTTCTTCCTTCTCCATACTTGTCCTGGTCGCCTAACCGCAAACGATACGAGGCAGCAACAAGTCACGCTCTCGTACTCGTATCTTCTGCATCCTGTGCCAAGTATCCCAGAACCAAGGATGGAATCTGACTAGCGAGAACACCACGCCCACACCCACACCCCCCTCCTCCTGATCTCCACATCGTCAGTCCTTGTTGTTTGCTCGGTTGGTTGGTGTTGTTGCTCCGGTTCTCGTGTTCCCCCCCCCCTCCTCCCTCTCCCTCCCACCTGTTTCGTAGTACTTATATCCTACCCTTCTCCCGTGTCTCTCCCGTCCTTTTCTTTCTAAACCAACCACTCGTTTGTTCTACAAGCATCCGTTCGCTCAATATCTTGTATACATCAACTCTCGTTTTTATCTCTACTACTTAATATCACACCACCGGCCTACCAGCCTTTACTCTCCAACACACCACACCTATTTATTTACAAAGACATTTTCAAAATGAAGGCTGCTTTCTCCCTCCTCGCCCTTGCCGGCTCTACCCTGGCTGCCGTTCAGCCATACGGCCGCGGCAACAACTACTGGGCCCGCAACGTCAGCAGCGAGGTCACCACTTCGGTCCCCGTGACCACGATCGAAGAGAGCGGCACGACCATTGTCAAGTAGGTATTTCGTTTCTGAACAACTAGGATCATTTCTAACAAACGCAGGTCTTCTCTGTCCACCCTCACCATCACCAGCTGCGCTCCTGGCGTTGAGTGCCCGGCCAAGTCGGGTGCCGTTACCACGCCCAGCAGCGCCCCCGGCACCAACCCGGCCAAGGGCTCGACTTCCACGGAGAACGTGATCGTCTACACGACGACCACCGTCTGCCCCGTGACCACCACCTCGGTCGAGAACGGAAAGGAGACCGTCATCACGACGCTGACCACCTCGCTCATCACCGTCACCAGCTGCCCCGGCGGTTGCAAGAAGACCACCCCGACGCCCACTCCCACGCCCAAGCCTTCCGTCTACACCCCGGTCCCCGGCAGCACCACGGTCGTTGTGACGGAGTTTGTCACTACGTGCCCTGTGACGTGAGTTTTTGAAATCAAACACGCGAGACATGGAACCTGAAGCTAACCAAACAGCACCATCATCCACTCTGGCACCGATGTTAAGTACAGCACGTACAGCACCACCAGCACCGTCAAGACCACCTACACTGCCACCGTCTGCACCTCGTCGTATGTCCTCCCTAGGCCCTCTTTTCTGAATGCTTTCATCATGCTAACCACCCCAGTGCCGTCATCACGACGACTAGCCTGTGCGATACCACCGTCCCGGTCACCTCCAACGGTGTCACCACCTACGTGAAGACGAAGACCCCGGTTGTCAGCACTGCCACCACGGTCTACACCACCAACGTCCCGGTCACCCCCGTGTACACTGTGTCCACCATCAGCACTGAGGTCGTCAAGTCTGGCACCACCGTCCCCGTCGTTCTCACGACGAGCGTCCCGGTCGCCGTCCCGTCCACTGTCCCTGCCTCTGTCCCGGCCTCTGTCCCTGCCAGTGCCCCGGCCAGCGTCCCGACCACGGTTGCCACCAGCGCCGTCACCAGCAAGGTCGTCAGCACCCCCAGCACCACGGCTCCCGCCACTGGTGTCGTCACGGCTGGTGCTCACCACAACTACCCGGCCGGCGTCGCCGTCGTTGCCGGTGTTGTTGGTCTGCTCGCCATGGCTTAAGCTTGGACGTTTTCGCAACACCCCCTTTTTCTTTTTTCTTTACTTCTATATTCACTTCTTTTGGAGGATAAGAGATCTGCCTGTTGTTTTTGTCAACCTCATAGAGAATGCATAAAAACAGTTACCGGTGATCAAAACCCTCTTCTATTAATTCGGGATCTATTTAATTGGTTCAAATGGCTTGGAACGGGTCCATACGTCTTCCTTGGGGGAGAACATTATTAGAGGATATTGGGAGCGAGGAGTTTTCTGGTGGCCAAGTTGTCCTCCAGACTCATTCGACCGGTTTTTTTATCAGACAAAACATACTTTTTCTTCCAAAATATATAAAAACAAAATAAAATAAAAAAAAACTTAAGAAACCGAAGTCGATGAATTGAGTAATGCGATAAATAGTGTTAGCGACATGAGACCGGCTCGTGTGCGTAGTAATAATATTAATAATAGGATGTGGTATTCCAAGTCCATCTTTGAAATCAACTCAGTACTGGGTATTTATTTGCATGATCTTTGAAGAATTTTTAGAGGAGAGAACACAAGGCTTAACAGGAAAAACAACCAATTGTAGTCTAGGGACAGCTGCTCTATCGATGTACGCAATGCCATCTTTCTAACAGATCAAAGAGATCGAAGAGATCAAGGGATGATATCTGCACTGAAGCAAATACTAGAAAAGGACGGAAAATAGAGGTGGAAAATAGATCCGTCATCTATTTCATTTTCCCATTTCGCTGGTGCTATGACGTAGTAGCATCGACGCCGCTAGAAACGGCTGTCTCGGCCTTTTCCGCTGCTGGTGCGGGCGTTGCATTGGCGGGAACAGCCGTGGCCTCGGTGACAGATGTGCCACGGGCTTCGGCTGTGAGAGTGATGAGTTCGCGCAGCATGAGTTCGCGCGTGCGCGTGCTGAGCTCGGTGACGTCTTCAGACGTCAGGCCTTCTGTGGAGATGGGTTCCAAGACTGGGATGTTAGAGCAAAAAAGGGAAAAAGGGGAAAAGGGGGAAAGGGGAAAATAGAGGGACGGGAACTGAGGGACGGGAACTCACCCTTGACGGGAATCCGACCCGACCGGAAACGGTGTTGGCTGGTCGAGTAGATGTGGCTGTAGTTAGCGACGACGACAGGCACGATGGGCACGCCAGCCTGGACGGCCAAGTGGAAGGCGCCCTTCTTAAAAGGCAGCAGTGTCGGCTCGGTGGTGTGGCTGCGCGTTCCTTCAGGAAACATGTACACGCTCTGGCGCTGGATGCGGATGGCGTCGGCGGCACCGCGCATGGCCTCGCGGGCGTCGCGACTGCTGGCGCGGTCGATGAAGATGGTACCGCTGAGGCGCATGAACCAGCCGAGGAAGGGATAGTGGCGTAGCTGTGACTTGGCCGTCACACTGCAGTAGGGCGGGAACATGCAGCCGAGCATCAGCACGTCGAGCGCCGACTGGTGGTTTCCCACAAAGACGGCCGGCCGTGTGCGGCCCAGCCAGTCCTGCGGGTCGTCGACGGTAAATGTGATACCAGCCACCGCCGCCATGAAGTACTTGAAGGCCCGCGCCGTGGCCCACTGCGACGACTGCCACCGGTCGCCGCCGGCGAGCCGCAACACGATGGACGCACATACACCATACAAAGCCACGAAGATGAGCGCGAGCCAGGCGGCCAAGACACGGGCTGCGAAGCCGGCCAGCCCGCTCACCGCCGACAGGGCGTACAGCACGACGACGACGCCGACATAGCGAGTGAGGAACCAGGAGATGGCCGAGTAGGCCCTGGCGAAGATGGAGAACATGGTGGGGACGAGTGGAGGTGCGCGTAAGGAGAGAAAGACGAGAAGAGGAGAAAGAGAAGAAAGAGGAGAAAGAAAAAGACAAGGACACGAATCGTTGCCTGTGGTCGAGAAGCAGTCTCCACTGACGTTGGATCGGATCTCGATCTGGGGTGAAGAAGGTTCCCCAGGACAGCTCTGATCGGTGGGCAGTGGTGTATCTCTGCTACCCACACCCAGAGTAACCGCTGGTGCGTAAGATACCCTAGCAGTCGTTGTTCGGGAGAGAAAAACGTGCAGACCCAACCGCTTGTGTTCGCGGACCTCTGAGATTTTTTTGTTGGGAGCGGGGCCCAGTGTAGTTGTTTTCTGAATAGTGGACGCCCTAGAGTGCGAGACGAGTGCGGAAAAAGAAAACAGGCTGCTGCTGCACGGCTGAGACAAAATCTGGCGTGCGCCCAGTGGTTTGGCCCTTTTTGGGTGTGGTGTTGCCTTGTCAAGGGGAAGAGCCAGGTTGTCTGCATCTCCAGGTTTGGTCCCAGAAAAAGTAAAGAGGTGGGGCTGACGGCAAACAGGGAGTTCTGATTGGTTGAAATCAGCCGCAAACCGTAAACCGAGGCAGTCTACGTGCATGCCCGGATTGCTGCATGAAGGCTTTGCTTACTAATCACCATTTACATGTGAACCGGAATTCGTAGTCTCACGCTATTCGTCCTACAGAACCAGTCAAAAGCCAGCCTCCCCAAATCGGCTCACGGATAATTCAAACACTTGCTGTCAGACGGCCGGACATCCTCTTCTCTTCCGGGTCCTACCATGCGGCTGACGTCCGGATCCGGATGGATGACTAAATGGAAAAAGTCAGTTAAATCCGCCAGGTCAGCCTCGTGAGACTCTGTTAAGTCCATAATATCCGTCCAAGTGTAAGATGTCCATGGTCGTGATGTCGAGACGGCAACGACATTGGCCGTGTCTGATTTGTATAACTGTCTCATTCCCGCGTCCAGTTGTAGTCTCGAAACACAGAAACACAAAACACAGAAACACAGAAACACAGAAACAGTCATCTGCTCAACATGCATTTCTACAACCACTCTGCCATTGGCAAGGCCGCTGACATTCCTGTCGGACCCCCCTCGGCTGTTGTTTCCATCAGCCCCATCGTGTTGGCCTGTCCTGACCGCCAGGTGGACTTGTCGGTGCGTGCCACGCTCCCGGCCACTGCTGCGTCGAAACCGCTGCCCATCCTCCTCTTCAGCCACGGCCACGGCTTTAGCAACCATCTCTCCTCGCTCGAGGGCTATGCGCCGCTCGTCGAGTTCTATGCTGCCCATGGCTTTGCCGTGCTGCAGCCCACGCACCTCAGCTCGCGTACGCTCGGCATTCCCATGACCGCCGACAACGGTGTCGAACTCTTTGTCGACTCGCGTGCCGTGGACATGACCCGCCTGCTCGACCGTCTTAACGAGATCGAGACGGCTCTGCACGGGCTGCTGGCCGGCCGCCGCCTGGACCGTGCCCGCATCGCCATTGTCGGCCACTCGCTCGGCGCCTTCACGGCTAGTCTGATGCTGGGTGCCGTCAACCGCGACTCGACACGCGACGGCCGTCTCTGTGCGCCGGGTGATGCGCGCATCCGGGCGGGTGTTATTGTGGGCGCCCCCGGCAGTGGTGGCGAGGCCATGTCGGCGTCGGGCCGCGAGATGATGCCGTTTTACGGGCCCGACTTTGGCAGCATGAAGACGCCGACGCTTGTGGTCTGGGGCGAGGAGGACGACGGGCCCCACCTGACGGTCCGCGGTGCTGCCTGGCACATGGAGCCTTATCATCAAGCATCCGGGCCCAAGGCATCGTTCATGGTGGCCGGCGGTCGACACGGGTTTGGGGGGATCAGCGGGTGGGATGCGGCGGAGACGCGTGACGAGAGTCCTGAGCGGCTGGCAGCCGTGCAGCGGGTCAGCCTCGCGTACCTGCAGAGTCAGCTGTACGCGGACGACGAGTCGTGGACCCAAGTCTGCGCGGCCGTGGAGGGGCTCGCGTCGCTCGGCACGATTGAGAACAAGGCATAATACTGTTCATAGGTAAAGGAAACGACACGTGACTTATGGAACGGGCAATTTCCAAGGTGGAGGTGTCTGGAAGCCTATCCGTGGAGCCGTTGCCGGATGTAGCAAGCAGAAATCTTAGCGTATACGGTGCGAACACAGTATCCTAAAGAGACAGGGCACTGGGTGGCCATTTCGTATGGGATCTTTCCAACGGGTATTAAGTAGGCAGAGTGAACCCACCAATTTGTACAGAATACGGAGCATCGTAATTGCATGCAACAAGCACGGCCAAGCCCCAAACAAACTCCACGCAAACCTCGCCCCGTTCGCGCCTGGCATCGGACACTCGGAACGAAAGATGCAAACGAGAAGGCGCTAGTTTTGTGGGCTTTCTGACGAAACGCTGTTTCTCGCCTTTTTGCGAGAGTTTTCAGGGGAGAGAAAACAACAGCCGAATTAAAAAAAAATCCCCCCCAAAAGCGAGGAAAAAAAAGAAAAGAAAAACGAGAGCGAGGATTCGTCACTTTGACGACGACGACGCCCAACCGCGTTGGACAGCCATCCCTTTTTTTTTCACCCTCTATCTTTCTCCTCCACCCCCTCCGTCTTCCCCACAGTGGCCATGGCTTCGACGCGACAGCCACCGACGCTGTCGATGCCGCACGGCGACGACGCCACAGAATCGATAGCAGCAGGAATAACAGGAGCAACAGGAATAGCAGCAGGTGCAGCAGCAGCGGTAGCAGGAGCAGCAGCAGGAGCAGGATCTCTGCTGGCGTCTTCTGGGCTGCCGCTGCCTGACCGACCTCCGATTGCGGCTCTTTTTCTGATCGAGTTCGATGTCAAAGCCGGCTACACGATTGCCTGGAAACAGGCTGTCCGCGGCCTCGACCTCAGCGGCGCCGTCGAGTACAAGAGTCTGCCGTCGGGTCTGCATGCCGTGTCCGAAGACCTTATCTACTTTGTCCACGAAGGCGAAGAGGGTGCAACGGCGGCGGCGACAACGACTACAACTCCTGCCGATGGCGAGGGTGGCTATGCCGGACTGAGTGCGTTTGTCAACCTGCCGACCGACGAGGCCGATGCCCGCTATGCGCGGATGATTGCCGTCGGCGTGCTGGTGCCGCGTAGCTATGGCCGTCTGGGCCGCGCGTGGCGTCACGCCGATGCTCTGATGACGATGGCCCGGAAACTCGCTGCCGACCGCAACGAGATCCCCCTGCTCGAGGAATACTGGCACAGCCACAGCAGCATCTCGGCCTCCACCAACAGCCCGCCGCCGCTCTTGCAGACGGGCGACTCGCCCCTGACCTCGCCCACGGTCAACTTTAGCTTCTGCACGGCCGGCCGTGCTCGGCACATCCGCAACCGCTCCGCCTCGGACGGCACGGCGCTGCAGCTGCCGCCCGGCCACCGTCTCGCACCACATCATCCCGCCTGGAGCCTAACCTCCCTCCTCGACACTTTTGGTCCGCTCGTCTTCCCCATTTACCGCGCTGCCCTGCTGCGGAAACGTATCCTGATCTCGACCCAGGCGCCTGTGCGCGAGGTCAACAACTTTGGTTTGTGAACACTCCCAAGTTCTATAGTTCTGCGGCTAACAATCCAGTCTACAACATCTCTGTCCTCGCCAACATCCCCATTTCCGTCCTGGACATTCTCGATCCTGCCGCCGTGCCGCAGCAGCGCATCCGCCCGCTCTTCACCATTGGTGTCAACGACATCCCCTTCCTCGTGCAAGACCATGCGGCTTCGAAACGGGCCACCACTTCCGACCCCGGCTGGGTGGCCTGCACCACCGACAGCATCCTGGCCATGAAGGGCGAGCTGTGGGACGTGCTGATCACGATGCCTCCTGCACATGCCAACACGGCCGCTGCCTCACCGACGCTGGCAGCCCAGGGCTCGGCACACGACAAGAAGATCTGGCCGACGGTCGAGGTGGCCAAGGGCGTGCCGGTCAAGGCGACGCAGCGCGACCTGCGCCGGTTTCTGGCGCTGCGGACGGGTCTCGAGCGGTTGGGTGGCAGCTGGGCGGCGGCAGCGGCCAGTAGCCGGGAGGGGTTGAATGAAGGCGACGCAGCATCTATTGTGTCCAACGTGTCCAACGTGGTCCCCAAGATCTTTTGGCAGCCCGACGCGCAGCTCGTCGACGCGACCGAGTCTATTGTCGAGCCCGTGACCTGGGCGGCCTTGGCCTACAATGGGTTCATGTGGTGGGCGAGTGCGGGCGAGCAGCGACGGGCCGAGGATGCCGAGGAGAGCATCCAGGACGCGTCGCTGCTGACGGACCTGACATCGCTGGGGCCGGCCACGCTGTCTCCGCACATGCAGCGGCCGCCACAGCCGCAGCGGCCGCGGAGACAGGCGGCCAATGCCGACGACGTGGAAGACGAGGATGTCGAGGAAGACGACGAAGAGGAGGAAGACGACAATGTCTACGAGGAGGAAGACCGTGCCCGGGTCGAGCTGGCCATTATTGCCTACTTCCACCGACTGACGACGCAGATGTTGTCGGTGGTGGCCGATATTGTCGAGAGCAGCGAGGGCGAGGCGGCGGGCGATTTGGAAGAGAACGATGACGACGAGGAAGACGACGACGACGATGCTGCCAGCAGCGACGGACTGCTGAGCGGGCGACGGCGGCGTCACCACGGTGTCCGCAGCAGTGGCAGTGGCAGTGGCAGCGGCAGCGGCAGTGATGCACGTCCGCTGTCGGGCGACACGGCGGCGACGGCGACGTCGTCGTCGGCGGCGGCAGCGGCAGCGGCCAGCACGATCCACATCAACAGTGACGCGCTGACGCGCATGGGACTCGATGTGTGGAGCCAGGGCGACGCGGTGTTTGTGCGTGATCTCGTGCTGGGGTACTTTGGGCGGCACGCCGTGCAGGTGGAGGGCAAGGGCATTGAGGTGTGCGGTCTGAAGATCTGCTGACTAACCGCCGGTGAGAGGGCGGTCGTCTGGATCGTCGTGACGGCTATGCTGGTGGCCGTCTTGGCAGTGGCGGTAGGTGTGGCGGTGTCGTCGATGTCGGCCAAGACGCCGACGTGAGACAAGCTTTTTTTTTCTTCTTTTTTCTTTTTCTGCTAGAAAAGACAAGAACAAGGCTGCTCTTGTTGTATGATACGGGGAGGAATTCTGCCAGGTCTAGACCACGAAAAGAGGTCAGCCATTTTTGGACATGGGGCGTTTCGTTTGTTTTTGCTTTGTCATTTTTGTCATTTTCGTCTCTTTTCTTTTCTCTTTTCCCTTTTCCCTTTTCCCTTTTGTCTTTTCTCCTGCCGATCATTCTTATTTCCCCTCCGCGCGTCTGCTTTTCTGTTTCGGTTCTCTTTTTCCGTTTCGCCGGGCTCTTAATTCGTCTACATTGTACTCCGTACGCTTTCTGTTTTTATACTTTGGGAATATCCCTATTACGCGAAACATTACTTTTCTTGCACAATCGTCATCATCATGGCTTATTTTCTTTTATTGTTGTCCCTGTAGGGGAAAGTGACGTAGGCTGATGCGAGAAGAGCAAACAATGCTCTTGGCCTCGTCATGGCAGATCCAATCTTGTTGGTTGCCGTGTTTCCTTGTATGGTTGTCCCCCCAGTAGTTGTTGTTTGGAAGCTGGCGCTGCTTAGAAGCCGCCGCCGTGGCCACCACGACCACCCTGACCACCGGGGCCACCGGGGCCACCGCCACCGGGGCCGCCGTGGCCACCACCCTGACCACCGGGGCCACCGCCACCGGGACCACCATGCTGACCACCGTGCTCACCACCGTGACCACCCGGGCCGCCACCCTGGCTACCGAAGCCGCCGGGGCCGCCTGGGCCACCGCCACCAGGACCGCCGTGCTGACCACCGTGCTCACCACCGTGGCCACCAGGACCACCGGGACCGCCGCCGTGACCGCCCTGTAGATGTTAGAATGGATGATGTTGATGAGGAGTAGTAAGAATAGGAAGACATACGAAAGACATATTGTTTGTTGGGAGGGAGTGGTTTGTTTGAAAAAGGGTGTTGGGATTAAGGATGAGGAGGTTGAGGTGGATGAAGAAAGAGAAATGATGGGAGGCAAAAGGGGGATGGACAGCTACTTATATGTAGATAGTTGGAGGAAACAGCCCACTTCCGGAGCTCCGTATATAGTACTGTGTATTGCCTCCCCCTCCCACGAGAAGCTGCGTATACCTCGCCGCAAGCTTGATAGCAATAGTTTGGCCTGTCGAGCATGAAACGTCATCCGGCCATCGAGTGGTCCACTCCACAAGATTCCTGCGTCTACTCCGTGCTGGACCATTCAGCCACTCCCCACTTTCTGTGGATGTGTACACGCATTGCGCATGCAGAGAGGGGACGAAGGACGAGATGTGCTGTCTCGTAGAGGCAGATCAGGTCACCCAAGGTAGCGATACCCGTCTTGTCTCGCCGGCTGCCCCGATAGCTGAGGTAGACGTACGCGGCCGCGACTTGCCAAGACAAGACTACGAGCTTGTCCCCACTCGGTCTCGACAGAAGCTGTTCTGGCCGCATGGCCGGCTGTGTGAAGAAGTCGTGTGTGAATACCTGTATCTTCGTCCCATGGACGTATCCGTTTTTCTATTCGTCCTTGGCCCGACAAGCTCCACGCAAATATCCGTCCACTGAGCCGTTGGTTGTTTTCCTCCCCTTTTTTCCTCTTCCTCTTCCCACGGCAGTATCTCGGGCAACGGCTGACACAACCCAGGGAAGCAAGGATGAAGAACCATTGGCTTTTCCCACCTTCACCGCCTCGTCGTCCCTGTAGAAAGGAAGCTTGTGCAGACGAGAAAAAGCAAGCATAGCATGACTTGGTGCAAGCCAGACAGAGGGGTAGACGGACAGATGGGAAGAGGGGCACGGCATGAAATGAGACGACCCCGGAACGGCTGTTGCCATGCAAGCACGCTATGTGTACAAGTACATGGCCATACTTGTTATGACTGGCTATGGCTGGCTGTGTTAGGTGGCCTGTTTGCACGGTGTCCACGCAGCGTATGATGCAAGCTTCTCGCAGCAGGAATGCGTTCTTTGTCCAAAGGTCGCGGTGGTGGCGAGAAGCGGCAGAAAGGGGGGGGGAGGGGACGAGAAACGTAACCCGAGAATCGAGAATCGAGAAAAGGGGGCAGCAGACCTCCGCGGGAATAGCTTTGAAGCTTAAATTTTTGGCCGCCCGCCGACTGCGGCGTTGTTTCTTTGCTGGATGGCCCATCGCATCGATCTGGTCCAGAGGTGGGGGAGTTTGGCCGCAGTGGGGAGAGGCGAGGAATGGCTGCGGTCACGTCATGCAGCGAGGCAGTGAGTAGAGATGAAGCCGAAAAACGTCGTCTGTACAAGATGGAAGTTGTGATATGAAAATACTGAGCAGTAGAAGGAACAAGATACTCCCGCACGACAAGTCCATACGCCTTCCTTGCGAATACACAGTAATAGAGCTCTTTGCCAAGTCGAATGCTCCTTCCTTCCTACATCCGTATTGCTAGCAGTAGCGCCTTCCCTTGCTACACAGTAAAGCCCCACAAAGCTGCGCACAGGCGTGGCCCCGCAGAAGCTGCAGTTCGCGTGGGGCTTCAGCTGGGCAGGGCCTCCTACGACGCGCGGCCTCTCCAGACGACTGCCAGACGTCATGGATGCAACCTGGCAGTTTCCTGGCAGTTTCCTGGCAGTTGTAGAGTATCGTCTTTGCGTGCTTGCCGTTCCAACCGTGTGACTCCACGATCGTCGCGATGCTCTCGCCAGTTGCCTGGTTAGGCATGTGCTGGCTCCATCGCAGCTTCCCTCCCCCCCCAGCCTCTAGCTACTCCGCTGTATCACCTCACCGGCTGCAGTTTCCTTTTTCTTGTCGTATTAGTATGTATTCGTACAGTATCTAAGACCTACTTTCACCTGACAGCCAGCGGTGCCTGCAGGTCTCTGCAGGTCTCTGCAGGTCTTTGCTGTTTCACTGCAGTCAGGCACCTCCTCCCTCACAACTTCGTTCCTATCCGCCCGTCTGGAAGTGCTCCGCTCATCACCGGAACTTCCTCCGGCCCTTTTGGACGTCGTCCTCCCTGCAACACCAACTCACTGCCTCCTCGGTTCCCCCACCAAAACACTCCCATCGCTGCTCGCTCAACATCCATCTCGCCGCTGCCCAACACTTCCCAGAATCGTCGCTGAGCTGTCTGTCGCAGCGCCGGATCACCGCCAATCGCCCATATCGTCTGTGCCGTCATCGTCATCCAGTCTTCGAGCACCGAAAGTGCCAGGAACGGCAACGCGTCAATCAGCGTGAGCACCAAGGCACTCTGCTCCGACACAGGTCCCTGTACGCCCTGGCTCGCCGTCTCACCCGGCGCTCCCGCCAACGGTACTGTACTGGCGCTGCCCTGTGTTGCTCGCAGCCGTACCATCTCCAGCAACGTTTCGGCGAGGTCGGGATGTGTTGCGTAGACGGGGAACGGCGGCGACAGGATCTGGATGAGCGTCTTGAAGGCGAGACGGAACTGCCGCGCCGAGATGCGGTCGGGAAACGAAGCGAACAGCGCCTCCGCGTAAAAGGGGCTGAGCGTCGCCGCCAGAGGCGCATTGTGTGGACACGAAAGTGCTGACAGCGTCGCGCTGTGGGCGGCCTCAAAGACGTAGACGGCCCGCGGCGAAAAGAGCGGAGCAGGCTGGCCCGGCGTATCCGTAGCTGTTGGTGATACGTAGGGCAGTGCCGGCTGGATCAGCAGACGGTCACACGCCGCCGCCGGCAGCACGGCGGCAAAGTGTTCGGCCAGGTTGAGGTAGAAGAGGTCGGCCGTGAGCCGCTGTGGATGTATCGTAGCAGCCGTCAGCGTGCCGTTCAGCGGCGGCGTCGGCAGCAGCTGGTCGAGCAGATGGGCAGCGGCGTCGGGGTAGCGCGCCAGCAGGTCGATGCTGGCCAGCAGCGTAAATTGGTAGGCCTGGAAGGCGTCGGCGCCCTGGCGCGAAGAAATAAAAGAGAGGTTGCGCAGTGTCCGCAGCACGTTGGCCGCCAGCCGCGGCGCTACGGCGTTGTTGCCGGCGAGCGAACGGTCGCGCAGGCTGCGGCCGATAATGGCCTTCAAGACGACAACGACGGCGTAAAAGATGCGCCGCAGGTGGCGCCACAGCACCGGCCACGTCGTCTGGGCCGTCTCGGGCGTGAGCTGGGCCGCCTCGTCGGCGTCGTTGCCGCCCAGGTCAATGGCTGCCAGCCGTCCGGTGCCATCGCCCATCCACTGCTGCCACAGCTGCTCTGTCAGTCCCAGCAGTCCGTCAAGGGCGGCCAGCACGGCGCCCGGAGTCGCCCGTTCGGCCGCATACGACGCTAGCGTCGCTAGCGGACCTGCACTGGACACGAGCGCCTGTTGTCGGCCGTCTTCGAGTTGCAGCAGCCGGGCGAACGAGGCAGACGAAGAGGGCCAGTGCAGAGGCGACGACACGGAAGTGCCTTGTAGGCCTTGCCGCAGGTCCGCCTCGATGTCGCTGAGGATGCGGCCGCCTTGGAAACCGCGCGGGCCAGCCAGCTCGGCCACCATGGCTGGCAGCAACAGGTCGCTGTGCAGACCGGCACGCGCGTGTGCCGAAAGCAGGGGGAAGACATAGGTGAGGGTCAGGGCGACGGCGAAGCGGGCGAGCCCGTTTTGTGTAGAGTCTCCGGGTGCTGCGGCCTCGGCCAGCCACTCTTCCAACGCCAGATTTGCCGCTGCCACGACGCCCTGCTCGAGAGCGGCTCGTCGTCCCGGCGACAGCGACTGGCGGTCGCCGCTTTCGAGGCCCAGCAACACGCCTCCGAGCACGAGCAAGTGTCGCCACCGCGGCGACCGCGCATCGGCTCCCTGGGCCACGGCACGCGCCCAGGCCTCGCTGGTGGGCCGCTTTTCGGATGCGTTGGCTCCGTACTGGTAGAGTCGGTGGATGAGACCATGGCGCACGGCTGCAGCGTCTTCGAGTTCGTGTCGTCGGACGTGGATGGCGGCCGTGTTGTAGACGCTGATGACGCGGAAACAGAACTGGGCGGCGGCAATGTCGGCCAATGGGTCTTGGTGCTGCCATATGGCGGGTGCAGCAAGGAAATGAGAGGTCAAGAGGCTGATGTTGAGAGGGTTTGTGAGGTTGGCCAACAGAGCTGTCGTGCTGCCAAAGACGCGCTCCGCCCTTTGCTGTTGCTCGGTGACGGAGCCGGCGAGAATGGCGCTGCTGCCATCGTGGTACAGCGCGAGGGTGGCGCGAAGCTGCGATTCGGTCGTCATGGCGAAAAAAAAGGCCGCGCGAGACGATGGGCGAAGACGCGCTGTGGCGATGGAGAGGCAGGAAGAGAAGACGTGAGGTCGTTTTGCTTACGGGATGAAATCGGATTGGTACATGGAAGAAGCGACTGCCGAGGTCCGCATGTGTTTCTCTTTATGTGCATATTGGATATATACATGGTTCATGCGCCGTCTGCCCCTTTACCTGCAACTCCACTGCTCCTTATCCCGTGCTCCGTAATATTAATAAATTTAAAGAGATTAATAATAATCTCCCTCCTTCGTTTGCCTGTTCTGTTTTCTTCCCATCATCGTTACCAATGACGACTAGTTCCTCGGACGGCGACCATGCCCTCGTCTGCGGACAAGTACGTTTCCCTCGCTGCTATTATCCATACCTCTCTCTAACTGTCTAGAGCGCCGCTGCAGTCCTACAGCACACCTCCCGATGGCTACGTGACGCCTCCGTTTCCTGCGCTCTACTGGCCGCCGCAGGAACCGCAACTCGGCGGCAGTCTCTACTACCTGCATGACATTTGGCGCTTCACCCTACTCTGGACACTCATCTTCTATGCCATCTTCCATCTCGGCGCCGCCGGCATCGCCCTGGCCATGCAGCTCGTCTTTTCGGGTCGTCCGGCTTACTGGCGTTTTCTCTGGACCATCCCCGTTTCCTACGTCGTTGTCGCCGGCGTCGAAGCTCTCTTTGCCGGCAGCGTCGTCGCCCTCATCATTGGCGCCGCTTACCTCTCGGGGCAGTTTTGGATGTCCACGTGGATTCCGTTTGTCTGGGGCTGGGCCTGTGTGCTCGTCATTCTCATTTCCTCGTTTTCTATGCAGGGAGGTTTGTAAACATGGTCCATTTTCTCAGTCAATCGCTTTCAACACCCGCGCCGGATTGCCCACGACCACCACGCGCGGCGGCACGTCCTTGGTCACCACGCTGCCTGCGCCCACCGTGCTGCCTGCGCCAATGGTCACACCCGCCAGCACGATCACGTTGCCCCCCAGCCAGCAGTCCTCGCCAATGACAATCGGTTTACCCAGTTCGGGTCCGCGCGTGCCATTGCGCACCTCCGGCTGCAGCGGGTGGCTGCCCGAATAAAAGGAACAGTTGGGCCCGATGAGCGTGCGTGCCCCGACCGAGATCGTGCACGTGTCGATCCACGTGCTGTTGGCGTTCACATACACGTTGGACCCAAGCTTCACGTTGTGGCCATAGTCCATGCGCAGTGGACCCTCGACCCAGGGATAGTCTTCGAGCAGGGCCTCGTCGGCAGCAGCGTCAGCAGCCGCCGCCGGCAGCGGCTTCGTGTCGTGCGTGAGCGCGTTCCACAGCACGACACGCTCGCGACGCGATGCCAGCGGCGGGCACTGGTTGAAGGCGGTCAGGGCGACGACGCACTGCTGGCGCTCTGCCAACAGATCGGGCGTGAAGGAGTAGTAGAGCTCGCCGCGCAGCATGCGGCGGCGGTTTTCGGCCAAGTCGACGTCTCGCGGGGCAGCCATGGGGACTAGAAGGATAGAGAAGACAGGGGGACAGGAGGACAGGAGGACAGGAGGACAGGAGGACAGGAGGACAGGAGGACAGGAGGACAGGAGGACAGGAGGACAAGGGAATAGGAGGAAAGGAAATAGAACGGGGCGGCGTTGAACTTTCGAGAGGGGAAGACTTGGAAGTCTTGGGTTTCAGGCGGAGTTTATCATAGTCTTTATAGCCATGGCGCTAGTAATCACTAATTCCTATTGTCCAGTCCCCTGGCTGCGGCACAACCCCGCTATTCCTTAGGTCTTACGGAGCGGGCTAGCCCTGTAAGGAAGCAAAACACGGTTGCAGCTTCAGCCAGGAACAATATCAATCGCTGGCATTGTCCTCTGTCTTGATGCGAGCGGCTCTCTCCATATAAGCTGGCAGCGCCCGGCTTCCGGCTTCCGGTATTCTTTTCTCTGTTCTACTCATCTTCTGGACAGTTAATCTGTGTTCTCTCATCATGAATGCCACAACCATTGATGTTGGCGTCGCCCAGCAAAGACGTCCCAGGTAGGTTCTGCTCTTCTCTACTCTCTGCTCTTCTCTACTCTCTGCTCTTCTCTACTCTGCTCTCTCTACCCTGCTCTCTCTGCTCTACTCTCTCTCTCTCCTCTCTCTGACCTCCCTAGCTCTATAACCTCCTCATCCAGCGAGACCGACACTCTCGACTCCCCGACCGCTGTCTACCCCCCTGACCCAACCCTCTACCTCGGCCACGACCGCTCGCTTGCCGGCATCGCCGTCCGGGCTGGCGGTCTCGGAGCTGCTTTCACAGTGGGCGTCCTTCTGGCCAGCCTGGCAGCTCTGCTTCCCATGTTCTGGCCCGCCGACGGAGACGACAATGGCCTCGTCGCCTTTTTCAGTCCCTTCTGGCGGCTGCCCTTTTTTCTCGCCACCCTCTCCGCCTTTCACTTCCTCGAGTTCTACACGACGGCCGCCTACAACACACCGGCTGCCACTGTCGACTCGTTCCTGCTGACGGCCAACTGGCCGGCTTATGCCATTGCGCACGCGGCCGGCTTCATCGAGTGTTTCGTGCGGTACACCGTCTTTCGGGAAAGCCACGGGCTCTTCTCCACCGTGTGGCCCACGCGCACGTGCCTCGTGCTCGGCTTTGTCGCCGTGGCCGCCGGCCAGATCGTGCGCTCGGCCGCCATGGTGCAGGCGGGCCGCAGCTTCAACCACCAAGTGCAGCAGCGGCGGGCACGCAGCCACGCACTTGTGACCACGGGCATCTACGCATACCTGCGGCATCCCAGCTATTTTGGCTTCTTCTGGTGGGCCGTGGGCACGCAGCTGGTGCTGGGCAATGTGGTGTGTCTGGCAGGCTATGCGGCCGTGCTGTGGCGGTTTTTTTCCATGCGCATCCGGCGCGAGGAACAGCTGCTGGTGCGTTTCTTTGGCAGCGAGTACGAGACGTACCGGCGGCGCGTGGGGACCAAGATGCCATTTATATGAAGACAAGCAGGAAACCAATTTAAGATCCGTCTATATGCAGTTGTCTAAAGGGCAAGACAATAGAAATCCAAGAGGCAGTAGCCAAAAAAACAAATCTAATATCCAATCACAAAATATGAAAACATGGAAACATGGAAGCAAACCAAACAAACCAAACAAAGATCATGCGTGCACCAGCTGCCGACTCACGCTGCCATACTTGGCCTGCCAGGCATAAAAGTACATGAGCGCCGCAAAAGGCTGGCCCAGCACGGTAAAGGAGACCCAAAAGGTGCAGTTGCCTAGCAGACGGCCGGTGTCCGAGTGCATCTTCTCGAGGGGCGCCGTCAAGAAGATGAGCGGCAGCTGCAGAAACATGCCGAAGAAGGCGACGCCGAGAATGTTGTGGGTGGGGATGCCGACGAGCAGCTCGTGCAGCAGGGCCGACACAAAAAAGACCATGACCGAAGCGGCATGGGTGCTCCAGCCGCGGCCGATGAGCGGCGAGTAGACGTGGCGCCGGAAGAAGTGGTAGACGGGTTTGTTCCAGGAGCGCCAGTAGGCGCCGAGGCTGTCGCTGTTCCACCAGTCGCCGTAAAAGTCGCGGTCGGCAAAGCGAGTGACTTCGGCGAGGGCGTTGAGGAAGGACTGGAAGACGGCAAAGAAGCCGGCCAGCCAGATGACCAGGGAGATGGTGGACAGTTTCAGCAAACGCTCGATAATGGCCGGCAGGTTGAGCGAGGCGATCTTGTCGAGCGAGTTCTGCAGGACAGGCGCGGCATACTGAGCGCTGCAGAACCAGATGAAGACGCCGAGACCAAAGACCTCGGCCAGACGCTTGGCCACAAACACCCAGCGGATGTGGTTGGTGCGCGGGTAGATGGGCTGGTACACGAGTGTCGGGGCCCACCAGAAGTAGACGAGGTTGCCCATGGTGATGTTCTGGGGATAGGGACAGTCGGCATAGAGGGTGGGCAGGCGTTCACGTTCGCCGCGGGCCGGGTGTAGGTAGGCGTGGCGCAGGTCGCGGTTGGTGAAGGCGTAGGAGGCGGTCTTGAGCCAGACGATGAGGGCGTGGACCTCGGCGAGGGTGCCGATCAGCGGATGGTGGATGTGGAAGTAGACGACATACGACGCACTGGCAAGGGCCAGCGACACGTTGAGTGCATGCAGCCAGGCCACGACGTACCAGACCGCCCGGAACCGTGCCGCGTCGTCGGCTGTCGGACTCGCCGTGCCGTAGCCATCGGGAGCGTCGGGGCTGCCGTTGCGTAAACGTTCAGAGGCAGTAGCAGTAGCAGCAGCAACGGCAGCAGCAGCAGCGGCCTGCCGCTTGAGACGCAGCTGGGCCTGGCGGGCAGCGGCCAGCTCGATGAGAAAGGCGAAGAGCAGATGAAAGGGGATAGCCAGGAATAGAGCGAGGCCGAGCAGGACGTCGTGCTGACGGAAATCGTGGCAGCGGATGCAGATGAGGACGCCATACTGGATGGTTAGCTGTTGTTGTGGCGGACTTGTTTCAGGTATTTTTACCTTTTGAATGTTTTCAATCATCAAGCGAAGATTGCCGGCGACTGCATAAATTAGCACAATCACATGTCAGGAGTCGACCAAAACAAGTACCCACCCAAGACAATGACCATGAGGTTCCGAAACCCCAGGAAACTGGGCGAAGAGGAATTGTCGTGACTCAAGCAGGACGGCTGAGACTGGGCATGAACGGCTGCTACATGGCGGTACTTGTGGCGCATGGCCCGACGCAGCTGTTGGAGAGCGGCATCTTTGTCGGTGTTGTGTAGCTGTGGCGGCGTCTGGTCTGTATTTTCTGTATTTTCTGTATTGTCTGTATTGTCTGTATTTGTAGTTGTTTGTTCCGTCTTTTCTGTCGGTCGACGCTGCTGCAGGTCGCCATTGCCAAGCGGCTGGCGGCTGGTCACCGTTGCCGAGTCCATGACCAAACGCCCATTGCCAATGGGAGGAGGAGTTGGTGATGCAGAGAAAAAGAAAAGTCGAGAAGAGAGTTGGCTGGAGAAACGAGCGAAAAAATGCATAGTGGCCACTTATAAAGCGGGCCGAGGCCTATTCCTTTGCGGTTCAGTGGCGATTATAGGGGTAAGAGCTTTTTATAGCATTAGGGCGCTCTGTAAAGTAGCTTTCTGGGAGGCAAAGCTCGGCCGAATGAGCTGAATTAGTAAAGTCGGTTCAGTTTCGCGCGGGAAAGAACAGCCGGCCATCGATTTTATAGACAATGACTCCGCATGAACGAACAAAAGGACCATCAGAGATCATCAGAGACATCGGCTCAGTATCATTCCATGTTGCTACACGCTGCGGCCCTGGCCAGACCAGGCGATTACGCACTGTCTGTCGCAAGTGGCCGGCAGTGCAACGCTGGTCAGAGATGTTAAAGCAAAACGCCATTCCAATGCTGCAAGATAATGTAGTGACAGCTCGAGAATGAGCAGGGAAGTAAGCATGAGCGTACGAGCATGAGCGACGAGCACGAGCGTGTGAGCATGAACGTACGAGCACGAGCAGAATGAGCAGAATGAGCGCATGAGCACAGAGTTGATACTCAAGGGATACAACAGAAAGATAACCAAAAGACACAAGGCACTAATATCTTGTCTTACAGCTCTTATCTCCTTAGCCGCTGGTACTTTCTTTTCAAAGAACGGAATACGATATACGGGAACCCTTTACTCCTCACGGCATCTCAAGCACTGCCCAGAGCCATTTAATCACGTGAGCAGCCTACCTGAAGCAGACGGCTACAGGTGGTCCGTGCATACTCCACTTGTTCTGCACGGTTCTCGAAAGCGAGAGCGAAAACGCGTGAAAAGGACGACGACGAGAACACGCCGCCCAAGACGACAGGACGACAGGACGACAAGCTTTCCGCACAGCCTCTTCTCGCCACTGCAGCACCCCACGACATGGTCTTGGACGCACGGCACCACTCTTAACTGCTGCAGCCGACTATTTGACGGGCCACCGGTCTGGCTGGCCAGTGCGCAACAATGGCGTACGAATCGCGAGGCGACCATGGAGGAGGAGGAGGAGGAGGCGGCCGGGGAGGGGACTTTGGGGGGGATGGCAGCTTTGTGCGAGCTCGAGGACGAAGTAAGTGCTGGGAAGTTGGAGATTGGAGTTGGAAGCTGGCTGAGTAGTCGGCTGTTCTCTCTTCTCTCTTTCTTCTTTCTGTCTTTTCTTCTTTTCTTTTCTTCCTTCTCTTCTCACTCTTCTCTCTCCTCTCTCCCTCTTCTTTTCTCTCTCTCCTCTCTAACATCCTAGGACCTGTAACCGATTATGGGGCTACCCTCGTGCACTGGATGCGGCATCGCCAACCCAATTATCGCGATGCCTACATGGGCGAAATCGAACGGCCCAGTCCCAGTTATATCGTCAATGTACGTTCTCTTCTCTCCTCGCATCTCTTCTCCTCTGACCTCCAGATGCTCCCCCCCTCCGCCCGCGTCACCCATGCCGCCGACAGCGTGCCCACCCGTTACCTGCACTCGTCGCAGAACAAGATCAAACACCCTGTTAATGTTGTCCGCTGGACTCCCGAAGGCCGACGACTGTTGACGGCCTCAAGCAGCGGCGAATTCACTCTCTGGAACGGCACCGGCTTCAACTTTGAGACCATCATGCAGGCCCACGACTCGGCCATCCGTGCCCTCGCCTACTCTTACAGCGACGACTGGCTCATCTCGGCCGATCACGACGGCGTCATCAAGTACTGGCAGCCCAATTTCAACAACGTCAAGAGTCTGCCTGCTCACAACGAACCCATTCGTGACCTCGCTTTTGCGCCCACCGACGCCAAGTTCGTCACTGCCTCCGACGACTCTACTCTCAAGATCTTTGACTTTGCCGCTGCCCGCCCCGAAGCCACTCTCTCCGGCCACGGCTGGGACGCCAAGACTTGCGACTGGCATCCCACCAAAGGCCTCGTCGTCTCCGGCTCCAAAGACCATCTCGTCAAGCTCTGGGACCCGCGTTCTGGCCGTTGTCTCACGACCCTGCACGGCCACAAGAACACCATTACCAAGACGGCCTTTGAGCGTGTCCGCGGTTTCTGTCTGGCCACCGCTGCCCGTGACCAGACCGCCCGTGTCTTTGACTTGCGCACCATGCGTGATATCTGTCTGCTGCGCGGCCACGACAAGGACATTTCCACTCTCGTCTGGCACCCCATCCACGGCAACCTGCTGAGCACCGGCGGCAGCGACGGCGCCCTCTTCCACTACCTGCTGGACGAGCCCAACACGCCACCTGTCCCGGCCGGCCAGTTTCCTGCCACGACTGCAGCCACAGCCGTTGCTCCTTACGACAGCCCCGACCCGTCGACGGCGCCGGCCCAGAGCATCTTCCCGGCGCATCGCGTGCCGTATGCGCACGACTTTGCCATCTGGTCGCTTGACTGGCACCCGCTAGGCCACATTCTCGTGTCCGGGTCCAACGACCGGCTGACGCGCTTCTGGACCCGTGCACGGCCCGGCGAGGACATCTCACGCGACCGCTACCACATTGGCGAGGCAGCCGCCGAGGCGCAGGGCACGTGGGACCGTCGCGGCAACCGACGACAACGCCAGGAGGACGAGGAGCAGGAACTCGAGGACGAGATGGAAGGTCTTGTCGACCAGAAGATGCCCCTTCGACAGCAGAACCATCAGCACGGACAGCCACCGTCTGCTGCTGCTGCCGCCGCTCTTGCTGCGGCGGCTGCTGCTGCTGCGAACGGCGGTGCTGGCGCTGTACCGCCGCCTTTCTTACCGGGCCTGTCACTGCCCGGCATCGGCGGCGCCACCAATGCCGGCGGTGGCATGATCCCACCGCCGCCGCCGCCCCCGCAATCTCTGGCTGCCGGGGGAGCATTCCCGCCGCTGCCATTTACACTGCCCGGCGTGGATCCCAAGAACCCGCCGGACCCGGCCAAGATGTTGGAAATTATGCAAAAGGCGGGCATCAAGCTGCCACCGCCGCCGCCACCAGGCACGCGCATGCCACCCGGCATGGTTTTTCCACCGCCGCCGCCACCGCCACCGCCGGGCTCGGGCATGCCCGGTCTACACATGGACCAGCACGACAACAAGCGACGGGCGCCGCTGCCGAGTCAAGAAGAGAGTCTACGAGAAGAGCAGAAGAGGGGACACTACACGCAGCGGCGGTAGGATTGTTGGCAGGGTCTGGCGTTTTTAATCACGAGGCTTGCACGGGATTCAGTAGCTTGGTTTATGCTATGTAAGATAAAAAGAGTTGTCATGAGACAGTCGTTTTGTATGCGTAAGACGTAATGTGAGGAAAACAGCCATAAGGAGGAGGTCAAGACCGGCGAGGCTGCCGCTGCTGTTTCTGGCGGTCGGCGAATTCCCGGACGACGAGGGCGCAGGTGGTGTCTGCACAGAGGCGGCGACGGCGGTTGGGGTCGAGTTTAGAGGCGAACTCCAGACCGGCAGCACGCTCGACGATCTCGAGGGGGACCTCAAAGTCAGTGAGCGGCTTGTCGTTGGGGATGCGAGCATTGGGCATAACAAAAGCGCCGAGGGCGACGGGGGCGTTGGCAGGCGAGGCAGCATTGTTGGCCGGCACCGTCTCGGCATAGATGACCTTGTAAAAGTGTGTCGGCACGGCCACCGACGGCGGGCTGCCAATCATCTCGTACTTGACATACCACTTGCCGTCGACGGCGTCGCGCTGCGGCAGATACAGCGGGCCGGTGACGACGCGCACGCTGGGGTACCGTGTCGTGAGACGGCGCACAAAGTCTTCGAAATGAGCCCAGTAGTCGCGGTTGAAGCCCTCGCCGACCTGCGGACACATGTTGGTGAGGAAAAACGTCTCGTCCATGGCGGTCTGGCTCCAGCGGGCGTCGGCTGCCGGGACCTGGTGGCCGCGGTCGAAGCCGGACCGGAAGTAGTCGCGGAGACGGGCGCGGAAGGGCTCGGGCACAGAAGGGTCCTCGAGGAACTCGCTATTGCGACGATCCCCTTCACGGACAGCCACAGAGGCGGGCGTGATGTGCTCGGCGACCCAGTGGGGGTTGCGGAGGCGACGGTCATAGGAAGAGACGAGGGCAGAGCGGGCGGCAAGGTCGGCAACAGGGCCGGGGAAGCCGTACTGGAAGAGGCCGGAAGGGTCGGCGAGAGCGTCTGGTTTGGCAAGAGACGCCGGGAAGGCCGGTGGCAGAGCAGCCGAAGCCGAGGCTGTCTTGGTTGGCGGCGGTTTCGAGACAGTCGAGACGGACGGCGCAACAGCCGGTTTGTCGGGCCGACGAGAGAAGATGGCGGCCGTGACAGCAGCGCCGGTGCCAGCACTGAGTGCGGCAATGATGGCGACGGTAGTTTTGGACATGTTGAGTGAGAGTGAGAGTGAAGTCGAAAGAAGTGAAAAGTGAAAAGTGAAAAGTGAAGTTGAATGTCTGCACTGGCTGGACGGTCACTAGACAGTCACAGGACAAGCACAAGAAATCACTCTTCGTGACAGTCAACAGTAACAGTCACCTCAACTGTCAACCACCCTACTGTCAACAGGCTGATCGGCTGCCGTCTCTCATCTCTCGTCTTGTCAGATCTTTTTCTTAGCGCATCTCAATCGCGCGGCTGACAACATCCGCCAATCAGGATAGGCGGCTCTTCAGGGCGCCGCGCTAGTTTCTAGGTGTCTTCAGCTGCCATCTTAGTGGTCAGCGGAACAATCCTTCCACACCGACGGATCGCCTCGATGGATTGGGGGCCTTTCTAGCAGATCCTTTCACGCTGTACTTCATATCTTACTCCGTACAGGTTACAGAACTCTGTATAGCATCGCCTCGTCTCTTACTCTCTCGCAGCTGCGTCGGTCGCCTGCGTTTCCCTGCCAGCCCAAGGCGGTGAATGGCGGCAGATCTGTCAGCCCCTTCACCGGCCCACTGACTCGTGAGGATTTGATGTCTGTTCTCTGATTGGCTGGCCCTCTAATACCTTGGGAACCTTGTTGGCCGGCCCTGCCTCTTCCCTCTTTGCCGTCTTCGCGCATCCGCCTTTTTGCCTTTTTTGCCTTTTTTTTCCTTTTTTGCTCCTGTCCCCCTCCCCCAGCTGCCTGCGCGCTTTTCTCTATTCGTCTGGCCTCCTCGTCGGCCCTTGTATTCTCGCCCGTCTGCTTCCCGTGTGATCCACCTCAGCCGCTGCCTCCTCGTCTTCACCTTTCAGTTCGCCACCGAATCTCGTCCCCTTCGAAATCGGTACTTTTACTTCGGACACAGCAGGGCTACGTCCAGCTAATTTGGCTTCTGCTATCAGGTCGTTCATTGGCCAAACACCTGCATTCAGTCTTCAGCCTTCCTTTGTCAGGCCATGGGCGTCGTCTTCCTCGACTGCACCCCACTGCCTGTTGTGTTTGTTCCAGGCTTCTGTCCTGGTTCGTGTGCCTGTCGACTGTCCACGTCGACACCATGGCGTCCATAGATGCCGTGCCAAACGACCGCCGCGGCTGGATCCTCTGCCTCGTCAGTGCCGTCGCCTGCACTTTTGGCGCCAGCATAATCTGTGTCGATGTCTTCGTCCGTCTTCTCCCCGGCAAGAAGGACTTTCGTATCCAGGATAGCAATGCCTTTCTGTCCTGCTCACTCAGTCTCAGCTTTGGTGTCATGGTGAGTCATTGTCTTGTCTTGTCTTCTCTTCTGTCTGTTCTCACACATTAGATCTTCTCGGCCCTCTTCAGCATGCTGCCGTCGGCCAAGAAGTATCTCGTCGCCGGTGGCCAGACAGAGCAGCTGGCCGGTTTCCTCATGATGGCTGCTTTTGTCATCGGCTTCTTCGGCATCCAGGTCGTCTCCCGCATCATCCATGGCCTCATGCCCTCCCACGTCGTCGACTGTGACCACACGCATGACGAGGAGCCTGTCGAAGAGAACGGGGACGCGCCACATCCACACGCTCATCTGCATCACTCTCACAGTCATGGCCACAGTCACGGACATGGGCACTCCCATCCCCCACGCCCGTCTTCCAGACATCTGCCTTCCCGCCAAAGGTCGCTTGCTCAGCTTTATTCCAGCACTGGTGCCGGTGTCGGTATCGGTGCCGGTGCTGCTGCCGGTCCCGATGCCACCGAGTCGACGCCTCTGCTGCCGTCCATGCGGGTCGACGGCATGTCCGCTGCCTCTTCCGTCACCGGCGATGATCTCCTGTCACTGTCCCGTCCAGACGGCCAGACGCTACCGCGCGTTCGTCGGCCGTCCATGAAGGAGGTCCGGCATCGTCTGCTGTCGTTTGTCAAAGATACCAAGGCCAACTGCGACGAGTTCGGTCCCTGTTTTGGCTATTCCGATCCCTGCGGTCAGGAATGCGTCCGGCATTTGTCCACCCGCACACCTTCTCTGCTGCGTGACCTGCCGCCGCCGCCGCTGCGCCACACAGCCACCACAACCTCCCTCGTCACCCCCTCTGGCACTCGGCCCACCACGCCGGCGCCGCTCAGTGCCAGTGGCAACGAGACGTCTGTGCATCACGCGCCCTGGAACATGTCGTCTGAGAGTGTCTTCTCGGTCGTCCCGGAAGCGATTGCTGAGCGGAGCAGCGAGGAAGAGACGTGTCGCCCAACGAGTGACTCAGCATGTCATCCACCAGCTGTAGATGGAGACGGTCCTGACGGCCCCGACGGCCCTGACGGCTCCGATGGGTATGATCCCACCATCCACGCAGACGGTCACAGCTACAGCCACGCCCAAGACGTCGAGGCCGCTGGCACGTCGACCGTCTACGGCCAAGCGTCGCCGCACCACCACCACGTGCCGACAAACGCCTTCATGTCCATCGGTCTACAGACCGTCTTGGCCATTGGCCTGCACAAGTTCCCCGAAGGCTTCATCACCTTTGCGACGAACCACGCCAACCCAGAGCTCGGCTTCAGCGTCTTTCTCGCCTTGCTCGTCCACAATATTGCCGAGGGCTTTGCCATGGCCCTGCCGCTGTACATGGCCCTCGGCAGCCGTCTACGGGCCATCCTGTGGGCCTCGGCGCTTGGCGGCTTGAGCCAGCCGCTGGGAGCCGGTATGGCTGCTCTGTGGCTGTGGTACATTGGTCGGGGACAGGGACAGGAAGACGATGGCAGCAACGGCGACGGCAGTCACGACAATGACGAGAACGGTGTGGCTTACGGGTTGTTATTTGCCGTGACGGCCGGCATTATGGTGGCTGTCGCCCTGCAGCTGTTTGTCGAGGGCCTGACACTGCACCACAACCGGCAGCTGAACATCCTGTTTGCCTTTATAGGGATGTTGCTTTTGGGGCTGAGCAGCTCGCTGGTGCAGCACTGAGCACTGAACAGATATAGAGGTAGTAGACGAGAGGGCTTGGGAAACAGGATTTGGGTTCTAGGCGTTTGTTTTGCTTATTTTCTTTCTGGTTTCTATTTCTGGTTTTTGTTCTGTCTCGTTTTGTTGTTTTGATTAGTCATCTTGCATCTGCTTGTGGGAGCAGCGGCCGTACCGGTGGGACTGCATGGCAAGGAACAAACAGCATTGGGCTTTTTAGAGCGGTTGTCCGTTCGGTGCGAATATTGAGTTTTGAAATTCAAGTCTGATATCTTGTCAAGAACCGCCTTTTGTCTATCCTAGATCTTCATGCTTTTCCTTTCCTTTTCCTTTTCCTTTCCTTTTTCTTTTGATTTTTTCATGTCCAAATCGTCATAAGGGTATCATAATCACACAGACCAAATCAAACAAATAGCTGCGGATCCAGAAAACTTGCATCGCTAGGCTCTCCGCTGTCACCAATCAGCCGCCGCATCTCTGCCTCGTCCACCTGCCACTGCGCGTCGTCGTCCTGCTCGCCGCTCTCATCGTGCGGAGGGCTGAGCCCCAGATCCACGTACGCGTCAAACATGTCGGCGTCTTCTGTGCCCCCATACAGGTCCTCGAGAACGTCGTCGCCCAGAACAATGTTCTCGTCGCCTGGCATCGCCAACAGCAGATCCTCTTCCCCGACGGTCGTCTCCCACCCAGAATGTTCACGCTGCTGGTGCTGTCGCAGGTCGTGGTGCCGCACAAACCGCGCCGCACAGCCCGTGTGTGTGCACGCCAGCGTCCGCTTGGTGCCGGCCAGGTCGTCCAGCAGATTGAGACTGTCCTGTTTGGCCGTCGTCGTCATGGCCGCCGCCACCGTCGGAGGCCGCTCCCGGCCCAGGTGCACGTACAAGATGTGCTCTTCGAGTTTCATCTTGGACACAAAGCCGCGACCACAGCCGTGGGCTTGGGCATCCCAGAGCGCCAGCTGGGGGTCGGCGGGCTCGTCCCCGGTCACACTGCTGCTGCCCAGCACATGGGCATCGCCACACACGTACCGCAGGCCCTCGTGCACAGCGCGTACGTGCACATTGAGGTTGGCCTGCCGCGTAAACGTCTTGCCGCAGCCGGCATGTGGACACGCCACCGTCTTGCGGTCGGCTACCGTCTTGCCCGAGTGGTACATGTCAATGTGGCGGTGCAAGGCAGCCGGCCCGGTACAGCGGACGTCGCAAAAGAGACAGCCGACGTGCTCTTGGCGCATGTGTGCCTCGAGCAGGGCTTTGGTGGCGAAGCCAGCGGGTTTGTGTTCGCTGGTGTCCTCGCTGCCCAAACACTCCTCGCACCAGTACTTGGCCGTGCCATGCTCGCGCGAGACGTGCCGCCGCAGGGCCCCGGCGCTTTCGAAGCGGGCGCCACAGACAGCGGCCGCGCTGCCGCTCTCCTTCTCCTTGGAGCGACTGCACACAAACGCCGGCTGGCCCAGGTGGTCGACACGGATATGCCGCTGCAGGGTCTGGTGCTTGCGAAAGGTGCGCGTGCAGGTGTCGTCGTAGCCGCGGCAGCGAAAGCGGTCCTGGCCCTCGTGAACGGCGGCGTGGCGGCGCAGGCGGGTGGCCGTCAGAAACGCCTTGCCGCAGTCTGGGCAGGGATAGCTACGCTCCTGGCTGTGGGAGCCCTTGACGTGCTGGCGCAGGTGCTTTTCTTCCATGTAGGTTTTGGAGCACTGGGCGCACTTGAAAGGGCGGTCATTGTTGTGGGAACGGAGGTGTGCCTGCCGATGTTAGTCATTATTCTATGCCGTCATGAACAGCCTGCTTACTGTCAACCGGGCCGGCCGGTTGAAGGTCTTGGTGCAGTTCGGCCAAGTGCATCTGATCGTCTTCAAGTCGGAGGGGAATTTGCGTGAAGACGTCGACAGAGCCGTGGTTATCGGGGTGGACTGGGCATCCTCGGTGTTCTCTGTGGCCCCATCGTTGTGCGACTCGACGTCGTCGCCAGCCGAGACCTCGACGCCATCGTTCTGGGGCTCATGCGGGAGAAGTCCTGAAGAGGAAAAAGCTGGCTGAGGCTCTCGTAGAGTAGCTGCGAGGCATTGAGATGCACCCACCAGCTGTGTCGGGTTTCCAGCTCTGGGTATACAGGGTGCCGGCCTGTATGGCAGCAATTCAAATTCTGCTTTTCGTTTCATGGTATGTGGCGGGTGCAGCAAGACATGGTCGTCTGGAGCTTCAACTTTTTGGTCGATATTCCTGCACAAAAATTGTGTGCGGTAAAAAATGGATGACTAACGTTTTTTCTCGGTTATCGATAAGCCGTCCCATATGGTTACCTCAGCCACTTTTGCAGCCACCTGTCGCGTCGACCACGAGCCAATCACCGGCCGCCCCTCCAAACTTTTTTTCCGCGGTCAGCCTCGTAAATTTTTTGGCCGTTTCTTCGACTTCCTCTGCACGTTACCACCGTCTTTCACCGTCATCCACCACCAGCGGAACCAGTCGCATTTCTCTGCCACGCGAAGCAACGCCTGCATCTTTTCAGAGTCGAATTCTTCTTTCCATTCTTCAAAATGTCCGACTACGGCGACGACGACGCGGGCAACCAGTACGTGTTTTCTCCCTGGCCGACAGAAGACGTGAAACCTCCTTTTTTTGCCGTATGCTAACGTTGCACTTTCCACAGCGACGAGCCCCTGTACGACGAGGATGAGGCCCAGGAGTACTACGAGCCCGAGGTCCCCGAAGAAGATGGAGATGGCGCCAACGGCATCCACGGCACGGATGGCGACGACGACATGGTGATTGTGTCGGGCGACCCGTCGGCCGAGGCCAACCAGCGCAACGGCCACGGCGGTGCGGGCGGCCATGGCGGCGCCAAGAACAATGTCAAGTCGCTCAAGGACAAGAAGATCCCCAACGACCAGCGGACGACGACGCCCTTCCTGACCAAGTACGAGAAGGCGCGCATTCTGGGCACGCGGGCACTGCAGATTAGGTAGGACAACCTGCTTCTCAAGTCTCACGCGCTTTGTCGCTAACCAGCTAGCATGAACGCTCCGGTGCTTGTCGACCTGGAGGGCGAGACGGACCCGCTGCAGATCGCGATCAAGGAGCTGCGCGAGAAGAAGGTGCCGCTGATTGTGCGGCGGTACCTGCCGGACGGTTTCTACGAGGACTGGACGTGCGAGGAGCTGTTGCAGTAGGCAGCACATAAAAAGGAGGAGGAATCTGCATCAGCGAAGGCGTTTTTCAAAATTGGTTTTTTGATTTTCTGTGATTTTCTTTCTTTTCTTTTTTTTTCCGCCCTTTTCTACTCTTCTTAAATAAGCATCCTAGCATAAGAATGCCTAGCAATGTAGGTGCTAGGAGAATATAAACAGAGAAACAGGGAAACGAAAGATTGGCAGACGTAGTATATATAGCTTACATAAGCGACATGCAGCACAAGACTCCAGAACAACTTTATTGATATTAAACGCCTGTTCCATAATCGCACCTCCTTGCCTGTCCTTTTCCCGGGATGACCGCGGCTCCCAGCAACAAAACAAAGAAACCAAAAAGAAGGGGGGAAATGCTCTTCTGTTACAATATATAGCAGCCGCTGCCTGCAATTCCCACATCCTGTTTTTATCCTATCGCATACTCCGTACTTCCCCTCTAATCTTCGGGTTCTGTGTCCGTGTTGGTTTCGCTTGTGTCATCAGCCTCTTCATCTGTGCCGCTTTCATCGTCGTCGTCGTCGTCGTCTGCCGCCCGTCTCTTCGGTGGTGGCGCGCCCTTGGCTGCGTTCATGATGCCAGCCAGAGAATCTGCATGGTTAGTTTAATGAAAAAAAAAGAAAAGAAACAATAAAAAAACGTACCCTCTTCCGGCTCGCTGATATCGTCCTCGGCAGCCATCTCGGCCGCCCGGCTCGCGTCCTCCACCACCAGCATCACCTCCGTCTTCGTGTCGAAACCCACGTAGCTGTCGCACACCACATGCAGGGCAAACGTGTACTGGCCGGCCTCCTGCGGCGCCACAAACTGCGCCTTGAGCGTCTGCATGGCAAACGTGGGCGTCTTGCCGTCGGCCTCAAAGAGCGGCTGGTCAAACTGCGTAAACGTAAAAGGCGGCACCACGATCTTGCCCTGCTTGGAGTCGGTCAAAAACACTTGCCAGCGCGGCGAGTGGTCCCGGCCATAGTACGGCGCATATGCCAGTGGCGGCACAATCGGTTGGCCCTTGCCGCCGTCGGCCATGATGAGGCTGCCGTCGTGGTTCCGGCCGACAGGCCGCTTGCGGCCCAGCAGCGCATCCAGATCATCCTCGGCCGGGTCCACGTCAGCGAGGTCAGCCTCGTTCACTGCAGGCGCCGTTGCCGCAAAGCCGGGCGGGATGAAACGGCCCTTGACCACAAGACTGACCAGCGACGCCGGGATAATGTACTTCTCGCCCGTCACCTTGAAGAATGCCTTGGCCACGCGCAGGTACGGCAGTTGCTGGGCAACCGCCAGAGCGTCCTGGTACTGCGAATCCGAGAGACGACCCTTGCCGACAGCCAGCTTGCGCCGCTTGGCGTCCGGAAGATCCATCAGCCGCTGCACCGACAGGTGCACGGCGGCGTCGCCCTCAATGGCCTTGGCAATAGCGGGAGTCACATGGGGCAGCTGCAGAAGCGGCGACGCCTTGGGCGGCATGGCCTGCATGACGAGCTGACTGGCAGCCATGGATGCGAGAACGGGGACGGTGTTACCATAGGCCAGCGAAATGGCCGTGAGCGAGCGCGTCAGTGCATTGGCAATGGGCGCCACCTCGAACTTGGCCTTTTCCAAAACGACATCGCCGAGGTCGACACGGCCGAGATATGCCCACAGCAGGGCCAGCACCTTGCGGCGCGTGCCATTGTCCAGGTTGTCGAGCTTCTCGCGGTCTGCAGCAGTCATGCCGGCAACAGTCATCACAGTAGTCTTGGCGGTGTTCTCGGCCTCGCCGCCCTCCTGCTCGGTGGGGAGCGGAGCCGTGATGCGCGCCTCAATGGTGGCCAAGCCGTGGTCGGCCTTGTCGCCGGGCAGCAGAGCGTCAAACTCCTTGCCCGTGCTGAGAGCCGAGACGATGGTGGAGTCGTCGGCATCGTCGGCATACTCGTGGAACAGACGGTTGGCGCTCTCCATGAGGACGCCCTCCTTGGACCGGCTTTGAGTGCCGTACCACCAGGAGCCGACGACGTACGGCAGCAGGACGCCAAAGAGGAGGAAGTAGAAGAGCACAACGTATTTGCCATAGACCTCGGACACCATGATCTGGGGCAGGGCGATGCCAATGTTGGTGCCCTGCTTACCGTCTGGGTGGCCGTACAGCATGTAGTTGTTGCGGACTTCCTCGTCTGTGAGCGCCTGGTAGGCCTTGGAGATCTCGACGTAGCGGGCATTGAGCGATTCCAGGGTTTCGTTCTTGGCCGGGTCGGGGCGAACCTTGTCAGGATGGAACTTGACCGACAGCCTCTTGTACGTGGTCTTGATGAGTTTTTCCGAGGCAGACTAGATGGTCAGTATGGAAGAGGCGCAGGTTTGCATAGGGAAAGACTCACGTCTGCAAGGCCAAGAATGTCGTAGGGGTTCCATATCCGCTGCTCTTCTGGCACATCCGTGTAGTGAATCAGGTACATGGTGTAGACCATGACGATCCAGCCAATGACGACGGCGGCAATCAGGCCGAGACGCCGCTGCTGGCGGCGGTACTTTGCGCGCTCGGCATCGACAATGTCGGCCCGTGGCGGTCGGTAGTCCGTCTTGATGTGCGGAAAGGAGGCGGCGGGATTGCCGATGCCGAGGACAAGGACAGCCGTGAGAGGAAGGGTGACGATGCTGGAGAGGGTGAAGGCGAAGTAGGGCCATAGTTGGCCATTCTCATCGTAGGTGTACGATGAGCTCATGGCGGGCAGGGAGCAGGGGACGACACCTGGGTCGTCGACAGGAGGCCAGTCTTGTCGCGATCAGAAGTTGAAGAAGGCGAAAAAGGAAGCGAAAGGAAGCGAAAAGGAAGGGAACGAAGGAGAAGGCAGGAAAACCGCGACTTGTCAAGAATTAAAAAATAAAAGGGCAAGATGTGCGCCTACAAAAAAAAAAGGAGTGTGCCGGCTGACGGTCGTGCACGCGAGGAGGTGTCGTCGTCCAAGAGTGGTCGGGGAGAAGAAGTGGCACACGGGACGTTTTTATTCATTGGAAATGTGAATCGTGGCCTTCCTAAGCTGTGGACAGGGGACGGAAAAGGCTAATTGGTGCACTGTGTGGGATTTGTACTTTTTTGTGTGGGATGCGGGGTACAGCTACAGAACAGGTAATGAGTAAGGACCGTGTTTACACGGTGGCGCTTCCGATAAGATAACGACTTACAAACATCCACGTCTCTGAGTTGGGGAATTGTGTTATTTATACGGAGTACGGAGTAAGCTGCAAGTATTTGTATTGTGAAAATGGCGAAATGCCGTATATGCGAAGAATATGAGTCTAAAAGTCGCCTTTTATAGAGTCCCGAGACAAGAACATTGTTCTCTGCAAGACTTCAGACCTGCTGATGTCCATCACAAGTCATAACATCACCTTCACTGCCATCCATTTTCCTCAACACAGAATCAATCGACCCATCCTTTGGTCTGGCTTCTGGGCTCTCTTTTTCTACGGACAGGGACATACATAACAACAGGGAAAGAAAAGGAAAATGAAATGTGTGAGAGAGATGATGAGGAGGAAAAAAACAACAATGAAAGAAGAGACACAAAAAAAATAAACACGAGAAAACGTTGTCTATCCCGGAGCCGCAACGCCGCCCCAGTGCCCTATGCGGATGATCCTACCGGCACGTATGCAGCACAACAAATACACCATTCCGACACCGCCTGCCAGCACGGCCACCAGACCAGGGGGGAGCAGGACCAGGGCGGCCAGCACCAGCAGCCCGACGCGCCGGATGGCAGCAATCCCTTGGTCACGTCGTGCCGCAGCGGCTGCAGCGGTCGCAGCGGTCGCAGAAGCCGCTTCCCAGTGTGGTGAGGATGCCCCGTGTCCTTTCCCTGGGTTTCCTGGCTGCTTTCGGTCGTAGTCACGTGACTCACCGCTATCGTCGCTGTCGTTGCTGTCGTCGTCGCTGCCATCGTCATCGTCGTCGTCATGGTCGCCATCCCAGTCGCTGTCCACTCCCCTGGTGGGTGGTTGTCACTGGAACTGGAACCCGCCGGGAAAGCCCCGCTGCCGCGAGCCACCGGCCTGGTTGAAATGGAAGCCGCCGCCGCCGCCACCGCCGGGAAAGCCACCGCCGAAACCACCGCCACCAAAGCCGCCGCCTGCTTGGCCGCCCATCATGCTGAAGAGGATCTCGGGGTCGATGCCGCCGTGCATACCGCCACCGGCGCCGCCAAACATGTCGGACGGGTCCATGAGGTCCTCGCCGCTGTCGTAGCGAGCACGTTTCTGTGGATCCATCAGGGTCTCATAGGCTTCGGCCACGTCCTTGAAACGGGCCTCGGCCTGCTCGTCGCCCGGGTTCTTGTCGGGATGGTGGATGACGGCCAGCTTGCGGTAGGCCTTCTTGATATCCTTCTCGTCGGCGTCCTTGGAGACACCGAGGATCTTGTAGTAGTCCTTGCGCTGGCTCTTCTTGAGCTCGAGCTCCGCACGACGGACCTCCTTGAGAATGGTGCGGTCTTCGGGCTCGCGCTCCTGCAGAGCCTTCCACTCGCGAACAGCATCCTCCCAGCGCTCGGCCAGGCCCAGGGCGTTGGCCTTGGTGCGGCGAGCCTTGGTGTACTGGGGGTCGAGGGCGACGGCAGCATCGCAGTCGGCAATGGCGGCGTCGTACTGACGCAGCTTGAGACGGCAGAGGGCACGGTTCTGCAGCAGCTTGGCGTTGATGCTGCGGTTGGTGGGATCAATGGAGAGAGCATCCGTGTACTTGGCCATGGCCGCCTGCCAGCGGCCGGCCTTGTACTCGCTGTTGCCCTCTTCCTTCATGCGGTCGAGCTTCTGGACGATGCGCAGCCACTTGATGGCCTCGCGCAGGTCTGGGTCCATCTCGAGGGCGCGCCGGAAGTGCCGCTCGGCCTGGACATTATCCCCTTGGGCATACAGCGCGCGGCCCCGCAGGATGATGGCCTCGGGATCCTTGTTGTTGGCGCGCAGCAGCGAAATGGCCGTGTTGGCAGCCTCGCCAATGTTGTTCTCGCCGCCCATCATCAGATAGGCCTCACCGCGCATGAGCTGCCACTTGCGCGGCTGCAGGGCGCCCGGGCCCAGGAAGCGCGTGGCCATGTCGAGGGCGTGCAGCACCATGGAACCGGCCGTGCCGTTCTGCAGGGCCTCGCGCGCTGCCTTGACGTGCTGCAACATCTCCTTGGCAGGAGCGGTGTCACGCGCCGACGGCGGCGGCTGGATGCGGCCAAAGATCAGCATGGCATCCTCGGGCTGGCCCAGGCTGCTGTAGATGCGCGCCAGGCGCAACAGGATCTTTGCGTTTTGAGGGTCCAGGTCGGCGGCCCGTTTGCAGTCCTCGAGGGCTGCGTTGTAGTTGCCGGCCGACATCTGGGCAGCGGCGCGGTTGCTCAGATACGTGGCCGACATGGGTTGCAGGTTGACGGCTGAGGAGAGTTAGCGAGAGCAGAGAGAACAGAAAACGAAGAGGGGATCTTACCTTTGGTGTATTCAGCAATAGCCCGCTGAAAATTCTTCTCCTTGAAAAAGGTGTTGCCGGCCGTCTTGAATGCCTCGGCCTCTTCGGCGGGCGTGAGAGCAGGCGTCTTGTGCGGCGGGGGCACAGGGACATTTTCCTTGTCCTTGCTGCCGTTCACAGCAGCGCCGTTGGTGGCGGCAGCGGCAGCGGCGGCAGTGGTAGCCGCTGGGGGCGGAGAGGAGGAGGACATGGGGGGCGAGGGTGGCTGGTTCTGGCGCTTCTTGGACGACAAGAACTGGGGTTGAACGGACGGCTTGGGTGAGGAAGCCGAGTAGGAAGGAGGAGGGGTGTTGACCGGGATGGTAGTATCGGAGAGGACGCCGGAAGTGTCTCTATCTGTGTCCATAGACGTGCGGCTGGACACGGCCGACCGGACGGAAAGCCGCTTGCGTTCCTCTGGAGGAAGGTTGAGGGGATGTGTGGGTGTTTCGTGTTTCTTCCGACGCGAAGAAGTGGAGGAAGAGGAGGAGAGTGAAGGGACAGAAGAGGAAGAAGAGGTGGAAGAAGCCGAAGCAGAAGCGGAAGCAGAAGCGGAAGTGGATGACAGCGACGGCGAAGGGCCCAAGTCGGCGCTGGCGACGTGGTGTTGCGAGGGATGACGACGAGACGAAGAGGTCGGAGCGTGGGTAGAATGAGAGGCGGACGAAGAGGAGTTGCTCTTCTTGAGCCGGGGGGAGGCAGAGGGAGACGCGGTACGCAGCCGGGGCTGAGTGGCAGAGACAGAAGGCGGGATGCTGGATTTGGTGGGAGAAGACGAGGCGGAATAGTGGTGGTGGTGCTGCTTCGTAGGGGATCGGCCAGGCGCTGGCGAAGCTGGTTCGGACCGGACAGGCGATGGCAGGTACACTTCCTCTTCGGCGTACGGGTGTGCGCCGGCGGCGGTGGCGGATGCAGAGGACGGGCTGGCGGCGTAGTTTTTGGGAGGTTTTCCAAAAAACTTCTTCATTGAGGCGGCCCTTAATAAAAATAAGACAAAAAAAAAGTATAAAAAAAAGGTAAAAAAAAAGGTAAAAAAATGTAATAAAAAAAATTAAACCCTGGAACCGGATTTTTTGGCCTAAGAGAGCGCTGGCGCTTGTTTTTTTCGGCGATAGGAAACAATCGTAGCCTCTTCTATAGGCCGGGCAAGCCTGCTGTGCGGTGTGCAGGTGCAGTAGCAGTAGCGGTGCAGGTGCGTGCGGTGCGGTGCAGATGTGGTGCGGTGCAGGTGCGGGTGCAGTTGCAGTTGCAGTTGCAGTTGCAGTAGATTGTGGGCGTGTTCTGTGCGAATGCTCCGTACTTTTGTATAGGTGTCTTTTGGACAATGACGATTTGTGCTGTGTCTGTGGTCTGTGGTCTGTGGTCTGTGGTCTGTGGTGGCTGGATAGGAGGCGGAGGCGGAGGTAGGCTTAGACGGGAGACGGGCAGACAGGACGAACAGGCAGGACGGGCAGGCAGGGCAGGCAGGGCAGGCAGAAGGCAGACGGGGGACAGGCAGACTGCAGACTGTAGACGAAAAGGCTGACTCGCTCGGTGGAAGAAAAGAAGCAATCAACCCAGGACAGGATTCGCGGGGAACAAGGGGAACAAGGGCATGGCTCTCTCTTGTTTTGTTTTCTTTTTTTCTGCTTGCCGTGCTGTTTTCGCCTGGCTGGCCTCTACGCTCGAATAATAGGAGAGGGCAGGATACGCATACGGAGTACGGAGTACTGTGGAAATTTTCGCCATACGGTATCTCCACCCGCAGGAGGCTGGTGTTGCCCATTGGGTCGGTAGCCAGTACCTGTGGGGCAGTGACCTGTTGCTGGGAGTGTAGGTCGCAGGTACGGTGTCTGGGAGACGGCAGGGGGACGGGGGGAGGAGTAGAATACAAGGAACAAGCAGGTACAAGAGTCGGTACGAGAGTCGGTACGAGGAGGATACGAGCAATGGTGAGGGTACAGTATCTTGGAATTATTCGAGATCAGACAGAGTGTACTCAGTGTGAGCAGTGTGAGCACCCAAATTGTAATCCGTCAGTGTGCGACTCAGTGCGAGCAGTGCGAGCAGTGCGAGCAGTGCGAGCAGTGCGAGAGTGTGAGCAGTGTGAGAGTGAGCAGTGCTCGAATCTTTGTTTATCCTCCTCTCTGGCCGTTGCACCACTACGCCAACGGCCCGGGTGCCATAGGGTCTTCCCGCCCCTGGGTCACCCTGTAACTACAGCGCCCGCTACAGAAGGATCGGGGATCCGGGCAAGTGAGGGGTGTTTCTGCACGGGCACTTCAATTCTCGAAGCTTCGGTGGGTCCATGAATTCAAGCCTCAGGCAGAAATTGCTCAACGGTACGGAGAATGATACGAGTCCGTACGAAGCACCAGTACGACGTACGAGTACGACAAACAGGCAGGCCAGTCCGATGCCTCCGATACGACGAGCACCATACGAACAAATACGAGCTCGGAAAGTCCCTTGGCTACGGGAGGCTGGCAAGGCTGGACATCCATAGGCAGCAGTGCATGATCATACGTCTGTGATTGGTTCCATGAACTGAACCATGGTTGAGCGAATGGACGGGAATCAGGGGACGTTGGCAGCGTTGACAGCGTCGACACCGTTGGCAGCGTCGTATTGACCGTTGAGAAAACAAACCCCAATAACAAAAAAAAGAAAAGAAGAAAAAAGACCAAAAAACCAAACAAACCGAACAATGGGCAATCTCCCCCAACGTAATAGTAAACAATAACCGTACGGCGTATACTCGTAATTTCCGTCATCACAGTCACCTTCTCGTCACATCCTGGTCCACTCACTCCGCCGCGTCACCCTCGCCTCCGTTGCCCTGTCCACTGCCGCCTGCAATCGACTGCACAAACTCCTGATACCGGAACACATCCCCACGCTTGTTGCTGCTGAACCCTGACTTGCTCTTGCTCGTGCTGCTCGTAAACGCTCGTCGCCCCGTAAACCCCTGCAGCACGTGGTTGATCTCTGCTTCCGTCAACGGGTGCTCTGGCTCCCCCGGCTCCGGCGCCGTGTGCAGCAGCGCATCCCGCAGCTCCGCCACATCGACCTGTCCGCTGTCGTCCTCGTCAAATGCCGACAGCGCCGACAACAGCTCTGTTGCCTGCGACATGTTGGCCAGTCCGGGTGCCAGAGCGTTGAGGAAGGCACCCATGTTGATCGTCTGCGGCGCAGCAGGCGGGAAAAAGGCTGACACGTCGCTGGGCGACGCTGGCAGACCCAGCTGGTTGAGCATGTCGGCGACATCGTCACGGCCCACAGACCCGTCCCCGTCACGGTCGAGAATCTGGAAGGCTTCGCGCAGCGTGCGGACCTGAGGAGGTTGTAGCTGAGAGAGAGCCGAGCCGGCAGCGGCCGAGACACCGGAAACCCGGCGAACGGCACTCACATCGGCCGGGGGCTGCAGCGGTGTGGAACTCGGATTCCGCGGGGTCCAGGTGTTCGAAGACGGTGTAGCATTGAGGCCGAACCGGGGCGGCGTGGCCAGAGACGGGCCGGACAGGTTGGGACTGCCGGCGGCCTTGAGAGGTGAGGAGGTCGGAGTCTGGCGCAGGGGCGTGGGAGAGTTGGGAGAGCCGGGACGACGGAAGGGAGAGCTGCGCGGGGAGCCGTAGCCCAGCGGAGACGGCTTGTAGCCGACAGGCATAGCCTGAGGGTCAGTCTGAGCGGTGGAGGAGAAGAGGTGGGAGCATACCATTTGGAGGTCTCGTGGGAGTACACGGGTTCTTCAGGCAAAACAGGTATTCGTACGAGTATGACGGACTATGGGCGTATGTCGAGATCTTGCATATGTACTTCGTCTCGTAGACGTAGAATAGACGTAGACACGAGTACGAGTATCGTACTCGTGCTCGTACAGTATGGGTATTTCGCTTACTCATCTCAGCCACAGTAAATAAACCTGGCAGGGCAACGCGGGGTCAGCCTCACACGCTAACAGACTCACCGTTGGCACCACTTTTTTGCTTCACAGTTCATGTTTCGGATTGGACCAGCCCTCCACCACCACCACAACGGCGCCAGAGGGGCCAAGCAGTCGTTGCGTGTCAAGCAAGAGGCAAAAGGGGCAACCAACGCTAATCCAGGCTTTGCAAACGACGTCTCGACTGTACGTGGGAGAGACGTAATTCTTTCTTTCTTTTGTTTGGCCTTTGTTTTGTTTGCTTGACCGGACCGCGTCAGCATTGCCATTGTCCAGGCATTGTCCAGTCATTGTTGCAGCTCGGCATCCGTTTCCGCCCTCTTTTGGCGGGTCATGTCTCTGCCAGCTGTTGGTTCGGTGACCATTGCCTGTGGAGGAAGATCTCTGGTAGAGTCGACAGACGATACAATTTGACACAAGATCACTCGACAGAACCCAAGACTCGGAACACACAACTCTTCTCCTCATGTTGAGCAACTCACCACTGCTGCGGCCTTCGCGGTCTCCACAACCGCCGCAGCCCTCTCAACTGCCGCCGCCCGTCCCCTCCGGTGGCCTCGACCCCGACCGCACTTCCAACCTCAGCAACAAGTCCACTCGTGCCCCTTCCACCGGCACTGGCGTCTCCTCTCACCACTCGTCGCTCTCTGGCCTCGTCATTCCTCCGTCTCAGCCTCCTCACCATGCCCATCATCACCACAACCAGACCGCTGCCGCCCATGTCGCCGCCGCCCAGATCGCCACTGCCCATCCGTCGCGCCGGCTGCGCTCACAGTATCCGCGCGGCGACACAGAGAACCATGTCGAGTATATCCTCGTGGCCTCTTTTGACGTCGACAAGGGCCCCATCATGGAGCACCAGTACCCCGTCGCCATTACCGGCGACGAGCACATGCTGGCCGAGCTGATGCTGCCAGATCAGACGCACTTGCGAAACCAGGACTGGACCATGTTTTTCTTGCACAAGGACGTCACCCAGGAAGAGGAGGAACAGGAGCGGCAAGAAAAGGAACGGCGACGCGAGAAGCGACGGCGACGACGGGAGCGCGAGGAAGAAAACGCCGAGGACTCGGAGTCGTCCGACAACTCGGAGTCATCTGAACACGGCGACGATCCCTGGGACGAGGCGTCGACCGACAGCGAGCCTGAAGGCGGCGAGGGTGCACCGCTGATCTACGTGCTGAACTTGGTCAATACAAAACAGGACAAGACGCAGAAGCGCGGCGCCGTCGTCAAGGCCATGGCCATCTGCACGCGCCATCCGTTTCTGCACATCTACAAGGTAGGATTTAATCCTTCTCTGCTTACCTGCTTACCTGCTTACCTGCTTACCTGCTTACCGCTGTAGCCCCTTCTTCTTCTCGCCCTCGAAGAATACTTCAAGTCGCCCGTCCCCGAGACTCTGTCTATGCTCTACGACGCCGTCAACGCCATGGACCTGTCGCTGATGCCCCGTCTCAGCCTGCTGGAACGCCATCTGCTGCAGGCCAGCGACAACAAGGATCTGTTTGTCGAAAAGTTCGAGAGCATGATACAGATGCGCATTGCCGCCGAGCGCGGCGACGGCATGGCCTTGCAGCCCTTTGACGCCAGCCGCAGTCCGCCACGGCCTCTGGGCATCCTGCGCTCCGGCACCAAGGCACATCTCGAGGGCCACAACCAGGCGGCGCATGCGGTGCCGCGCGACACCCACGAGTTTGAGAGCAAAGTCTTGTACAAGGGCATCCCTATTCCTGTCAAGGTGCCTGTGGCCGCCATGCCCGAGACCGTGGGCGACTTCTCGCTCGTCAAGCTGATCCAGAACTTTTCCGAGCCGCACGCCAAAGCGCCGCAGCCTTTCCCACTGCACGCCCATCTGACCACCAACGGGCCGAGCACGCATCCCATTATTGTGCTCGTGAATGCTCTGCTGACCCAGAAGCGCGTCATCTTTCTCGGACACAACATGCCCTCGGGCGAGGTGGCCGAGGCCGTGCTGGCTGCGTGTGCGCTGGCATCGGGCGGCGTCCTGCGCGGCTTCACGCGCCATGCCTTTCCCTATACGGACCTGACCAAGATCGAGGACTTGTTAATGGTGCCGGGCTTCATTGCCGGCGTGACCAACCCGACCTTTGAGCTGCATCCCGAGTGGTGGGACCTGCTGTGTGATCTGCCGTCGGGTCGCATCAAGATTAGCAGCCGCATCGAAGAGGCGCCGCTGACCGAAGGCCTCGTCTTTTTCAAACAGCAGCACCCGGCACACGCGAGTCTCGTATCGACGCCGCTGACGTCGTCGGCCAGCACTGCCAACAGCGATCTCACGGGCGACCACGCCTTCATGGCCGACATCCTCAAGAGCATGCAGACCCGTCTGGGCGAGCGCGTCATCCGTGCCAAGTGGCGCGACTGGGTCGTCAAGTTTACGCGCATTGCCGCCGCCTTTGAGGAAAACGTCTATGGCGCCAGCGTCCTGCACATGGGCTCTGGCGACTTTGACCACCACCAGCCAGGCATGGCCGACCCTTCGTCTCCTGTGGCCATGACTCCCACCACGGCCGCCGTCGCCAGCACTCACGGCTATGTCTGGGCCGACGACAATTCCAAGCAGCGCGAGCTGGCCGGCAATGTCACCCGTATCGAAGGCTGGCGCAATACCCGGAGCTACTTGAGCTTTATCAAGGTACGTCTCCTCGTAGCTTTGTCGTCGTCTCTTGCTAACTCTCCAGGACGTCGCCCAACTCTATACTATTCGTCCTCTCAAAGGACTCGACCTCCACCACATGCACGACCGTCTGCGCACCCAGCGTCTGACGCCCAGCCAGAGCCGTGATATCTACCTGACTCTGGCCAAACACGTCTACTCGTACGACGAGATCTGTCTGCTGCTGACCGTCGCCCCCGAAGCCCACGGCGGCCTCTTTTACGTCGCCCTCGGCCTCTTCCACCGCGACAAGGACGTCCGTCTGCGCACGTCTGAGCTGCTCGAACGCATCAGCGAACACGACGCCGGCCGTCATTGGTGGCAGGCCCTGAGTCGCTTTGAGCGGCTCGGCTTTTTGCGTGTCCGCCGCGAGGCCGAGGCCGAACTGCGCAGTCGCCTCGCCGAAAAAGAGAGTTTCACCCACTCGGCCACAACTGCCACTGCTGCCACTACCGCCACCTTGGCCACTACGGCATCCACTACGTCGTCCTCTTCGATCGCCACCGGCAGCGCCGGCGGCGGCGACAAGCGGGCCAGCTAGGCGCCGTCTCTGCTTCTGCCGTCGTCCTCGTGGACGTCTTCGTGGTCGCTGTCGCCGTCGCTGTCACCATCGCCGTCGACACTACCACCACCAGCCGTGGCATCGTCCTCACCACCGACAACACGCAACGACGTGTTCTTATCTCTGTTCTGCTCGCTCTTCTTGTCCTTTTGGCATGGCCTCTTTCTTCTTCTCTGTCATGCAACTCGGCGTTCTTACGAGGGGGCGGCACGTATGTGGGTGTTTCTGCGGCTTCACTTCACAATGTGGTATACGAAACAACGAACATAGCAGCGTGTATATTGGGCGAGTTTGCCAGGGGAGCCGATTAGTATGCCTTCCCATGTACCGTTTATTTCGGTCTATATGAATTCTTTTCTGTACTCTTGTGTTCCTATTCCTCACGCCAGGAGGTATTTGGCCGCGTGGTCGACGTGGTCCTGGCTGAAGGAGGAGATGAAGTAGTACGAGTGGTCGTATGCCTGTAGTTGATTAGTAAGATGACATATGTATTAGTAATCAGTCAGCATTGGCAACATACATCCTGGTACCGCACGGTCAGGCCCGTCAGGCCAGCGTCCTTGGCGGCCTTTTCAAAGTTCTCGGGCAGCAGCTGCTTCTGCTTGTAAAAGTTGTCGGCAGTGCCGACGTCAATGAGGATCTTGAGGTCACCGCTGGGCCACTTCTTGACGAGTTCCGTGGCGTCGTGTTCCTTCCAGGCGGCGGGGATGTTGGCATCGGTGGCAGACTCGGGCGTGATGTCGAGGTCGGCCGGTCCGAGGTAGCCGCGGAAGGCCTTTTGGCCCCAGGGGCAGCGTGTGGGGTTGGTGATGGGCGCAAAGGCCGAGGCCGACCGGAAGCGGCCGGGATGGCGCAGATACAGCGTCAAGGCGCCGTGGCCGCCCATGGAGTGGCCGGTGATGGACTGGCGGGAAGCGTCGAGGTGGGCGGCGAGCAGGTCGCTGGCGAAGAGGGCGTCGGGCAGTTCCTTGGTGAGGTAGGATTCCATGCGGTAGTGGGTAGCATAGCCGTCGGCCGAGGCGTCGAGATAAAAGGAGGCGGCTTCGCCAAAGTCCCAGCTGTCGTGCTCGGCGGGCAGCTGGAGGCCGCGCGGGGAGGTGTCGGGGTAGACGATGGCGATGCCGTGGCGGGCGGCGCTGGCCTGGAGGAAGCCCTTTTCGGAGCAGTTGTCGGGCGAGCAGGTGAGGCCAGAGAGATAAAAGAGGACGGGGACCTTTTTGGGGGTTGGCTGCAGCGATTGGGGCGGCAGGTAGACGTGGACGTTCATGGGGGTGCCGGTCGTTGTAGAGGCATGGGAGAGCTTGTAGAGGCGGCCGCCAAAGGAGGCGATGGTAGCCTTGACGGTGAACGACATGGTGATGGTAGAAGATGGGGAGGATGAGGCAATTGAGGCACTTGAGAAAATGAGGCACAATTGGGCACAAGAGGGAAATCAAAATATACGCAACGGCCAAGGCAAGCGGGATAGGATATCTGGGCAGTCGCACCTTCCCGAGATAATGCGGGGGGGCCGTGGCCGGCAGCTGGCAAATGCCGACGCATCGCCGAACCCCGCGCACGTCTAGATACAATGCCGAGAGGATGACAAAGACTAAGTATTATTACTAACTAGAATAAAGGTAAAGTAGGCTCATAGCAGCTGTGGCTGCATCGTTTCGTATGCTCGTGAATCCCATTAACCCCAACGCCTCCCATTAATTACTTCGTGTCGAGTTCGCGTGGACATTCCCCTATTTCGGGTTGCAGCTGTAGGACCCCATCAGATGGCCCCAGCCGACGGCACTCAGGTTGTACTTGTGTGCGTAGTTAAAGTCGACTTGGCCGAGAGTGCAGCCCTCGGGCGAGGTGCAGATGCCACCGCACTTCTCGACATAGGGGTAGCAGTAAAAGGCCTCGCCGTCAACGGCAAATGTGTTGACGGTGCCGTTGAAGGAGGCGGGTACATCGACACAGGTCTTGAGGGGGTTGACCTGGTACTCGCAGGTACCTGTAGCGTTGGCGCCAGTGCAGAGGAAGACCTGGATGGTTAGTAAGAGGAGATGAGAAGAAGTAAGAATAAACATACACCACCGATATCCCGCTTGATGGGCGAGGCCACGGCGAGGGTGGCGGCAAAGAGGACAGCCGAGAACTTCATGGTGATGTGTAGAGGTGGATGAGATGAGATTAAAGAGGTAAGATACTCGTAGATGTAAAGTATTACGGAGTAGTAAGGTAGAGATGAAGATGCAAGATGCTCGGTGCTCGGTGCAGGTCTGGTCGATCCTGTTGTGATCGAGGACCTGCAAGCTTCTTATACAAGTGCTCGCATACACAACATCCCAGCTATGCAACGTGTGACTTGCTGGGCCCGCGTGCTCCGCCGTGCTCCGCCAGCTGTCTGTCTTACTTTTGTTTTTGTGGGACAGCCGAACCCGGATGGCTGTTGTTCCAACTGGTGGGGTCTGCTGTGCCGTTTGTTCGAATCGTTGTACGAGTATATACGACGGACGAGCACGAATATGGTATAGTGCGAGGGCAGTCCGAGTGCGAGTACTCCGTAAGATACAGGCAAATCCAAAGATCAAGAAAGGCGAGTGAAAAAAAAAAGACCCCTGCAGCCGCTGAATACGAGCCCGGGACCAGGTGCTGACGTCGTACGCCGGCCCCAAAAAACCAGCAGCCAAAAAAGAAAGAGGCGGGCGATCTCTGGGGCTTGCCAGCACACCCTAACCATAAAACATAAAAAAACGGGGCGTCACTGCAACGTAAACAAGGGAAATAAGAATAAAAATAAGGATAAAAGTAAATAGGAAAATAAGAAAATAGGAAAGGACAGTCGACGTCATGCTCCGTACAAGTATAAAGTAATACGGCGTAAGAAGGATGGAGTCTGGTCAATTTTGACTGGAACGAGGAATAATACTCTGCAAATCAAAGGAAATCAAAAATAGCTCTCGTATTTCAAACACGCTATAAACCGATCGACGACGATGCAACAAATCCTTGCGTTGTAACTCGCGTACGAGAGAGAACAGAGCACTCGTACGAGTGCGGCCCGTTCAGACCAGCCATCTCAGCCCAGCCATCGGACAGGGTGCCCTTGCCAACACGCTGTACGATGACTCGCAAACGATGCTCTCCTCTCGTAAGAGTACGGAGCACAACAAGATACGGCATAGTCTCACTCAGTCTCAGTCCCGCTGCCAAGAGCCCCTCCTGCGCCACTGGAATGTTGTTCCGCACCTGAAACGCACAAACGCACAAACGCACAAACAAGCTTGCTTGGCCATATGCTTAGCCGGCGTAAGATGAAGTCGTTGAATGAACATGACGTGACGAGGAATGAAGAGTTGCGGTAAGATATTCCGTACTCTGTAATACGAATTACTACTCTCTGTGCTCGTAATGCAAATGCCCTCTCACTCCATCACAGCACAGCCTGCCGGGCATGCACACACCGTCCAAGCAATACGAGATGCTCGTGTCCCTTGCGGCCACTTTAGGCCCCTCATTGGCTGCATGCACATTCAGCCAGCATCTGTCCGGCCCCCCCGGTTTTCTCTTCGGACCAGCTCTCCGCAGGCAGCTTTCCTTTCCAGTCTCTGCATCGTGATTCGTCTACCTGTTTGGAATCTGCTCGCATTCGTTCTCGTTGGTCTGGTGATCTGGCCATCCCTGGCCGTCATTTGACCAACTCGTTGAACTCGAACATACTCGAACGCACTCGACACCTCGAACCAACTCTGGAGAGAATATCCGGTTTTCTGGCCGTTCTAAGCCAGCGTCCGGCCAGACGCCATGCAAAACATGCATGCGATCCTGCCCATAAACGCACGACAGTGGAGCCTTCTCGGGCAGTTTGATCAGGATCGTCTTCCAAAATGCTGTAGGAATGCCGCGAAATAGGGTCCTCTGCAACCTAGATCTAGGAAACTACGAGTACTCCGTACTGAGACGAAATATCTCACAAGTCTTCCCAGCAGTCCGTAAAACTTGTATTTCTCAACTGCCTAGAGATGAGAAAAATGTTTGCCCAGTCAACATTCAGATACTTTGTAAACACACACACCCCTTTACCAATGCTCGTTTTCCGTGTCGTCCTTCTGATGGCCCTGACGGCCCTCGCAGCCCTGGTTACCCCCCAGCTGTGCCCCTCCATTCAGCTGCGAGCTGACCGGCTGACTCGGGCTCGGCTCCACCGTCGGCTCCATCGACGGCTGTCGCGATGCCGTCTCCTCCCTTCCGTCCCGATACGAGGGAGACCGCGTCGGCGTACGTGTTTCCGTCCCCGTCGCCGCCACCGCAACATCTTCCACCGGCGGATAACAGTCGTGCTGGAAGACTAGCTTGCTCAGCCAGCATCTCCCAATAGTGGACCAGTGCGTCCCAATCACGCCCTTCCCCAGACACTGGAACCCAAAGTCGCGCGACAACACCCGGTCGTACCACATCTCGGCCAAGCCGCGCTCACTGCCATACAGAACCTCGGCAAACACTTGGTGGTACTGACGGGGCGACTCTCGGCACGAACGGTAGGTCCCCTTGTCCGTGTCCGTGTCCGTGTTCGTGTCCGTGCCGAGTGTGCAAACGTATGGAACCACGTGCTCCTTCTTCGCCGTGTAGTTGAACGAGCACAGCTCCAACAGCTTGCTGAGCAGTGCCCCGCCCACCCCCTTCTGCCGTTTGTTCATGTGCACAAACACATTGGCCTTGACCGAATACCGGCTCGTGCCGTTTAGCCCGCCCGCCAGCCCGGGCTCGTACACCGACAGAAACCCAAACCCCAGCACCGTCTCCGGTCCGTCCTGGCCGGCATCTGCCTTGCCCGGACCCGAGATCGCCACCAGAAACGGAAGCAGGCCTTTATGGCACGTCTCCAGAATCGAAACAAGATCCCCCTCCTCCAGGGGCTCGATATCGCGTGCCTGCGTGCCCTTGACCACTTCGAGGTTGTAAATCTCCTGCACGCCTTTCATGTCCTGCACCCCGGCTGGACGGATGTAGTATTCGGCCGTCTTGGCGGCATCGGGACCATCGGGACCATCCGCACCAGAATCGGGCGTCACCGACGCTGCCTGCTGGTACATAGTGACGTCGAGGGTGCGCAGAGGCATTTTCGAGCATGCCACTTTCTCCTCTTCCTCCTTGATCTCCGGCAGAACACTGTTGTTCGGTTGGCTGCCCTTGGGTGCTTCGTTCTCCTTGTTAGCGTCGTCCTGCTCCGCCTCTCCAACATTCTCTGCCATCTCGTGAGGCCCGCCATCCGCTGACGTCTTCCCCTTTTTTCCTCTGCGAAAGAGAATTGTGTACTCCTTGGCCGCCGCGTTGGACGTCCGCGTACGTCGCCGCATGTTCATCCGGTCGCTGTCCAGGACGCTCTCGTCACGCAGCGTGTCCGGGAACACGACAGGGTCCAGCAGCTCCCCGCTCATGGAGTCCACGGCGCACTGCCAGTGCCGCTTCGTGTCGCCAGCCAAGTCCAGCGGCGGGGCCGGCGCGGGCATCTTGCTGTTCCATGCCTGCACATACTTGTAGAAGCCGTGCATCGTGGCAAAGCGTTTCGACAGGCTACGGCGCCAGTCAGCACCTGAGAGCTCGTGCATCTCGTCGCCGCTGGCAATGTAGATGTCGGCAGCCGGGTCGTCTTCCGGCTTGGTATGGAACCCGCACACGACAGAAACGCTCTCGTCCGGCAAGATCGGACAGTCCGACGGGTGCAGAGACGACGTCGAACTGGTCGTACTGGGGCTGCTGGGGCTGTCCCATGCCTGGGCCATGGCCTGCAGAGACGCCTGCGTCAGGGCTCTCGACGCCCTCTTGTCTCTGCCGCTGTCGGCCATTTGACTGGGAACACTGCTTCTGTGTCCGTTCTTGTTGCTGGGTGTCGCCGACAAGGGATAATGGTCTCGTCTCGGCTGTCTCCAATCTTCAGATGACGGACCATGAACTGGTCCCATGATGGCAATGTAATAGCGTAATAGATCAGTTCTCGAGGTGGTTGTGGTTACAGTCAAAGTCGTGATCCGATGCAATTTACAGTAAACAAAAGTAAACAAATACCAGGAAAGAACGGACAAGAAATGATGTTTATGCGTGTAGAGGTAAACAAAACAGAGAGGGAAGGTACGACTGTGTTGGGACGGAAGGTATCTTACAGAGACGGAAGGCGCGAGGCACCACTCATCCCTCTTCACTTACACGCACTGTGGCCAAATAAGGAAATCCTCAGTTTGATTAGAACCATCTACCGAAACACAACATCCTCCACCACTACAGAGCCTCTCTTGCTTTGCACGGCACTGACCCTACAGAACAAAGACTCTCAAAACACAGGGTATAAATGATGCATGGCCCCAGTAAAAAATGCAATCAAAACGCCTTCCAGTCCGACATCGACGATGTCGACGACGTCGATGACGACGACGACGTCTAGTCTGCCAATGCCTGCAGGGCCACTGTCAGGGGAACGATGCGCAGACTGCGGCTGCGCTTGATGGGCGACGGGTTGGCTGCACTGGTCAGAGAACCTGCCGTGCCGGCCGCACGTGTCGGGTTGGCCACATCGCGCCATTTCCGGAACACACTCTTGAGATCCCGCGGAATGCCTTCCAGCACCACTGTCGAGATCGGAACAAACGGCCGGTCCTCCATGCTCGCTGCCAGAATCGCATACTCCTGTGCAAAGTCCAGTGCGTTTCGGAACGCTGCGTACTGCGTCTGTGACCGGTGGCCGACAATGATGTACATCTCAAAAAAGGCATCCAACACGTAGATGCCATCGGGCGTCAGATCGCGCTGCTCAAACGGATGGATCTCGACAACCTATATTGTTAGAAATGCCACATTTGCAATGGAAAAGAAGCAATCACCTGCTCGCGGCCGTTGACATCCGAGCGGAACAAACGCCCACAGTACTGGTCGTACTTGGGCTTCAACCGCCAGTGGTCCGCTGACACCACTTTGCTGTTGGGCTCATCAAACAGCCCCCAGAACTCGCTCGTCTCCTGTCCGTCCACCACTTCAATCAGCTCGCCCATCAGCGCCAAGTCCATACCAATCAGCCGAGCACAGCTGAGCTCATCGATGCTGCTACCCTTGCCCTTCCACAGGTAGCACATGCCCTGTCGTGCCACCAGGAACGGAAACCCAGAGCACAGACTGCCGGGCACAAAGTCCACTTGGTCAAACACAATCTGACCCAGGTACCGGCGTCCACAGAACATGCTCGGTGCCAGCGAGTCAAACTTCTGGCTCTCTCCCCGCCGAATCGTCACCACACCACCCAGCGCCTGCAAGAACTCGGCACACTCCTTGCCCTGCCGCATCTTCACAAGACGGCCACCCAGCGCCCGTGCTTCGCGGTGCAGGAACATTTGCACATCCTGCACCATCGACTCGGGCACCTCGTCGCCCACCCAGAAGTAGACCTCGTCGAGTTGCTGTCCGCGCTCGTCGGTAAACGTGTGCGGGCAGAGGTACATTTCTCCCTCGAAAAGCACCCGCTCGTTGTACTCGGGCACCGGTATCTTCTGCCCACTGCTCGAAATGTGGAACAGCTGCGCCTTCAGAGTGTTAACCTTCCGTTCGCGTGCTGGCTGCTTGGCCAAGATAGCCGCAGCATCCGCCTGGTACGCCCGGCGCGACCGCTCTTCTCCGAAAAACTCCTTGAGCACAGCCGTCACCTCCTGGGCTTGTCTGCCCGACCGCAGCGGGGACGGGATGGGCGACGACAGTGGCGAAAAGTTCGGTCCATCGCCATGCTGCTCGGCCGACGACGATCCCGGTCTCTGCGACTGGGGGGGCAACATAGGTGCTCCTGTAAAGATGTTGATCTGGCGCAGGGCCGGCGATGTTGTTGACGATGCCGTTGGCGAGATCGTCGGCGATGCCGTTAGCACAGGTGATTCCGTTGGCACGGGCGCCGCTGTCGGTACAGGAGATGCCATCGGCACGGGCGCTGCTGTCGGTACAGGAGATGCCATTGGCACAGGCGCTGCTGTCGGAGCAGGCGCTGCTGTCGGAGCAGGCGCTGCTGTCGGTACAAACGCTGCCGTCGGTACAGGCGACGACATTGGCACAGGCGACACGGCAGCACTCGCAGGGTTCTCGATCTTTGCTACCGCCACAGGCGCTGGCGGCAGAGGCCGGCTGCTGCTTCCGCCTGTCTTCTGAGGCGAGAGCGGCCGCGGCGTCGACAGAGGACGCCCGCCTCCCGTCTTGGACGGAGACAACGGCCGTGGCGGTTCAATAGGGCCAGGTGTGTTGGCCGTATCATCCCAAAACTTGGACATTCTCTTGGTGTCCAGCTTTCGCGGAGACGATGCCGGTGAGCTGATCGGTTCCTCCACCTTCTTCTCCTGCTCCTTGGCAGCAAACGCAGCGATCTGCTCTTGGATCTTGGTGGGAGACCGCGGCCGTGTGCCACCACTCGCTTTCGATGGGCCTGGTGGCGACATGATAGGTGTCGACGCCAACGGCGATGCCATTGCGAACGGTGATGCCAAGCCCGATACTTCCTCTACTCTCTTCTTGGGTGTGATGACAGACACAGGCGCAGGCGAAGGCGCAGGCGTAGGCTCAGGGGTCATCTTCCGCAAAGAATCCACCAAAGCAGTCGTCTTGGGGGCAATCTCGGGCTTCTTGGGAGTCGTGATCAGAGGTGAAATTTCGGGCTGCACAACAGGCTTAGCCGGCTCCTGGGCGGCTGTGGACTGCTGTACACTCGGTGCATTCGTCGGCGCCTTTCTCCGGGGACCACGAGCACGGTTCTTAGTCATGTGTGTCAACTGTGGTCCTGGTCCCGGCGGCGGCGCTTCTGCTCCAGAGGACGTCGACGGAGCAGCCGACGATGAGGACGTCCCAGGTGCTGGTGCTGCTGCTGGTGCGGGCGGCCCGCGTGCCAGCATGCTGGCCAAAGCAGGGTTAAACCGGTTGGCGAGTGCGCTTCCAGCAGGGAGGCGAAGAGCAACCGGGCTGATCCCATTGCCTCGGATCGGCAGTGGCACAGGCTGTTTATCCGATGCCGCGGCAGAAGCATCAATCGAAGCTTTCTTGACCAACGATGGCACTGTGGTGGACCGGTTGAAATCCACAGACTCCAGAGGAAGTGCCCTCGCACCGGCACCGACCTCAGGAAGCGGCAGGCCTGGCCGAATCGGCGAAGGCGACCGCGAACTTCCCGTTCGGGCCATCTCCAAACGCTTTGCCACACCCTCGGGAATGTTGAGCTTGTTGTCGCGTTCGTGAGCATTGGTTGCTATACCGCGGCCATCTGTTTTGGCTTGCTTGAACTGTGCCTTTTTCTGGAGAATGGCATCCTTGAAATCATCCTTCTTTTCCCAGGGCTGTGGTCCACCCGTCGCATTCAGCGCAGACTTTCCACGGAGAATGTTGTCTTTGAGAGGGTCGGGCGCCACGTAACTCTGGGTCCGCGCACGGCGCAGGGAGCCAAAGACATTCTGCAGTTCGTTTCCGGCATCTTCCTTCTTCACTTCCGAGGGCAGGGATGGCTTGTGCTTCAACGTGTTGCGGAAATTGACTTGCGAAGGTGTCGTCGGCGTTGGCTGCGGTTCAGCTGCCTCCTTACCGCTGTTGCTGCTCACCGACGCCGAAGGCGCGTGGTAGATGCCAAGACCAGCCGGGACGGCAGTCGGGCTCGTGAGTTTGGGCAGTGTGGCCCCCATGGGTGTCGATCGCATCAGACCACCAGTCTTCACTTCATGCCTGTGCGCAATAGAAGAGGCACGAGGCCGGCTACTCTCTGCGGCTGCCGGATTGGTGGCCTTTTGTGCCTTGGCCTTGTTGAGCTCAACCATCCATGCTGGCTGGGCGTTCGACTGCGGCGTGACCTTTGGCTTCGGCGACTCTGACTTGTTGAGAGCGGCCTCGAGCCAGCTGGATTTGGTCGGACTCCATCTGCGCGGATCCATCGTCTTGGACTGGTTCGTAGGAGTCGTTGTCTTCTTGTCATCGTCATCGACTGGCTCTTTCGTCCGAGCGGGCGTGGAAATGGTTTCATCCTGTGGCTTCGCGGAAGACGACGGTCCATCACTAGACGACGGCCGAGACGTAGAAGTCGGTGGCGTGTTGCCTGCTCGCTGTCCCGCCTCGGCACCTGCTCGGCCACCCGCGACAATCGGGTCACCTCGCTGTAGACCTGAAGGAGAGGAGACGCTCCAGCGCTTGACGCTGTCATTTCGCTTCATCATGGCACTCTGGACGAAACCTCCACCGCCCTTGGTGGGCGACAAGGGCCGCGTGGGCGACGTTCGTCCGGACATGGATACTTCTGCCGGAGGATCCAGCTTCTCGGGAGGAGATAGGATCAGGGGAGAAGGAACACCGGGCTTGCCAGTACCAGAGAGTGCAGCAGAAGAACGGCTGGATGGATCTGGCTCGGTCGAGGGAGGTCGAGCCATGCCTGGCAGTTGCGTGCGGGAGGCGGTCAAGTCTTGGCGATCGTTGTCTTCCACCTGAGAGCGGCGGTAAGCAGCGGAGTTCAAGCCACGATCGGCTGTCTGGCGGAACCACGCTGGGTCCTTGGACGCGAGCGACTGAGCAATCTGATCACGTGAAGCAACGGGCTCAGCAGCATCGTCAGCAGATGCATTGGCAGCCGGATTGGCACTGGTGGTCGATGAGCGGGCAGCTGCATTCTCGGCGGCCACCATGGAGAGCGGTCGAATTCTAGGCCGGTCCGCAGATGAGAGACTACCCGAGGTCGGCCGTCTCTGCCACGAAAGCCCCGGCGTTCGAGCTGGGCTGGCGTTGCCCGTCGTCTTGTCGTCGGTATCAAAAGGAGACTCGTTCTCTTTGGTCGGAGAAGAGGAGGCAGCAGATGCTGCTGGGTAGTCGAGCGTTGCCCCGAGGGCGGAGTTGCCCGGGCGATTGCTAGAATAGGCGGTGGGACTCTGGGGAGAGGCTGGATTGAGCACGTCGGACTGCGAACCGGTGAAGCGGTGATGATGCGAGGGCGACGGTGTGTTGGCAGGAGATGATTTTTGGGGAGAAATGGATCTGGCTCGTTCTGGAATGGTGTCAACATCAGGAGGAGGAGGAGGGGTCGGTCAGACAGAAGGAGGGGGGGAGGGAGGGAATAGTCCCAGGAGAACGAGGGCAGGAGCGACCGGCCACAAGGACAGAGACTTTCATGGATTCATGGAAGCAGCGACCGTCTCGAGACTTCCCTCATGGCATCGTTCCAGACCAATGCTTATCTAATATACAGAGAACACAAGACACAAGACGCAAACGACCAAAAGCCCAATGCCGACACAAAATCATAAAATCATGTCCACGGACACGTACCTGCTCGACGCGCCTGGCGCTCCCGCTTTTCTTGCAGGATCTTCTCCTCCAGTTCACGCGAGCGAGCCTCGTCCTCCTCGAGTCGGCGGTCTTTGAGCTGCTCGACCGAGCGCAGAAAGTCGGTCACCTCGTCCGACATGGTTGATGGCGAAGATGGGAAATCCACCCGGTAGCTATTTGTCGACACTCAGAAAAGGCGCAGACATGACACGCACCGGCGGGCTGGTCGAGACGAAACAGACGAGAAAAGCGAAGATGGTAAAGAGTCCGTGGGGAGTTGTCAAAAAAGGGCAGGGGTTGCAGAAGAGCTGCAGGGAGGGGGATGACTGAGGGAGAGCGAAAATCAGAATAGGAAACAAAATATTGTGTATTCGTATCCTGTCAGCCCTCAGGTGTTACGGGGTCAACATTAGCGTGGCTGTTGTTTACGCCCGCCAATCAGGCCGCCCTAGCGTGTTCAGCTTTGTGTGGCTGCCTCCCATTAGGCCCTGTAATTCGCTGGGCCCACCCATTCTTAGCGTACTTTAGCGCCTTACAACGGCACCTGTCTCACCTTTCTTGCACTTTCGACGGCCAGAGGGCAACCATATAGACAGGAAAGTAAACAATGCTCTTCGATCCTGCTTGTGTGGACTAGTCTGATCTCGTACCATCTACTCCGTACGGACTACGGAGTATCTTATTCCGTTTCGGTCTTCCTGCACGTAATCCCTTGCGTGCCTGCATCTGTGCTACAGAACTTCCGCCGCCGGTCAGGCATTCTTGCAGCCGGAAACCACAAACCTGCATGTTCTCCTCCAAACTGTTTCGTGTATCATCTTCAACAGGAAGACAGGCTTTCGGCTAAGCACGTAAAGTTTCATGCCAACTGGTGCATTGGTGAGCCGCAGCTTATACACAGTACCGTGCATCAATACAGGAACAGCCGGGCCTTTGCATCGTCCACCACCCAAGCCAGTCCTTCTTTCAGGTTCGAGCCCGTCATGGCACTGCACTGTAGAACCTGCCACCGATGGGTCGGGATATCCCGCAAATGAAGGGCCTCCGACGGTTAGAGCGTTTCTGGATAAAAAAGACGCTGCACAACACAACATACCTCTGTGATCTCGTCACCGCCCATGCAACCGTCGACGTCCATCTTGTTGGCAAACACAAGCAGACTTGCACCCGAAAGCCGCTGTCCATCTGTGAGCGGAGGACTGTCATGGTTACAGTGCCGGTGGACACCACTCACCTCTTCTTGCAGCAGTCCGTGCAGTTCGGCCCGGCAGTCGTCCATCCGCAGCCGATCGGTTGCGTCCACAACCCAGATGAGCGCATCCGTCTTCTCAAAATAGTTGCGCCAATACGACCGCAGCGTCTTCTGACCGCCTACGTCCCCTGTGACTCTGTCAGTAGAAGATACTAGAAATGGTCGGCCCGGGAAACCAACAGATGTTCAGCTTGTAGCTGTTGTGCAGAGCATCAGCATTCATCCCAATGCAAATTCTCAAGAAACAAAAAAAAAGGGTGCACAGTGGTTACCCCTCGTAGTCAATCGTCTTGATGATAAATCCCAACGTCGGGCTGACTGTATTGACGTCCTCCCCCATGATCCGCTTGACAATCGTTGTCTTGCCGGCATTGTCAAGGCCACTGGTCCGTATGTTAGATGCGCAGAAAAAAGTATGGGGAGAGGCAAGCAGCAGACGAACAGCATGAGAATACGCAGCTCCTTGTCCTTGAGCCGCGCTTTTCGTAATATCGACAGCATCGCAATGTGTCGTGCCGTCCTTTTTCGGGCACTGTGTTCGGGTGAGGTGGTCGTGTTCCAAGTTTTGGCTGCCAAAGGCTCCAATAAAGTCCGCCTCACGATATCATGCGCTTAGTCATCATCTCGTCGTCGCTGCTGCGCCCGGCAAAACAGTCTACACTCTTTCATGCTACAGAGCAGAGGATCATACATTCGTCATTTACGTATCGAAGACCTGCTACATACATTCCTTGTGCTCGACATGCAGCTCCTCAGCTCTCTTCTGCCGCGTGGCACTGCCGACTCGGAGGCAGGAGAGTGCGGCATGACAATGCCCTGGCCAAGACAGTCATCCATCTTGCGCGAGTCTTGGCGACTTGCTGTCTGCCTCCCGTTGCCCAGAATACACAGCCTAGAACAAAAGATCCCTCGGGCTGGCAATATATCCCCCCTGTGGGTGCGAAAAGAACAATACACACATCCTTCTCTGCTCAGGTCTGCATCCCGCTGCCGTCGGGCTTTCCGTCTACGGCACCTCCGCCGGCCGTGCTCGTAAACGATGCTCCCGCCGCTGTGGTAGTGGTGGTCGCAGTGGTGGTCGCACCCCCGGGCTGTGGTGTCCCGGGTAGCAGGCCCAGCATGTCGATGGCGCCGCTGCCGCCGTCCGAGCCGGGTGTGCCGCCGCCGGCGAGGCCGATGGGCGGCGAGACCGATACCGATGCCGACAGGGATCGTGTAGGCAGCGAGGCAGTGGTGGCAGTGGCAGTGGCAGTGGCGGCAGTGGCAGCCGTAGTCGTCGTCGTCGTCGTAGCAACCATCACCGGCTTGGGTACTGGTTTTGGGATGCCCCCGCTGCCGCCGCCACCCTCTCCTCCCGTACTCTCGACGATCGCATCGACGTCCGGCCGCAGCTCCGGCAACGCCGACCGGATCTGGCCTGCCAGCACGTCGCGGAATTGGCCAAAGGCGGCGCGCTTGCCGGCGCGCAGCTGGTTGGTGCGGCGGACGAGCTCGACGAATTCGCGCGTGTAAATGTCCGGGTTGCGGCCAGCCTCGACGTACTGGAGCAGGTCGCGGGGTACGGACGGCAGCGGCTGGCCGCTGGACGCGCTGCCGCTGGCTGCCGTGTGGGCGACGCCCTGCAGCGCCTTGGAGAGCACGTGGACTTCGGCGACGAGGGCGTCGAGTGTGGTGTGCGGGCCGGCCGCGTCGTAGGCGCTGGTGTGCAGCATGACATTGTAGAGGGACTGGATGGTATCGCGGATGGCGCCTGGGAGAGAAGCAGGGGCCAAAGAGTCAGCTGGAGAAGTTCATAGAGTTCAAAAAGGTTCAACGCAAAAGGCACAAAGTCAAAGAAACGCACTCTCGGCCTCGGCCGTCGGCGACGGCTCAATCGGCGCCATGATTCTGTTCGTTTGTGTGCTCCCTGACTGGCGTGGCAGAGGAAAAATGCGCTCGAGCTGGGCGCTCGCGAGTGGCCACTGTGGTTGCAGGTCTACGTTGGAGGTTGAGGCTGCAGATGGTTGGCGGACCGCAGATGGAGAAGGCGGATGCTTGTTACCGAAATGGGATTAGCGCGGACAGGCCACAACATCACGTCGATTGCTCGTGTTCAGGCTTGAACCTCATTCACCATGGATTCGTCAATTGCTTGATATTCTCAATAGCAAAACTCCAAAATACAACAAATTATGCCGTCTTTCGCAGCATATCCCATGCATGCGTCATGGTGCCTTTCTTGTCCATATGCTTTCGTGGCCCGACTCCGTTTCCATGAACATACGCGTACAGTTGGCAGAGCTGAAACAAAGACAAAGCAGCCAACGATCAACTGGCTGCCAACTGGCTGCCAACTGGCTGCCAACTGTCTGCCAACTGTCTGTCCTTGCTGTGCTCTGACCAATGCTGAAAAAAGAAACCCTCTCAAAAACAAATGCCTTAAATGCAAGACCAGTCCCAAAACTCCCAAATGATGACCTCTTCTTATCGTGACATCTTACTTTCGGTTCTTTGGTTGCGCCAGGCTGTTCAGCCGGCTCATGCTCATCCCCGACCGCTTCTTCTTCGCCGACCCGGGCGTCGGGAAGATTTTTCTCACCACCTGTCCCGGCTTACCCGGCGTAGTAGCGCGCTTGACAATCAGCTTCAGTCTATTGTCTTCCATCAGTCGCGGAGCCATCAGCGCCTCGCCCTCGGCAACGGGCTCGTTCTTGCGCCGCTTGGCAGCTCGCTCGGCTGCCGCTTCTTCCGCTGCCTCGTCAGCCTCGCTCACGCGGTGTCGCTTCTTGTTGGCAATGCCGTGCGGAATGTTGACCGCCACCGGCTCCGTGTTCTCCTTGTTGGCCCCCTTCGTGGCCACCTTCCTCATGAGGTGGATGGCGCCCGACTTGAAGGTCGGGAAGCCTCCAGGCATCGAAGGAGCCGCCTCGGACGGTGCCGACACCCGCACGTGCCGCACAGTGGCTTGCCCAGGTGACGCACCAAACCCGGCAGCTGGCTTCTCGCCAAAGCTGATCGTCTTGTCGCTGCGGAATGTGAATGTCCCAGGAACCGACGGCGAGTGAGCATTCCCTTCTTCTGCCGACTCCTCATTCTCTTCCTCCTCTTCTTCTTCGTCCTGTGTGTTCGTCTCCGTGGCCTCCAGCAGGAGATGATGCTTCGAAAGATCCGGGTACAAAACAGCCCCAAAGCGGCGACCGCTAGGCGATCCCTGAGCAGTAACGCTTGACGTCATGCAAGGAGCTTGCTGCTCCTCTCCGTGGCTCGAGTCAAGTCTGGCAGTAGAGCCCGACCGAGGAATCAGAGACCGGAAAAGAGACGGCGATTTCTCTGCATACACAGCCCGCTGCGTGGTCGGGGTGAAAGTCACGTGCTTGACCGGCTTCCGGCTGGGCGTCGTGGCAGGCACCACTGGCAACGAAGCCAACGCCTTTTGCACACGAGACGGTGCCGGCGTCTTGGAGAACGAAAGTTTGGGGATCGGGAGCGCACATCTCTTAGCGACGGTGTTTGCCAGTGCATGTCCATGATCCTTGCTGCCTTGTTTGTCCGCATCACCTTCCACGAGCCGAACAGTGGGAGTCGGCTTCGCTTTGTCGGCTGCCGAAGGCGTCTGGTGAATGTTGCCAAACATTGGCTTCTTGAGAGCAGACACCGGCATGCTCGGGGTCTTGGCCCCGACAGGAGTCTTCATACCGACCGACCGAGAAAGCGACGACTTCGTGGGCGTCATAAGAGACGCCATCGCACGAGAACGAGCGATGCCAGTCTTGCGGGATGGTGTCGCCGAGCCAAAAGCCGCTGCTGGCCGCGGCAAGGAACTTCCATCGCGGGAAATGGGTCGGCCGCTGGACGTGTCGTCGCCCTGGTTCTGCTTCATGCGCTTGGCAGTCGACACGGGCTCCCGATCCTCACTAATCTTGCGTGCGGAAGCAGTCACTGTCTTGTCCTCTTCTTTGCGGCTCGTGAGCGAGGCAAACAGCCGCTTCACCGTCGACGGCGAGTGGTTGTGAAGCTGGGACTGCGAATGGGGCTGGGACTGAGCCTTGACCGAAGCCGGGGCTGGAGTCTGAACCGGAGCCGGAGCCGGCGTCTTCTTGGGTGTCTCGTCCAGGAGACTAGCCTTGGACTGGGTTCGCTTGAGGCCACGCTTGCCGGTCGAAGCAGCAGCAGTGGTGGGCGTCGCTGTCTTGACAGGCGAGAGGCGGCCCGGATCAGCCCGGAAGGCCGACGGATGGTTGGCAATAGAGTCCATCTTCTCAAACTCGGCCATGTGAGCGGCGCTGAAGCGTCCAGATCGGCCCTTGGGCCTCGCAATGCGTCTACCGTTGGCCTCAGCTTCGGCCTTGGCCCGTTCCTCTGCACGCTCGACCTCCAGATCAGCCCGAATCATGGTTGTCTTCTCACGCAGCTCCTCCATCATCTGACGAGCTTCCTGGCTCAGGCCAGCCGTGACAGGCGTGGTAGCACCGGGCTCGCCATTGCGAGTGTAGCGGAAGGTAAAAGACGAAGAAGGCGGTGCCGCAGCAGAGCCGACTTTGGAGGGCGTGGCCTGCAACATGGCGGCCGTTGCCTCAGCCGAGTCTTCGACATCGTGTTGTACCTTGGCGGCACTCTTGCGGACACTATCCCGACGAGCAGAGGGAATATCGCCAAAGCCTAGACGCACAGCGGAGGACGGTGGCACCAAAGACACGTGTGTTTTGCTGGGGTGCATCTCTGAATTGGAGGGTTTCGCGGGCGAAGAGCTGGCCGGCGTACGGGGAATGGCGACATGAGGATCAGCAGCAGTGGCTGTTCGCGGCAGATCGTCCACGGGCTCGTCACGCTCGATGAGCGAGCCGAGGTTCGCGGGAGGCAATGCTCCATGTGCCTGCTGAGACGGTGTGTCAACAAGAGCGGACCATTTTTTGGGCAGTGTTGTGCATTCGAGAAACTTACCTTGGAAGCACTGGCAATGCGAGCCGATCGACGCCTAGTCATGGGCGGCATGTTGGCTGCTTGGTGAACGAGGTACGACGTGTGGTTTTGCGTTTCGTGTTTCGTGTGCTTTGTGCTTTGTTTTTCGTCTTTTCGTGATGTTGCAAAGAAAGTAAACAAAGGGCAGAGCTGCTGCCTGGCAGCTTAAGAGAGAATGATGTCAGGTGCAGGGTGGTGTCAGCAGCAAGGGCAGGAGATCTTGGATGACGGAGCACGCGCCAGTGACAGCTGTTGATGGAATTCCTTAGTATTCGCTACTATTCTCTTGTCTGGCGGAGCAAAGAATGGAACAAGGAGAGAGCACGCGTAGGCGACAAATCTTGTTGAGTGGGTTTGTTTACATTTGGAGTGGTCCGAGCTTCTGTGCTACTGCTAGCAGTAGCAACAAAGGACGGTGCGAGATTACGGAGTGGAAGTGGACACGGTCAAGAGGCACTGTACGTGTAGGGGGGAGCTGGAAAAGGTATTTCTCCGTTCCGTCGGCATTTATGCCTCAGGAATCAAGACATAAAGACCTCATGGGTTGGAAAGCATGCCCATCATGAGACGAGGATGGCGAAAATGGTAGGCATCTTCGATTTTGCCTGCACAACGTGATCTAACCTCGGATGGTGTCTGCATCTGAGCAAAAAAAAAAAAAAAGGTCAGGGATGTCGAATTCGTACTTGTACCCCGTACTCGTAGTCGCACTCGTACGTCGCACTCCGCTCGGCCAGAGTGGACCGGCATTGTGCAGAATAAACGTGAGTGAGTTGCCGACGTGTGTTGTTTCTGGGATGCCTGCTTCTTAAACAACCCGTTCTCTCCCCTGTTCCTGCGTCCATGCGAGGCAAGACAACGCGTCAGCGAGAATGGGAATGGTTGGCTTCTGGCCTGAGCGCCGTCTTACGCTAGAATTCTTCCAGAAGGTTGCAGCGGTTTCGTATCTTATTTCCTGTTCGGCATAGCTGATGGTCTACGGAGAAACACAGACTAGCCACTCGTACCAAGCTCGTACGAGGTAGTGCACTTTCGTATTCCATTGCCTCTTTCTGTCGTCTGCTGCACTGTTCGCCGGCAGACCAGGCTGTGTAGCCTACTGGGGATGCAACGCTATCTTTGTCTAGTGGCAGGAGACGACGATCCGCAAGAGCGTTGCAGTCGGCTGGCCAGGCATCTGCTGATGCTGATGAAGAGTACGGTGAGGAGGTATCTACTCGATTCGAGTCTTCGTACCCATACCCATACTCGCACTCGTCCTCGTCCTCGTACTCGTACTCCGCCTACAGGGCCAGGACGTGTAACAGTTGAACAGCTGTCCATTGTTGGTCTTGTCGAGAAAGCCCTGTCGGACTCCTCCGACACCAAAAAGCTCGGACGCAGTTATAGCGCCAAGAAGCACGCCGTACTTTAGCGCTACCCCTCGTCACCAAATGGCTCAGGTGACGCGAAAAATCCCTGTCTTTCTTTGATTTGCAGCGAGAAAATTTTCCACGGCCGAAGATCGGCCCCCCCGGCCCTTGTGGCGCACTACGGAGCAAGAGCCTGCCATTGTCAGACCGAACGACCCTGTTCAGATGCTGGTCTGCGGGATGTTGACCTGCCAGGGCTCATGCGATGTTGCGAGGACGTCGCGCAACAGACCAAGAAATGGTGAATCTTGCTCAAAAGACCGCCCGATTTCGGCAGCATGGACAAAGAACTGGAAGAACAGTACAGGGTACGGAGTACTTGTAGACTGGTACGAGTATATAGTACGAGTAGTGGAAAGAATGGTAGAATTGGTAGAACACCAGCCTGGCTGACGGTGGATCTTGGGGGGTTTCGAGTTTTTTAGGGACAAAATTTTTGAATAGTTTTACACGGTGCCAGGAACGAGTGCGAGTGCGAGCTGACAAAATGACAAAACAACCTGAAATAAAAGAGTGCGAAGCTACGCCGACTCATAGGACGGTAGAACGGTAGACGTACGGAGGAGACGCGTATGAAAAGTCGGATCGTTGCCAGAGAAGGAACGACCGGGATTGCAGGGCGGTGGACCACACCCACCGTGCAGGGAAGGAGCGGGGACAACGGCGACTGGCTGGCTGGGGCAGGTCTGGCTGTTGCTCCTTTTTAGGTGGCATGGACAATTCGCGATGAGGGTGGGCAAAGGTGGAGGTGGGAGGAAAGGGCGAAAAAAAGAGGAAAGGGCGTCCCTGCTTCTCATTTTTTTAATTTTTTATTTAAACCTTTTTTTTTTCGCAGAGAGCGCCCCCAAAACCCCTCCACGCCCCAGGTCAATTTATTTGACAGCTGGTTTCCCCCCCAAACTTATTCACATTACATAAAACCAACTCCGTTCTTCTTTTTTTTGCTCACACACACCCTGTCATTGCGTTTTCTGTTATCTTTCAAAACTCGTTGGCCAAAGACTCAGCACCGCGATCGACGTTGCTCTGATATCCCCCTGCCCGACGCGGCTCTGCTATTCCCATTACACATCGCTTCCCCCTGGGCTTGTCAACCTACCTTATCTCACTCTTCTGGGTTATCTCTGGGGGCCCTTTTTTTCCCACACAGCCATTCCCAGGCTATCGGGTCTTTGCTATTTTCTATTTTCTAGCTTTGCCTTTCTGAGGTCCAGTCGTCTTGACTGTCTTGTTCCGATTGGCTCTGTCGTGCAAAAAGGAAGCAGTTGCTGCGGCCGCCATACCGCAGAATCTAGATTCTCGCTGGTGGAGGACAAAAGAGACTTTGTACTCCCTGTGGCCCTGTAGAAAGCCGGGCCGGCGACGACGGTGACAGCAACTACACGCAACTAGCAGCTACAAGCAGCTACAAGCAGCTACAAGCAACTTCAAGCAACTGCAAGCGAGGTGTGTTGCCTGGACCGCTAATTGGAGACAACACTGTCTCTCTCCTCACTTCTCGGCATCTTCTTCATCGATAAGGCAGAGAAGAGACCCACTCTCATACCGATCTACACAACTCGTCAGGACGTCACAAACTCCTAATTCCCTCGCCAATCTTATAATATTGATTTGTCCTTTGTGCTGCCACCTCTCACCTGCATCCACCTTGCATCCCGTCTCACAGCCTCAGCCACCGCCTTCAGCTTTCTCTCTTTTTTGTCTTTTCTCGGCCCCCAATCCCTCTTCCACTCCCCTGCTCGAGGCATCTGCCGCCTGCCGGCTGACCGCCTTGAACATTCCATCATAAATATGGCAGATATCATGACCATGGAGAAGGGCGAAGATATCAAGCACGACTCCGATGAGTCCTTGGAGTCCGGTGACGAGGGCGGCCCTATTCCTACTGCCAACAACCACACGGCAGCCAATGCTCCAGACGGCCAACCCGTCAAGCGGAAGGGCGGCCGCAAGCCGGTACGTTTTTGCTCACGGCCCACCGCCCATTGGCCATTCACCATGGACATGCACAAGCTGATCCATCGTCCCAGATCTATGCCACCTCGGAGGAGCGTAAGCAGCGGAACCGCCAAGCACAGGCGGCTTTCCGTGAGCGTCGCACCGAATATATTAAGCAGCTCGAAGAGACCATCCGGGTACACGAGCAGAATTTGCACAACCTGCAGACTGCCCACCGGCATGCGGCCGACGAGTGTCTAATGCTCCGGTATAAGAACTCGCTACTCGAGCGCATCCTGCTTGAGAAAGGTGGGCTACCCCCTGTGTACCACCTGCCTTCCTAGTCAAGCCTCGGCTATTAACACACCTCCCAGGCATCGATGTACAGGCAGAGCTTCGTGCCAAGACTGGAAGCCCCAATCTTGGTCCGACTCACATGCCCCAAAACCTGGTCCAGCCGCCACCCATTCCCCGGGCCATTCTAAACCGGCACCATGCCCGCAGATCCAATTCCAGCATCGCACCGAAGCTCGAACCCGGTGTCAACTCCCTGCCAGGCCATCCCACCCCCACGTCTGTTGTGACGTCTCCCAAGAGCCGGCCCACGCCTTCGTCACACTCGGCATCGCCCACGGCCTCCACTTCGGCATATGGCGCTTCCCCGGCTTCCACCAACGATCCATCGTCGTGCATCCGGCCCGTTCTTGCTGCGCCGCCCACACAGTCTCTCCCTCATGTACATCAAGTCCAGCAGGCACCGCCACCAGGCTTGGCAGCCATGAAGGCAAGTCAAATGGCTAGTCTCACGGGAATGATGGGACCCATGCAGCCGCGAACGATGCAGCAGCAACAGCAACAACAGCAGCAGCGCCAGCAACAGCAGCAGCGCCAGCAGGCACAGCAGAATATGCAACAACAGCGCCAGCAACAGGCTTTGCAACACCAACAACACCAGACACAGCTACCCCCACCACAGCCCGTCACGCCGCGGTCCACAGGCGTGGGTCCGACTGCGTATTATCCGGTTCCATCTTTCCAGAACCACATTGAACAGCTGGGCAAGTTGACCCCTACCCTTTGCAATTCCCCCTTCCGAATAGAACTCTGTCGTCCTAGACTCATCATGTGTTTATAGAACAGGAATATGACGCCGTTGACGATATGATTGAGGATCCGACCGAAAATCCCGACACTCCCTCCGGCCCTTATCCGAGCCACGCGTTTTCGACCGGACCCCCGCCGTTGAGTCTCGCCAGCCCCGCTACGAGCGCCCCGCCCTCATCGACTTCCTCCGTCATGGGCGGTCAGAATGGCTATCCCTCCATGACACAGCTTCTCGACCCGGCCCTGGACTGGGATCCCTTCGGTCTCAGTGCGAGCATGCAGTTCCCCACCCAATTCTCGTTCGATACGAGCAACACGAGATGAACGGATACTGCAAAGCCCGCCTGGATCTTTCTCCATCCTTGGAGATACATCAGATTTCGCGTGACTACACTTGTCACGTACAAAAAGGGACCCTGCATAGAGCATTCCCTGTTCATTTCCATGGCCATCGGCGCATAAGCACCTATGCGCACAGCACATATCATGCACCTTACCCACACATACATACACACACATACACGCACACACACTCATATACACGCACGCACACATTACATTTGCATGATGGTTTCCTGCATTTTATGATACCCCCCAATTTGTTTTCCCTTGCTCCACGTCCGTCTCCCCTTTTATTTTTTTGCTTTTGCTTCCTTAGACTATGGGATAGCAGGCATTGTTGTTAAGGGTTTTTTATCAGGGTTCAATGGATGCATGACGTCTAGCATTTTGCATTTTGAATGTATACGATGGCTAGCCATCAAATGCTAGCCTGGATGAGACACACGGAGCTTTGGGATTGGAAACAGGTCACAGACGGGTGGGCAAAAGTTTTTTCTTTTCTTTCTATTTTCTCTGGATTGGGCATGCATGGCGAAAAAAAAACACTGCGAGTGAAACCCGCAAGGAAAGAGTCATCTTTTTATGTGCACACCGTGTTTTTTGGAAAGGCAGCAAAGAAAGGCCGATATCAAAGAAACGGTTGGAGCCATCATTCACTCCAGCCTGCAAAAAAAAAGAAGCAAATCCAAACGACCAAAGGAAAGGGCAACAAAACAACAGAAGGATGAGGACGAACCGAGGCAGGCGGCGGTCATCATTACGAAATCAGGCAGCCAGGCCAGTTCCGATGACCGCCGATACGGCTGTGCCAAAAGAATCTCTCGGGACACGTGTCGAACCTGGCCAACGTTTGTTTGCTCTTCTGGTTTTGCTTTTCCAAAGGTCTTTCTTTTTCTGTCCCTCTTTCACTTTTTTTCCACTCTTTCTTCTTCTTCCCCGTGTGGTGTGTGTATGGCTGGTGATGTCACTGTTCCTGTTGGGCGGGCCTCTCTGTATGCGTACGGAGAGTAGACCCGCCTGCGTGTGTTTATGTGTGTGTACCTGTGTGTGTACCTGTGTGTGTGTGTGTGCATGGGGTGTGTGTGTGTGTGTACGGAGTATGCGTGGACACGTGCGTGTTAGTGTCGTCGCATTCCGGTGGCCATGTGCAATGAATGGGGCAGGCAGGCGCATGCTTGCTCTTTATGCACTGGTCCCATTATACGGTAAGTTTTCAGGTAGGTTTGTGCAGGGTTTAAAACTCTATTTTTTTTTGGTTCTTTGTCGAAATGGCCTGAGGTCATTATGAATTTAGTATACTACAGAAGCAATATACAATAGCAATCCGCATGAACAGGAGTGCAGAATGCATCCGTGAACGTAGTACATGTTGTAGTATGGGGATTGCCAAGGCACTCCTATGGCGACGCTATTACGTACAAGCCGGCCAATCCCCAGGCTGGATCGGCTATGAACATGCCAAGGTCTGGGGGGCGGAGGCATACGAGCTGGCATGGAAGCTGACATGCTGGAATGCTACTAATACGACGGTGGGAATAGACGGGCTAAGGAGGAATCGTTCGTTTGTATTTCGTGTTTTCAATAGTTTCTCTTCCGAAAACGGCGCGGCCAAGCGAAGGGGTGTAAGGCTGAGGCTGTTGGAATGGCGCCGGCCCAACCTCTGGGAGAGCCCGCGACGACGATCTCCGCGGGAGTGGTTTGTCTCACATGTTGGTTTTTTAGGGAGACTGTCATGGTAACCAATTTCCTCAGATGCCACAGGGTGCTCTGCGTTCCGTTTTCAAACATGAATTATTCGTAGCTATTCAGCTGTCTTTCCGCGAGGCTGTCTTAGCATGTTGATTCTTGCATGCAGTGGTTATGGGATAAAATGGCATCTGCGTGCAATTGATTTTCTGCGTGCGTCGCTGTCTTAGACGACTTCTGGATACATAGGCATTCACTGCAAACAATACATTGTTTTATTTGATGTTTTCTTTCATATAGCATCGACAGCCTTGTTTCTACTCACTATACTGTCAACTTGATCATAGAGTTCGTGATAAAACAGATGCAGTGAACAGTCGTCATATTTTAATCACTTATATATAAACATTTACAACAAATCCAATATTTCTTCTTCTTCTTCATCATACTCATTTCTGGCTCCATCCAGCATCAACGAAGCATAAACATCAAAACAACAGCACCATTTGAACCTCCCTCCCTTTACCTTGTCACTGCCTGAAGCCAGCCGCCTATTTAAACAACTCTTCTCGGCAGCAAGCTCTACACAAATTCATACCCTTCCATGCAGACCATGGAGGACAACAGGGGCTGCGAGTTTATTGTGAGAATATCGACCAAGCACACAGCACCTTACCTCCCAGAAACACATCCGGACGTGTTCGAATGCATAGATAACACAGACGTCGACTCTGACACCGAGGATGATTGCTACTCCATAATCTCTCACCACGACGTATTCAGTGATGCGGAAACAAAATTTCTGTCAACATCACGTAAACACCTTTGGACAGAGACCAGAAACACGCCGGCCGAACAGAAGATGAGAACAGGCAGGGGAGCCAGCCCGACATATTTGGGGGCCTTGTTTTACCACCACATGGCCGGCTGTGCAAGACCATTCAAGAGCATCCCGTGGCACAGGAGGAATAAAGGAAGCACAAGGGAAGCCAGGACAGAGAGCTTACAGCATCCCGTCATTTCGAACTTGTCGAAAGCTTCTGTGACTGGTACGTCTCTCTACTCTTCAATGATTCGGACTTTGCTGACAATCATCAAGACAGTGATTCATGGGTCATGGTGGCCTATCCTGATGGCGTACTGCCACGCAAGCTGCGAGATGGGCTTCTGTCACTCGAGTGGAACGATCTCACACAGTCTATGGATTCTTACGTGCGTGGGACGTACTGAGTTGGACGGGCTGCACGCCATGCAGGCTGACTAGCTGACTAGCTGACTACCCAGGGGCAGGGGAGGATGGGCAGGATAGGACGGAAGATCGGAGACACGTCATATCTGGGGATGGGACATTGTGGGACGTGCTGGACACGCATGAACACATGCATGGCGATCGGAGCTGAGCTGTACAGAGGATTTGTATGCGTACCTCGTGAGGGAGTGTAATTCTTGCCGACTACTGGACAGGAACGGAGCAGATCAGACGTCTGGGCACTCCATTTTCAGGGATATAGTCGGCAGGACACAATTGTATGATAATCATATGCAAAAGCAGAGACAGACGTGGAGGTCGAGCCGCACGAGGGCGTCCATGTCGTCCAATACATCACGTGATAATCTAGATAGTGCGAGAAAGAAATATTGCACGGTAATTACTGTACAAGCCCTAATGCAAAAAATAACCCCATTTTTTGTGGGGTTATCACGAAGACGATGAGAAAGACAAAAGCAGATTTGCGACACACTGTATACATGGCTGGCTAACAAAGCAAGCAGCTTTGCAGTTTGTCTCTGGAAAGACTGCATGAATGGGTCAGACAGGAGCCCTCGAGAGGCTCTGCATCTGCTGCCTTTGACGCACAAACTCGTAGGCTGTTGTGTCGACAGCATGGCCACTGAACAAATAAATGTTGCCGACACACCAGACCAGGATGGTTGAAAACCGAGCACGAACGGCTTAAGAAACCACAAAAGCGCTGTATTCGTAGTCAGGCATTTTTTGTATTTTCTGTATTTTCTGTATTTTCTGTATTTTCTGTATTTTCTGTTAATTTTTGTTAATTTTTCCCGCTGCCCTCGCGCCTCTAGCCAGGCTAGATACGCCTCGAGGTATCAATGAGGGGAAATTGCGCGTAGCTGCTACGAAAACGGAACATGTGCGCCTAGCAATTTTCGACTTAATAATTTTTTTTTCTGGTTTGGTTGGTCCATTGTGCCCATTTTCTTCATTTTGCTGCCCCCCCCCCCCTTCACTCCGTCCCTCTCCCCTCGCCTTGCCTCTCTGTTTGCAACATCCTGCATCTGCAATCCTGCAAACCAGCCGAAAACATTGCTGCCCTAGACACTTCGCCTTCTTGAAAGGCGAATAGGCCCCTGGCGACACGATGTCTGTCGCGTCCAAGGTTCGTATTACTGATTCTTCTCATTTTTGTGTGCTGGTCATCCCCCCGTTTCTCCATTTTCCTTCGCGAATCGCATTCAGCATCCCGCCACAGCCCCCCCTCCCCCCTCTCCATTGCGCGCGATCTTCCGTTGTCAACCAATCTGCTGCGCCATCGAGGGCATCACACACCGTTCCCCTGGCTACACCGTTGTCTTGTTCGCGGGGTTTCAGCCCAGATAACGATGGACGATGGCGTGCACCGGCGAGGGAGCGAAGAATTTCAGCCATTGCTGGGGATATGTTGGCTAACCTTTGATCTCTCCAGAACCCGTTTGACCTCCTCGGTAAGCCAAGTTTCATGCTACCTCGGCTTTAGCTGCTGGCCCGAAGCTCTCCCCTCCTCGGGTCTGCCAGTCACGAGAGTCGAGGGAAACGAGCATGCGAAAAAAGAAGAGAAGAGAAAAAAGAAGAGAAGAGAAAAAAGAAGAAGAAAAGAGAAAAAGAGAAAAAGCCTCTTGTCTTGTCCATCAAGATATTGGTAGGCTTAGGTCATAACAACAGTTGGCTAACCAAACGATTCAGGTAACGAGGATGGTGACGTGGACGCTGCTCCCGCAAAGGCTCCCGTCCGGAACGCAAAGGATGCCAAGCCTCAAGCTGCTCCCCGGCGCGCAGGCGGCAACGAAGCCGGTAGGTTTTTTTCTTTTTTTTTTTTTTTTTTTTTCCTTTTTCCTTGGTTCACAATAGACTAACCCGACAGCTTACCGTGACCGCAACGTTGGCAGCGACCGCAACCGGGTGAAGCCCACCGACGAGGCTCCCCGTCCCTCCCGCGGCGGTGGCCGTGGTGGCCAGGGTGCCCGCGTCCACGGTGGTAAGTCTAGACCGTTCTCTCTTGCTGTAGAGCTTCTTCTGACTCAATAGGCCGTGGTGCTCGCTATTCCCGCGACCGTGATGACCGGCACTCCAAGGGCCTGCCTGGGTATGTACCATATGTCTGGTTTTTGTTTTCTTTTATTAACAATTCGTTCCAGTGCTTCCGAGAAGCGCGCCGGCGGCGACATCGAGGGCGAACTCGAGAAGCGAGATGAGGAGGCCGGCGAGGCCATTGCTAAGACCGAGGAGCGCGCCGCTGCTGCCGAGGAGGCTGTTGAGATTGAGGAGCCTGAGGAGAAGCAGCTGACCCTCGACGACTACATTGCCCAGCAGGCTGAGAAGAAGCTGGTTCTCGGCGAGACCCTTGCCGTGCGCCAAGCCAACGAAGGCTCCAAGCTCAACAAGCAGTGGGCCAGCGCCAAGGCCCTCGTCAAGGACGATGAGGACGCCTTCATTGCCGGCTCTGGCGGCAAGGCCAAGCGCGAACGCGAACGCAAGGTCAAGCAGGTCCTCGAGATTGACCAGCGCTACATCGAGCCCGACCGGCCTCATGGCGGTGCCCGTGGCGGTGCCCGTGGCGGCCGTGGCGGCCGTGGCGGCGAGCGCGGTGGCGACTCTTTCCGTGGTGGCCGTGGCGGTGACCGCGGTGACCGCGGCGAGTTCCGTGGCCGTGGTGGCCCCCGTGGCGGCGGCCGTGGCCGTGGCGAGCCCCGTGGCGCATTCCGCGGTGGTCCTCCTCGTGGCGGTGCCCCTCGCGGCGGCGCTGAGCTCAACCCCAAGGATGAGAGCGCCTTCCCCAGCCTCGGCAGCAACTAAACAGACGCTGTCCGACGGCTTGTCGTTTCTGAACTCTCTTGGCGACAGGTCGAACACAAACAAAACATGGAGGTTCTGCAGGAGGGGTTTCTAAGGCGTGTCTGGAAATCCTGAGAAGGGAAAAGAAGGAAAAAAAAGGACGGTTGCTCATCCAGACATGCACGCACACACAAAAAAAAAAAAGAACAAAAATTTTTTCTCTCTCTTTTGTTTCATGTCTCTTTTTTCTCCGGGCCATTTACTTGTAAAGACACGGCATGCCAAGGCTGTTGTGCTCGAGGGGGGGCAATGCCGAACTCTTTCAACGGGAGGACAGTGGGAAGGAAGTCGGGATACGCGGTGGTGATGGTGCTTTGTGACTACACACACACTCACACAAAAAAAGGTCCGTTTTTTATATTGAAAGTGGTCTCGGGGTCCTTGTCATTTGGTTTGCGGTTCAGAAGAAAAGGTGTAGCCTGATACAGGAATGGTGATCTTTTCTTTGCCTGTGTGCATTCGTAGAGAAGTTATCCGAGTTTCTGAATTCATGTAAAAGCTACACAAAAAGATGTTATGTTCAATCTGAAAACTTGCCAATCCGCACATGAATATCAAAACGTATAAATACAATCCACCGCTATGAATATCGTCACACGCCCAGCCTCGCCTACTTAAATTCGAATATGCCCCCGTTTCCACAACCGCTGGATGGCTCCTCCGGCATCGATGCTCACACTGGCCACCAACAGAAGCATATTGAACAGAGCCATCAGGTAAAAGGGCGCCGCCGTCGACCACTTGTCGAACAGGTAGCCTCCCAGCTTGGTCAGGAGCAGAATGGCCGCACCGCCGCACCACGAGTAGACACCGGCAATGGAGCCCTTGAGCCGGATGCGCGAGGCTGCTGCCGGCCCCTGACCGCCCTCGGACGATGCCAGCAGAGGGGCATCTTCAGGAGCGTCCGCGTCGGCACTGAGTACACCGTCATTCTCGACGGTCGACGACACCGGCGGCCCATCGACAGCCAGAACACCCTTTCCGAGCGACCCCAGACTGCACACAATGGCGCCGATCTGGCTGATGCCAATGAGTGTGGCGGCCAGGAAAACCACGGGCGAGCCGCCACGGCCGGCCTCATCCTTGAACTCGGGACTCGGCAGCAACGCAAAAATAAAGTAGCCCACAATGCCAAAGACAGTGGCCACGACAATGGGCACATTGACGTAGTTGCCGCCGCGGCCACTGCGGCGCCGGCTCGACAGGTAGCCAAACAGCGGCGCACAAAGCAGGCCCATCAGCTGGGCGACGCCTGTCAGGATGGACGCCAACACGTAGGCGGCACGGCACTCCTCCTTGAGCTCGGGCGACGAGTCGTGCGGCGAGCCCTGGCAGAAGCCGTTGCGGATGAAAAAGGCATTGACAAAGAGCGGCACAAACAGCGAGATGGCCACGGAGGACGCCCGCGCCACGAAACCGCCCAGGTAGCCGAGGGCAATGTCGGAATCGGTGAAGCCGAGCTGGACGGAGTCGCGCATGAGACGCCAGTACGGCACGGGAGCCGGAGTAGAAACAGAGACAACAGCCGGAGTAGACGTCGGCTCCACAGGTTCTGAAGTTTCTATCCCATCAGCCGGGCCACTGCCGCCCTGCGAAAGGATCTCGTCGATACTGATCAGCTCATCGCGGGGCCCAGCAGCTGCGACAGAAGCAGGAGAGACGGACAAGGGAGATGCAGTGGCAGCTGCAGGCACAGGCCGTCCCAGCAGCATGCGCCAGCCCTTGCCCTCTTCGCCGCGCAGGCCGCGGAGACCAAAAAAGACAAAGACGGCTACGAAGACGGCGACGACAGCAACAACGTAGAAGCTGCGGGCGACGGCCTCGGCCATGGTGACGCCGTCGATGCGGCCGAACTGTGCGGGCAGCGGCAGAAACAGCGACAGGGCCACGAGAGCACCGCAGCCGGTGAACAGCCCGACAAAGCCGGCCAGCTTTCCGGGTTTGCTCACATCTTGGCTACTGCCGGTGCTGTTCTGACCATGCTCGACATCGTCCTCCTCCTGGACGTCGTCCATGCCGTTGCCATTGCCGTAGCCCCAGCTGCGACGAGCAGAACGGGCCGGGCTGCCACGGTCCCGCAGCTGACTCTCGGCAAAGCGCTCGGGCGTGATGGTCAGCTGGGACTCGATCGAGAGCGAGCTGTGACGGGGGTTGCGGGTGGACTTGGGCGGACCATTGGCCGGGACGTCATCGTTGCGGCTGGACGCGGACTCGTCGGTGAGTACCGGCAGGATGGCCGTGACCATGGTGGCCCTGGACGGTCAGTACTGGAGATTGTGTCGAAACAAGTTACTTACGCAGCCGTGGCGCCAATGGCAAAGAGAATGCGAGCCAGCAGCAGCTGAGGGTAGACATTGACGGCCTGGACCGACAAGACGAGAGCCAGAGCAATGACGGCATAGCCAAGGACGGCGACGAGCCGGACGCCGAGACGGTCCGAGACCAGACCCCATGCCGGACAGGCGACGAGGGCGACGAGCTCGTCGACGAAGCCAAGGGTACCGACAATGTCGCCGACGCCGGTCTTGACGCCAATGCGGTCCGTAATGACAAAGGAAATGCTGCTGTTGAGGAAGACGAGGAAAGAGATGGAGAAGAGAGAGATGCCGAGCAGGTAGGTCAGTGCCTGCAGCGGTGTCGTGGACCGCGCGAACGGCAGACGCCGCATGATAGAGGCCATGGCAGAGGAGAGCAGGAAGTGATATAAAACCGCAAGGGAGATGACGAAAAAAACGAAAAACGAAAAACGCAAAAACAAAACGAAAAAAAAATCACCGAAAAACGAAAAACGAAAACGCAGTCGGCCAATAGACGCCTGTGCGATGTTAGACTGTGAACAAGTCACCAGATGACAAAAGGACAGAAAAAAAGTGCTTGTGTGCCCTTGTGCCGAGCAAAGGGAGGAGATGTACGTGCCAACGCGCGAGAGAGACGAGGTTCGTATGGTCTGAGACAGCAAGGGCCACGGACTCTCGGAAAACAATTATTACGAGGGCTGTCGAGTCAGGATGCGCTATCGGAGGTCGCTACAATAGTGTCTGCTAGCGACTATTGCCCCATAAAACCCACTGTACGATCTCTGTGAGCAGTGCTCAAGATTATCAGATTGTAGTTATCTGATCTGCTGCGGTGGAGAGCAAACATGCGTGAAACACGGGCGTGCTCCAGCCTGATACTTGCCCGTGTAGTCAAAGTCTTACGAGAAAACAGCTGTCGGCTGGTCCTGGCTGGCCCTGGCCATGCCCTTCTGCCGTGCCCGGGTGGATTCCTTCCCGCCCGCGCCCGTCCATTGCTGAGTCAGCAATTATATCCAGGGTCGCATCATGACAGAAGTGGCGCATCTGTTTTGGGAAGGCTGGCCGCGTGTACGGAGTGCGGAGTACGGAGAAGTGGGACAGAATAGTAGTAGTTGGTGGTCTGAGAGGACGAGTATTCGACGTTGCACTTGGTCGAACTCGGACCTTGCCTGCAAATACTGAGCATAATCAAGGAAATCCAACTACGGACAGGTCTTTTGAGCCCAGACTTGTTATCCCAGCACTCCACACCTCCCAGAGGTGTATGTATGGCTGAATAAGTCCAAAACTCATACGTCACACTTGAATCTGTGTGGGACAGGACCGGTGAATTTCAAGCAGAGAACTTTGGGAGTAGAACCCAGATACTTGCCATCATAAGATCTTATTAGGCACAGATATAATCTGTACTCCGCAGGGACCTTGCTCCAAGGCTAACACCCACTAATATCGAGGTTCCCTAATTTTATGAATATCATATTTCAGTACACAACATTCCATATGAATTTGTCTAACCATTATGGTCTCGGTAGTCCTCAAGGTTCTTGCATGCTTGGTGGCACCGGGATATCCAGATACCGAATATGAATGGCCAAATTTGAGTGTATCTAACACAAGTTGGTCAACCAGATAATTATGATAATATATTGGAGCACTGAGTTCCTCTGTAAGACGGACATATCACGTGAACAAGAACCAGAAGCTGTCCATGCCTCGCTTTAGCGGTCTAGAATCGTCCAAAGGTATATCCAGACACTAAAACAAGCCACAAACGCGGGGTTCACAGGACGCTTCAGCGGGCATACAGCAGCCGAGGTCGAATTCAGGGCTCTATTTCCGCCTATATTACCACGGGCAGCTTACCTGCTTTGGGGACAGCCTCACCGCTTTGGACTGATAGCCTGATAGCTGTGCCCGCCTATTTTTTTTTTTTTCGCGGAGCCCACCACCGTCCAGTCAGCAACTCGTGACATAAGCCTTACTCGATAAGCCTTGCGTGAACGCGGAAGCGGCCCTGCTTCTTCTCCCCCCCCTCCCCCTCTACCACTTCCTACCTGGCCTCGTGCTCCGCCCACCTCGACAAACATGTCGGCTTCGCTGCCCGGTAGCCGCGAGCTGCCGGCTTCCCAGTATGACCTCACCACGTACTGGGGCCGTGTGCGTCACACGATTGGCATCACGGACCCGCGGACGTTGTTCGTGGGCAGCACAGGGCTGGAGCAGGCCAAGAAAGCTCTGATTTCCTACAAGCAGGGCGAGGTCAAGGAGATGACGCCGGAGCTGTGGCAGGCCAAGAAGATTGTGGACTCGACGCTGCACCCCGACACGGGCGAGCCGGTGCTGCTGCCCTTCCGCATGTCCTGCTTCGTGCTGACCAACCTGGTGGTGACGGCCGGCATGCTGACGCCAGATATGGGAGTGAGTTTATGCCGAGAGCTACACTGTACTCTGTATCACGTACCGCGTATCACGTGCTAACCTTGCAGAATACGGGCACCGTCCTGTGGCAGATCGCCAACCAGTCCGTCAACGTGGCCATCAACAGCGCCAACGCCAACAAGTCGTCGCCGCTGACCTACTCGAAGCTCGCACAGTCCTACTTTGTGGCCGTGGGCGCTTCGTGTTCCGTGGCCGTGGGCCTCAACAGCCTCGTGCCGCGCCTGCGCAACCTGCAGCCGTCTACGCGTCTCGTGCTCGGCCGTCTCGTGCCCTTTGCCGCCGTGGCCACGGCTGGCGCCATCAACGTCTTTCTCATGCGCGGCGAAGAGATGCGGACCGGCATCGATGTGTACCCGGTGGCGGAAGACGGCAAGACGGCGCCGGCGTCGCTGGGCCGCAGCAAGAAGGCGGCAACGATTGCTGTCAGCGAGACGGCGGTGTCGCGCGTGCTCAACAGCTCGCCCATCATGGTGATTCCACCGCTGGTGCTGGTGCGGCTGCAGCGCACCGCATGGCTGCAGCAGCGGCCGCGTCTCACGCTGCCAATCAACCTGGGCCTGATCACGCTGACGAGCTACGTGGTACTGCCACTGGCGCTGGCGGCGTTTCCGCAGCGGCAAAAGATCGCGGCCGACTCGCTGGAACCGGAGTTCCACGGGCGTGGCGGCGCCGGTGGACTGGTGGAGTTTAACCGGGGCATCTAGACTGCAGGACGAGCAAAAGGACGAAAAAAAGTGGAAGAAAGCAGGAACTGGACATGCAAAACACCGGCCAAAAAAAAGAGATATTATGGGGCAAGCGATGAGGGGGGGATTGGATCCCTTCTGTTGGGTTTTGGGGGTCCTCTCCACTGCGACTGGCTGGTTAGAGGAGGAGGAGGAGGAAGAGGAGGAATGGCGTAGGATATGGGATGTGGGATGTGGGACGTGGGACGTGGGACGTGGGACGTGGGACGTGATCGGACAAGAGAGCGAGTACTTTGAGTATATAGGCGTAGTTCCGTAGTGCTGACACAATTAGACGCCAAATCGGACTTGGGGGATGAGAAATTGAATGTGTTTCGTCATGGCGGATGGGTGTTTTTGGACGGGGTGCTAACAGACGGTATTTTTCTTGGATCGACCGTACTACCTGCCTGACTCAGGGACGAGAAAGACGATCGACGACCGGGGGAGTGGTGGTTCATATTAATATGTGCTGGTAGTAATATTGGCGACGCGAACCAGGGCACGAAGCGAGAGAGAGGGCCGTTTCGTTCATTTCAGAAGACAGCAGTGAATAGGGTAATTAGGTGGTGACAGGTGGACGGGTGGTTCAGGTAGTTACAAGTAGTTACAGGTGGTTCAAGTGGTTCAGGTGGTTCAGGTGGTTCAGGTGGACATGGTTATGCTACCACTACAGCGCTACAGGCGAACAGGCACAGGTGAGTGCAGCAGGATTCTCCGCTAATATAGGTGGATGGCGAATGTGGGCTCGGCAATACTCGTAAGGCCGCCGTCCGTAATCCGCACTCCGTGCTCGTATCGCTCTAGGCACGTGGTGGGCAAATGGGTGGCAGGCGGCCGCTTAGAACCGCCCATGGCTGGACGAGAGGGCCAATCGCTGACGTGTGAGCAGGGCCGCTGGGTGCGTGGGATCGGTTGAGAGGTTAAACTCCGTTTGGCGGACGGAGTAGCCTTGTTGGGAAGACGAGGGGGACCCGAGAATGATTAGCCGGCGCTGCCTTCCTGCCGTGGACAGAGGCCATTTTGCGTCTTGGCAGGTGCGTACGAGTACAGAGTACGGAGTCTATATTCTATTACTCATCTGACGCGTCAGTACTTCTGGAGGGGCGAAAGAAGCAAGGACGACGACGCCGAAACTGAGAAATAAGAAACGAAAAATGAAAAACGAAAAAAGAGAGAAACCACAAGCAACTCAAGATGCAGTCGTTCCTTGGAAACCAGTTCGCGTTCGAGTCTCACTTGGAAAGAGACTGCCTGGCTGCAGCTAACGGCACAAGGAACCACTTTTGCGGAGTCGTGGCGTTGACTGGAGTCTCTCCTGGGTGACTACGCCGTGCGTGCGCGCACGGCGAGTGCGAGTGCGAACTTATTACAAGGGAGCCTCGGTGGGAGGAGAACGGAGTACGCAGTACGGAGTAGTTGCGATCACTCATGCACAACCGTCGTACGAAGCACAGTGCGTCAATCGTAAGACACGGATACGGAGACATGGACACGGAGACACGGGGGATTTCTTTTTCTTTTTGCCCAGGGGGAAAGGGGGGAGGGAGGGAAGAAAGAAGCGAAAAATACTCGTATCTTTCAAGTTCTTTGGTAGCGATGCTTGAAAACGCTGGCTCCGTTCCTCGTGCAAATGTGACAGCGTCAGACGGTCCCAGAGCCCAAATTAGCAGGCGAAACGCGCTGTGCTGGTCTCTGTCTAGTGGGGTCGCCAGGGTGATTTAGTGGGAGGGTTTGGCACGAGAACGCCGGGACATTCACGTCTTGTGCAGTGGGCGAATGCATTCACGCTCGTTAGGCAGCAAGTGACATGGCCGTACGAGTACGGAGTACGGAATACGAAGTCCGTACTCGAACTATTTACGAGCACGCTGCACGCGTACTGGCTTGTTCGTTTCAACACCGCTCGACTTTTGGTCCTCTGGCTGGTTTCGAACAGCTGTCTCGTATCTAAGCCATCGTCTGTTGCTATTTTCCACCTGACACAGGGCTCCTTCCAGATTAACTGGGCACAGTGTGTGGTTCGTACGTACTGTGGACAACAGGCCGGCGAAGCATGACGACAAAGCGGCAAACTTGGCCCAGAACTTGGCAGATAGCAATACATTGTACTCCGTGCAAAAAGACAGATCGAAAGACGGAAGACGGAAGACGAAAGACGAAAGACGAAAGACGAAAGACGAAAGGCGTGCACGCAGACGGAAAAGAGAGGTCCCGAACACACACACACACACACACACACACACGCACGCACACACACCAGCCGACGCCAATCGAAAGGCCTGCTGCGTGACGAGATAAGAAGCGACGGCCCAGCTCCGCACAGTCGCTTCTATCAGCACTGTCCTGCACCGTCCGCCTCAGTCGCTCCTTCCCCTCCCCCAGCCAGCCGCCCCCTTCTCCGCCTGCAAATTGGCACAGCGAGACACACACACACGACGACGGCAAACCACGCAGGCCTGCCTGTCTAGGCACTTTCCCTTTCTTCTGCTTCTCTGCTTCTCTGCTTCACTGTCTCTCTATCTCTTTTCCTTTTCTTCCTCTTTTCCTCTTTTCGCCATTTTTGCTCTCGCAGTCCTCTTCACATTTGCATCCTCCTTTTGCCCCTACCCGCATTTCTCTCCTCCTCTGACCCAGAGCTCGCTCTGTCCGCCACTCCCGCCTGTGTCTCCTCCCGTTTTTTCGAGGAATAATCGATTTTCATCACTAAAGAAACAAAGCGAAAATACGCCACACCCCGCCCATATCCGACATTCCTGTGCCCTTATTACTTCACCACAGCTCGGAACTCTTGTTTCTCTGACGCGTCAGAGAAGAAGAGAACAAGGACGAGAAGACGAGAAGACGAGAACAAGAACAAGAACAAGAACAGGACGACAAACCTGGACCCCCCAGTACCGACCCCCCCGGCCTCGACGCCGCACCCTAAAAACAGTACCTAAAGACCGGGTGTCTTGGGGCTTAGGCCGCTAAAACACACTTCCCTGACTGCCAATTCTCGCTGTATTTTTGGCACCCTACAACCACTGGCCACCCCCCCCCCTCCTCCTGCTGGCTCGGGTCGCTTCTCCCATTTCTGCATTTTCTTGCTACTCTTCTCAACTCTCCCTCCTCGTCGCCTCGAGCGTCAATTCACCAGTCCGCGCGTTTGCCTCCTCCAACCATGTCGACACCCACGACAGCAACTGCGACACTTCCTCAATACTCTGGTTTCCGCTCGTTTCCACACCAGCCGTCCTACCTCCAGTCTCTTCCTTCTTCTTACCCCCCCGTCTCAACCACGCAAAACGGAGTCCATCTTCCGCCGCCGGCAGCCATGACCAACGGGGCTGCCGTCTCCAGCCATCCTCGGGCTGTCTATCCCGGTCACAGCAGCCAGCTCGATACCTCCTCCATCAATTCCTCACATTCCCATTACACAACCAGTCGAGACGGCAACGGACCTGCCTCCATACGCACTTCTGTGACCGAAAACTCGACCAACTCGACTACTACAGCCACTACCGCGACCACTACCACGTCCGCTACCACCACCACCACCACCACAACCACCACCGGAGGCATGCCTGTGCTTTCTCACTCTCCTGACAGCACACAACTCTCGCGAAAGAGACGTCGGCCCGGCCCGCCCGACTGGGAAAAATTCTACAAGAACGGCCTGCCTCAGGAAGTCATTGTCATTGAGGATACCCCAGAAGTCGATGACCAGGCCACCTACGTCGGCAGCGCCAGCACTGCACGAAATGGCGCCAACCCGTCGGCCGACGGCTATCGCTGCGACCCTCAGGCTGCCGCTGTTGTCACCAACGGCGAGACGCAGCACATCAACAAGAAACGGAGGCGGCTCGACGAGTCCTTGTCTACCACCAGCACTCTCGTCGCCAGCGGTCGCTACGACCCCGTCTACAACTACACGCAGCCCAGCGGGTCAACCGTATCCAGCGAGCGGAACTCGTATGCAAATGGCGTCGCCACGACTGCCAACACAGCCACGTCGTCGCTCGCCTCGACCCGTGGCCACCATGTCTACGACGTCACCGCAGCCAGCCAAAAACAAAAAAGGAACACCCGCCAGCAGGCTGCCAACGAGTCCAAAAAGAGAGAGGCCGACATCACTGCCATGGGCCTTGCCTTTACGCACTACCGTCCACCGCCTCTCCCCCCTGTGAAGGCTCCCGAGGTGGACGTCAAGGTTATTCATGATGTATGTCTCATTCTTAAACTTTTACTCCTTGGACTCCTTGGGCTCCTTGAATTTCTTGAACTCCCTTGAAACATCCCTTCTGACACATTTAGTCTCGCTACAATAAGAACGTCAAGGTCGACGATGAAGATGGCCATTACATTGTTGTTCCAGATGCCGATTTAACCGACCGATGTATGTTTATCCTTTTATATTTTGTCTTTTTCTTTTGTTTTCTCGTTTTCTCGCTTTCTCGCTCTCTCTTCCATCCTTGTTTTGTCCAATCTACCCCCGTCTTTTTTGCCCCAACAGTTCCTGACTGTCTCCAGACCAATTGGTAAAGCTGCTTGGCCAAGGCACCTTTGGCAAGGTTGTCCAAGCTCGTGACCGTCGCAGCAAGAAGTTGGTTGCCATCAAGATCATCCGGTCTGTGCAAAAGTACCGGGATGCCTCGCGCATAGAACTGCGGGTTCTGGAGACGCTCAAGGCCAACGACCGGGAAAACCGGAACCGCTGCATCCACTTGTTTGAATGCTTCGACTTCCGCGGCCACATTTGCATTGTCATGGACCTCCTAGGACAGAGCATCTTTGATTTCCTCAAGGGAAACAGCTTTGTTCCCTTCCCCAACAGCCAGATCCAGAGCTTTGCACGCCAGCTTTTTACCAGTGTTGCCTGTAAGCCAGAACAGCCTCCGTTTTCTTCCGTCCTCTTTACTCATACTGACATACACAGTTCTGCACGATCTGCAGCTCATCCACACGGACCTGAAGCCCGAGAACATTCTTCTCGTCGACGCCAACTACCAGACCTTTACATACAACCGCAAGATCCCATCGTCATCGACCATTGTCGCCCGCCAGGCCTCACAGCGCAAGGTTCTCCTGGACACTGAGATCCGACTGATCGACTTTGGCTCTGCTACGTTCCAGGATGAATACCATTCTTCGGTCGTATCTACTCGCCACTACCGGGCGCCCGAGATCATCCTGGGTCTCGGCTGGTCGTTTCCTTGCGATATTTGGAGCATTGGCTGTATTCTCGTCGAGTTTTTCACCGGCGATGCCCTCTTCCAGACGCATGATAACCTCGAGCATCTGGCTATGATGGAGGCTGTGTGCGACGGCCGCATTGATTCGACGCTGGTGCAGCAGGTCAACAAGTCTACACGACACGGTGGCAACCCGGCCGCAAAGTGAGTGTTTTTCTGTCTGGGAATCGCATGACACGATGGCTAACCAGGTGACAGGTACTTCAAGAGGGGAAAGCTGAACTACCCGACGGCAGAGACCACGCGAGCCTCGAAGAGATTTGTCAAGGCCATGAAGAGGTTGAATGTACGTGTCGTCTGAACAAAGTGTGAAAGTAGCCTCTTTGCTGACCATATACAGGACATCATTCCCCGCAGCAACAACTTCCTGAAGCAGTTCTTGGATCTGCTCAAGCTCATTTTTGTGTACGACCCCGCCAAACGTATCACGGCCAAGGAAGCCCTGCTGCACCCCTGGTTCCGGGAAGTGGCCCTTCAAGACGATGGCACGGTGGCAGCGAAGATTCGCCAAGAGCGGGCAGCTGCAGCTAGCTAAAGTTAAGCTCTGTCCCGTTGGAGGAATATCGGCCACAGAATCTGTTGGCAATCTACACTATGGGCGTTTGTCAAGGGGAAAAAAAAGGGAAGGGGGGGTTGGGGTTCGCAACTAGCTGCTGTATATCTGGGCATATGCAAGACGACACACGTGGGGTTTTTACATGGGATCACGGTGAACATGAGCATGGCTGCTGCTATGGCAGAGGGCGTATTGAACGGGGTGGGAACAAAGAGGCGAACACTGGTTTTGGTTCTCTTGGCGTTTTTTGTTACCAGTCTCTTTTTTTTTTCTTTTTGCATTATCTTGGTCCAAGTCGTCGTCATCTCTTATACCAACATTTGCTATGCGAAGTGTGCCGACCCGCGGCATTTTCTGGGAGGATGTCTTTTTTGACAACACGGTGGAGTCTCGGATGGACAACGGTCAAGGAAGGGGAAGGGGATTTTGATCATCTTGGCGCAACGGTCAAGCAGGCTACAGGGTCAGGGTCTGGAAGCTGGATGAACCGGCCCACGACGATGAAGACGAATAGAACCTGCATGGAAAAGTGGCCGTCATGCTACATACACCATTCTTGCTTTGTCTTGTGCGATGTCTTTCTCAACATGAAAGGAACCAACCATTCATGCCATTGTTCATGAACAAACGTCATGTTCCCAACTTGTTCACTCAACTTGTTCATCCAGCTTTGTTCGACATTTCTTTCTTGTTCACCCGCTTTGTCTATGTCTATATAAAGGCACCGGGCAGCGCATTTTCCCTCTTTTTTTCATTTGTGATTTCTTCTGCAAATTTCAACAGACTGCTGACACACACATCGACAAAGCCACCATTGTCCATTGTGGGCTCGTGTACATCTCTGCAAACAAGACGACCGATATCCAAACACTCGACCGCCACGACTACCAGAGGTAAGCAAACACTGCAACTGACGATTCCAGCAGAAAAACTCAAGGCACATCTGCCAGCCAACACTCTACTCAACACCCCCTCTCACAATTCCATATCTACACATCCATCCACCTACTATAAAGATGTCTCTCTACGAGATTGCCAACGAGGACCTCGCGGCTTTTGCCCAGATGCTCTCGCTGCCTACCTACAGCATGGAACCCACCAACCTGCCCGACACCGTCCGCCCTTCTGGGAGCTGGCTCGCCTCCCAGGCTATGCTTGTCTCCCAGCTGCCTGAGGGTTTGCTATGTCCCAATTCCCCGCGCAAGTGGGCTCTGCGGGCTTCGCAAATCGCCAAGAAGGTGGCCATGGGCGTGTCCGGGGCGGGTGAGGCGCTGGCCGCCAAAGCCGCCCAGGAAGGTGTCCATATGGAGGCCCACACGCAGTCGCGCAAGGCGCCGACGGTGCTCTGCCCGGCCCATCAGAAGCTGAACCCGACCCTGGTGCGCCAGATGTTCCACTACCTGACACGCGAGGCTGCCGACTGTGCCGACCCGGTGCGTCGCCATGCGCGGCACCGGGAAGAAAAGTCTAGTCACAGCCATGGTCACAGCCATCGGCATCATCACCGCCGCCTCGACGACGGCGGCGATGCCTGCCGGTCGCGTGCTCTGCGTGACTGGGGCAACCGCTTGCTGGGTCTCTGCGCACTCTGGTGCGACCACGAGACGTATGCGGAGCTCGAGCAGGGCACCCTTGGCTGCCGCCGGTCCCGGCGCCGCTTCGGACGTACTCCCCGGTCTATGGGCGTCGCCGTGCGTCGTCTACAGTACCGCCAGCGCATGCCGCACCTCGCGCTTCCGTGTGAGGTGTGCGTGCTGGCGGCTGTGGCGGCGCAGAGCAGCGCGCTCATCGACCTGTACGCATCGATGCTGAGCCGGTTGGCACTGGAAGACTATGGATGGGAGCGTGAGGCGCGTAAGGGACGCCACGTGGACTTGCCGGTGACGCAGCAGAACCCGCACCTCTGGGCCATGCTGCAGGCGTGGATCGACGCCTTTGGTCCCGACGAAGCCGCCGAGATCCGGCAGCGCGGCGAGGCTCTCGCGCGCGACCTGTTTCTCGTGCGGCGCTGCGAGTGGCAACGTCGTCGTCGCCAGGATCAGGAAATGAATGGCCGCCACCATCGGCACATGCACCCGCGGTACCACACGGGCGGCGACTGCAGCGACTGCAGCTGTCCGACGCGCATGGCCACCAAGTATGGACATCGACTGCCGCTACCATTTCTGGCACTGGGCGAGGATTCGTGGCCATGGGCCGACAAGATGGGCGAAGAGGAGTTGATGGAGGAGTTGGGGGCCCAGCAACAACACCCTCAAGGCGACCAATCCTCCCAGAAGCCCATCCTGGCGACCTCTCGGGCGCCCCAGATGACCCATTGCGCGTCGAAGCCTCTGCCGATACCGCCACCCGAAGAACAGGAGCAGGTGCTGACGCAGCTGATGGACGAGATGTTGACGGAGCAGTGGCGCCAGGGGCCGTCGGAGGCGGCTGCCGTGGACGACTCGATCGAGGTGGGCGGCGAGGAGTGGCTGCGGGGCTGGGACAAGGCATACCGGCAGGAGAAGATGTACGAGACGTTTATGCCGATGGCCGGTGTCCCCAAAGGCCAAGACGCATACTATGAGGACGCCACGTTCGAAGCAGCCGTTCCGCAGGAGTCATGGCCGCTGAAGGAGGAGCCGCAAAAACACCGACCGGAAACACACAAGAGCCGACGACCGACGGCGACCCCGACGACCTCCAAGGCCCCGGCCAAGGCTACCTCGAGTGTCTACTCACAAAAGACGAGCAGCACCAAGACGCCGCGACTGGATCGGACGACAAAAGATGCGGCAGGTGCGGCGCGAAACAAGCGGACACCTGTGGCGGAGAAGGCGAGCCGAGAGAGCCGCCGGCCGGTGCCCAAGGAGAGCCACCACTCCTCGACGGCCACGCCGTCGACGCGACATAGTACGCGGCCTTCTCGGACATCCCACTCGGCGACCACGCCAGCGACCTCTTCCGGGTCGCGCGACGGCACGTCAACGGTGACGCCGGATGACTCTATTAGCCGTGTGGCCGAACGCCAACGGTGGGAGGAAGACCGGCGGAGACGAGAAGAGGATCGGCGGAGACGAGAAGAAGAGCGGAAGGAGCGTGAAGTACAGCGCCTGCAACGAGAAGAGCGGCGCCGCGAACGCGAGGAACGTCGGGCCCGCGAAGAACGCCAGGCACGTCAGAGCAAAGGCAAAGGCAAAGAGCCAGAACGCCGGAGCCGGACGGCTGAGTCTAGTGACAAGGCCAAGACCAAAACCAGCAGCAGCCGCCATAGCAGCCGCCCATCGCACCACCAACAGGGGTTGCGGACGGCGTCACGGGTGCCAACTGACGAGACCGGGACGGAGACAACGGAGACAACGGCACGGACCAAGTGGCCGTCGGGTCGTCAGAGTAAGTGTTTTGATTTTTGATTTCGCTTTCATGATTACATAATCATCCATAATACGGAGAAGAAAATACATTTTGGATATACCACCATTTTCTATGCCCATCTATGTGAAGAATGTGAATGCTACTAATTTTTGATTTTGAGGAGAGAACTAACAATCATTTCTCATCGCCTTCGTAGAGTTTCTGCAGCGCCGGCAGAAAGGCGGCAGCGTCGTGGAAGTCGCCCAGCCGCACGCGCATATGGTCAAAGGCCACGAGGACAGGCATTTCCGGGCGTTGGGCCTTGTCACCGTCGCCGTCGCCACCGCCGTTACCATCCTCGCCAAAGACGGGGATCTTGGGATACCGCTGGGAAAAGTGTGTCAGCAGCAGCCGGCGCGCGCCCATCTTGCGGGCCACCTGTAGGGCTTCGCCCATAGTGCTGTGTTTCTTGGCGACGGCCTCGCCGGCGAGCTCGTCGTCAAACGTGCTCTCGTGGATCAGCAGCGTCGTGTTCTGGCCAATGGTGACAAAGTCAGCCGACGGCCGGCAGTCGCCCGAGTAAGCCACACGCAGCGGCGCCTCGCCGTCTTTTTCAGGGGTCCACGTGAACACTGTCGCCAACGCTCCGAAGCAGTGCTCCACGAGACAGGCGTCGATGCGCTGCAGTCCGAACTCGGATGCCTCGGCCGCATCAAAGACGGCCGGCACGCAGATGCGGTCGTACGAGTTGGCCGGCCCGCCGTCAGTGACGTGGTTGTGCAGCTCCACCAGCCGCAGCCGGTCCAGACCAAAGTCCTCAATGTCAGCATACTCGTGCAGCCAGTTAAGCATGTTGGAGCGAGCAGCCACGAGAAGACGCCGTGACGTCTTGGAATTTACGTCCCGCCATGCCCGCAGAACACTCGTCGTCCCCAGATGGTGGTCGGCGTGCAGATGGCTGATCCAGATAGCCCGCAAGTTGCGCAGCTCGTCGGCCAGTCCGTCGGCGCCCAGCAGCCGCCGTAGCGTCCCCAGCGTGTTCTCGCCACAGTCAAACAGGTAACTACCGACACCCGGCACGCGCACCAGCGTCGCCGATACGTTGCGGTACTTGGACGGCATGGCCGAGCCCGTGCCCAGCGGAATAACCTCGGTGTCGGGGCGTGGCAGCACCGCTTCCGCTTTTTCCGAGGACGTACCAACACGTGTACGTGCTGCGTCTGCCAGCTGCTGCACGGCCGGGTCCATCTCGCGCAGTGCCGCTGCAAAGTCGACAAATGGAAACACCTTGCCGTCTTCCTCGAGGACTTGTGGCGCCAGCCGCATGGACCAGCCGGGACGGGCGACCTGGAAGAGTTTGTCATCGCCGCCCGGCACTTCTGGCGGCGTGTTTTCAAACTGCTGCAGCGGGAAACGGTCGGGGTCGATGCGGTGGTGCTGCACCTGGAGCGAGGCGGCCGACGCAAGGGCCAGACGGTTGGCGCAGGCGTCGGTCGAGGCGAGGACGTGGCGAATGGCAGCCTTGCCGCGCATAAACGCTTGCAGACGGGGATTAGCGGCGAGGCCGGGACCGAGGATCCAGAACATGGTGTTGATGCCAGCCAGCAGACGGGCCGAAGACCATTCCGGTCGGGCCAAGAAGGCATCGACATAGGATTCATCGGGCAGGTCGACGACGGCAAAACCGGCACCCTCGACGGTGGCGCCGACAACCATCTCGGGAGTGACGACAGTGTGGCCGTCGGTAGAGACGACACTCTCACCAGCCACCAGACGACGGATGTCGCGCTTGTCGACGCCCAGACGGGCAACCTCGGCCGCATTCACCTTGCCACGGCGTGGATGGTTGCGCACTACATAGCACATCGACTGGTGGGACGGCTGCGTGCGTGGCAGCGCCTCGATCAATGCGCCCGGCCACGGCTGCCGCACGAGAACCGGCATGTCGGGCACGTCGATAGGCACGACGCGGCCATTGGCATCTTTGGTGGTGTCGCCCGGCATTGGGCCCGTATACTTTTGCAAGTGACCTTTGGCATCTTTGACGAAAAGCGTCGCCGGCAGTTTTGCCGTGTGCAGTGTCGTTTCGATGAGGGCGTCGAGGCTCCAGTCCGAGTCGAACATGTGCTGCACGACGGAGTCGACCAGCTGGCGGTCGGCATCGCTGGTCTCGGCCGGTTCTTGTTGTGGACCGTCTGCCTCCACCGGCACATACCACACCATGATGTTGTCGTCACACCAGTCGGGTTCACGCAGGTCGTCAGCTTCCGTCTTGGCCGGGTCCTTGCGGATCTCGTGCGGCCGGATGGGCAGGCCCTTGCGAAAGACGAAGCGCCGGGCCGTCGCCAGCAGCTGCGTGAGATTGCGCCCACCGTGAATGCTGAGGCTGCGGTTGGCAGACACGTCGCCCGGGCCTTCGCCGTGGATCGGGCCTGTCTTCTTCTTCTTGCCCGGCTTCTGGGCCAGCTCGGCAGCAGCGGCACGGGCCGACGAGACCACCTCGGCAACAGTCAGGATCATGCCCAGCAGGCCACCGGCCGTGTGCCAGCCGACAGGACCCGAGACGAAGATCTCCTCGACGCGGCTAAGCGACATTTTTTGCTGCACAAACATGCGCTGGGTGCCTTCGGACACATTGCCAAAGATGTACCGACGGTTGTCGTGATGCAGCAGCAGACACGTGCCAGGGGTATCGGCCGTGGGGGCCGTCAGGACCTGGATAAAGTTGAGCATCGAAGCGACGGGGCGCGGCGGCGGCCGGCGAGCGCGCAGGGCAGAGGTGGCAGCGAGAGCGGCAGCGCGCGGTGAGCGCTCAAAGAGGAGGAAGCGGGGAATGCGTCGGCGGCCGGTGGGGTGGCCGTGGATATGGCTGCGGACGTAGGGATGGGCCGAGACGCGTTCGTTGAAGAGGTCGGACGGCAGATGGGCGCAGCCAAAAGGGGAGGAAGAGGAGGAACTGTTTGGGGGAGGCAGAGGGGAGACGGAGCGGTGTCGAGACGAAGACAATGGATGTGGCTGCGGCTGCGGCTGGTGCTCGGTCGACCTGCGTCTCTTCATGGGGCGCCGGAAAGGAGAAGAGGAAGGAGTAGGAGTCGATTTGAGAAAGACAGTCGAAGTGGACAAGAAAACCACAGACGACAAGGGAAGAATTCGTGCGGGTTGGGTACTCAACGGCCGCAAAAGACGGTTCATCAAGGCAGACGGTTACTGCTGCGGCAGGCCATGGACGAAGGAGAACGGCCGGGAGACAAGCACGGGAGTGTTGTAGAGGTATATTTTCTCTTCATTCTATTTTTATTTTTATTTTTATTTTCTTTTCCCATTCTTCTTTTTCATCCCGCCGTTATCTTATCGCTGTGGCTGACACAGCCACAAGTCAAGCCACAGATGACAGCTGCACGTGGCTACGAGTACGGCCCGCCACAGCTGCAGGCAAGGCTGCCAAGTATGTGATTTAGTGGGGCAGCACCTGCCAATAGCTTCCGGGCGCCTTTTCAGCCTTTGAAGCTTCGCCTCATCTGCTGCTTCGACATGCGCCTCTTTTCCCCAGTCGCCCAGCACACGACCCTCCACGGATACGGATACGAGACCAGGACAGGGCCTCCCCAGCACAGCTCCACCAAACTGGTTGGCCCATAAAGCGCAACTCTGGCTCCTTTCTGGCGGCAGCGTCCGCCACGTCCAAACGACTACTTTCTGTTGTCTTTGCCGTCTTTTCCTTCTCCGTTCCGTCTACGTCTGCGTGACCGCTACGAGCGTTTTCGCCTTGAGATTCTTCCGCGATACCGACAAAAGGCCCACGTCCGGATCTACCGGTTTGTCACGGAGAAAGCGCTGCAGCAGCAACGGCAGCAACGGCAGCGCCGGGTCACCACTATGGAAGGCGGCTCGCGTCGGCGGCGTCTGGCGGCCATGGCCGGCACGGTATACCGAGTCGGTGTGGCGGCGGCCAGCGAGATCCGCGAGCAGTACAACAACAGCGGGTGGGCAGACAACGGCACAGCAAGGAGCGTCGGCGGCGATCCGTGGGAAGACGACAGGCCACCAAGCATTCCGGGGGCGTTTCCTGACGTGGAGATTGCGACGAGTGGCGACGCACAGATGATCCTGTTTCCCAACTATGCGAAACGGCACCGGAAACGGCGCGACGGTGGCGATCGAATCAATGACAGCGATCTCGACGCGGGCTACGGCGATGGATCCGCTTCGCCGGACTGGCATGCCGAGTTTGCGCGGCTCGAGGACGAGAAGGCTGTCGTGGACGTCTACGTGCACGGATGGATCTATGTTCCGCAAAAGGGACCACTAAACCGCAAGAACCGACTGATGATTGGGCTGGCACGTCGGATGTGCGGCATAACAGGGGTAGCCGGCGGGAATGGAAATGGAAATGGAAATGGAAATGGAAACGGAGGGCTGACCGAACAGCAACGGATCGCCCGGGAAGCCGAAGCCATTGAACGGCGTGGACAGGGCGAGAAGGAGGCAGCGACACGCGGAGACTACAGCGAGACAGCTCAGACGGCGGCCCAGTATGACGATGCGGGCGAAACAGGCGAAGAAGGCGGTGGCCGTCGACCGGTGCGGTCACGATCTCCTGCAGCGTCCCAGCCGCCACCGCCGCCGCCTGGACCGGGCAAGCTGGCGACACGGCCGTCATGGGCATCGACTGTATCTGCAGCGCCGAGTGTCGAGATGAGCGAGGCCGAGTTGGCTGAGGCCAACACGAACCTGCTGGCACGACTGGGGCCGTTTCTGACGACGGCGGCGGTACAGCAGGCGGTGACCCTTTTCTTTTACAATGCGACGCAGTCACAGTCACGCACCGTCTTGACGAGTGATGCCGGACACTTTTCGACGTGTGCAATGCTGGACTTTGTGCCGACACATGTGCGCGTGATGGTGCCGGCGACTGAAGATGCCGACACCGGCAGCTATGGCTATCCGAACGGACTGCTGTTACGCGAGCCGCTGTCGGCCGTGGCACCGGTATCGCTGGTGGCAGACCAGGGCATCAGCTTGATCAGCGACATTGACGACACCATCAAGACGTCCAACATTGCGCAAGGGACGCGTGAGATCTTCCGGAATACGTTTGTGCGCGACCTCGCAGCCATGACCGTCGAGGGCACGCGCGAGTGGTACGGCCAGCTGCGGGCACTCGGCGTCCAGTTCCACTACTGCTCCAACAGCCCGTGGCAGCTGTACCCGATGCTGGCGACCTTTTTTGCGCGCGTCGGCCTGCCGTCTGGGCCGTTGCATCTCAAGCAGTACAGCGGCATGCTGCAGGGCATTTTTGAGCCCGTGGCCGAGCGCAAGCGGGCGACGCTGGAACGGATCCTCAGAGACTTTCCCCAGCGTCGGTTTCTGCTGGTAGGCGACAGCGGCGAGGCCGACCTCGAAGTGTACACGGAGCTCGTGCTGGCACATCCTGGCCGCGTGCTGGCCATTTTTATCCGGGACGTGACGACGCCCGAGCAGCCGGGATATTTTGACGGGGCCGGCACGGTGGCGGGCGAGCGTGAAGAAGCCGACGAACTGGTCCGGCCACCATCTCGACCACCGTCTCGACCACCATCTCGACAGCCATCACGACCTCCTTCACGGACCAAACCGCCACAGCCGCCGCCGCCACGACGACAGACACCCGAAGGACCTGTCATGGGCACGTTGATCGATCTAGATGATTCGACGACGACGGAGACTACTACTACTACGGCAGTCCCCCGAAAACCATTGCCGCCGCCTCGACCGGCCAAACCAGTGGCTCTTCGCGGCGCCATGACCAAGTCAGAACCTACCATTTCTTCTCGCCAGCCACCGCCACCGCCAGCACCTCGACGCAAATCGGCCACCGACGATATGAGCCTTCTTTCGACCAGCGGCCCGCCCATCCTGCCGCCTCGACGCGTTAAGACGTCGATTGGACTCGAACCGCCACGCCTACTACAGCCTGAACCCATCCAGCCACATCGGGCGATGACTCAGCAAATACCACCGGCACGGCCGCAGACGGCCCAGCCGACCGTGACGACTACGACGCCCACACCCACACAACAACCGCCCAACCGAAAAGTGGACATGTGGCGGCGGCGGCTGGCACACGCTGAGTCGCTGCTGATGGCACAGGGCGTGGCGCTGTACACGTGGCGCCGGGGACAGGACGTGGCGGCAGAGGCGGTTGGGATCGTGCAGGCAGCACGAGGCATGTAAAGGGACAGAGAACGGAGTACGGAGTACGGAGTATACGAGTAGAGTAAAATAGTCACGACCAAAAGAACATATCACGTGATCCAAGAAGAAGATTCCAATCGGTTCCTACCACAAAAGACTTTGCACCGTAGCCTGGTCGCATCCTATTTGCGGCCCAGATCGTCAGCCAGATTCATACCCATGAGGGCCGCCCGGGCCCAGTCCTCCTCGTTTTGGTGAGCATTGCCGCTCGGCAAGATGGTTGCGCTGCTGCCAAAAGCGTCGCTGCCGGCGGGGCTGAGGCGCCAGTCGTCGCTGGTGGACGGGCGGCCGTCGACGCCGGGCAGCATGATTTGGGGTGGCGGGGGATAGTTTGGTTTCGAGGCGGGAGCGGGAGCCGGGTCGGGCTCGTCAAAGGGGGCAAACTGGCCCATGCGGGACTGCGTGGGTGTGGGCAAGTCGCCGAGCAGCGGTGAGTTGGTGTCTTCATCTTCGGGTCGGCCCGGCCCGGCCGGCATCTCAACAGCTCCGCCCATCGGTGGTACACCATAGTAGCCATGGCTGCTGCCACCACTGCGCAGACTATTGTCGTGCTGCTGCTCGAGCTCGCGCTGCTCGAGAATCTGCGGCGCCGGCTCCATGTTGCGCGGCAGGCCGGCACCAGGACCAATCGAGTTGCGGAAACTCATACTCGACCGCTCATTCGGACCCTCATTGTTGTTCCCATGCTCCAACGCGTCGGGATCTTTAATGGCAAACTGCGCCATTGTCCGCATCTTGCGCGACACCCAGCTCGCCAAGATCTTGCCGCGCTGCTTCTCGCCTAGACGCGACCGCGGAAAGTCGCCCCGGTTCACAAAGGCCACAATGTCGGCGACAATCTGGTGCTCGTTGAGAATCGCATTCACAATCACCGGAACAATCGCCGCCAGATACGCCTTGCGTGCCACTTCCACCAGCACAACCACGAGACCGCCCGCCTGGAAGACGGCACAGCCGCCAGGCACAATGCCGCGATGGCACCGCTCGACCGAGTTCTCAATGTCCATGGGGAAATGGCTGAGCCCGTTGATCTCAAAGGTCTCGCCAATGCTGCCGAGCACAAACAATACCTGCATGTCGACGAGGGCACCGCTGGGACCAATGGGCCGGCTGACGCTGTGCAGGAAGCCGAGGTCGCCTGTGCGCACGTAGCGGATGGACGGGTCGCCGTCGACGGTGCGGCCATCGAAACGCTCGGAATCAAAGGCGTCGCGGGACTTGTAAAAGGCCTTGGCACACGCCTCGCTGTCGACCCAGATCTCGCCGTATTCGCCGTCCAGACAGAGCAGACGGCTCTCGGGGTTGACAATAGCAATCTGCGTCGACACCGGCACCATGCCCGAATCCTGCACCAGCAATGCCCGCGGGTTCGTCTCTGGGTCCACGGGCAGCACGAGGCCACGCCGCAGCGCCTTGTGGTCCAGCCACAGCTCAATGGGCTCAATGCACATGTACGAGCGCGACGCAATCATAGGGTTCAGCACGTGCGAGTATACCGTGTTGATGGCCGTCCGGTCGAGGCCCGTGGCGGCAAAGTGCAGCCGCACCTTTTGGAACACGTCCACACGCGGCCGTCCCTCAGCGGCAATCATCATGTTCTTGAGCTCGTGCAGCGTAAAGCCTTTGCCTGGCATGACGGCCATGGCATGGTCCAACATCTGTGGCGTCGCATACGTGTCCTTGATCTTGTACCGGGACAGAATCAGAAACAGCGAAATGGGGCTCTGGGCAAACTCCACGGGCGACAGCAGGTATGTCGGCGTCCCAATGTAGATGCCCATCAGACAGGTGTGCACAAAGCCCAGACCGGTAGTGCTGCGCACACAGCCCAGCACCGGTCGCGAACTCGTCATCTGACACGTCTCCTTTTGCACTTTACACATGCCCAGCAGCGTCTCATGGCCCAACTGCACAGCCACACGTCGCTGGTCCGGCGTCCAGTACGTCCAGACGAGTGCCGGGAAGTTGGGCTGGACCCATGCCGGGTCCACGGTGAAGCCGAGGTCTCGCAGTCCGCTGTTCTGCTTCGGCGGCCGCGACGTGTTGTACACATTCGGCACGTTGACCTTGAGCACCTGTGCCGACTGTTTAATGTGCTGCGACACCGTCTTCATCTTCAGCAGGTGGTCCACGTCCTGGTTGACCAGCACTGCCTTGACCGTGTAGTCCGACACGAGATGCAGAAACGCCGGCACGTCTTCGCTCAGACGATTCTGGTCCATGGGAGCCATCGGCACCACGACAATGCCCAAGTTGAGACACGCGTGCACGGCAAACACAAAGTCTTCCGAGTGCGTGTACATGAGCACCGCATGGTCGCCTGCCCGCAGCCGCACCTTGTTGCGCAGATACATGGCTACTGCCGCCACTCGTGTATCAAATTTCTTCCACGTAATCCCTTTGCCCTCTTTTCCGCGTCCGTCAATCGTGCAGTAAGCCAACTCTTCCGGCTGTCGTGCCACTCGCCATTGAATCAGATCCGTGATGCTCAAAAAGTTGTTGAGCGGCGTCGATGTCTTGTCGTCGATCACCACCTCCCGTCGGTCGATGCCCGAGTATTGATTGTCTGCTCCGGCCAGAATCTGTCCCCGGGAATTCGATGCCACCGGCGACCAGATGCCGCCCATCGGATCCACGCCAAACGGAAGGTTCAGCACCGCATGCTCGACACCAAACTTGGCATGCACACACGCCAAGTTGCCCAGATCAAACTCCCGTCGACATAGCATGTTGCCAATCTCCCGTCGTCCATTCTTCAGCACTCGTGGCAGCGCATTCGGCGCCGTAATCATCACGCAGTACACCCGTAGATTGTGCACCTGCAGCAGCACTTCTATGCACCGCTCAGCCAGCGAGTCCAGCAGTGCCGTGTCCAGTTGTCGTGGTGGTCCACCCGCTGTGGCCGGAGCAGTCGAGGCGGCCGTCGTCTCCAGCAACACAATCGGCAGATGTTCTTCGTTGACAAACACATCAAAGGCCGAGCAGTCAAAGATCTTGGGCACCGTCCGCATCACCGTCAACACAATGTGCTGCACGAAAAAGTACCGATACTCCACTGCCTCTTCGGCGTCTCGTTCCACCCATTCCACCCGCTGTCGAATCCGGTCTTCGTACAGTCCCAACACAAACACTTTGCCCTCAATCACTGTCCCCAACAAACCCGTCCGCAGAAACTCGGGCTCCACGGCCGTCGGCGTCGGCTCGCCCGGCTCAAAACGGTATGGGCGCGCATGGAAGATCTGTTCAGTGTGTTTCGGCAGCGCCCAGAATCCGCCCGACAGTGACGGCGAGTCCACCCAGATCTCACCCACGGCGTGCGACGACGACAGCAGACACGTCTCTGGGTCCACCACAGCCAGCGTCGCGTCTGGAATCGGATACCCAAACGCGCCCACCCGCACTGTCCCGGCTTCGCCTTGTCGCTTGCGTGCTTCTGCGCCCATTGCCACCACCACCACCTCGTTGATCTTGAGCGCTTCACTGTCCAGGAGCACTTCCGACAGCTCGTTCTTCTTGGCCTGCTGCTCCTTCTTGCCCGTCGTTCCGCCACCCAACAGCGTCCCAAACCCGCCGCTGCTCGCCGGTGGCTTGCTGCTGTCTCCATCGCCTGTCGTCCCGCCGGCACCGTCGCTGCCGCTGCCACCAGAACGTCCGTCTGCCGTCGTTCCCGTCATCGTCCCCGTCCGTGTCCCGCCTCCAGACTCTGAGTCGGCTCCACTGCCCACATCCAGCTTCAGTGGACATCCCATACGCTCCTCACCACCGAGCCAGTCCCGCACACTGATCACCATGCCGCCGTGCTCCGGCAGACACAGCATCGGCGCCACGGCCTCGCGCGCGTGCTCGTTGCGCAGCGGCCGCAGCCACCGGTCGGCCAGCACCTCGTGGAACTCTGCGTCTACCGTCAGCGTGTCGATCAGACACAGCTTGACCGCCTGGAAGTTGGGATCCATTCCCTTCTTGTAGTTGCGCGTCGTCATCGGGTCCTGCTGGTAGTTGTACACCGCCCGCTTCAGCCCCGGGTAGTCTGCCACCATCAGGGTCGCCTTGTACTTGGAAATGAGGTGTGCGTACAGCCCGGCCACCTCGGTCGCCTTGTGCTCCATCCACACTACCGTGTGGCCGCCGTACACGGCAAACAACACGCCCAGAATCATGCCGATGCCCTGTCGCGGGTCCAGATACGACAGCAAGATCTCGTTGCCACCCATCGCCCGGATCGGCTGGCCGCTCTTGTCGTTGAGCGAGCTGTCAAACGTGTCCGCTGATGGGTTGCCCGGCACCGTCGACACGATCGCACTCAGACACGCCAGCTGGTGCATGATCGTCCGGTGGCTCAGCACCACACCGCGCAGGTCACCCGTCGGCGCCCGCGAGAACTCAATGTACGCCAAGTCCGGCACCGACAGCGGCGGCGCGTCGTCCTTCTTTTTCGGGTGGTAGCTGCCAAACTCGTTCGTCTTCCACCACTCCACCCCCTTGGGCCAGTTCAGCTTGTGCGTCGTAATGTCGCGCTGGAAGGCCTTCAGGTTGTTCTCCGTCGTCAGCGCCAGATGCGCCTGTGTCGATGTCAGGATCAGGTTCAGTCGTTGGTAGTCGTTCAGTTCGTTGATCGGTACTGCCACCACGCCCGCAATAAAGCATCCCAGCAGTGCAATGGCAAACTCTATAATCTCAGAGTCTCGGTATACCAACGCCACCCGGTCGCCCCGGTACAGCGAGCTCTTGTCCCGGATCACTTGGGCCACCTTCTCGGCCCGCGATGCCAACTTCTCCCATGTAATCGATGCAATCTCTTTGCCACGGCTGTCCAGCACCCAGTAGGCCGGCTTCTTGCCGATCAGGCGGCCCCGATGCCGCAGCACGGCCGCAATATTGTCAAACTTGGACATTTCCAGGTCCTTGTTGTGCGGGTCGTGGATCGAAAACGGCACCTCTCGCGGCTCCAGCGGCAACTGGTATTCCAGTGCCTCGGCCGGCGGCAGGTCACTGGCCGTCAGCATCGGCGGCGCCATGGCCGCCGTCGGCGAGAACGCATCGCCCACAGAGTACCGCTGGCCCATACCGCCGGCCTGGGCAAATTGCTCGGTGACACCCACTCCCGAATACCGCTGGCCGCCACCGCCGTATTCTTGGTCGTAGGCCTGCTGTCCCGTAAAGTCGGAAAAGTACGCCTGCGAGTCCACCATGGTGCCCGTGCGGCTGTCGTAGGGGTTTTGCATGTTTTGCATGTTCTGCATGTTCTGCACATTCTGCACATTCTGCATGGTCTGCATGTTCATGCTGTGCATGCTTCGCATACTCTGCAGCCGTTGCTGTCCACCGCCATATCCACCGTAGGGCTGCTGTTCCGGGTTGAAGGCATAGTCGGTCGACACCATGGTGGTCGTCCGTGATGGATCGACGCCCGTGCCCGGCCGTTCACCGCCGCTCGACCCTGGTGGCGGTCCCGGCGGTCCCGTAGACATACGTGATCCGCCTCCCCGCGAAGGCATCGATAAAAAGAGGGATTCGTGGTTCCGGGGGTTCTGCGGCTGCTCCGCAATCGGACCGCCCGGGGCCAGCAAAAGCGAAGGGCTTGCCATGCCGCCACTGAACCCAGACGGCGAGTTGCTCGACTGTGCCGAAAAAGGTCGTCCAGGAGCTCCCCCGCTTGCGTTCAAGGCGGCATAAGAAGCGGCACGGTGACCATCTGATGACGCGAAGCCGGAACCATCGGCAGGTGGAGACTGCATCGCCATGGATGCACGGTTGTCGGATGCGGAGAGACCTTGGGGAAGGCCATATTGGGAAAAGAGCTGTGTTCTGCGTTTGTTATATCTGGAAAGCGGAGGCCGCGTCAGCAACTGTTTGGGGATATCCAGGGGCAAGAAAAGACATACCCTTTCTGCGTGATGTCGCCTTCCTGTGACCGGGGAGCTCTGGTTAGCTGGGCATGCTCATAGACAAGGCCTTGTGGCCTGGCGGAAGAGGAAAAAGAGCTTCCGTCTCCTGTTTGGCGGATCGTCTTTTCCTGGGTTTCACGTACCGCAAGTTCCCGTTCCAGGTCCTCCAGCTGCATCTGCAGCTGGGGATTCAGCTCTGCCATGGCTGTTGCTGCCGCGGACACGCGGGGAGAAGAGAGTGACAGACAGAAAAGAGAGTCTGGCTGCTACTGGTTCTAGCAGGGCGTCTTCGCTTTCGTTTGTCGGCGCATTCGGCGTGCTGAGCGAACAGGAAGAGAAATTCCCCAGCAGTGCCTGGAAGTAGAATGAACAGTAAAAAGATCGCCCCGTGCGGATTCGCGGCTAGCGGATGCGGGCACAACACGTACGCGTAAAGTTGTTGAGCGTTGCGAAGAGTAGAGTTGGCTCTCTTCTCTCTGGGTTTGAAGTACGGAGACAAATATTCCACAAAGCAAAAGCGATTAGTACAGTTGGCGGTCTCGTGACGTAACACACAGCGTCTATGGGCGAAAGAGGGGACGTCTTAATTTAGCTCACAGCGCCCAAAGCAGGCTTTTTGCACTGTACTGAGCGCTGAGAGTGGGGCCCAACGGTCTTGACCAATAGGAATGCTGTTTAGCCATGCAACCGCCAATGTTTCCTCGTGTTGGCTGTTTTCATCAGCTTGTTGGAGGACTTTTCTCTCTTGGATTCTCGTAATTGCGGATGTCTTCGTTTAGACTGCGCCAAGATGGAGATTGCGTCAACATGGATTGCGGAGTGAACGGAGTACGCCTCGCAGCCGAGGTATGTTCTGAGTTTTTAGAGACTTTGAATTCATTCAGATCTGTGGATTTCTGTCAGATTGAGTTGATGGAGAAATGAACTCTCAGATTCAGATTTAGATTCAGATTCGGGATTCAACTTTAAACGTCTTGTCAGATTCACGTCATGGTGAATACAGATATGAAATATCAGCATGTCTGGACTCACCATAATTTGCTCTGGACATGGACATCATAATGGCAACCATTCAAATGGATACGGCTTGCACTTCTACTCACCATGCCGCCTGCATCTGGCTGCCCTTGGCCTGATGCTCTTCCGGCACAAAGACTCTTTCTCAAAGCCTCTTTGGCCAATATCGCATTGTCTCAAGGTCTTTCACAGATATCTTTCACCTGCTCACCTTTGTTCTCATTCAACGGCAACAATAAGCCTTTGCCTCGTCCTGAACAATCATCCTTTGCCTGCTGAACAACGCCAGAATGAAAGAGAAAGAAATCAACAATCGACAATCGACACGACGACAAAGAAAACGATGAACAAAATGCCCGTTCATGTCCTTCTCGCCGTCCTGGGACGACTATATAGTCCTCCCCGTCTGAACACCATGGACTTTCATGAACATCCCAGTCTTCATTATTCAAACAATCCATTCACTTACACAATCCCAATCTCACAGGCATCCTGTTCATCTGAGTTGCCCTTGCCAATCTTCCTACCCCCCACGAACATCCCCCCCTTCTCAACATGTCTTACAACAATTGCCAGGGCACCTTTGAAGAGGATGCCCTGGAGGATATCTTTGGTAGCCCCGTTGCCTCTCCGGGTCTTGCGCTTCCGCAACCGTCCCAGACGGCTGCTGCCATGGCACAACGCCATCAACAGGTGAATGCCCTGGCACAGACCTTCCGTCATCCCGTCCACACCCAGTTGGAATCCAAGACTAACGCGCCTCCTCCGCATGCAAAGATCAGCCATGCGCGCAACAAGAACTCCCCCAACCGCATCAGTGACTATGAGTGGTACGACCGCTTCCCCGTCCGCCAGAACTGGACCACCACCCACGGCAATGTGGCCATTTCCTATTCTATCAATGGCGAATTCACCAACAGCATGCAATTCGACCGCACCTCGCTGCTCGCCTACATCGTCGGCTGCCGGCATGCCGGCATCCCGTTGCGGCTGTGGATCCAGAACCCGCCGGCCATGCACAACGAGCGGTACATGACCAAGACTTCGCACACGTGTCGGTATGCCCGGTGCCCAGTGGCATCGCGCAAGATCATGCGTGGCATGATGCAGGTGTGTCTGGACGAGCACCCGACCGAGACCAGCAACGGCCGCTTCGATCCCTTTTATGCGGCCGGCTACTTCCATCTGTTCTGTCTGGAGGAGATGGCGTCGCTGCCGGAACTGATGCAGGTGGCCGACGTCGAGGCCGACATGCGTGATCTCCCGCTCGAGGAGCGGAACCCCATGAGCCTGAACCGGGACGAGCACCTGCTGGACGCCTTCGTCGAGTGGCGGGAGGCCCGGCTGGACCAGTATGTGCGCCGTGGCGAGGCCCCTCCGACGGAACTGACCCCGGGTGAGCGGCTGGTTGTGCACCTGATGCACATGAAGGTGGCCGTACAGCCCAAGACGCGGCAGCGCAAGCGGGACCAGCGTGGCGGACTCGACGTCACCAAGCACTGGGGCGATCTCCGTAAGTATGTGGCGCTGGGGGACGGGACCAAGAAGACGAACAAGGTCCAGAAGAAGACGGCACGGCCGGCTCCCCGGCGACAGGTGGCCCCTCGACGGCAGTCCGCTCCTCGGCTGGCCACCCCCCCTCGGCCTATCGCCCAGTCACCCATCCTCCTGCAGCCGACGCCCCGGCGGACTCCGTTGCCGAGGATCCTGACCGACAACTTTGATGACTTTGTTGTTGAGAGACTGGTCGAAGTTGAACAGGAGCAGCCACAGTATGTACAGGTTGAAGAGTCGCAGGTCGACTTGGACTTGTATGTCCCGGAAAACCCAACCATGGACGGGTTTGATTTGTTCCTCCAAGAAGAGATGGAGAAGCAGCAGAACCAGGAAGCCCAGGAGGCCCAGGCGATCCCAATCGACCCGGAGTTGCTGCAGAATGCTCGGCTGGATTTTGATTTTACAGCAGTCAACTATACCATGCCGGACATGGAGTATGCGGCCCAGGCCCAAGAGGCCCAGGAGGCCCAGGAGACATACGAGACCTATGAGATGCCGGTCACGAATGGGTCCCTTCCACCCACCATCAACGACAACGTGTCTTTGACTAATATGCGAACCGATGAGTTTGCAGAATTCTTGAACCTCGACGAGTGCGAGCAGGAGTCGGACAGTCTATTTGGCAGCCCAATTCTGCCACAGGAACAGGCCCAGCCCGAAGACCGGCCCAAGAAACGGAAGCGTGCAGACATGGAAGACGAGGAACTGAGTCCTCCGTCACCCAAGAAGACCCACTCCGTGTAAGTCGGGATGCCCTTCGCTACTAACTGCCCAGAGATTCCCGGGGATGCCGTAGGATTTGCCAAGTCTGCTGGACAGACAGCAGGTAGGCGGTGAGTCCGGTAGGTTTCTTCCTTCTTTTTTTTCTTTTTCTTTTTTTTCTTTCTTTTTTGTTGTTTTGTTTGTTTTCATAGACTCGTGATACCCTGAAGATACAAAGATACAAAGATACCCAACTTCCTTTCGTCCAGCCCACGCTCCCACACGCCGCGGCATGGCCCGTTTCGATCTGTCTCCTGATCGATACAGCAGATATGCTACGTAATATAGGTTGCAAATGCTATAGTCCGCTTCTTGTGATTCGGCCAGCGCTGCCCTAAACCTGCAGGGCGGACAGCCGCCCATGGCTCCACTCTCGGCCTAGCCGACAGCTCTCCACCCGCTAGCAGAGACCATAGCTGCAGATATTCCGGGGTTCGCGCGCTGTTGGGGTTTTTGGCGACCCCCTGTTTTGGGAAGCTGCTTGGGAGAAAACTCGAGCGAACCTGCCCGAGCGCACCTATCCGAGCGCCTGCCCTGGACAGCCCCAGAACCCCAAAGCCCCCCAAGGTCCCCAAGGTCCCCAAGTCCCCAAGTCTCCAAGTCCCCAATCCCCCAATCCCCAAGCACGTCGTACAGCCCCTGTAGCAGAGAGAACAGACCATAAACTGCCTGAAGCTGCCCGTAATACTCCGTACTCGTAGCCGCTGCCACCGTTTTGCGTACCGTGCCGCCATAGTCGTAATAGTGCTGTGGGTCACCGGAGTACGCCGTAATTCAGCGTCTCTGCGCTGTCACGGCGCTCGGAGTTGTCTGTTTTTTCTTCTCTTTTTTCTCTTTTTTCTTTTTTTCTTTTTTTCTTTTTTTCTTCCTTTTTTTCTTTTCTTTTGCGTTCCGCTTGCATCGCTGTATATTCGTCACACCCCCATCTCTTGTCACACAGCCTACCATTGCCGATGCAGCCTTCCATTTGAGGCACACCTCCTGCATGTTGCCGGCCGCTGGTTGGTCGCCCTTTTTCCCGCCTCGCCTGAGATAAAGTGCCTTCGGCCACGTTTTTTTACTACGCATGGACACCAAATGGTTCGATGAGCTGTTCGCCTCTGCAAAAGTTCGGCCTCACCGGCGGCTGGGATCCCACGTCAGATGCGGGAGATATCGGCACGGAGACGGGCGCATTTTGAATGTTGTTTCTCCGTAGAGGCCAACAAAACAACCAAAGAAAAAGGAAATGAAAAAGAAATAAAAAAAGGAAAAGGAAATAATACCTGTACTCCGTACTCTTTACTCGTACTCCGTAATTATTTTATATTTTTATTTCCAAAAAAAAAGAGAAAAAAGAAAAACACCAATGCTACCTAAGCCTTCCCGGACTGCTGGAACCTGGCCAGCTTGGCAGTCGCCTCCCCCCGGCCATTGTGCTATTTACGGCGCTAAAGCAAGTAGCTCTCCAGAACGGCCTCGACAAAGAGGCGAAGGGAAGGTGGAAAGGGACAGCCGAAGAAGCTCGGACGAGCTGATAAGAGAGGTCTCGTCTTGTTGGGTCCAGAGAGGAGAAGGCCGGGGAGAAGCTCCTGTCCGCCAACTGGAAAGTACTTCCGTACCTGCTCGTACTCGTACTTCGTCTCCATTTCTTCCTTCTTCTTCCCTTCTCAAACCTCCTTGTGCTTTCCCTCTGCTCCGTACTCCGTATACTGAGTGAGGGCGCATGCAGAGCGGGCCGCGATCGTCACGGGCAAGAACAAAAACGGGAAGGTGCTCTCCCTGGAAAAGATATCACCGGCGCCGGTCAAACGAGACACAAGAGAGACTGAGAACAGCAACTGCGACCGGCAAAAAAAAAAAAAAAAAAAGAGAAAGCAATTTAAGCGGAAAGAGCACAAATTCGAGTTGCAAAGAAAGGGAGGCCAAGCAGGAGCAACCCCGTGCACGCACATCCGCTCTTTCCCTCTTTCCTTCTACAGCAAGCGACTGCTGTTGTCCCTCCTCCCCCTTTTTCTTCTTCTTTCTCTCCATCTCTTTCTCCAGTTCAAAGCCTCAAAGCTTCAAAGCCTCAATTCCTGCAAACCACATCTTTGAGATCTTCCCATTCCTTGTCCTTTTCGGATCAAGTTTTCTATCTTTTTTTTACTTTGTTTATCGCCACCGCCACTGGGTTGTAGACGCAAAACATCGCTCTTAAACAAAAAAACATCTCCAAAAAGTACTTTTCTTTTACAATACAGACTGGTCACCATTCATCTTCACTTTTTTTTTTGCCAGCATCACCACAAATGTCTGGCGGCAACGGCGCTGATGCGTCAGTTGCGCGCACGCCTACCTCGGCGCTGCATGTGATTGTCCTGGTAAGATGAACACCTTCTGGTGGACGGCTGATCCCAATTCCTTTGTTAACATCCAAACGCAGGGATCCGGTGGTGGCCCGCAAGAATTCAACACTACTGCATTCCTGGTGCGGTCCACGGCTGAGGGGTGGCGGCGCGGATCTGTGGTGGCCCTGGATGCCGGCGTGCATCTGAGTTCCATCACGCGCATTCTCGAACACACCCTGCCGCCAGGCCTGGGCGAGTCCGGCAGTAGTGGTGGCTCGGACGACGCCGATAGTCCCGACTCCTCGGCGTTGTCTCTGCCGCATACCTTGACCACCGGCCCCTTTGCAGGCCTGCAAGTCCCCAATGCCACCGCCGTCGCCAATGCCTCCCATATCCAGAGCGCTTTGATCAACACCTATCTCATTACGCATCCGCACTTGGACCACATCTCCGGCTTCGTCGTCAACACGGCCGGCCTGCCGGGCACTCGTCCCAAACGCCTTGCCGGCTTGCCCAGCACCATTCTCGCCTTCAAGCAGCACATTTTCAACAATGTCATCTGGCCCAACTTGTCCGACGAGAACAACGGCGCCGGCCTTGTCACCTATATGCGTCTTGTGGATGGCGGCTCGCCCGCGCTCGGCGACGGCGACGGCCGCGGCTATGTCGAGATCAGCGACGGTCTGGCGGTCAAAGTCTGGGGCGTCAGCCATGGCCACTGCATCGAACGCCACACCCATCGCGGCAGTGGCGTCGGCAGCCGCTTTGGCAGCTGTGACGCTAATATCGGCAACGGCGGCTACTCGCCGCATTCTCCGCAGCCCTTTCAGCGACAGGATAGTCTGGCAGTGCCGGCAGTGGGTGGCGGCGGCGCAACTTCGCGGCGATCCAGCCAAGCTATGCTTTTAGGTGTTTCCCAGCCACAGAGTGAGAGTGCCTGTGTTTACGACTCGAGCGCCTACTTTATTCGCGACATTACGACGGGCCGCGAAGTGCTCATGTTTGGCGATGTCGAACCCGACTCGATATCTTTGTCGCCGCGCAACATCCACGTGTGGCAGGAGGCAGCACCCAAGATTGCTGCGGGCTACCTGGCTGCTATTTTCATCGAGTGCAGCTACGACGACTCCCAACCCCTTGACCGCCTCTATGGTCATTTGACTCCGCTACATGTCATTGAAGAGCTGACCATCCTGGCCGCCGAAGTGGAGACGGCCCGCACTGCACTCAAACAGAAAGCCGAGCAACTTCGGCAGCAGTCACAACACCAGCGGGACCGGAAGAGGAAACGTCGCGCAGGAGACGATGATCATTTGACGGTGTTGACGCGCTCGCAAACTGGCCACCACACGCGACGGAAAACAAGCGCCAGCAGTGCGCCAAAAGCTGCCGCTGCTGCAGCTGCAGCCGCAGCCGCAGCCGCAGCCACAACAACAACAGCAGCAGCAACTACAACAGCGGAGGATCCCGTGTCCCCTAAGACGGTGCCTCTGGCGCGGACAAGTGTTGGTTCCTTGACCGACTCAGCCATATCCACACCTGCGACCAGGGAAACGGCAGCATCCACGCCAAATCTTTCGACGCCCACGGCAGAAATGGCACTCAACGACCCCGAGTTCCTACTCAGTGTGACGGATGACGGCAAGGTAGACAAGCAGGCGAAACCGCCTTTGCAGGGACTCAAGATTATTATCATCCACGTCAAGGAGAAGCTTGATGATGGCCCACCGGCTGGCGACGTGATTCTAGAGCAGCTTCTAGAACACGACGAGGAAAACCCGCTAGGCTGCGAATTTACAATATCGTACGCTGGCCAGAGCTTGTATTTTTAAGGGGAAAACCGGGGACAAAAACAGTGTTGTTGGGGCTTTTTTATGGGCTACTACTGTGTATGAAAAGAGATGGGGGCGATGGACCGGCGCTGGGTTCTACGGCATTATTGGGTATCTTACGTTGGACACTGCATGATGGGACAAGGTATCTTACAATGATTATGACGGAAGGGAGTCAGTATCGGGGGAACAGATGCTGCATGCCGAGACGGGCAGACGGGCAGTGTCACGTGACGCGCCCTTAACGATGAATGAAAATCATGATTCACATTCGCTTGTTCTGTGCTCCGTACTACTGCACGTTCCCAAGATCCGTGTGGTCAGCCCGGGGCCGATGGTGGGCAGAAGACGGATCTACAAGCAGGAGTGGAGGCTGGTCTTTGCTGAGACGGAGCAGTCCACTTTCAACTATTCCCACTGAAAGAGGGCGGAGTTTACAACAACAGTTCTTATGTAATCAAACAACCAACAGCAAACCTGCCATGCCATATAATAGTACGGAGTATTAAATCAAAATACTTTTCCTCTACCACCGACCCTTCCCCTTGGTCCCATCCTTGCCCCCAGTCTTGGCCCGCGCTCCCTTTACCTTGGGTCCTCGCAGTCCCTTGGCTGTCTTGCCGCCCTTGATCACCTTCCCCTTGGCCTTGGTGTTGCCGCTGGTGCCCATCTGCTTCTTTTCCTGCTTCAGCTTGCGGCCGCCCAGTCCCTCCAGCCGGTCTTTCTTGGCGTCCAGTTTCTTGGTGTCCTTGCGACTGAGCCAGCTGCCGCCGTGCTTGGCCTTGAGCTGTTCGCGCAGCCGTTCCATGGACGATGTCTTGCCTTCTTCCGACCGGCCGGCGCCGACCTGCCGCCGCTCCTGTTGGCGCTTGGCCTCCTTGTCGCGTGCGCTCTCGAACCACGTGCGCTTGGGCCGTGCCATGATCTCGTCCCGGTGCTTGAGCATGTTCTCACCGCGCGTGGCCTCCATCTCGGCGCGTGCCAGTGCGCGTGCCTGTCGCTCGTCCTGCATGACGGCCTCGACGTCTTCTTCCATGGCATCGATCTTGGCCTGCCACTGGTCGGCGGCGGCCGGGTCGACCTGCTGGCTGCGGATGCGCATGTGCGGCACTTTGGCGTCGACATCCGTCTTCTTCTTGTTGCCGTCTGTCCCGCGCATCGCCTTGACCACTTCCTTGACAAACTTGCGGTCCTGCTCGGCCACAATGGTCACGGCCACACCGCGTCGGCCCGCACGCGCCGTACGGCCAATGCGGTGGATGTAGTCCTCGAGGTTCTTGGGCACTTCGTAGTTGATGACCGTCTCGACGCCCTTGATGTCGAGACCACGCGACGCCAGGTCACTCGCCAGCAGGAACCGCACGGCGCCGCGGCGGAACGACTCCAGACTCGCCAGTCGCTCGGCCTGTTTGATGTTGCCGTGCAGCTCTTCGCACGACAGTCCCAGCAGGCCAAAGACGATGCGCGCCTCGTGGATGCTGCGCTTCTCGCGGAAAAAAATAATGGCGTGGTCCCGGTACAGCGTCGTGCACAGCTGCACGAGATACCCCAAGCGCTTGTCTTCGCGGCCAGGCCGCAGACGCACAAAAGACTGCGTCAGCGTGCTCGTGGTGCGGGCGCCGGGGGCGTCGGCCTGGATGCGGACGGGCCGGTGCAGACCGATGCGGATGAGCTGGTCGACGGAGGCGCCCATGGTGGCCGAGAACAAGAGGGTCTGGCGGCCGCGCGGCAGCGTGCGGACAATCTCGTTGAGCTCGTCGGCGAAACCGTCCTGGAGCATGCGGTCGGCCTCGTCGAGGACGAGGATCTCGACGCCGTCGACGGCAAAGCTGGGCGAGTTGCGCATGTGGTCAATGAAACGACCAGGCGTGGCAATGACAATGTCGGGACGCGAGCGCAGGCCGGCCTCGGACGCCTTGAAGGAGGTACCACCGACGGCGAGGGCCAGCGTGATGGACGTGGCGCTGGCGAGTTTGGCGGCGACCTTGTGGCCCTGGACGGCAAGCTCGCGCGTCGGGGTCAGCACGACGACACGCGTCTTGGGCACGCTCGTGGGACGGTGCAGCAGACGTTCGAGGATGGGCAGCAAGAAGGCGGCAGTCTTGCCAGAGCCCGTGACGGCCTGGCCGACGACGTCGTGGCCGCCAATGGCAAAGGGAATAGTCTTGGCCTGGATGGGCGTCGGGATCTCGTAGCCGGCGGCGGCAATACCGCGCAGGATGGGACGCGAGAACAGCCGCATGGCCTGGAACGAACCGGCCGTCGTCGTCGCTGCTCCTCCTCCAGCGCCGTCTCCGTTGGACTTGCTCTTTTTCTTTTCCTGCTCGCCCGCCGCAAAGAACTCTTCCTGCCGCGCCCGCTCCTCCTCGTCTTCATCCGTGCTCACAGACTCGTCGTCGCTGCCGTCGTCTTCGGGATGGTCGATCGGCGTCGCCACCGAGTCGCCGTCGGATGCCGCGTCGTCATCCTCGCCGTGCTCAGCGTCCATGTCGTCTCCCTCAGCCATGTCTTCATCCTCGTCTTCATTCTTGTTCTTGTCGCCATCTGCACCCTCTTCCTCTTCTTCGTCCCCGTCGACACCCATGCCAAATCCATCGGCAGCAAGCACCTCGTCGTCTGCGTCGTCAAGGTCTACTTCCTCCTCGTCTTCCTCCTCGTTCTCGTTCTCGTCCTCTTCGTCCTCCTTGTCCTCCTCATCCTCCCAGTCTTCTTCACCCTCTCCACCCTCTTCCTTCTTCTCCTTCTTCTCTTTCTTCTCCTTCTCCTTCTCCTTCTTCTCCTTCTCCTCACGTCTCCGTTCAATCAGCTCGTTTAGATCCACAATCCGGTCAGCACCCTTCAGTCCCAGACCCTGTGCGGTCGTGTCCTCCTCCTCCTCGAATTCCAGGTCAGACCCGCCCTCGAAAAACTCAAACGTCGGGTCAAACTCGTCGACGCTCTCATCGTCCTCGTCTTCTATCACGACATCGGCCTTCTTGGCCTTTTTGGACGTTGGCTTGTCCTCGTCCCCAACAGCCTCCTCGTCCTCGATCGTGTAGTAGAAGAAGTCATCACTTCTCGATTTGCGTTTTTGCGGCGCCATGGTTGTGCTGCAAATTGAACTTGGAGTTGGTACTCGTAGCCACTGCAACTGGCCGTTGCTCTCAAGTGCATCTCAAGTGCAACTTTTTTTTCTGCCGCAAAAAATTATGGCGGTGAACCGTTGCGATATGGTCACGTGATATCAAACATCGACTCTGAATAGCTTCATGAACTATGGACTATATGACTTGGAAATTACGGCACAACATTATGAACAAAGGATCACGTGTTTACAAGTTCTTTACAAGAACTGGCTCCCCGCACTCATCCACACTACGTACTCGTACTGATACGATCCACACTATGGAGTACTTCGTAGTCCACGTACATTCCAGCTTGTTGCCCCATTCCTCCTCTGGCATGTGCTCTATTGTCTGTCTGTCCGGCCGCGCTTCAATAAACAAAAATATATAGGCAAGCTATAAAAACTCCAGACAGATAAACAACCAAAGACACTCGACACATTTTGGGTATCTGGAGACAAGACCATATAAGCGTAACTTCGTTTCTACCTCCTTTCCTCTTCCCCTTCCCCTTCCTCTTCCCATTCGCCTTCGCCTTCGCCTTCGCCTTCGCCTTCGCCTTCGCCTTCGCCTTCGCCTTCGCCTTCGCCTTCGCCTTCGCCTTTTCTACCCACTCCTCACCACCCCAGCACCTCCAGCGTTGTCCGCACTTCCAACGCACTCATCCCGGCCACGCCTAGTGACCGCACCTGTGAGCCCCGGCGCAGTCGTTGCAGCCCGACGCCCACCTTCCAGGCTTCCTCTTGGCCCAGGACAAAGAGATACCGCTTGCCTTCCTGATCGCGCACAGTCGCGCGCAATAAGTGAAGGCCCTTGGTCTTGTACTCACCCGTCTGGTTGTAGGGCGACCTCGCATTAGTACCGGATGACACGGAAGAAGCAGCAGCAGAACCAGAAAGACCAGAACCAGAAAGACCAGAAAGACCAGACGCAGAAGAACCAGAACCAGAACCAGGACCAAATGCAGACGCACAAACCGCCAAGTCACACAGCCCCAGACTGCACAGCGCCTTGCATTCCCGCAGATGATCTGCCAGGTACGCATCGGCGCTGTCGTCTGTCAGCGGCCGCGGCTCGCCACGCACACCACCGGCCATGGCTTTACGCCAGGCCGACCGGTAATGCGGGCCGCCCATGTGACTTTGTCCTGGGCCCGAAGAAGTCGGACTCGAACTCGACGGTGCCGGGCCCCCGGCCGCACTCTCCTTCGCAGAATTCGCAAGAGCAACAGCATGCGCAGGGCACCATACCTCTACCAGCTTGAGCGTCCAGGCCTTAACATCCCATTCGCGTTGGGGAACACCTCGGACGTCATCGTCGATAAATAATCCTTCTGTTGTGATGCGCAAAATCAACCCATCCGTGACCGAGCCGACTCCCGAAATCAGCTGCGACGACGGCGTCTTGGCAAACTGGTTCAGGAATCCGTATACGGCTCGGATCACAATCTTGTCTGGGTCGTTGGTCGTATAAGGCGCCCGCATCGAGGGCGGTGGCGTCGTGCGCGCCGTCGACTGTGACGGCGCCCATGACGTGTCGGACATGTCGGAGACGGACTTCTTGCGTGCCGCCTTGGGTCGTTTTGGCTTGTCGTATGGCCGGTACGAATACGCCGTTTCGTCGTCGTCGGCCACTTTCGTCTTGGTTTGTTGCGACCCTGGCGTCGAGGGTGCTGCTGTTGTCGGCTTCGGTGTTGGTATCGATGTCGGTGCCGGCTTCGGAGTCGTTGCCGGTCTTGGTGTCGATGTCGATGTCGTCGAACTTGTCGAAGTCGGCCGTTGGCGAGGCGGTACTGTCGATCCGCCCGTCGTGCTGCTTCCGTGAACTGTGCTGCCACCCGTTGTGGACGGTGGCGGTGCCGAGCGTGCCGAGGCCGAAGCAGACGGCGTGGACGGAGCTGTTGTGGGCGGTGGTGGCCGACTGGCCGACGGGGAAGACGTGCTGGGGCCACAGGCACTGGCTGAAGCGGTCGGAGGCTTCCCGTTCGGCCATGGATTCGTCCGCTCGCCCACAGCCGAGAAGGCATACGAAGTTCCTTTGCGGGACAATCGATCGAGCTCACGCTGCCGTTCTTCTTCTTCCTCGGCCTCTTTGCGTTTCCGCTCCATCTCCTCCTTCTTGGCCTTCTCAGCCCGCTCGGCCTGTTCACGGGCGGCCTTGATGGCTTCACGAGCTGCCCGAGCTTCACGTGCTTCGCGCTCGAGTCGCTCTTTGAGTTCTCGGGCACGTTGCTCTCGTTCGCGCTCTTCTCGTTCGCGCTGTTCCCGCTGTTGGCGTTCTCGCTGCTCCTTTTCCCGCAGCTCCTTCTCGATCTTCTCTCGCAACTCCTTTTCTATCCGCTCCTTGGTCTCCTTCTCTTTGAGCTCCCGTTCCAGCTTCTCACGCAGCTCTCGCTCCCGTCGCTCGCGGGCTTCCCGTTCTCGCCGCTCTTGGTCTTCTTTGCTGCGCCGTTCGCGTTCGACCCGTTCGCGCGCTTCTCTCTCGCGCATGTCTCGGAGTTTCTGTGCTGCCTCCTCGCGTCGTTTCCGCTCTGCTTCCTGCGCCTTGCGCTCGTCTTCTTTTCGCCGCGTCTCCTCGCGCGCCTTCTCCCACGCCCCTTTGGCTTCGGCTCGTGCCGATTGCCGCTGCTGGTACTGTTGTTGTCGTCGCTGATGCTCCTCCTCCTTCCGCTGTTCTTCCTGTTTCCGTTTTCGCTCGTCTTCTTTGCGCTGTTTCTCTTCCTGCTGACGCTTCTCTTCCTGCTGACGCTTCTCTTCCTGTTGCCGCTTCTCTTCCTGCTGACGCTTCTCTTCCTGTTGCCGTTTCTCTTCTTGCTGCCGCTTCTCTTCTTGCTGACGCTTCTCTTCTTGCTGACGCTTCTCCTCCTGTTTTTGCTGGTACTCTCGCTGCTGTCGCTCCTGTTCTTCTTCTTGCTGCTGCTGCTGCTGCTGCTGCTGTTGCCAGTGCGACCCGTCTGGCTGGGGACCTTGTCGCGGAGGCGGAGCGCCGGTGTTGGGCGGCGCCTGGCCGCTCGGGCCTGCTCCTTGTGGCGGCGGCGCGCTGTAGCCAGTGTTACTGCCAGCAGGATGGGCGCCGCCATGACCGGAAGGGCCGCCACTGCCACCGCGTGGCATGCTGCTCTGTCGGGACCAGTCACTCTGTATACGGCCAATGGACCAGGCGCCAAGACCCACAGCCACAACGAGCATGATCATACCGACATTGCCCATGCCCTCAAAGTCGTCCCACCAGGAGCGGAAGGCCGGGGCCATGCTATTCCCCAGCGCAACGGTGGCCAGGGCACTGGCAAAGCCAGCGACGAAGCTGTTGATGTTGGGCCGTAGTGATGGTAGGTAGAGGAAGCCGGAGCCGGACGAGTGATCTGGTATGATGAAGATGTCAAAGTTGCCCGGGGGCAGCCCGCTCCCGCCCGTGGTCTTGGGAGCCTCGCCATGAGGCGGCGGAGGCGGGGGCGGAGCACTCATCCTCTAGGATGGTGCAGGCAATCCAGAAAGGGTGACGACAGACGCGGGCAGGTATGAAAAGGTGGGACGAGAGAGTGAGAGAGGACAAGACACCGAGAATGTGTTGGCGGGGAAGAAGTCGGAAGAGGTCGGATGCAAGGGCGAGAGGCGTCGTAGAAGCGGAGAGGCGTAAGAAGTCGTGGAGATCGTCAAAACAGAAGAACTGGTGGTCAAAAGACCATGTCAACAAAATGTCAACAAGAGGGGAAAACAGGCCAGAAGTGGAGGAGGCCAGATGGAAAGACAGCGAGACGTACGGGAAGCAACGCTGAGAAGAAGAAGCAAAGGAACGCCAGGCACCGGTGCTAATGCAAGAAAACGAGTCGCGGTCGGAGAGGTCGAGTAAGTTTGGCCAAAAAATGACGTTGGGGTCGATTTCTCTTCACAAGCCAAAAAAAAAAAAAATAGGCGCCGTTTCTAGGCAATCTGGAGGGCAAAGTCAACAAAGGGGGTCCAGTTCGACGATGAATTACGTGCGAGCGTCGCAAAATGTCTCAGGTGGTCGTCGGGGTGGAACCTACTGTGGTTGCCGTTGAGCCAGAAACGCAGCAAATTGGGGGTGATGAGATGTTGGCCCCCCTTTTCGTAGACAAAAGGCGGGAAAGAAAGGCAGGAAAGGCAGGAAAGGCAGAAAAGCAGAAAAGACGATACAGGGAAAAAAAACAACACGAGAATACGAGTGCTCGTATGGACAGGGGTGCGGGGAGGATAGGAATGACGGGAAGCCTGGGAACGGCCGGACGTTCTCAACGGCGAAGCGAGTGTCGTATATTTTTATTTTTTATTTTGCCTTTTTATTTTTTGGCTGTGCCGATGTGTTTACTTTTCGATTGTGAAATTGAGAAGCGGAGCTCCAGTGACCAATAGGGCCTAGCGGGTGGTGGTTGTGACGGGCCACGGGCCACGAGGGGCACTAAACACGCTTCGGGAGTGGTCAATTCCCCCTGAACGGATCCACATCAGCGAAAGCGAAGTCGATGAGTAGAGGCCACCTGGCGCTCGTACGATGAAAGTGAGGGGGAGATCTGGAAGGATGTGATTTTGCGAAGGATTCCTTTGTGTTGGAATTGCGATTGGGTTGCTCAAGTACGAGTACAGAGACAGAGTACGGAGTATAGGGGCAGAATAGGACAGAGAAAAATGCAGTGTATATCTATACGAGTACTCTGTACTCGTAGTCGTAGTCGTATCCTTTAGCGCTTCTATCTGGCAGCTGTCAAGTTACAATGGTGTGTTGACGGTGCATCGCTGGTGACCATTGCTTCTATGCCTTGTTGTGGACCACACAATTGTTTTGTTGGTTGGACTACGCCGGACTAGAACTCATATCTTGCAGGGTATCTTACTCGTACACCTCGACAACAGCCAAGTCTCGACACGTCTTTCTGCCACGCGTCTCCGCCACGAAAAAGAAAAACAGCGCTGGCAATGTGACTGGCTGTTCTCAGCCAACCAGCGGTGAACTTGCTTCGATCGTCCAGCCTTCCATGTGACGAATTCTCTTGCATATGCCACTTGCAGTCTGATTACTCCGACCCCGACTCATCGTACTGTAGTATCATGGACTTTTACGAGTATTCGTACTCGTACTCGTACAGGGTAGACTCCTAATAACTCTTTACCCGTATTTCATAAGGATCTCAAATTGACGTCCTATTGCAGTCTACTATCGGATGACCCCATGGGTTACCCTGTACTCCGTATTCCGTGTTCCTTCGCGTCAGACTTCCTTTCTCGCACCACCCTGCCTTGCTGTGCCGTCCTGCTGTCTACCCTGTACTCGTATTGCCCGTGAAAACGCTTCTGGGCGCTAAAACGTGAACGGGATATAGGACCCACAGCGCTTGTTGCCCGGCAACGCACTACCAACAGACCCCTCAAGTCCCCTCAAGACCCCTCAAGACCACCGGCTCGTCCCATCAGCGGATCCGAACGGTTGGCGGAGTCCCGGAGCACCTGCAGCTGCCAGGATCCACGAAGCACACCTCCAATGGCCACAACTCTGACGATCCATGCGTTATCGGCATTTGTTCTGAGGGTTCGTCGGACAACCGCTGTGCATTCGCCTCCTGCACTCTCCCCCCCGTGATCGGCGCTCGCTGCCTGCTGCGTCTATTCAAACGTCCCGTATTACAAAAAATAATATCTCTAGCGCCGAGCGTGCATGCTAATATGCCGGATGAGAAGGAAAAGACGAAATCGAAATCGAAATCGAAAATCGAAAAAGAACAGCCAGAAAAATAAAAATAAAAAATAAAAAAATAGAGAGCAGCCGGTTCCATCCCGGCCTTGGCGCTCTTCTGTCCATCGTAGTGATCACTCCACTTGTTGGTCGTGGCCTGTGCCGTCTTGGACTTTCCAGCCCCGACTCCGACCCCGACTTCAACTCCGGCTCCGGTTCCGGCTCCGACTCCGGATTCTCACCTCCGTCCCGCTGGCTTCACCCCAGCCGCCGTGTCCGCTCCCGCGCCACCTTCATCTTTGCTCCCACCCGCTCTGTATCTTCGTCCAGCTGTGTCAACATCCCAATCTGCTGGTCCACTTCGTGCTTCACAGCCATTCCCAGCTCCCGCTGCCGCTGCACAATCCGCGCCAGCGTCTCCACCTGCTCATCCTGCTCCGCCATCATCTCCTTCTGCAGCTGCACCATGCCGCCGTTGTCGCGTTCGCGTGTCCGCTCCGTCTCCGGCAGCGGCGCCCCCAGCACGCGTCCGCCGGGCCGGCCGCCGCTGCGGCCGTTGCTGCCCGACGCACCGGCAAATAGTGTGGCCCGATCGCCTGTCTCGGGTAATGAGACATCACGCCGGCCCATGCTCAAACTGCTGCTCCGGCTGCTTCCGGGCGTGCCACTTTCATTGGCTCGCGCGAGACTTGCGCTCAGCGTCTCGAGACCCTCCTTCTCGACACGCGCTGCCGCCAGCAGGTCACGCCGCCGCCGCAGCTCGCCGTCGCCAAGCCGCCGGCCGCCGTCCGGTGGCGTTTTTTGTAAGGACTCAAGGCCCGTCGTGAGGGCCGCCAGCAGACTGCCGGCCTTGACGAGCTCGCGCTTGGCGGCGGCGCCGGCAGCCACGGCGGCCGACAGTGAGCCGCCTCCGTTACCGGTCTGGTCGCCGGCGGCATCGCGGCGGGCCAGCTGCAGCCGTGCGTCGTGCAGCGCCTTCTTCATCTCCTTGTGCAGGTCGAGCCAGGTGCCGGGGTCGCTGGCGGCGGCAGCGTTGGCGGCGCTGAGACCAATGGCCGGCAGCTGGGACTCGATGCTGTGGGTGTGCTGGTGGTGGCCGTGGAGATTGCTGCTGCTGCCAGTACCGCTGCCGCTGCCATTACCGGTGCTGGGCAGGTTCAGAAAGGCGCGCCAAGCGCTGGTATCGCGCCATCGGTGGTCCGGAGACTCGGCCACGGCACGTAGATAGGCCTCGAAGCCGCTGCGCCGCGTCTCGGTCAGATCGGCAGAGTCGACGGTCGACCGGAACCAGGACTTCGCAGGCAGCGGCACAGGGGGTGCCTCGCCCACGAGACCTGTCAGCGTGGCGTGCAGGGCGGCAAACTCGGAATATCGTTTCTGTATGACAAACGAGCGCAGCGGCAGCCGCAAGGTGATGTTGTAGAGCGTGTAGGCCTTGTCGCTGCCGGTGGCAGATACCAGCGACGTTGTAGGGATGGAGATCTCGAGCGGCGGCGCCATGACCAGAGAGAGAAGTGAAACGCGAGAGAAGAGGCAGAGGAAAAGAATTGCTCGATATGGCTCGAATACTCGAAAAAGAGCTGATCGACAAGGAGGTCGAAATGTCCAGGCAAGGCGGACGTTGGGGGGGTCGTGGCTCGCCGCCAAAAAATAGGGTGGATAGGAACGAGTGTTGCAGGGCGATCAGGAAGAGAAGTCGAGTGGAAGAAGAAGAGAAACGAGCTCTTTTTGCTCGCCACGCTCGCAGCTGGTTGACGTAGGCAGCGATTAGTCCGTGTGATACTCTCCTGTTTCCCCTAGCTGGGCCGCCTATTTTCAGGCGTCTGCCACACGCTAAGTCAGCCCCCCCGGCGCAGAACCCTCCCGAAACAGCGGTCACAGTCACGTGATACGTCATCTCGGATGGCCCGAGAGCCTAGGCAGCAAGGTTGCGATCAAAACAAGAACAGGCATCTATAGTATTTGCCTCTGTTTTATTACTGGGATCATGTGGTGAAAAGATACCACACGAAAACTACAGACACGCAGGCACATGAGCGGTGCTTGCACTCCTAGCCGAGTCACCGGTTTCCAAAGCCTTTCAAGAACTCATGACTCCTCCAGAAGCAACTTTCCATTGTTCACCATCCATCATTCACCTCTTTAAAACGTCTCTTGGTCGTCGAGCGGGGCCTCCTCGCTAGGGATCTCAAAGCCCTCCTCGGTCGAGTAGAGGATGTTCTGGATGTGCTTGACGAGGCCGTCCTCCTGCTTCTCGAGCTCCGGGTCCTCCTCGACGGCCTGCTGGATCAGCAGTTCAATGTCGCGCAGCTTGCTAAAGTAAAAGTCGCGCTCGCGCTCAAGGCCGACCACCGTCTCCTTGAGCGTGGCCACCTCTTGCTGCAGGGCGGCGCTGGCGACGCCGCCACCGCCGCCGGCCTTGCCCAGTCGCGGGCCCGTCGTCGGTGGCGTGCCGCCGGCTCTCCGCGAGCCTGTCGAAAGGGGCGCCCGTGCCGCGTTGGCAGGCATGCCGCTGCCTTTCCGTCGCGCGACGGCGTCGTAGTCGCCGCCAGGGAAGTGCTGGTCCCAATACCGCTTGGTCCACTGCAAGAACTCGAGGTTGTCTTGCATCTTGCACTTGACGAGGCCCTCGACCGGGATCATCCGGTCAACCTGGTGCTTGGCAAAGCAGTCTGCAGGGTAGCCAGATTAGTCAGAGCTCGGAACTTGGACACAACCGACACAACCGACACAACCTCACGCACTCTGCAAAATTTTGAAATTTTGTATGTAGGCATATTCCGAGGTGACGTTGAACTTGACGCGAGACATGGGGATGTCGTAGAAGATGGTGTCATAGACCTGGCACAGGGCGGCTCTGCAGGAGGGTTAGTGAAAGTAGAACACACAACAGGTTATAGGCGCAGGGCACGTACCCAGTTCCGCACTGCTCAACCTTGGTGATGTTGAGCTGCAGCAGGCTGTTCAGCCATTGGATAAGTTCCTGACTGGAAATCAAGCTTGGTCAGAGATCGTCCACGACAAAGGCCCGCCATCCCCCCAGGGATGGACCTACCGCGATTCACCCATGGTTGCGGTGTTGGAGAAGGAAAAGGGAGAAGGAAGAGGCAAGAAGCGAGAAGCTGAGAGGCTGAGAAATGAGAAATGAGAAATGGGAAATGGCGAGAGCTGAAAACGGGACGAAGTCGGCGAGTGATCGTCGCACAGGAAGACAGCAGTAAGAAACGATGACAGACGATGGCAGACGATGGAGAGGGAACGCAAACAAAGCTGTGCACGCTCGCGTGGCACTGGAGATGAGAGGAAGTTTTATTTAAAAAAAAACACGCTGTACACGTCGGGAGATGCCGCCAGAAAACGAGGCAAAGGGGTTTTGGCCAAAGGGGAATTTCGTTTGCACCTCCCGCCGCCTTCTACTACAGCTGGCCCAATCAAATAAACAAGGGTTCCATATGGTGGTGGGGTTAATTCCTTTTTTTTTTCTATCGGCTTCCCTCGCCGTTGCCTGTTTACTCGTCGCCCCCTGCAACGCCCCTCCTTCGCTCGGTACGGCTCTTGGCTCGTGCACCAGCGGACCTCCTCCCGTCACATGACGTAATCTTATGTGCTTATGTAAGGCAATTCGCTCTCTTCGTCTACTCGTATCATACTCATATCTTACTCGTACTGGGTATCTTACAGGGTATTCTGTTTCCCCCCTAAAAGGTCGTCACGGTTACCTGCCGCCCCTGCTGGCCACCTATCAGGAACCCCCATTCACTGCGTGTGATGGGCGAGATGTCATCGTAGCGCTGGGGCGTCGGTGGTGCCAAGGCTCCCGGACTGTTCATCGTGCTGTTCACGTTGTGACTCCTCCCGCTGCCGCTGCCGCTGCTGGCCCTCCGACTGTTCCACTCGTCCTGCAACATCTCTCCAATGCTCGCTGTTACCCACCGACCGTTTCCACTGTTTCCACTGTTCCCACTGTTCCCACCACCACTGCTACCTCCGCCAGGGACCCTGCGAACGTAGCTCACTGGTCGTGCCGTCAGCTGCTCCTCTTCTTCCTCTTCGCTCTTGTCCTCTCGGCCGAGCACCGCTGTCGCCGCTGTCGTCTCCGCCTTGTTGCGCCTCGCCGTCCTTTCGGATGGCCCCTTATTGTCAAACGTCGTCTGCAGCCGTAGGACCGGCAGCAGCAGCGATTTGGGACTGGCCAGACGTACAGGCGGCAACGGCGACACTGTCGGCACCACCACTTTCCATGGCGGCGCAGGATCGAGAAACAACGTGACCTCTGGGCTGTCACCGCCCATGCCGGCCTCTTTGCTGTTTGTCCTCTCGTGATCGACCGGGGTCTGGGCTTCTGGTCCTTCTGTTTCTGGCGTCTTCCTTCGTCGTCGCCGCTCCTGTGCCGACAGCCCCAGAATGACAGAAGACGATGCCGAGGCAAGTGACACGAGCGACGACATGGACGACGGCGACCAGTTCGCCGCGCTGCCCTCATCCGCCGTGGCAGCAATGGGTGTCGTCTGCTCGTCCTCGTCGGCATACCATTTGGTATGGTTTTCGTCGGTTTCGTCCTTGGCCACCTCGTCCTTGGCCAGTCCTCCGAGGTAGAAGTTGCCCGGGCACCCAGGTGGACACGAGCTGAGTCCGTCCGTCTCAATGCCGCTGTCCTTCTCGGCACCCCCATAGGCTCGGCTGTACATGCGCACGACATCGGCCAGATGTGCCTCGGAAAAGCCAATTAGTTCCGGGTAGCGGCGCATCAGCTCGCGTTTCGACAGCCGCCGACCACCGCGGGCCAGAACATAGCGCCGCAGCTCGTCGACGGCGTCCTCGAGTCGGAACCGCATGCCCGTGCGGGCATAGCTGCACAGGGCGGCTTTGAATGTGTACAGGTGGTCGGCCGAGCGGAGGGTCAGGCCGTTGTGGCTGGCGCCACGACCTGCCATCAGGACATCGTTCTGTTCGGCCGATGCACGCATGAGGTCGTCGGGCAGGCCGAGGGTGCCGGCAGCCATGGAAGGAGAGAGACTATGGGGGCTGGGAGTGTGAGAAGAAGAACGAAAAAAGGAGAGAAGGAAAAAAAAAGGAAAAAAACTCACCAGAGATTGAATTTCCGGGCTGCCGACTCTAGAGTCTGTCGCAGGATCCGCTCCTCTTTGGACGGCAGAGTGTCGGCATGCACCAGACAGACAAACGAGTTATCGTGGCAACCGCCTGCAGCACTGGTGGCAAGAGACGAGCCAATGGTCAGAGCAGGCGTAGCCGGAGTAGCCGGAGTGGCCGGAGTGGACGGCATCGATGGGCAAGTCGACGACGAGCAAGACGACGGCGAAGGCAGAGCGGAGCTGGCAGGTGAGAAGGACCAGCCGCTGGCGTGGGAGCTGAAGGATGCCGAGCGGTGGCAGCCATGCGAGCCAGAAGAAGATGTGGGGGAGGTGGCGCCACCGGAACGCGTGGACCGGATGCTCGGCAGTGTGCTGGCCCGCACGAGGCTCTTGATGGCTGATGTGAAGCGGGAGCGGTTGGGAGGCGGCGATGGCAGTGTCAGATAGGGAACGGTCGTCTCGGATTGCTCGGCAATGACGGGGCTCTGAGCAGTCGATGCCCAGCTGGGCGACATGGAGTGGTCGCAAGAGGTGGCACTGTCAGGAGAGCCGGGCAGTTGGTACTGACGGCGGATGACGACGAGGTCAATAGAAAGATTCCGACGAGCCAGACGACGAGAGGCGTGATCGAGGGCAGCATCGACGTGCGAAGGAAGCTGATGAGCGTTGAGAACCGAAGGCCCGGCCTCGAGGGGCGGTGAGATCATGTTCTTGAGAGACATGATGAGTGAAGAGAAGGTGGAAGTGAAGGTGAAGGAGTGAACAAGAAGGGGTGAAGGAATGAAGAGTCAAATGAAATACTTCGTACGACAACGAGATATTCAAATGAACCGACGCACAAGAGCAACGATCGTCACGCCTGGGCCCAGAATTGTGGCAGGCAACAATCGGTCTGGGAGATGATCGATTCTTATACGAGGCCCCTCTTCGAGTGGGGGACCCTTTTGTTTCCAAAATTGAAACGCAGCGACAAGAGCAAACATGAAACACGGTCGTCCTGAAACCGGGGGATATGGAGCCGCATCGATGGACCTTTCTCCACCTATGCTCTAGCAATATGCAGTGATGCAGTGATGCAGAAAATAGATCCTTTTCTGTCTCGGCCCAGGCAAAAAAAGAAACATCCCTCAGTAAGATGCCATCCACTGGACAAGGGCCATTTAATCTCATGCATGCTTATCAGCAGGCCAGCCGGCCGGGAATTCCATATCCGGTGCGTCTGGTGGCCCTTGCTTGGCCCTGTCTTCATCAAGAAGGGGTGGTGGTGAGCGTGAAGGATACCCTTGCGGCGCTTCGGCAGAGCACCTGATTCGCTCGTGGCTGTCTGCTGTCTTTTTGTTATTTTTAGCAGTCGCCCGTCCTGGCGGGACCGCCGACAACCTTTGATTGGTCCTTATCACCCGCTGTCATGCGGGGTGACGGCAGTGGCGCGGGCGCTTAAAAGCATAATGGAATAGTGAACTCCTTCTCCACTATCGCTGCTTCCGTTTCTTCCAAATCAAATCTCCAATCTTACCTGTACCTGATCTTCCTACTCTTCCTGATCTTCTTGATCTCGCTGGCCCTGGCCGCCCTGTTTCATGTTCACGTTGTTCCATCTCTCCCATAAAATTCACGTATTATTGGATAGCTCATATCGAAAAACAACAACAGTCGTTTGCGGCCGGGCCTGGTCGTCTCATAATAATTCCCTGCCCTCTTCTTTAGTTGTACAAGATGTGTGGACGCGGCGATGGAAAAACAATTTGCGCCTTCCCTTCGGATCGCCTATTCCCAACCGTCCTTTTTTCCGATGTGATTCCTGTGTGGTGCCTGTGTGGTCCCGTTGTTTTGTCATGAAGCCAGACGCCGCCGCTTTGCCCTGAGCCAGTAGAGGAGATGAGAAGAGAAGAGGAAAGAGAAAAGGGGAAAGAGAAAAGGGAAATGAGAAAAGGGAAAGATAAAAAGGAAAAGAGGAAAAGGACAAAAAAGAAAGAGAAAAGAAAGAGCAGAAAGAGCAGAAACAGAAAAACAGAAAAACAAAACAGGGAATGAACCCCCTGCCATATCCCTCGCTCACGGCATGTCCATGTCGTTTAGGTCCGCCGCCGTCTGCATGCTCACGTCGCCGAGACTGTCCACCGGATCGGAAGAGCAATGCGAACTGTTCCAGTCTTGATCGTCATAACCTCCCATCGTCAGTTGCTTTGCCCAATACGTGTCATAGGCATCGGGAACGGCCTCGGGGTCCTCCTCATCAACATAGGCTTCATGCCAGAACATACCGGATGCATCCTCCTCCAAGTCTTCAACCACTAGCCGTTTCAACATGTCCGGTACACCTAATGGTCAGTAAACGGCGAGGAAAAAATGAACAGAAAAATTACTCACTCATGTCCAGGTGGATAAACTGGTCCGACAGGTCGTCATCCTCCCCTCCAAACGTATTCGTAGTATAGTACGGCCGGCACTGTGCTAGCACCCGCTGAAATGTCGACACCACGTTGGCTCCCACCTGCACATTGCGGTCCACAAAATACGTCTTGATGTAGCTGAGACACGCAATCCCCAGCTCCTTGATCGTCGTCTCCACCGCCTTCTGCCGGCCCCCATCCTCCATGCCCCCGTCCTCGAGGCTGTTGTCAAACTGCGACGACGTATCAAACAACAACGTCTCCCGCAAGAAGATCTCCACGTCGTTGCTGACCGCCGAGTCATAGTAACTCAGCAGTCCGGGCGCCCACACTGGCAGCAGTTTCAGCCCGCGAAAAAGGGTGTCCAGGTCCTCCTGGTCTCTCTCGTCGTCTTCTGGGACGACCGTCGCCGTTGCTGTCGCCGTTGCTGTTGTTGTCGCCGTCGTCTCTCGCTGCCCGTGGAACAGTTCCACCATCGTCTCAAAGAATGCCCGGCCTTCCGAGTTCGAAAGACCCCGGCACTGCTCGGCAATGTGCTTCGACAGTTGGAACGCCATGTCTTCCGACCGCGCATGGCGCACATACACCTTGGCTACTCGCAGGTATGGTCCCTGGAAATGCGCCGCCGCATCCGACGAGATGTTTGCCCGCAACGTTGTGAGAATCTTACCCTCCATCGCCGGGTGCGTCGCCATCAGCCGCACAATCACCGAGTCTGTCGCCGTCGCGTTCTGGTTGATCGATATCAACTTGTCCACAAAAATGTTGCCGTATTCGCGCACCCAATCCCGTCCCGTCAAGAAGAGCTCCGACCGCGTCATGGGTAGATCGCCATCGGGACTCTTCAGCGCCAGCACCGACCGGCTCACATTGTCCTCCACAAACAGCTCCTCGCGTGTTCGCGTCGTTGGTCGGCTCGGGTACATCCCCGCCAGCAAGGCGTCAATCAGCGCAATAATGTTCTCGTACGCAGGAGGGCGGTTCGGCAGACGTCGCTGCACGGCATTAAACATCCGTACGTACTGCTGTTCCATGGACACACTGTTGTCGGCCGAGATCGTCATCACGGCCCGTCGGAACCCGTCAATGTCCAGAAACACCGCCAACTCCGACCGCCCCAGCTGCACAAACGCAACCATGAACCCAAACGTTTCGTGCCACGACCGTAGCGACACGTGGAAATGTCCCCATAGCGTCTGCATCATATAGGCAGCGCCCCGTAGAACCGTGTTGCCCTGGTCCACGTCCATCTCCATCGACAACGTTTCGTCGCTCGGCGGCACGGCCACACCGTATCGTTCCGGAAAGTCTCTTTTGATGTTCCGGAATGCCCGGATCAGCAGGTCGCTCATTTCCTGCCGAACCACCGCTTCCGGGCTGCGCTGGATCATCTGCCGCATCACTTCGTGTCGGTCGTCAAAATATTCAAACACGGCCAGGTAGCACTCTGGACACTGATGACACGCCAGCGTGATGCTGTTGAGAAGTGCCGGGAAGTCGGGCAGGTCCTTGGTGCGTGAGGCCACCTGGTCCAGGTGGCTCAGTGCCATCTGCATGGCTAGGCTCTCCAACTTATGGTTCACCGTGCCCTTGCCAGCAGCACTGTTGAGCACACTGTCCACAAAGGGAACGTGTGCCGGGTCGTAGAGACAGTGTCGGCGCACAAGTGACGTGTTCTCGAAGCGGATGTGCTCGGCAATGTCGGCAGGGACCTCCATACGGACCGGGCTCGAGCGCTTCGATTGCGCCAGAGCCTCCTGCTCCCTTGCCAGCGACGATGCCCGCTGGTAGAACAACATGTAAGCGCTGTAGGACTTGTCGATCGTCGTGCCATTGCTGTCGCCGCCGAAATGGTTCGGCCGATGGTCAGAACCCCCAAAACAAGACGTCTCCAGCAGCGATGGATCCCACACGCTGACCACGTCGTCGTTGAACTCGACCCAGCCCGTATCTTTTCTAGAAGTCGGGCGTTCGCGAATGTACGAGTAGTAGTGTCCCGATTCGGCCGTTCCAGAGTGCACCAACACACCAACCAATTCAAACAGATCGGCCGACTTCTCTTCCGACGGGCTGCTCAGCTGGTCAATCGTATACGGCCGCATGTCGAGCTCATGCGGGAACGAGAAGTAGTCGTTGATCTTGCTTCTCTGCAGCGTACGAAGATTGAAGTCAAACCGTTTCAGGTGGAAGATGAGGTTGTCTGGGATGTCCTTCAGACAGGCTCTAGATAGATGTCAGCTATATTCCGACAGATAAAATGTACAATAACTCCTTACCTCTTGACGGCATCGACGTGTCGGTCACACGTTGAGCACTTGTACTTGTTGTCTGGTCATCGTTAGCCACGTCCAAAAAAGAAGTTCTTGCAAAACTTACCCCCTTCCATAATCTCTCCGTCGACATAGGCCTGCAGACTTTCCTCCAGATTGCCCTTCCCCTTGATGTCGCACTGGATGGCAGAAAACGGTTCTAGTCGTTCCGAGACATGCTCGCATTCCTTCGACTTCACCTGTTGTACCAGCTGGCCGCCGTAAAAGGATCGAAAGGACCGCTTCGCCTCGGCCGAAGTCAGCTGGCCTTCCCACCGATCAAACAGCAGGTTGTAAAACTCGTCCACATCCATCTGGTTGTGGATGTCGATCGGCGTGTCGTCATACGTCTTGATGTTGGCCACGCACTGCTGTGTGTCCACGAAGCGCCGGATACTATCCTGCATGAAACTAAACAGCAAACGGGTCTGGAAGAGGAGATTCTGCGAAGTCCCCTCGTCACGGATCTCGACATTCATAATGAACCGTCGGAACTCGACGTTCATAAAGAGCTGCGTGAACAGCGAGTTCAAATAGCACGTGTTGGACAGATTCCGCAGGCCGACATAGCCACAAGGCGCCCGGAGAGCCTTGGTGCGGTCAAACTGCTGGGGAAGATCGTAATGGTACGGCTCGTCGTCGCTTGACTTGTCACAGGGGACCAACTGGTCGAGATTCTGGACCAGCGTCGCAAACTGCACGGCGTCGCCATCCACCAGATCAGAGATGATCTGGACCAAGTCGGTTCGCGATTCTTGGCTGATCAACACCCGAGGGAACGTCGACTGATTCGAGTAGATTCCCTCTTCTTCCTCCTCCACCTGGAACTGCCAAGGCGGGAAGAGATGTTTCCAGAACAACCTATTAGCAAAGTTCCTATATCTGTTAGCAAATTCTATCTACCCACTAGAAGCCAAACTGGGGCACCGGAAACTCACCTAGGAAACCATTCCCGGAGGTCCGCCTTGGTAGACGAACGGAGGATGGCGACCACTATCTGAAGAAGGCCGTGGGCAGCAGAATCTACGTTGTCGGGCTGTGTCACGTCCTGAAAATGACTGTTAGTGAAGAACGTAAAAAAATGTCCAGTTGGGGAACCAACCTCGAAAGTCGTATACGACAGCACCAGATCGCTAATCTGGGCCACAAAGGACGGCATGTCCAACGTAGGGGCCTTGCTGTCCCGCATCATGCGAAAAAGACCGAGCGCCAAGTGGAAAACTTCCTCGCACCTGTCAGGATGTTGTATGGCTTTGGGAATGAGTCCTTGGAGGATCGGCCAGAAAAAGTCACGGAACTCTGTGCTCTGGACAGCGTTGAGGGCGCGTTCATCAGTGAGCCTATCACTGACTCGTCTCGCTGCAAACTGCCGGATCTTGGGCTGCGGATCTTCGAGAATCAGACGCTCCATAATGTGCCCGGCAGACTCGTGTTTCTTGAAGGCTTCCCAAAAGTCACGGCTGGCGGCGCAAAATTCCATCACGGCCTGGGTAGACAGATGGACCAGACGGATCGAGGATTCGGTGCAGGGAGCATCAAACGCCATGAACAGAATGGTCATGAGCCGATTGAGCAGCGTTTCGTCCAGGTCGCCGTGGGATGAGCCGTCCTCGAATCGCCCATTCAGAATGAATACAAGGATGTCGATCAGCATCGAGGATAGAGAAATCTGCAGGTCCATGGCTGCTGAACATTGCGTGACATCTGGGTCACAAATGGCTGCAATCGACAGCATCTTGGCCGTCGAGAGAGCCTGCCTGTATGCCTGCATGGCGGTATCTTCTTTGACTCGCGCCTCTGCACTTCCGTTCTCCCCGTTCTCCCCGTTCTCTCTTGCCTGCCCGGCTGCCTGCCCGACTGCCTGCTCATGGTCATCCTTCTCTGGCACTGCTTCAGAGACTACATCCTTCTGGCCTTCTCCACTGGCATTGGCCGCAGCGATCTTGCTAGACTTGGCGGCTTGGCGGCGCATTTGTAGGAATTCACGCAGGCCGTAGACGGTGTAGAGCGCCTGGTACGGCTGGCCGACGGGGAAAATCTCCTTGTAGGACACGGCTTCGTTCTCGAACTTCTGGAGGAAGCTTCCCTCCACAGGCAAAACAGCCAGGAAATGGTAAATCTCTCTGGCCAGCTTGTCTTCCATGCTCAGATATTCCCACAGCTCTTTGAAATGCCCCAAAATCTCTGCATCCACCGGGGATGTGCCGGGTCTCACTTGAAGAGGCTGCGTCTGCGGATCTTCTTCTCGCTTGACCAAAATCAGGCCGTCGTGAATGCGCAGCTCTTCTAGGGGCCGACAAATATCACTTTCTTGTGGCATGAAAGCCTGGCCGCGGTAGAAGACGCGGTAGTTTTCGAATCCCGTAACCTCTTTAAGGCTGGCGAGGAGCGACCCGGCTGTGTTGCGCCGCCCAATAACCAGGGGCCGGACATCTGTCTGGTTGTCTCCATCAAAGGACTGGTACTTGAGCTGTGCCGGCTCACCCTCGATTTTTCTCGGGCTCTCCGACGAGAACGATCCTAGATCGGGCGTGGCAAAGTAGGTTCGCGTGCGGTACAGGCGATGGAACTCCTTCAGAACACACAGAGAACGCACAAATAGTGCTTCCTGTTCCTGAATCTGGGACTCGGAGGGCACCACCACCATGGACTCGTCATCTCCACTGGATGAGCTGTCATTGGCAAATGCCTTGAGCTTCTGCGCAGCCGAAGAGAGGTGTTTCAGGCACCGGTTTACCAAGGCCAGGTGGACCTTGCGCGCTCTGTGATGCTGGAAACACATGATGGACCTGCTCTCAATGTAGACATCCTTCACCAGCATGTTGATCGCCTGGCGCTCGATCGTACCGGGTGGGGCCGTTAGCACAATCCTCCACAGCTGCTCCAGTATGCTGTGATCGGCACTCGCATCTTCCTCATCCAGAAGAAGGCTGCCCAGATCGTTGACGAGCGGCATCAGGCGGTCCTGTACAAAGTCAAGCAGGCCCTTGCAGAAGCAATCGGGAGGCAGAGTAGGAAGAAATTCGCTGAAGCAGCGAAACAGAAACGGGTTACTTTCAAGCCTGCTCCGCTTAGCGCAGGCGTTGAGAACCTTCCACGAGGCGTTTCTGTCTTCTCTACAGCCGGCTCCTGGGCCCACCATTAGATCCCAGAGGCGGGCACTGAGCTCGGGGGTCAGCGTGGACGGGTGGGATACAACAATCTGGTAGATGGTGTCTCTGCGTGGCGCATTGGTGATACCACTGATCACGGCAGGAGACCCAAGTTGTCGACCTTCTCGAATGGCGTTTTCCAGGTCGTCCACAACCAGCTCGGTCAAGTTGTTCTCCGTCGTCAAGAACGTCAGGTCTCGACCCCCAAAATGTCGGTTGATAATGTTGATGGCACACAGACTGCCCAGAGTCGTGGATGACTTGTCTCGGATGTCAGACAAGCAGCTCTTGTACAAGCTTTGACGCTGATCTGGTTCGATCCCAACACTTTTGAGCAATTCACCAAGCTTTTCAATGGCAAACCCCTGCATTTCGGGATATGCCGTTGGCGTTCGCACACCCGGAACCGACGACTCACGGAGAAGATGAAGGCATACGGCAAATGGGACCGTGTCTAATGGAGGGTTCTCTAATGCAGCTTTGCTGGCGACGTGGCGGAGAATGGCGTCGCAGAACTCACGCATTGTCTGGTTGTAGGCTGATATGGGGAGACCGAGCAGCTTTCGGCACATGTAGACGACTGCGTCGTAGGAAAAGAGATTCGTGATACGGCACATCATGCGAAGGAGGGCTTCCGATATTCTCGGGTCTTGGGTAGTGGTGACAGTTTGCCAAAACATGTCGGTGTGCTCGTTCGTATACGTTCGGGTCACGCCCAGGAACCCGATGATATTGCCGCTCTCGGCGGTGATTTCGGGATGGCACGTCGGCCCCAGAAGGTAGGAAACGACGCCGGTGGTGGCCAGGAGATTGGAAACAAATTGCAGGGTAGAAATCTCGCGGGTGGCTTCTGGAAGATGGTCGCCGTACCGTCTCCAGCAAGCCACAAGTTCCTGGCACAGATTTGTGACGGCCATGACGCGCAGCTGCATTTGGCTGCACATGATCAGGCGACAGAACATGCCGAACCGCCATTCCATAGCATAGACGTCTGGTATGAATTCTGGCGGGATGTCTGGGTTGGCTTCCCGAAACGCCTTAACAGCCATGATGGCATCTGCATTGTCAGCCCTGAGACATATATGAATGGTGTCTCCTAGTGAGGCGATCTGTTGGTTGGCATTGTCATAGGTGAGGTTTGTAATGTGGTTGTCCATCACGGTAGACAATGCGGTCGATGCCGTTTTGAACATATCGTGTCCCAGCGAAATTCGACTGTTGAGCGCGGCAACCGTCGACGGGCGGATGCTTGGATTCGCCAGTTTCCGACTGGCCTCGCGCACAATGAAAGACGTAATGACACATATTTGGCCCAGATGGTCGACGATCCTCGGCACGCTGGGTATCAAGGCGACCATAGACTGCAAGAGCTTGTTCAGGATCTCGAGCATACCACAGGGAACGACGGGGTAGTAAGCCAAGAAATGGTCCATGATTGTGGAGATTTCATCGCGCTCAGTGGACCGGATCCGCTCGTCATCTCTCGGCAGATTCTCTCTTCTGGTGATGCTGGAAAGGGCCAACAAATAATGAGTGGAGACAAATTCTCTTGGTTGAACTTCATCGGGCGACCTGGCCTGTTGTAATATGCGGGAATCGACTTCAATGAAATGAGCAGTCAGACGTGCAAAGGACTCGCAAAAGTCCAGAATCCGTTCCCGGATGGCACTGTCAATGACTGCAAAGCTGGGGGTGCGTAAGTTAGGCACGCCCCAGACCAGGTCTGGCAGCGCCACCCAAAGGCTCCGATATTGTCGGTAGGATTCTAGGATGGCGGGAAAGGGTGCGCTCTTTGCAAAGAGTAGATAGTTGTCTATCCAGTTTCGGATGTGCTGGGGAACGTGGATGTCTGCATACGGGTATTAGCATCAAAGTCTGTCACACAGGAAAAAGTGGAAAAGAGGCACACCTGTAGAGATGTAATTGAGCAGCTTGGCCATGATTTCAGCCGGCGTCTCCATGGCTGTGTGGTAGGGAAAGTCGGGCGCAGGGTCGACCAGGATGCTGTTCTGGTCGTCCTGGTCGTCTCCCAACAGAGTAACCTGCGGCTGAGCCGCGGCAAAGTCTGCATCATCTTCGGCCTGCAGGTCCACGACCTCGACCGGGGGACTGGCGGTATCGGAGCGGGAGGCATGCAGGGCATCTGAATTTGCGACCATGTCGGAGTGGATGCCACCAGACATACCCGATGGCTGGGATATGGCAGTTGAATCAGGGGGATCAACACCGAGCACGGAACTGTCACCGTCGGATGGACGGGCGAGCCGGCAGGGTATGGGACTCCGCGGCGAAGAGCCAGGCGAGCAGGGAATGGTGTCCAGGACACGGTGTGCCGAGTTGCGGAGACTGAGGGTCACATGGGAAGGCGGAGCAGTGTTATCAGGGGTGTGGGGAGCGCTGTCTGGAGTGTTTTCCAAGCTTGAATCGACGGTCATGGTCCCGTCGAGGGCGGCGGCTGTGGATTTGGAGCTCGCCGTGGTCGAGGCCGGTGGGTTGGATCCAACCTCGCAGTCACGGTTGGAAGACTGGACCGTCTCGACCGAGCGGCTGCGAGAGCCTGCCGTTGTAGAGGTTCGCCGTCGTTTTCGTGAGCTTTCGTCGCCGTCAAACGGATTTGGCCGTGTTCCACTCGGTTCGGACGAGACTGCACGTTCTCTCGTCTCGATCTCGGGGGATCTCGAATCTCGGTCCATCGGAGGATGCTGGAGCTCGCAGGCTGCCAGATGTCGGGGGGGAGCTCTGACGACCGAGAAGTGGTTGAGAAAGAACTCGGTGACAGCAGCTAGCTTCGGTGAGTGGGGTTGGTAACAGCTACTTAGTGCAGCATGACGCGGGAGGAGAATAGGTGATCGAAAAATAAAAAAATTAGGGAATACTCCGTACTTGCTGGATGCGGGGCACGCCCTAACAATTTAGTGGGTTCGGGTGACCTTCTGAAAGACTGCCCGCGTTCTGAGCCGCCCCCGGGGTAGAGGGGTACTCGTAGTGGGCAAATTTTAGGCAGCAGCACCGCAAACTTGGCAAGGCTGATGGCCGCTATCCCGTTGCCGGCACCACGGTTACAGGGGTCTTTTTAGCGGGTAGCGGGTAATAATATTATGGGCTTTAGGACCTCCCGTGCTCCGTGCTTCGTATAGAAATGGTAAATCGGATATTCTGTGGCGTAAGTCACCGACGCGAAGGACCGTGTCTTCCACTCCGGGCAGTAGTGCACTGCAAAAGAATTAAAAAAAAAGGTGTGCAACCGGACTGTTTTTTTGTCAGGTCTGGAAAACGTGGCAGGCCAAAGGGACGTTCAGAACGTAAGATAATCTCACGCGGGACAAAAGTCATGGCCAACTGCATGCAGAGATTACTCATCGAAGGAACCCCGCTTCGTCATTGGTTACAGGCCCTGTTGGCAGCCTAGCTATTTGTCAGCGCTGCCAACCTTGAGCGTTACTCTGCGCTCTTCGACAAGGGCTTGACCTAAGAACCCGTGGTCGCAATACGACGGGCGCACAAGAGCCTCTTCATGACAGATCCGAAGAGACCGCCCCGTCCATCATCATATGTCACGTGATCATGATGCTTTGTCAGCGTGTCGCGGCGCAGCTTAGCCTCAAAATCCGTTCAAACGAGGCTCGAGAGCGAGACCGCGCGCAACTGGCACCACAGCCTTCCGACCAATATGAGCAAAAAAAGGGTCGCCGAGCTCGACACACCCTTCTCGGATGTGCAATGGTATGTGCTGTATCCATTTCCTCTCAGTATAGAATGACAACTGACTCACGAGGCCCGTTATTTCACAACCCGATCAAGACACCATACTGGAGCTTTTATGCAGGCATGTCGGCTCTCTCTCCTGAAAACGGGCTGAACTCCATCTAACAATTGCTTGCCACAGCCTGCTCGCTCCGCTGGGCCAGTACCGTCGAGACCATGTCAAGCCATCCAAGGGCAAGCGCAGTCGGCGACGGCTGCGACAGAAGCGTGAAGCCGCTGCAAAAGCAGGCATGGAGCTCGATCCCACGCCTGAGGTGACAAGAAAGCCAGCACAGGTCACGACATCTGCTGCAGTGCCACCGCCACCGGATCTGGCCGCATTTGTCGATGTCGGACTGGCCGATATCACACGCGTGCTCGCCCAGAGCGTTGGCTCTCCAGCTCCACTGAAAGACGGGTGCAGTGTAACCCCAGACAAAAACCCGGCCGCGCCCTCATCAACAGCGCCTCCATATACAGTCGTGTTTGTGGCCCGGACTGGCCACCCTCCAGCCTTTTACTCACACTTCCCTCAGATGGTGGCTGTCGCTTCACGTGGATGCAGCCAACCAGTCGACTCCACGACACCAGCAATCTTCCTCGTTGGCTTCTCCCACAACTGTGAGGAACGACTGAGTGCCTGTCTGGGCATTCCGCGAGTGTCCAGTATCGCTTTGCGGGCCGGGGCCACACAGTCGCAGGGTCTGCTCAACTTCCTCTGTGAGCGCGTGCCGCCAGTCCGGGTGCCATGGCTGCAGGAATCGCAGGAAGGAAAGCATCGCGAGACAAACATTCAGATCACGGAAGTCAAAATGGGACCCAAGAAGAAGAAGAAAGCTTAGAAATGTTCCTTTTCAGTGAAAGGGCGAGCAAAACTCGTTGATTTCTCTCTGTTTGCAATTTTATGCATCGACACAAAGCACTTGTAGAGCTCTTGAATAATGGTTGTGCTTCCGCCTTATATAGAACCCATAGACCTCAAAGTTACATATATCTTCCTTTTTTCGAATCTCTGTACTTTTACGATGCAAAACTCTTGATTTTGAAGTATTTCCCCACGTCGGCCGTTTTCTGGTCATTCTTCCATTGGCCGATTTCCCTGATTTCCCGGACAACTGTTGAGTATCGCTCCTTCCCTCCACGGTCTTCCTGGATCCTTCCCTTTTTGGAAAGAACAGAACGCGTCTCTTTCCCTCCCCTTCTACGCCTTAAAAAGTTTTCCGTTTCCCGTTTGCCTTTTTCCCTTCCTCTTTCCTCTTCTTTTTTTTTTCCCAGATGTCTTCTCACCCTCAAAAATCATCATTTGTTATCAGCACAAATCGACGAAGAAAGACAGAAAACTGCCCATCATGAGCATAAACGGGTACAAAGAAGAGCAGATTGAAATGGCTAAGCAGCTGCAAGCTAGCTTCCGACCCAACTCGTCGGCCACACAGAGTCTGGCAGCATACAAGCGTTCCCCTGATGGACTTGTTCGTCCTTTGTATCATCAGAAATGTACGTATGAGACGGCATTAGATGCCACCTCACTTCTTGATGCTGATCACTGTCGACCATCAGACGATGGTTCTTCTCCGGATTCTTCTAGCTACTCCTCTGTGAAGCCGAAGAGCTACGCTGGAGCTTCACCGCAGCCGGGCAAGAAATCTATTCTGCAGCCACATTCCAAGTTTCAAGGTGTCCCTAAGAGGGCCGCTTCTGCAAGCAAGCCCTCTGTTCGCTCGGCCTCTGCTCCGTACAGACAGATGACTGCTTCCATGCCCATTTCTGCGCCCCCGAACACTCCCGCAAAGAATGCTGTTCCTGGGGGCAGCGCTCCGAAAACACCTGTGTACAAGAATCGTCTTGCGGCGCACACGCCCGTCGCCCCCCCTCATCATGTGGGCGAGACCGGTGTGTCAGAAAAGAAGAAGAGAAAGACGGAGAAAGAAGTGGACAATGGAGGGCCCGCCAAATCGCTCAAGTGGAAGCCCATCGTCTCCTTCTACAGCGAAGAGGAAAAACCGAAGGTTACGCAGCCTCAGGCGGAACCCAAAGTGTCTACAGTTGGCACCAAGACCAGCATGAGTGAGTATATACTTCCGTATGAATGTGTCAACTACTGGACACCTGAAAGCAACCCTGCTTTCTTTTCTCTGGACTCGACTTCTAAATATTCTAGATGAAAACATGCCGCCGGGCGGCAAGAGTACCACGGGGTCCCGCCTCTTTGGGGACGAGGAAGAAGTTGATCAAGACGACGTCATGGAGACAGATGATCTCATTGACTTCGACTCTTCCAAGCTTAAGAAGGCTCGGTGCACTGCCAAGAAGGCCGAGACGCGCTCTAACCTGAGCAGCACGGATCTCCTTTCGTCTGCCTTCGATGACGTGTCGCTTTCCGAGTCGAATGTAAAAATGATGGCTCTGACTCCTGATAATGGGCACAAGGAGGCAAACAAGAAGCACGTCGCTGTCCCCGTGCATGCCCCCAAGGGAGTCCGTGAAGCTCTGGATCTCAACCGGCATGGCAAGCCGGTCACGTGGGTCTGGAGTGCCGAGTCCCCTCGCGCCCGGGAAGTGAGCGAGGAGGAGACCACTGGGGTTCGGCCCTCCCCTGAGCGGGATGGAGACTTCGCGTGCAAGTGGGTTCGGCCATCGGATGGGAAGAAGCAGCCTCCGCATGGCTTCAAAGATGCCATGGAGATTGACAGGTATGCATTAATTTTGGTAACATTTTGTGATGCACTCACTCAGCTTTACGGTTCAACAGACCGGCTCCTCCGCGGAATGTCGGCCTCAAGGGCTCTCGCCACGCATAGGATAGCTATAAGTGCGAGAGCAGGCCGGCACGGGTTGTTTGACATTGGTCTGGAGTGGTGGATGGCATGAAAGAAGTTGGCTTTATCCGAAAATCAATAAAAAAAAGAGGGACAAAAAGAGGATGGAATAGTTTGAGAGTTGGAAGCGGTCCGAAGGAGATATTTGATCGAGTGTTACATCTGTTGTCATTCTGTAGTCATAGTCATGAGTGCAGTATGATCGCACAGATCATGCTTATTATAGCAATACACCATATAATAACTGTAATAAGTTTTCTTATGCATTTCTTTTATTCGCCCCCATGTCTCAATGCAGCCTTATAAGGCGGTCGCCTCTTTAGCAACTGCATCCACTGACATGCACAAACACTCAAGTATTAATAAGATATTTCCAAATTCTAACCGTTGCACATCATCACTTCTCATAATTTATTGCCAGCCTACTACACCATCACACTCTCCTTTCCCCTAATATTGACGGAGCTGAGATGATTTGCCAAAGCCAAAGCTTTAGGCATTCATTACAAATAACTGGATGAGAGCATTTCGTTCATCCAACAGGCCGTTAACCAGCAGAGTAAACAAGAGAGTCGTAAGTTGGAGCGGCAGCAGGATTGGATGGAAGCATATATTGATAAAGATGGCACCATACCTCTTGCTACCATGCGACCAACACTTTTTGATCGGACCATCACCGTCAGGAGGAGGTGGAGTTGCATGCGATAATGACTAAGCGCATACGAGGTGTGGCGCTAAGGCGGAAAAAAGACTTTTGTGCCAATTCGCAGACGACCAATTGCTACAACAGGCGACAACGACAACGACAAATGCAAGGCATGCGGTTGGGTTTTGCACTTGCAGCATGGAGGTTACCGAAACAAACTCTAGTGCCTCTGGCACCACGCCTGCAGCTCCGACTGTCGATGCGGCCACGCCAGCAGCTCCGTCCAACTCGCAGAATGACGACCAGCGCAGCTCAGCGCAGGCCAATGGACGAAGGCGTGGTCCTCCTGGACGCGAAGGACAGTATGTAGGCAGCCCCTTGCACGTTTTTATTTTTATTTTCTCGGGGGTTTTTTTTTTGGTTTCGTTTGCCATGCATCCACTGACAGACGATGGACAGTAACGGCCCCAAGAACTGGATGAAGAAGCAGAAACAGAGGAACCGTGACGAGAATGGCGATGGCTCGAACAAGCGGGACCGGGACAGACGTCCCACGAAGCGGCCGCGCTTTGAACGCGACGACCAGGCAGCAGCAGCAGGCGGAGCGGAGGGCGAGGGCGAGGGTGCGGTCGAAGTGCGCCAGTCCAACATGCGGATTCCGTTCAGCGCTGAGGAGATCGCGGCCGAGGAGCGCCGGCCGAAGCGCAAGGTGGCTGTCATGATCGGGTATGCAGGCACAGGGTACCGGGGCATGCAGATCAACCACGACGAGAAGACGATCGAGGGCGATCTGTTTGCTGCGTTTGTGGCCGCCGGCGCCATCGCCAAGGCCAACGCAGACGACCCCAAGAAGTCGACGCTCGTGCGCTGTGCCCGTACCGACAAGGGCGTGCACGCTGCCGGCAACGTCATCTCGCTCAAGCTGATCGTCGAGGACGAGGATATCGTAGAGCGCATCAACGCCCACTTGCCGCCGCAGATCCGCATCTGGGGCATCCGGCGCACCATTAACAGCTTCAGTTGCTACCAGGCGTGTGACTCGCGCTGGTACGAGTACCTGCTACCGAGCTACGCGCTGCTGCCGCCGCACCCAGACAGCTTCCTGGGCAAGAAGATGGTGACGTCGGCGCGCCAGGTAGATGAGGCAGCGGCAGCGGCGGCCGTGGCTGATTCTTCGGCGGCCGAGGCGGGCGGTGCGTACGACGAGATGATGCGGCGCCTTGACGACGTGCGCGACTTCTGGGCCGACGTCGAGCGCGACATTATCAAGCCCTTCCTCGACGGCCTGGACCCGGAAGTGCGCAAGGCTGTGGATGCACAGCTTCACTCGACCGACGAGTTCAAGACAGTCGGGCACCGCTCGCTGGACGATCTCGAGAAGGTGGCCGAGAAGGAGGTGCTCGAGAAGGCCGAGAAGGCCGAGAAGGCCGAGAAGGCTGAGAAGGCTGAGGATATGGCGGTGGATGCAGCACCGGCAGCGGAACCTGAAACGGCACCCGAGACAACAGCGGAGACGACAGCGGAGACAGCGGCCGAGCCAGTGGCAGAGACCATTTCGCCGACCAAGGCGGCCATCGAGCAGGCGTTGCGCGACGTCAAGAGCCTGTACGTGACGGCCAAGCGGCGGTACCGAGTGACGCCGACGCGGCTGCAGCAACTGCAGGAGGCGCTGTCGCAATTTGAGGGGACGTCCAATTTCCACAACTACACGGTGCAAAAGGCGTTCCACGACGCCTCGGCGAAGCGGCACATCAAGTCGTTTGTGGTGAACCCGGAGCCGATCCAGATCCGCGACACGCAGTGGCTGTCGCTGCGGGTGCACGGCCAGAGCTTCATGATGCATCAGATCCGCAAGATGGTGGCGATGGCAGTGATGCTGACGCGCTGCGGCACTCCGCCGGGCCCGGCCATGAAACTGAGCTACGGGCCACGGCGCATCAGCATTCCGCGGGCGCCGGGTCTGGGCTTGCTGCTGGAGCGCCCCGTGTTCGACACCTACAACCAGCGAGCACAGAACCAGTTTGGCAAGACGCCCATTGACTTTGGCGACTTTGAAGAGGCCATCCGCGCGTTCAAGGACCGTGAGATCTACTCGCGTATCTGGGACGTTGAGGAGAGCCAGAATCTGTAAGTGTTTTTTTTTTCTTTTTCTCTTTCCCCTTTTGTCCTTTTGTCTCCCTGCCTCTTCTAACGCAGACAGCTTCCATTCGTTCTTCCACCAGCTCGACAACTACCATACCAGCTACTATCTGTGGGCGATTTCTGGGGGCTTTGACGCGGCCTTTGAGCGCTTTGGTCACGGCGAGGTGGAGCCGAAGCAGGCCTTTTTGCCTGGGGATCTGGATGAGGAGGGTGAGGGTAGAGAGGAAGGAGAAGGAGACGGTTGAGGAGGAAGCTGATGGAATATTGGGCCGGTATAGAAAAGCTTGTAATTTCGCGTAATTCATGGTAGTTGTACATCTGGGAGAGGCTCCCCCCAGAGTGTCAAATTGGATTATCCTAACATGTTCGTCTTATATATTTCTCTTTTTAAGGTGCTCCGGTCTGGGCGGACGCAGGAGCAGATGCTTGGGCTGTCCCTGCAGCCGCATCTGCGCCTGCATTCGATGCCGCCTGTGCTGGAGCCGCAGCCGTAGCTGCAGCTACAGCCGGAGCCGGAGTTGGCACCGGTGCTGCGCTGGCCTGGTACGTCCCATACGGCCCCATCAAGCGCTGCCGCCGTGCCACGTGCTCGGTGTCCAGCAGCTGAGCCACGGGCACGACTTCGTTGCGGATGCGCGTCTCTGCCTCAGCGTCGCCTTCGCCGGGCTTGCGGAGGGGTCCGATAATCCACAGCTCGCGAATGCGGCGGGTCAGGCTCAGCAGGTCTTCGGCCGTCTGGATCTGCGAGGGTGTCAGTACAGGCTATGCCATGCCATCTCCATCTGCCAAGGCGGCCACTCACCAGTCCTGTGGCCTCCGTCTCCATGCGCAGGCGGTTGGCTGCCGCTTCGCCGACGGTCGAGCGGTTGGACACGCGCACGGTGGCGCTCAGTGCGATGGCGCGGTAGTGCTGCAGCATATCGGCAATCAGCTTGGCCTCATGGTCTGGTCGAAGAAAGTTAGCAACAGAGGAAGAAGGACGCGAGGAGGAATTGAATGGGGAGTGTACCCAGCAGATTGGTGACTTCGCCCTGCCGGGCCGGGCCGCCATCCATGGCGTCTTCTCGTGTGCAAGAGCGGCTGCGCCAAGGGTTTGCGTCGGGGACGAGTTGTGCGTGACGAAAGACGGCTCACATGTCGCAATGCTGGTCGAACGCTGGAGACTTCAGCCGGTGAAAGTGGAGGCTGGACGTGCCTTTTAGCGGGTTTGCCATATTGTCACGTGACCCGCGCTAAGAGGACAGCCAAGTCACCATCCATTCATTCTACGCAGTGCTTGTTTAAGAGCATACGGATTATGTGTAACACGTTTATTGGAGAAAGTCCCTACGCATTTTACCGCCCAGCAGCATGTGCAACCCGCCTCGTTGCCATCAGAGCTGGACGTGTTAGTGCTCGCTGAGACATTCCGGATGCAACAGGTCTGACTTACAAGGAGGGCCTGGTCGAGGTCGTAGTGGTCACCGCAGCTAAGCTGGGGGATTTGAGAGTACTTGTTCAGTAGCATATGCCGTGTAGCCAGGAGGATCTGGAGAATGTAAGTGACTGGAAAGCACAGAAAAGACAGGCGACCAGAATCTCTGGAAAAAATATACCTCTCTGTAGCTAATATCTCCTTTCTCACGCAGAGTGCCGATGAATGCCCACGACATGGCACCGGTGGCAGCACCGCCAATGGTGGCGTCGGCAGAGGTCTGATCGTCGGCGCATCCAGAGAACATCCAGACATCCTTCTTCTCCGAGGCCCACTCGGGTTCCTGGGAAGCCAGACCCTCTTCGTCAGCACCGCTGCTTTCGCCGCCGTTACGCAGGTCGTGCAAGCTGTGGAAGAAGTTCGCGGCGCCGCCAAAGAGCGTTTTGGCAGCCTCGACCTTTTCCATGGAGAAGCCACCGCGTATGAGGTCGTGGGCCTCGGACATGAGGGTCATGCCGCGCTTAAAAGTGTCGACAACATTGATGTTACCCTCAGAATCGGGCCGGAAGATAAAGGGCAGCTCGCAGGCAGAGCCGGAGTGGCAGCAGTCGAAGAGGATGTTGAGGCGAGCCTGGGGATTTAGAGGCGAGACGATGGCGCGGTGGAGCTGGCGGTCAGCGGGGAACGAGGAGGGGACTGGAAGACAAGGGCAAGCCTACTGTGTTGCTGTCAATCTGACCAGCCTGCTCAAAGTCTACCGGGCAGATGGTGTCGTCGTAGTCAGACGCCCGGTTGCCCTCGGCATTTCTCGTCTGGCCTGCAAAGCGATTAGAACAGACCGTTTTCTTGGCAGAACGGTCCATATTACTTACCTCCGTGTCCCGAATACGACAGCCAGAGCACATCGCCCGACTCGTTGTGGTGCGATAGCCAGCCGAAGGCAGCCATGAGGTTGTCTCGACTGGGCCACAGGGGGGTGCCTTCATTCTGGGGATCGTCGGTGAGGATGACCATGTCCTGCTGGGCATCGGAGTAACCGCAGTCGTTGGTGAGAAAGTCGCGCACATTGTTGGCATCATTGATGCAGCCGTTGAGCTGGTGGGCACTGCCCGTGTAGTTGATACCAATAATGAGAGCCTTTTTGCGTGCCATGGTGAATGAAGATGTGAAAGAAGAAAGAGAAAGTTGGCCTTGTTTGCGTCTCCAGCGCAGGAGAGCCTATCTGCTCAGACGGACCTGTGACAGTTCGAAACGCGTAGGGACTGGCCCCCCCTCCCCTCCCCTCCCCCTCCCCTGTCTGTCGGCCCTACACGCGTTCATCGCAGTGGATTCTCCTTGTCATGGGTTTATGGGTGGTTTTCCTGTGATGGCCTCTGTTTCGGGTAATTCCAGACGGCCCGTCTTGTTTTAGTGCTTAATTAGCCCTGTCTGTCTAGCTACTTGTCACCTGGGCACAGCACTTAACAGCACTTAATAGCACACTAATCAAGGCACTAGGCCCAAGTTTCGGGTTTTCAGGCAAATTTTGCAGCGATCCACTGCTTCAGTGTATTCTGTAATACGGAGTATCTTACTCCGCGTATTGATAAATATGCAAAATATGCAAAATATGGCATGGAATCTTGGTACGGCCTCTAGCGATCGTCAGTGCTCTCTTTGCTCCGCATAGCAAGGTGGCCGCCCTGTCGGTCTGGCCAGCCCGTCGCTCGGATGCCCCTGCACGCAGGACGGATAGGACCAGAGGCTTCGACGTGCAAAGGCAGCGCCCAAACCGTAAGGTCTTCTCGCCCTGGCGCTTCTGGGACCTTTTGTGCTTCATCATTCGATCGGCCGCGTGCTTCTAGCTTTTCTTTCTTTTTCTTTTTCTTTTTTTTGTCTTCATTGCTCATCATGCCTTCTTGGTCGCCGCTACCAGCCGCTTCTTCATCTTCTTCGGCATCTTGTTCTGCCGCTTCTGGCGCTTCTCCTCCTTGATGGCCTGCTTGTGTGCCCGCTTGACGTCCTTGTCTTCGAACCGCTTCCCGCGTGGCTGCGTCTGCTCCAACTCGTCCTCGTCGTCTGAGTTGTGCAGTGAGACACCACTGCCGCTCGAGTCCGAGGACGAGTCATCATCGTCATCCTCCTTTTCCTCACCGTTCTCTTTTCCCACACTCTTCACAGGCTTCTCTCGTCTACGGCCACCGCCGTCCGCCAGCAGGTTCTTGTACACATTGTCCTCGCCGTCGGCCGACACTAGTCGGTCAACAGCGCCGCCTAGACCCACGGTCCCGGCCTCCATCTCAGCATCAAACACCTGCTGCAGCGACTGTGGGATAAACTGGTTGCGGAACACCTCGTTGTCCGCCTCCAGCTCCGCCAGCGCTTGGGCCGCGTCGCCAGTAGCCGCCGGCTGGTCCACATACAGCTGCTCGATGGCGGTGTCCATATCGGCACCGCCCTCGACAGGGCCGCTGGCGGTCGTGATAAATTCAAAGACGGCGCGGTCGCGCAGCGTGTCGACGCCCTGCCGGCGGAAGAAGCTGCTGATGTTGCGAATGTCCATGCGCAGAAAGTCGTACGTCTGCGGGTGATCATGGCCAACGCTCTGCGAGACATCAATCACGTATAGCGTGCCATCGTGGTACAGCAGATTGTACTCGCTCAGATCGGCATGCACGAGCCGGCAGACCTGGTAGAGCCGCCGCATGAGACCAATGAGCTGGAAGTAGAGCGCACGCCACTGTCGGGCGACGCTGGCGTGGGCCTTGTCGTCGTCCCCAGAAGCGACCGCGTCCGCGTCCGGCCGCAGATCGGCATCGCGCAGTCGCGGATAGGCCACGCCGCGCGCACTGCCCAGGAAGCTCATGAGCAGCACGTTGACCTTGAGCTGGATCGGGTAGGGACAGGGGATCCCAGCACGGTGCAGCCGCTGCAGGTTGCGGAACTCCTTCTCGGCCCACTTCTTGACCATCTTGCGGTTGTTGCCCTTGTGATCGCCGTGGCGAAAGCGGTGCTCGCCCGCAATGTAACGCTCGCGATCCACAAAACTGAGAATCGACGTCTTGTACACCTTGGCCGCCCGGTACACCGGCGCCGGCGCCGGGTCCTCGTCGCTGCCCAAAGGATGCAGAACCGCCGCATACACGTTGGCCTCCTTTCCCGTGCTGATCACACCCTCCAACTCGCTCACGAGGCCCTTGTTGATCATCTGTAACAGAATCATCTCGGTTCGCTGGTCCAGCACTTGGTCACGTGTGGCTCGGTCCGCCTTGTCGCGTCCGCTGTGGCCCTTGGCCCGCCCGTCCTTTGTTCCCGTGCCAGAACCGCCATCTTGGATGTGCACGTTGGCCATACTCGAAGTGAGTGTCGTGGCGCCGTCGTCAGTTGCCATCGTTGGAGTGAATGGTAGGATTGTGAAAGTTCTGGCAGAAAAAATAACCATCTTTTTTTTTTTCAAGCGCCGCCTGTAGGCCCCACTGATCAACCCCGCCAGCGGTATTCACCGCCTTTGGCTACATGCTAATAATAGAACCTCTGACCAGACGATCTCTGGTAGATTCTCTTCATCGAGACTCCTCTGTGCGAGTATTGCACCAAAATCCATTCGATCCTAAAATTCTTAGCTCTGAAGTATCCCAAATTCACGCTTGGCACTGAACTATGGGTCAATATCAGCAATGCAAATTTTGCCACCAAAAACTCTTGGCTTACTCCGATCACAAGAAAAGAACAGTTCCCATCTGTCACAGTGAATTAGATAAAACTCGGTAAATTTGGTCCTGATGACTTTTTCGCAGGTGTCATTAGCTGTAGATGGCGATTTTAAGACAGACAACTGCTACTAAGTAAAGCACGCAATAGGGGAGACTCAGATCACAGGCTGGATATCCTGGTGTGAAACCTCATGCTCAAACATGCGGTATTCAATTCCTCGATTCTAACACTGTTTTTATCGGTTACAAATCTTGCAGCTGGTGGACGTCGAGTCGAATTGCATTGTCGAGTTAACCGTGTGCCGAAATATGTGTTTTTCAGTTACTCGTCCAGAATAATGCTCAAGATGGTGTGTACGAGTGGCTATGGACATGAATCACCTGGTCCAAAAGAGGTGCCTCCAATGCTACCAATATGCTCTGGTTTTTCCTCTGGAAACTAAAATTTTCTTAATATTCAAGACTCGAAATATAACGCATATGACGGGATAAGTCACTTTCTTCTCTTCATAGAATCCATGAAGAAGCCATTTAATCAGGCCCTGTGTGGAAGAATATTGTCTTGACCTTAAATTGAGGCTTATACCAGTAGGTTATAGATTGGATACGATGGGATGAGTAAAACTTGAAATTATAGCTATTAGACTAGATGAGTTACATCAAAGTTATATTTAAAGATGAAAGTATTATAAAAAGAAAAAGAATAAAAAAGGTTCTTTAACTAAATCTTGTATATTAAAAGTTTCAAACTAAAAAGTATCCATTTACATAAAATCAACTATAAAACCCTCTATTTATACCAAAGTTATGACTTTCGAAAAGATATTCAAACTTGCTTGTGAGCCTGGAAACAGAACTGCTTACTCATCTGTGCCAAGCCGATTCCTAAACTTCAACCAATCACGTGCAAGACAACTGAAAGCAGTCCCGCATTTCACGCTAAGCTCTCCACCGCCTGGCAGAATTTGTTACCGCCAATTTTTTTTTTTTTGACTTTTCTTCCGGCCCACATTTATCTGGGAAATTTGCATTGCATCTACCATCTCGACTTGCTTTCTGTCTTGCCTGCACTACAACCACACCTTTCTTGATATTTCGCAGCCATGGCTTCAGACGAGATTATCTGGGGCATCATTGACAAGCAGTTTTGCTCGTACAAACTAAGGTTTGTCCTCTTTCTGCCACCAAAGGAAAGGCACAAGACCTGTGATGCTAATCTGTTTCTTCAGAGCCCCGAGTGGCCAAGGTTTCTGCCACAATGAATACAGTATGTTCTCTGACGAGCCGTTCTTTCTTCCTAATATCCATCTGACCATTTTCTCTTTCAGACGTCACAGGTCTCTGCTCGCGGCAGGCCTGCCCGCTGGCCAACTCCCGTTATGCTACTGTCCGGACGGACCCTGCGAGTACGTTTTTTTTACCTTTCTTGATGATTTCTTGTCTTGCTCTCTTCCGATTCTAACAAACCATCAGCTGGCCGCATTTACCTCTACATGAAGACTGTGGAGCGTGCACACTTGCCGTCGAAGATGTGGGAGCGGATACGACTGTCGCAGAACTACGCCGAGGCCCTCGAGCAGATCGACCAGCGGCTTATCTACTGGCCCAAGTTCTTGATTCACAAGTGCAAGCAGCGCATGACGCGACTGACGCAGGTTGCTATCCGCATGCGTCGCGTTGCTAAGGAGGAGGAGCGGCTGGGTGAGCGGCTCGTGCCCAAGCTGGCGCCCAAGGTCCGGCACCGGGAGAAGGCACGTGAACGCAAGGCCGAGGCGGCGGCCAACCTGGAGAAGACGATTGAGCGTGAGCTGCTTGAGCGGCTGCGGTCGGGCACCTATGGCCACGAGCCGCTCAACGTTAGCGAGACCATCTGGAAGAAGGTCCTCGTGGCGATGGAGAAGGAGGGCGGCGGCATGCGGGACAAGGACTTGGACCAGGGCATCGACTCGGCCGAGGAGGACGAGGACGAGGAAGACGAAGAGGAAGAGGAAGACGAGCTGGTGAACAAGAAGGTCATGAAGCAGAAGAAGGAGATGGTCCAGGAAGCTCAGAAGGCCGATATGCTGGCCGATGTGGAGTACGTCAGCGACTTTGACGAGAGCGAGGACGATCTTGGCGACATTGAGGACTGGATCGGCGACGGCTATGGTGACGACAGCGATGAGGACGAGGATGACGAGGATGATGAGGACAGCGAGGACAGCGAGGACAAGGACAGCAGAAAGAAGAAGTCCATGGTGGGCGACAAGCGGAAGCGCGGCCGCGTCGTACGGAAAGGAACCAAGGTGCTGGCAAAGCCGCAGAAGAAGATCAAGCAGATGGTCGAGTACCAGGTCGCCAAGCCTGCGACGCTGGAGTTCTGAGGCATGGGTGCATAAGCGCCGACGACAGCCTATGCCGAGCTGTGATTGGCTGGTTGGATTTGCCGAGTCCACGCCAGGCCGGGTTTCATGCGGCCAGGCGCACGCCTTTTCCAGTTTTGCCTTTTTTTTTTTCCTGTCTGCTTTTGTCTTCTGCGTTTTTTCTCGTCTAAAAAAATTGGTTGGGCGGAAATGCCGCAGCGGTGGCGCAGAAAATTCAGTACTGTGCCTGGAAATTTGGAGTGATAGCGCAGTTCTGTAACTGTGTATATACACTATTGGCGAGCAATGCTCGTATGATTGGCAATGGCGTTTCTGTTGCATTTTAATAGAACATGGGGTCGATCATCTTGTATCTACGAATAGGTGCCTGCGACGTATGCGGTGGGCAGATCGTTTGCCCGCAGCCTGGTCCAGACAATCTGTATAAGAAGAGATGCCTATTCTGTCCATCTGATGGTTTCACGATCAAAACATTTCATCAAAACAAGCAAGCACATATTCTTTTTTCTTTCTTTCTTTTTCTCAATGATTCGTCTTCTCAACATCTCCACGGGCCGTTTGGAGAGTTTTTGGGGGGAGAAACCGCCCTATGCCATTCTGTCCCATCGATGGACCGACAATGAACCTACTTTCGAGGAATTTGTTAATAACCCTACGCCTATCCTTGAATCCGTGAAGATTTCTGGATTTTGTGCCCAAGCTGCCCATTATTCGCGTTTATTGAGTCTCAAATATGTTTGGGTCGATACGATTTGCATTGACAAGCGACAAAGCGCAGAGCTTGACGAGGCGATCAATTCCATGTACCAATGGTACGAGGAAGCAGAAATATGCTACGTCTATCTTTCAGACGTCGCGCTTGCAGAACAGCCTCCACAGGAGAAAGACTCCATGTTCCGCAAAAGTGTTTGGTTTACACGCGGCTGGACCCTGCAAGAACTACTTGCTCCCCAGCAGGTTGTCTTTTATGATCAGAGTTGGAGAGAGATTGGCTGGAAGACAATCAAAGATGACCGAAGCAGACAAGGACACGGCAATCTAACTTCACTGGTATCTGAAATCACCGGAATTCATGAACCTGCCCTGGATGGAACTGGACGGTTCCGTCAGTACAGTTTCGCTCAGAAAATGAGCTGGGCGGCGAACAGAGAAACCACACGCATTGAAGATCGTGCCTACAGCCTTATTGGAATTTTCGATGTGAATATGCCGGTGATATATGGTGAGGGCGACAAGGCATTTTTGAGGCTCCAAGAAGAAGTACAACGACAGACTGATGATATGACGACACTCGCCTATAATTACGGATCGAAACCTTTTGTTCAATCCAGCATCTCAAAACGCATCAACTATCCACCAACAGCCGATCATTTTGCAGATTGTCACGGCGTGGTTCCATTGGACCTTGCCCAAAAATTTCGGCTCATCTCTCAATACGACAGCAGAAAGCACGTCAGAAATGACGAAGAGATCGAGCACTGCATCATGACCAACAAAGGTCTCAACGTCCAGCTCGACGTCTTGGAGTTGCCTGATTTGCCTGGCACCTTGGTAGCTCGGCTGGATTGCATTTGTCAACGGAAAATCGAATCATCTCTAGAGACGCGCATAGTTGTCTTGCCACTTTACAATTTCCAGGCGACAAATTCCAAAGTGGTTTTCCGCTCTACGGGCACGCCTCTTGTGGATGTTTCTCCTGCATCACTTTTCAGCGACCGAATGAGCGCACAGCTGCTATATATCGCCAATAACATGACTGTGAGCGCTGTGCCTTTCTTAGAAATCAAAAGGCAGGAGGCATATTGTGTAGCGGAAATCTACCCGCCGATGCCATGCATAGCATCAAAAACTTCCACAAGTTTTAAATGTCCGACGCAGAAACCGCCGCCAGTTCTTCACCTCCGCATTCGCCGCGAAGATGACCGCGTTGATTTCATCATGAAGATAGAGCTCGAGTACGATGGGTTGTCGGCTTCTCCAGTTGCTGGAAAATTCCGCATGGCAGACATGCCGGCTAGGATGTCGTTGCTGGAAGCGCTGGTGCTAGGGAAAGGCTTGTTCCGGGATGGACGCCAAGACGCGAGCCGACCCTCTGATGTATATCGGCTCCCAGTGAGTCTGCAGGTTGCCGATGTGATGGTGACGGCGGCCTTGGGCGTCAAAGGCAGCGACTGCCCTGTCAACCTATCGATTGGCGTGTAGGTCTGTACAATCAGATAAACGTTTCTTGAAGAAAATGTACTGGTAGTGGGAGGCAAAGACTGGAAATAGCTCAACAGATGGCTACAAATAGTTTGACACATACTTTTGAATATGAAACATTGCGCACAGTCTTCCAAGAACACCATGTACAGAACAAAGAGACAATGAGCCGCAGAGAACTTTGCTGGCACCTTGCATGTTTCATGGCCGTCGAGCACGAGCAGGAACAAAAACAGACCTGACGGACCTGGCAGAGAGGCAGGGCTGCCACGGGCTGGTCTCGTCATTCCTTCAGACGCTCTCGCTCACCTGACCAGATCTACGAGACCGCCGAGTGATCGATTGCCAGAGAACTTGTCCGGGCCGCCTGCCAATTCCCGCAAGATGAAACAGGGATCGTCGAGATTCAAAAAGGCCAAGCTTTGCAGCGTCTTTGGCTAATACAAGAGAAGAAAAGGAGGTGCAGCGGGAAGTTGGCCGGGCGCGATTGCGGCTCTTTGTGGGACCGACTCGACTTGGACTGTCGTCCAGTCAGCCAGATTGCAGGCAGGGTGGGAACCATGCGCATGCGAAAGGAGCAAAAGGGTAAAGTCGCCCATCCTTTTTTTCCTTTTTTCCATTCTCTTTTCCTGGAGTACGAGCACGACGCTGGTGGAACGTCTGAAGCTGCAAAGCGGAGCTGTCGGGCCCCACGGGCCATCCACGGTTCTCCTCCCTGGAGAAAAAGGCAGGAGGAAGCGGTGGTCTGACCTATCTGGTTCTGGACCGCCATGGGTAAAACATGACGAGTTTCCCGATACGGGCATGGCCAAGCGAGAGCTGGCGGCGATTCGAGGCAAGAAAGAGAGAGGTACACAGATTGCAGACGCCGAGAATGAGAAGGTGTAAGAGAAGGAGCCCGAGGTCGAGGATGAAGCCGATCTGCCGGACGCCATACAACCAATCCCTGCTTGGCCCAGGGCTTCCCCTAGTCAATTTGCTGTGCTACTGAAACGTCAAGATGTTATAAGACAGGGCCTTTCAGGCTTTTGTTCGGGCAGAAGGCGAGCCAGAGATGGGTAAGTACATGGTGTTTTGAAAATGAGGCATTGCGCACTTGAGTTTCGGCCAGGTGGGAAAAGAGTGGATGCGACAGGCCTACTCCGTATTTTTTTTTTCTTTCTTTTACTACTCCGATACTATTACAGCAGTGGGCGCCTCCTGCGGGGCCCATTGTCACCAAAGCGGTCCCCTAAATGGTCCCAAACGATTCTAATAGACCTTTTTCATTGTCGTCCCCCACTGCTACTGAAACGTACAGAGACCGGACGCATGGGATGTTTTTGGCAGTCCCGGCCATCCAGCGAGTTCTCGTTGATCGTGATGGGAAAGTCAGCAGGGGCAATCTGGGAATTGCAAACACCATGATCCATGCGCATAGCTGTTCTGTTCAAGTGACAGCATCGTTGGAGATCGTGGCAATCAAGCAGGTTCTGTCGAAGACGAGAGGAAAAAGGGGAAAAAAAACATCAGAGGATCTATTCCGTACTCCGTATTCCGTACTCGTGCTCTTTATTGTTCTTGTCTCTCCAGTCTCATTTCGCTTGTCTAGCAAAATCAATAATACGTATGGAGACTCCTGTACGAATATCTTGGTAGAGTCTTATTTTGGCAGCAATACTCCGTAGAACACCGGCCAAAACTCTTCCACAGTCTCCTCCCAGGTCCCCCAGGCTCCTCTCACGTCGTAGGCTTCTCCTACTGGCCTCGGGCCTTCCAGTTGCCGTCCTCAGACAAGGTCGTGTTTGGGCTGCCACCGAGCACGAGCACTCTCCGACCACCCCCTGCCAAATCTAATGCCAAGACAGCTTAGCGGCTGTCCTCCTGGTTCCTGTTGCGCCTCACGATATTACTTGCGTGCAACCAAAAAGAACTCGGGCCCTCTCCTAGGAGGCTGGCTAGTGTGGCTTGCCAGCCGCCCTGGTCATGCATAATCGCAGTAAGATACAGTCACAGCTGTATCCACCACCCTGCCAGGGTCTCTTCTGCCGTACACACAAAACTGAAAGAAGTGGAGTCCCCACATGGAGATTGGCTGGCCCCGTCCTCGAAGCCGCTCCAGAGAGGTCCCTGCCAGCCTTGACCACAGACTCTCGTACTCCGTATTCGTACACTCCTCCTCCTGAAGGACCACCGCTCTTTTCGTCTCCCCCCCCTTTACGACTCCTGTCTCAAAGATGGTAGCATTGCGTATGGAAGACCCGCCGTTGTTCCTATCGGCAGTCAGGGAACTTGTATGGAGCCCCAGCACGATTCACTTGGCAACAGAGCCGTATATATATCCATCAGCCGTCTCAACTACCACAATTGATTTTCCTTCTCGTCCATCGCACATCGCTTACAGTTGCTTTTGCAGTCTTTCTTTCTCTGTTCTCTTTACTCCCCGAGGTCTTGACGATCTCTTTCTTTTCTCATCCCCTTTATTCAAAAAATCGTCCCCGGTTGGGCATTTTTCACCTTCTTTTTCTAACCCTCCTTGTTTCCTTTTTCCCTTTACATCTATTTCTACCCTTTTCACACATTTTATAAACCCTTAAAAAAAATCAAAATGTACGCATACACGGCAACTCTTCTGGCGGCATCTGCCTTCCTCAGCAGCGTCAGCGCCCACGGTGTCCTCCTCAACGCCCAGGGTCTTTCTGGCTCTCCTGCCAGTGTCGGTTTCCAGGGTACGTTTATTTCGATCCGATCGGATCCGATCAGCATCCAGACATTCCCCCCTTGCTAACCCCTCTCTCCACAGTGGACCTGGCTCTTCCCCGGAACTGCACATCCATCTCGCCCTGCCAGCAGGACACCACCATCATCCGGGATGCCGAGATCACCGCCAACATTGTCAACGAGTGCGGCCGGACGGAGTTGACGGGCAACATTGACGTCGGCGAGAACACGGAGAACGCCATTGCCGCCGGTGCTGTCACCCAGGTGTCCTCGGGCTCCCAGATCACCGTGACCATCCACCAGGTCAACGCCGACGGCGCTGGCCCGTACACTTGCGATCTCGACGAGACCAGCAACACCGGTGTCCTGTCCCAGAACCTCTCGGTTACCAACAACGTCCCGGGCACCAACGGTCTGTCGCAGGCCAAGGAGCAGGACTTTAACATCACCGTCACCATGCCGGACTCCTTCAACTGCACGGGTGGTACGTATTTAACCAGACTCCCAATTTTCTTGCCAGTTTCTAACATATCCAGCCTCTACGGGCAATATTTGCACGGTCCGCTGCCGCAACAACGCTGTCGCTGGTCCCTTTGGCGGCTGCTTCGCTGTCCAGCAGGTCGACACTACGGCCACGGCCAACACCGCCTCCAACATCAACACGGCATCCACCCTCAAGGCTGTTGACGCCCAGGTCCAGAAGGATCAGGCTGACCTGGCTGCTGCTCTGCAGGGCAATGCCAACGCCGGTACCTCTGAGGCTCTGGCCAACGAGGCAAACGTGAAGTCTATCCTGGGCATTACCATTACGAGCAAGGCCGCTGCCGTCGAGACGCCTGACGTGCTCCTGGGTGTTGCTGCCACCACAGCTGCTGATACCACGGCTACGACGACCTCGACTGCCGCCACCTCCACGTCTACCAAGAAGAGCAAGAACAAGGGCAACAAGGCCAACAACAACAACAACAACAAGCGGTCGAACCTGCGCTGGGCCGAGCGTGCTGTGCTGGCCATGGAGGAGTCCTAAGCTTGTGCGCCAGATCCTTGCTGAACATGGGGGGAAACTTGTAACAAGATAGATGCAATGAAAAGGGTGGACCTAGAAGGATGGAGTTGGATCCCGACCACGACGTGTTGGCTACCTGGCTGCGCTGGGGCCGTATTTTGTTTTGTTTTGTATGTTATTTTTTCCTTGGCTTACGTCGCACTGTATTCACGGAGCATTAGAGCAGCTGCATTTTGAATCAGCGTCCGCATATCTTTTTTTTTGTTTGGCATTTCCCATCTTCCCCGTGATGCCTTTTTGCCACCTCCCCCCTGTGTTTTGGACAGCCGCAGTCTTTTCAAGCTTAGATGCAGAAACGGCTAGTGTCTGGAAAATGCAAGGGGCGAAACCCAAAACCTAAAATAGCAAGGAGACCCCTGTCGTCTCCTACGAGTCTTGGCTGTAAGAGGCTGTAGGAGCAGGCAAAAGAATTACGAATAGTCACCGGTCACGACTTCTAAACATGTCATGCATGGTAGAAGTCATTCCCGGCCAAGCCAACGACACTGATGCGGCGCGTGCGACACACATATCTTACACTGTGTATCCCTGTGCTGTCTTCACACACACCCCCCCCCCCGACGAGAGAGGGATGGTTGGGGGCCAGACTGAGTTTGCGGAGAACGTATGGGATTGCGGAGAGACTGGAGGGAGAGCACATGGGAATTCCAGACAATCCGAGAAGAAATGGGGTAGGAATGGGAGACAGGAATGAGACAAAGTGACGAAATAGACATAGACTTTTGTGAAACACTGTCAAAACATTTCTGAACCAAACAAAAGCGGGTGGATGGCCGCAAACGAGAAATTCCAGTGAAGAGGGAAGAGAAAGAGGAAAGGGAAAAAATGTAGTGGAAGAGAAAAGAAAAGCGAGGGAAAAAGGAAGCAATGAGACAAAAGGTTAATTGCGACCTGCAGGACAGAGAAATGTGTTGAGGCTCGTGTTGCTATGTCGAGGCTCAAGCATGAAAATCCGTATACTTTGATTGGCTGGTTGGTGGAAAATCTTGCACATCCCTTGCCTCCAAATGACAGAAGCATGAGACAGACAAAAAAGAAAAAAGAGGAGAAATAAGAAAATATGAAGAAGCCAGAAGAAAGAGAAGCAAGACATGCTTATTGCTAAAAGAAAGCAGAAAGGGCGAAAACGGAGCAAAACGGAGCAAAAAGAAAAGAACCAAAAAAGAACCAAAATACAAAAAAAAAAAAACGTACAGCAGCGGGTATTCGCTGGTCGTCACCGACCCAACTACTAATCCGCCGATTACTGGTTTAACTAGGGGAGAGCGGACGGGATCCCGTGCTTTCCAGTATCTATGGCCGTACGTAAAAGGAATACTGCAAGCACGGCTTATAGAGCACATTCTCAGTGGCCGTTCCATGACATTTCTACAGATTCAAGAGTCAAAACATCAAACATTCCAATATATCTACCATTCACGTACTCTATCGTATAATCGTCGTGGTCCTGCATACTTGATCCATATCCCATCCGAGTCCCGTAAAGCCCTTCCCTTCACACTGCCACGTGCCTGTCCAACAAAGAAAGAAGAAAATAAACCAGGAATAATACTCTCTTGAAAAAGACTGTAGAGCCATCTAGGTATTGTTGTTGATCAGGAGCACGCGACACAAAAAAAATCCCCGAAAAGAATACATGCCATTGAAAAAATAAGCATTAAAACCCCCAGACTGTCCCTTTTAACCTGCCTGTCGGCCCGTGCAAACAAAAAAAAAAAGTAAAAACGAATGAATAAAGACATGACCCATGGCCAGAGACCGGAACACCATCGCCCAGATACCGAAAACCAACCGAAATGCATTTTGTTTTCACCCGTCGTATACTGGCTGCCAAACTGCATCAAAGACAAACATGGACAGTTGCTGATGCAAAACGCCAAATCGGATTTCCTCCGGAGAGAAGAATGGTGCAAAATACCGGATATAACACAACAATAAAAGGCAAAAGAGGTGAAAAGAGTAGATAATAGGATCATAGGATGATCATAGGATAGGGGAGATATGAAGCATGGAGCTCTATGGATCACATGCTGGATATCAACCCCGAATGGCTGTGGCCGAATGCGCGTCGGTGCTGAACGGGAAACGTTCTTGCATGTGCTGGAAGGGGGACGAAGCTGGAACAAAAGGAGAGAGGGCGTCGACCAACGAGCTAGGCGAGCTCGAGCGGCTGCTGCTCGAGGAGGAAGAGCTCGTCGCAGGCGGCGTTGTGTTGTTGCGCGCCTGCTGTTGGTGTTCCTTAGAGGACCCATAGACCACAGCCGGTGCCAGCGGCGGACCTTGGCCCCGAATCACCAACGCACCCATATTCTTCCCGGGAATACTGTGCCTAAGCGCCGTCGATTCATGGCGGTGAAGGCCAGTGTCCAGCATGATTGGGCTGCCCTCTGACGAGGATGGCGAGCTCGACAGACTCTGCGTGATAAACTCGCCAGCAGCACCGTCAACCTGTCCGGTCTGCGAAACACCGTCCCGCATTTGGTTGGATTGGTTGGGCACGTACTGTAAAATGGGGGAAAAAGCTGTTAGTATTTGTGTCCCCGCGTTGCTTGGGAGACTTGTGCATTTTTGTTGGATGATCCGAGTGAAGAACGTACGAAGCAGTATTTGCTGACAATCTCATCATACGACTTGGATGCCATGCCGCCCAGCCCAGGCAGAGAACCCGAGTCCGACCGCCGCGTCGGGGACGTGCGGATGGGAGGGAGGTTGGATGCCTTCGCCTTTGTGGCGGGACCCGAGGTGTGGGGAACGATCGGCGTTCCGGATCTCAGAGGCAAGGAAGAGGTCGGCCCCTTGGCAGCAGTAGAGGCCGTCTCGGCAGACGCCTTGCGGCCGTATTTCATATACAGACCGTCGGGCTTGCTGATCGGGTCCTTGGCGGCCTGCTTGGCAGCACTCAGAGAGGCGCCAAAGTCATACCGGTTGGCGAAAGCAACACCGCTGGGCGCCGACAGCCGGCTGCTCAGGTTGTCGCTCGGCACATTCGAAGTCGACTGCGGCGTCTTAAGGCGCAGGACAGGGAACGTTTCGCCAAGGTAATCATGGATGGACTGGTCGAACATCTTCCGGTTGTTGTCACTGAAGTCGTCCAGGCTGGCAGGCATGGAGACGGGCCGCGGGGTTGTCGAAGCGTTGGAGCGACGGCTGCTGCGCGGCAGGTCATTGAACTTTTGAAGGCCGGCCTTGCCGTTGATGGGAAGGGCCTTCTTCTTGAAGTCGACCTGGAAGTTGGTGCCACCATTGCTGTCCCAGAACTCTTTGCCGTCCACGTTGTACCGGATGCAGAAGTAGAGTGTCTTGGACTGGAGGTCGACGATGTCGTATAGCTTGATGCTAAAGGTGAACCTGTCACGACCGATGGCGGACCGGGGAAGAATCTCCGCGGTGTATTCGGCAGTAACCTCCGAGGTGGTCTTCCAATAGTCAAACGTAAAGCGGCAGACGACTGTCTTGTCAAAGGCGAGGTTGGCGACGGCGACAGACCCATTGAGAGACTTTTGGTCTGCCGACAGCCAGACACGCTCCAGACGGACAGGCAGTTCGCGGCGAAGAGGGGTGTCGACAGGGAACTTGGTGAGGGTGAGCTCCCACTCGTGGGGCAGCCGACGCTGGGACTTGGGGTCGGAGCTGTTGTAGAAGGGGTACTCTGTCTCACTGTCGTAGTTGTCGACAGGGGAGGAGCCAGCACTGACAGCGAGTGGCCGGTCGACCTGGAGAAAGTGGCGCACGTGCTCGAGGTGAGAGTCGAAGTGGACCGCCTTGGAGAAAGTCGGGGTGCCAGGCATGCTAGAGGGGCGACGACGAGAGCCCAGCCGCAGGGCAGGACGGACCAGCTCACCCGACTTCTTGCGGACCATCTGGGGCTTCTGCATGTTGTCATCGGCCTCATCATCCGAGCTGACCACGGAGGAGGCACCAGGTGGTGTGACGGTTGGCTCGGTTGCGGACCGGACATGAGCCACGCGTCGACCACTGCTGTTGCTGCTGCGCTGGATCAGGGCACTCATGCGGGAAAGCTGGTCCAGGGAGCTGGTGCTGAAGCTGTAGGGCAAGACATCGTGCTGGGGGATCTGCAGACGGAGGTCGGACGCCTCGCTGGGAGAGCGTTCCCGGCGTTGCGGCGGCAGCTGGCTGATGGCCTCGTGCAATTGCTTGAGCTCGTTCATGTTTTCGATCCGACGACCACGGGCACCATCGGTCTCATCATCGCTGCTGCTGTTAGGTGACTCGGGCGGAGAGATGACGGCACCCGACGGCATGACTTGGCGGTCACCCGTCACAGGTGGTGGGGATTGGCGGACGCTTCTGGTTCCATAGGCGACGTCTTCAATATGCTCATGGTGGACCGGAACCATGCCACTCAGGTCCTCAGAAGTCGTCCGGGGTGTTGGTTGGCCAGTTGAGCCGAGGGAACCAGCAGAGGAAGTGGACGAGGTCTGTGAGTGGCGGGCTAGGTAGGAGGCCGATCGAGGTAAGCTGGGGCGACGTGCATGAGGGACGGTAAAGTGCGGGCTATTGCCATTGAAGGAGGAACGGCGACTCGCTGGCGGCGATGCTGCTGCAGACGAGGAGGGGGGTGCGTGCTTGGGAGGAGTGTAAGGCATTCCCAATATGCGGGCTGCCCAACGCACTATTGAATGAGGGGAGAATGGAGGAAGGGTTCGGCGGGAAAAAAAAAAGAATACTGCGGCCGAAGGGACCCACGAAGATGGAAAGCTAAGAGGTTGGGTATTTGGGCTTCGAGGTAGGCTGCAGGCTGGTGGTTGGAATCTGCTAGAAGGGGGTGTTAGCAGGAAAGTATTGGAAGGAAGTTGAGGCCGGCGAGTCAAGGTTGCATCTGGTAAGAAAAAAAAGAAGAGGAAGAGGAAACAAGGAAAGGAGGAAAGAGGACGAGTAAAAAAACTCTTTTGAGCAAAAGAGCAAAAAAGGAAAGCCGGGCCGGAAAGGGACCGGGAAGAAAGGAAGAATCTTACAGGACGGTCAGAAACGCAGTGACGTAGCGATGTAGACGCAGGAGAGGCAGAGAGAATCCGGTTCAGAGAGACAAGAGAGGCAAAGAAGCGGAGAAGTCGGGTGGCGGCCTGAGTAGGAGGGAAGTGGTGCAGAGGCTTGTTCAGGCAATATTCCAGCAACTGAAGCAAGAACTCGTGAGATCACAGTCCAAGGAGATGTTCTCGAGGCAGGGGCGGGGGCGGGCTTCAGCGAAGCAGATTTGTGACAAGACAAGACCACACAAGACCAGAGCAGTTCGTCGCCAGCGACCAATGTGGATGGCAGGCTTGTTTTCGGAAAGGGGAGTCGTAGACGAAGAAGAATAAGACACAAGACCACGATGTGTCTTTTCTTATCTCGAGATCCAAAAAGGGATGCTAGAGAAGAAGGCAGGAGCGAAGGGAAGAAGAAAAAAAAAAAAGAAATCCGAGTCCTGTAACTTGGCTTGCCCGTTTCGACAGCTGCGATGTGGGAGGACGGCGGTGGAAGCCGGGGGGGGAAGTCGTTCAACAACAAAAGATCTTGCTGTGAAGATGTGGTAGAAAGAGAAAGGAGGAAGGAGAAGGAGAAGGAGGTGGGATCGGAGGGAACGAGGCGGTTTTCAATGTCAAGACGACTAGGCTCCGGGAGACAAGGGAAGGTGGTGCACTTTTTGGTGCTATAAAAGACGGATGTGGTGGGTGTGGGAGGCGTGCTATTAGCGCGAACGGAAAGTGGCTCGCTTCTTTTTTGGATGTTTCCTCTTTTTTTTTTGCTTTTTTTTTATGGTTGCCTCTCCGATATCGAGTTGCAGGGGTGAAGAGGAAGGGGAGGGGGGGGGTCTGGATGCGCCGCACTAAGCTAGTCCCATTTTGGATTCCGTTTCTTGCGGGTTTCTGCGGAGAATCCCCTCCCTTTGAGGCAAAACGGAGACGCCGGGAACGGCGACTGGGTAGGAGACCGCTGGAATGAACAAAGACCCAAGGCGGTGAAACAATGTGCATTTGCATACAAGTTGCCATCTGAAATTCCCCGCTCTCCAGCTTTTGCTGTTTTCATGGGGCATTCAGCGAAAAAAAGGACAACAAGAAGCGTGATCTATCCGTCGATGCTCGCATGATTCTGGTCTTACGATTCTTAGGCGCCTTTCCTACGTCTGTTGGAACGGAAAGGCGGCAGGCGAAAGAGGAAAAGAACGAAGCAGCCAGCAGGGCCAGTTAGAAAGGATCAAAGAACCGTCGGTCGTCGGCTGTCTTGGAAACACCGGTCGAGTATACGGCAGGCGAGTACGGGCGTAGCGCGATGCTCGTTGGGGCTACTCCCTACTAACGTCCAGTGGCCATCCCTAGCACGAGAGTTAGACGGCTAGTGCTGAGCCATCGCCCTCAGGAGGAGGCGGAAAGACGGAAAGCAAACCTGTCGTGCTTGCCTCGTGTGTTTGAGCTGTTCCAGCCGTAAGATACTCGCAGGCGCGTGTTTGTACCGAGTACGACAACGCAATAACGCGTTCTAGCACTTTCTCGTGCGGAGTAATCGCTCGTAAGATCATACTCGTTACTATGGGAGCATGCCGCCATCGTGCCTTCTCGTTTTTTCTAGTCAGGTCTTGCTAGGTCTTGCCAGGTCTTGTCAGGCTTGGATGCAGCAGGAAGGCGCAGCCCGCTCTTTACGCTCGCGTGTGCAGCTCGTATTCTTACATAAACAAGGAAGGAACCCGGAGCCAAAGCCCAGAAGCCAGAGCCGGGGGAGTGCGTGATGAGATTTGCGAGCAGCTTCGCACTCCGAGGAATGGGTGATTACGTACTCCGTACTTGTAGATCGATCTGGGGCGGTATTTGTATTGGGTGTGTGGCCTCCACGCTTCAGGTTCTGACGTCGCCGAAATGTTCGCTACGGGGGCATGGGCGCGTTGCGGCAGGGCTACCGTTTGCGTTTTTGCCTCCCTTTTCGCGCTGTCGATCAGTTGCGGCGGTCCATTGGCCGGAAACAAACGGTGCTTGCGCCACCCAAGGCTCCAATGGATTTGGCCAATCGCGCTTGCATGTCCAGAAATGTCGCATCGCAGCTGCTCTGTGGCCAGTGACACCTCCCCAACGTCACAGAGACGGGAGGCTGCTCGAGCTAAGCACGGCATTTTCGGCGTCATGAATCATTCGCGGTCCCTGCTCAATACTGTACACACACTATTGACAGTACGCGTCCAGGGTCTCCCTTCTCCGCATTGTTATCCCAGCACAACTACGGAGTATGCCGTAAGATACAGCGTACAATCCAGCACTCTCGTATGGAGTATGGAGTATTGCTGTACTCCGTACTCCGTACTCGTACTTGTACGAGTACTCGTACAGGGTACGTCGCATTACATTGCACAGCGACAGCGACAGCGACAGCGAAGCGCACATTCAGGAACAGCACGCGAAAGCGCGAACACACACACAAAAAACATATGACGTCCCGACACTCCGTATTCGCCCTCGACTCATTACTCATTCGACTTTCCACGCAACTCCGCACCCTCGCCTGCGTAGATGATCCTCATCTGAGCCACTCAGCAGAAACAAAAAAAGAAGCGCCCACAGGCAACCTGGAACGTACACAGACTCCACCGAGGGCTGTACGGAAAATATTACAGGAGGTTACCATGCGCCTGTGCTGTGACCTGCGCCTTGCGTGCTGCGACCTGCGCCTGTAGCGCCCAAAGTACGAGTACGGAGTACGGAGTACCTCCCTATTATTAATACTATTTGGCAGTGGCAGGGGGGTGTGTGAGAGTACAACAACCGTCTGGGGATCTCGCTGCGAGGAGATACGAGAAAGGAACCGGTGGGCCGCTGTGCGGCTTGAGCGCTGCGAAACGGAAGCCTACGCTACCTACGAGTATTACGGGGCACCCAGCGCGCACCTAGAACACCCCAAAAGGAGAGAGCCCGCTAAAAAGATAAGCAGTGCCCCCCCTCTCTTCTCCTCCGAGGAAAAAAAGAAAAAAAAAGGAAAAAAAAGAGAAGGGTGTGGGGCCTGGCGAGAGAGTGTGAGAGAAAAAAATTGTCGCGACAGCAACAGCGCCGTGATAGGTCGGGCTTGGCCGATACTTCTCCAACAAAGGGGGCTGCTGCCTTTCCACTTTCCACCTTTTTCCGCCATGCAGGATGGGACTTCGCCCTCGTACTCGTACTTTGCGCCGCACGGAAAGCGAAATACGGAGGAAAGGCGGAAGACGAAGGACGATTAATCGCCACACGGCAGCCTTCTTGCAGCAACACGCCAAGTCTGTTGAGAGATTACGTATTGAGACGGGTGGATAGTATGGATAACATGGATGGCCATGGACAGTCATGGATACTCCGTAACATCGTAGCCGTATAGATAGCACCACCCAAAATCCCTGATGGCGACATGGCAACCTCCCACGGCCACAACCCGGTCTTCGCTCGCCGACCCNCCGCCCCCCCCCCCCCCCCCCCCCCCCCCCCCCGACGCCTGCCGTATCACTTGCTTGCCCGTATCTTTCCAACAAGTCTGACAGGGCAAAGAAAAAAAAAGAAAAAAAGAAATGCACTTTCAAAGACCGAGCGGCGCACCCGGATTTGGCTTGGATGGACACCAAGCCAATGCACGAAAGGCCTGGTGGGAATCCACCGTTCAGCCGCCCTAACTGGGAAGGGAAGGCCTGTTGGCTAAAATTCTTCTCTTCCCCCCCTCCCCTGAGCTGGGCTCCATAGTATACGGAGTACGGAGTTCTCCTGTATCGCTTTCTGTACGCCAGGGTATGAGTACGAGTTGCTCCGTACTCGTAGAATGAACACAAGTTTTGTGCCAGTTGTCACCATGCAACCAAGCAGGATTCCGCAAGATTTTGCCTCGCAGTGTCTCGGCCAAGTCCACACTTGGAGAGAGTTCTCGGGAGAATGGGAAAGAGTACGTCGGATACAAAAACATTCCGTACCGGGAAGATGCTCCGGACTCGTATATATTAGTACGGAGTACGCGCGCGCTCGTATCTCGACGAGACCTCCTTGGATGGCGTGGGGTGGTATTCGGATATGATAGGCTAGGGGCGATTGCAAATGGCGAGAAAATGCATATACGGAGTCGGCGCCAGTCCCCCGGTATGAAGATCGTTGTCATTCTACAATGTACGCGGCACTCCGTTCTCGTACTCTGTACACAGAAGACACCACCACCCCTGAAGCTTGGCCAAAACGGTGCTCCCAACAACTTTGCGATCTAGAATATAGGCGTATTACTCGTAATAATAATACGTGCTCTCCGTTTACCATGTCCGTGCGCTTTTTGCGAGTACAAGAATGACACTTGAAAAATGCTCGCTTAGAACCATGCAAAAACTGCTGTGCAAGTACCCCTTATCTGCTAATTTTGACAGGCCTCTTATTATTATCCTATTTTTTATTTTATTATATTTTTATTATATTTTTTCATTATTTTTATGTTTCCTCAACTTCAGACAAAACTGCTTCGTCGTGAAATACCAACCAAGAGTACCGGAGTACAGAGTACAAGCACAGGCATGCGTAGCACTGCCGGAACGTGCATATACGTGCATGCATGCAGGGTGGCTGTGAGCGCGTACGAGTACGGAGGAGGAGGAGTACCCTGTACTGTACGGAGTACTCCGTACTCGAAGCAGTATCGTACATAACTGAAGAAGAAGAAAAAAAAAGTAAGAAAAAAAACAAGTCCTAACCCCCCCGCTACGACGGCGGACTATAGTGGGTCCATTGTCGAAGTACCTCGCAGACGAATGCCACGGCAGCGAGTACGTACTCTTTCAATACGAGAGTGAAAATGATGGAGGGTGTCTGATCCTGTTCAAAGTTCTCACCTTGCCAGAATCAGAGTCGGCGGACGGGATGCCCTTTCTCTTGGCCACCATCTTGGCCACCATCGTATTTATCGCTTAATACAGAATTGGATCGAACGATTCCTGGGACGTGGCGGTGAGCGCAACCACCAGCGTGAAACACAACAGAATTACAAGTAGCCTGGACTCGTACGAGTCGTAGCATCGTGTTCCTCTCCCAGGCTCAACCCCCCGGACAACTGCCACTCGAACATTTTTCTTCCATCCACCGAGTATGGGGCACCGCAGCTGGCACAGACCAACGGCTTACGAGTTTGAGAGATACGGAGCGCGAACGCGCGAGTGCAAGGAAGCAACTGAAATCAAACAACCTCCGGACTCGTACTCGTTTCCGCTCCATACTCGTTAACAATCCCCCCTTGTTCCCGTCCCGTCTTTTACATTATTACGAGCATCGCCTCTCTCTGGTCGCGTTCTTGCTCTGCGGGTTACGTTGCTTCGACGGTGGGACGGCCAAGCATCATGAACTTTTTTGACAGAGCATGTTCATGCTCTCTCTCTCTCCCTCTCTCGCGAGGAAATGAGGCCATACACAGTAGCCAAGACAGGATCGAGGGGGGATGAGAGCTGGGCGCATCGCTCCTGTACGCAATCAGGACCCCGTATTACTCCGTACTCCGTAGACGGGTATCGGCATGTATCAGCGCTCGGTCCCCGTGATTTGGTGGCTTTGCGGGCGACTCGGCCCCCCTCCCCCCTCGTCTTCTTCCAAGAACCGCACGATCTGTGTGGCGTCCAACAAAGTACAAGTAATCTTACAAGGGTAGCTTGCCTCTTTGGCTTTCTTGTTCCTTGGTAATACGGATCCAGTACGCCCCGAGAAGTGGTGTGTTTGTGAGTAGCCTAGCAGGCTATGCTGATAAGGTTCCGAAAACCGGCTTAGCATTCGTAGGAAAAATGCTCATCGATGATCACCCTCGCATTGCGTAACAGGCCTGTGAGCCAATAGAATTCCTTCGCCTAGCAACTCGAGTCCATATCCCGATGCCGCATTCCAACAGCGTGGAATGAACACCTGCTTCTTTCCCAGTTCGCCCTACTCTGTATGCGTATTTATCTCATCTTCTGGAAGACAAAGACGCAGGAGCAGTCAGTGGTCAAGGAGGCGGTCAGTCCCCGCAAACCCCAGGGCCATCCGGGGCTGAGACACGGGGAGACCGAAGACAACATTGCCGCAATTACTGAGCAAAATCTCAAGATCGCACCATTCCCTTTGTCTAAGCGTACGGCATTCTTCTTTCATGACATGATATCCGGCTGTCGGACTCAACCAAAAAGAACCCAACAACCACACCGGCTGCAGGAAGAACAACTCCATCGCTTCATTCCTTGGTGTCCTCGCATGCTGGCCCGTACGATTCCTGGGGGGCTGCCCACTCTCCAGAGGCAATGGATTTAGAAGGTGACAATGAAAAAAAGATTTACTGTGTATGTGGTGCTGTTTGCAAGGGAAATGGGGTAGGGGGGAAACGGTAGGATTCCGTTTCCATACAGCATTGCCCATGCGTGCTGAAAACTACGTCGCACTATCAAGAGGCTGCAGGCCGGGCGGCAAACAAGTCGCAGTTATCCGTCAAGTGTCGCACGTATGCATTATGCAGGTTGTGGTTGCAGGACGACTCATTAGCCAACGCGCTGGTTGCTTTGAGCGTCGTATTACTTCCTGTACGAAACAAGTCTCGACCGGTCGAGTCGAGTCGCGAAGAACCGTCATTGACCCGTTTCTGGGTCGTTTCTTGAGTCGTCTCTTGCGTCGTTTCTAGTTTTTTTGCCATTCCCCATCGCTTACCTGCTTCTTTCGCCATTCTTCCTGGCTACTAATGCAGGATTACGGAGGAGGCGTTTTGTCTTCCTTGATTTCTTGCTGGCCACTACTGGTCAGATACGTATCGCACACACCATCGAGATCAGATTACATAATCAGCCACCGATGACATCAAACTTTTTGTGTGTGCGCGATCGACTATTTTGCGCCCAATGTCGTTTTTCTTCTTTTTAGCGTAGTCGAGAGAGCACAGGGCAAGTTGTGTGTGTTGCTTTCAGAACGCCAAGAGAATTTTGCACATCTTTGATAAGAAACGGGTAAGGGAGGGGCGAGATAAAAAGAAAAGGAAAAAAAAAAGGAAAAAAGAAAAGAAAGGAAGAGCCCCACAGGGATCAGCTCCGCTTGCCGGAAACGGTAAGACTACGACCAGATGAAAAGAGTGTCTCAATTGACCAATCACAGACGCATTCCGGCAGTAAGTCAGCCTTGTCCACTGTGGCGTAAAGAGTTAGCGAGCGACAAGGCTAGAATTTGGATGGGCCGCCGCCCCATTCCCAGCCTCGTTGCTGTGATCAGTCAATTTTTGGGCTCTTCTCGCGATGGGCGTGTCTCCACTTGGTGACCCCGTTTTCCCTTTTCGTTCGTTGTTGTTTGCAGACATTGAATTATCCCAACATGGAACAACAATGCCCAATTCTTGCTTTGATGCATGACACCTGACGTCTGACACCTGACACCTGATGATGCTCGGCACCTGACGGAAGAGAAAGGAATTCTTAAATCGACTGATGGATTCCTAGGTGGCGAGTTACGGAGAATGTGCCGCCTTCCGCGTAGGCAAAAACGAAGCTTGGAACCCGCGGCGGCACGGCTGACGAGACATGCACAGTCATACGGAGTATTACCGGGCTGTACGGGCTTGTATGACTGGCTTTTCCCATGCGTAAGATACGCCGTAAGGCTGCTGCTGCTGCTGCTACTGCTACTGTCTCGCCGGCCGATTCCGGAGAGGGCAACTGCAGGCGTGAGAGACGTAAGATCATACCTCCCTTGATTATAATACTCGCAACTTTGGGCTGGCACAACCACCAATATTGAGTACACAGCAAGTCACCGAATGGCGCGGCGATCACTGTTTCTGGGCTAGCACCACCGCCTATTCGCGTCCCCTGGCCCATAATTTTGGACGTTGTACCCTGTAGGACCCGTATTTTTGAGGCGGCGGCCGACTCGTCCGTGGCCGTGCGATGTGACTGGCGCAGGGGTAAGCTCACCGAACGACAAGGTCTGTGCAGCGTTGGGTGCTCCATTCGCATGCCCAGCCGCCAGGATACGACCCTTCTTCGTCGCAGACCATGTACTGCATCGTCGATCGTTCACGGGGATACCGTCAAGTGCGTCGGACTCGGGCTCGGGCTCGTGTTCCTTCGGCAACGGAAAGCGGTCGCTGAGGAAATGCCGGGCGATGCCTACGAGTACGGAGTACGGCGTATTACGAGACGGTATGCGGAGCAGGATGGCGGAGCATTGACAGGAGCAGTACGGAGTACGTCGTACTCGCAAGAAGTACTCCGTACTACTCGTATGTATACGACGTACTCCGTAATAGAGGGGGCGTCTCCATGAAGAATGGGGCACTGCTTGCCGACAAGGGAAAAAGAGAGGCACGCAAGGGGTGTTACCAGGGCGCTGAACAGACGCAAAATGGCGCAACTTTTTAGTGGTAAACGTCTCGTTGGCTCCCTTTGCACAGCAGCCTATCTAAAAATGGCATCGCTTCCCACGCTACGGATTGGAGAGAGGAGGATTTCGTTAGGCGCCAACAGGCTCCGTTTTTCATGTGATGTTCGTGGTTGTTCTCCATGCTTCTGCACCAGACTGCACCAGACTGCACCAGACTACTCCAAACGCTCCAAACGCTCCAAACGCTCCAAACGCTCCGCTCGCTCCGCTCCGTATGCCGGCCGCAGAGACTGGGAAGAACTCATAGGAGAAACGGTATGAAGCGCGCTGTCCTGGTGTGCCATGTCTCCCACTCGGCACCAAACTTGGCCTGCAGCATCTCCTCTTCCTGCTGCAGGCGCAGGAGCCCGACGCCCGCGAGGGCCAATGCCCCGAGGGCGACGACGACCCATTGCAGCGCGCGGGCGGTGCCGTACCAGGCCGGGGGGATCCAGCAGCTGAGAACACCGTCGGTCCGGAGAAAGAGGGCCGTGTTGGCGGCTACAAGAACGACAACGCCGACGTAGCTGGGGTGCTGCACATAGTGGTAAATACCAGTGATCGTCAGACGGTCGGGCTCGGCGAGCGTAAAGGTAAAGTTGTGACCGAGTGAGGCGTAGCTGTGGAGACGCAGCGGCACACCCACGCCCAGGATCAGGACCAGCGGCACCACTGTAGCGGCCGACCAGGTGATGCAGTCGGCGGACAGGCCGTTTTGGGCGCCGTGCCGCAGCAGCACCGCCGGAATGACGTCTGTCCTGTTCCCGAGGCCGAGGCCGCCGCGACGCGACAAGTGCAGCGCCAGGCCGACGGTGTGCAGCGCCAGCAGGCCGATCGGGGCCATGCAGGCATTGGTAGTGGCCTGCGAGGCCAGACGCAAACCGCCCAGCGTATCGCGAACAGCCGGCTTGGTAGGGGGGCTGGGACTGGAACTGGGACTGGGACTGGGACGAGGACGGGGACGGGGACGGGGACTCAGACGAGGAGGTGATAGGGCAACATAACTGCCGGCCGTCGCGGCCAATATGGCCACTGCCAGGACGCCCTGGGCAACGGCAGTCATTTCTCTCACGCGTAATACGCTCGTAATCCGCTTGCAAATAGGAACGGGGGAATGAATTTCTGACTTATCAGGCAGCGCCCTTTTGCACGGGGCCAGTTTCGGAATCCTTCTATGGGCAACGTCAGAGATCAGACCATGCTCAATCCTGCAAAGCGCCGCCCGTACCGCTCTATACCGTTCTGCCCTCTCAGGCCGTCTGGCCGGAGTATTATACGTCTCAGGCGGCATATGCCCTGTAGTTTAGGCCCTTTACAGTGGAGTTGGGCCCATACGCACCCCTGAAACAACCCCAACCGTTGGGTTTGCCCGCATTTTTCCAGTGGAGATTACGAGGTTTAATACGGGTTTCTCTGCCCACAGAATCGTTCCATTGGCCGGGTAACCTAATGATTGACTGCCACGTTTTTTCCCTCCATGATGCCGGCAAGCATCGGACGATGCTTTTTGTTCTAGACATGACGGGATCGGGTTTCGCGATGCTAGCCGTTCGAGCTTTTCTTGACGTGACAAACACGAGAACAAGAAATGCTCGCATCGTCTTGCATGCCCTCTCCATACGCATACATGCAGACATGCAGACCCCCCTCAACAACAAGCGGTGTGCACGAAAGGATCCGTGAGAAAAAGAGAGTAGAGAGGGACGGGGGCCCGGAATGGCTTATCTGGGGTCGGTGCCCGCCAGTCCAGTCTCGCTCGCCTCATCCGCCAACCCCATTGCCCCTTTGCCCCTTTGCCCTTTTTTTCCTTTCCCTGTCCGGCACCGTACGAGTATGAGTACCGCACCGCTTGGGCATCTGCTTCTGCTCCAGCAACCAACCAGCCTGTCCGTCCTGTTAACCGCCTGTTAACCGTGTGAGGCGTGCATGACTTTTCCAGGGACACAGCAGCGTTGGCAAACCGTGTTGGCCGGCCAGACCAGACGCCCCCCCTCTCCGCCTGCAACGTACTCCGTACTCCGTACTCCGTATTACTAGATATGCACAGCGTCCAACCTGGCCGGATGCAGCTGGGGTTGGCGGGGACAGCTTTGTTGTTCTTGCTGCGTGTGAGCTCATACGAATACACAGTACACGTTGACAGGCCGCCATTTCTTTGTGGGGAATCTGGGGATGGATGCCAGACGGACGCGCCTGTGGGTGTGTTGGGTAAGTATTTGCTCGGGGAAGCAAGCCATGGAAGGATTAAGCATTCGACGACGTGCAAGAGCATGTCCCATACGGCATACCGCAGCCCTTCTTTTTGTCCCTGTGACCCTGTGACCCTCCCCGGTCTGGCTAATCCTTAAAAAAAATAATGCAAATAAAAATGCAAATAAAAATAAAAATAGAGAAAACGGCTTCCCCTCTGTGGTCAAGGTTACCATCGGCTAACATCCGCCGAGTAGCCAACACTACATCCATCACAAGAAAAAAACCGGTTGGGCTTGCCAGCCGCTGGCCAACCGCTGGCCAACCGCTGGACAGCCACTGGCCAGATACTTGCCAGACGCTTTGCCAGACGCCCTGCTTTCCGATGCGTTCTTCCACATCCCTCCCCCGCACGGGTCCAAGCAGCTACCGATAGGACCCCCTCTTCCCTTCTGAAGACGCGCTTTTTTTTTCTGGTTCTCCCTGGAAAGCGAATGATCGGCACCAGAGCCAGGCCCAGATCAAGCTGGTTGGGCACGCATTGTACGAGTAAGACGGACAAGTGTCCAAGCCGCGCTGAACTATCAAGTACCGCTCCAGTGACAGGCAAGGACGTGTCAGGCTTGTCACAAGACCTTGACCAAAGGGAGAAGGTTGATACTATTTTTTTCAAACAAGCCCATAAAAAAAACGGTCCTATCCTCCTCCCTACCCAACACCATTCGTCCAACCCCCCCTCCGACTTTGCCATCCTACTAATGCTGTATGTCTTACTCCAAGACGTACTGCCCGCATGTATATGACATACGCGTGCTCGGAGCGGGAGGGGGAAATGGTGGAAACGGCGTTCTACAACGCGGTCCGTATGGACGAGGCACGTCGAAAAAGTCCACGCCCTCCCCAAGCCTCACGCCGGTGTCGGGCCCTCTAAGCGTATGAGTCTTTGACGGATGCATAATGTGATGCATGCAGAAGAACGATGAAGACTTTCAGGCACGGAGAAAAGTGGTGCTCGAACTGACAGCTACACTGTTCGGCCTCTAGGAGTTCTCTTCCCGTTTCCGTGTATCCATTTCCGTGTCCTCCGTACGGATTACTTGTAAATTTCTATCCAGAGCCCAGAGCCCAGAGCCCAAAACCCCAGATCACGGCAGTATGCTTCCTGCGCCAAGATTGCCGTTATTCCGATCAAAAAAGGGCAGTTGGATGTCTTGCCGTGAATCTGGGGTCTCGTCGACACCACTACGTCAGGGATCTGTATGGCTCTGTTCGACTCTGTATGCCTCTGTATGGCTCTTTACGGCCCCGTACGGCTCCGTATATCATAGCACGCCACCCTTCACATACGTGTCAAAGTGGTCGCGGTACGCATGTCTCTTCAATCTTCTGATAGTGGTGATAGTGGTTACGACGTCATCTTATTCCACGTTATCCATCCTAGATAACGTATGTCACACCTCGGCAAGGCTGCTTACGTATGCATAAAAGGCCATTCTCACAACTACGCTATCGTGAGATACAGGGTGACCGCCCAGGCTGTGTGGCTGAAATCCTGCTCAGCCAATTTCGGTGCTAACAGAAGGAATTTGCCTCATGGTATCACAAAGAAAGCTACAAATGGACTTGGTGTCATCAGAAATGATTCGAAACGGAAGACAATCACCAAAAGAAGCAAGCGGGTCAGCTGCCTTGTACCTGTTACTTGCACTCGGGCTTCGGGCTCGTACTTATCGTATGGGAACAAGTGAATGATGGGGAGATGATTGTCCATGAGACGCCAATGAAGAGCCGTACCGCGCGCCTCACCATATGTGTGTGTGGGGGTGGTTGGCTATCATGAAGTTCTGCAGGCCTCAGGCCCTTTTCTATTTTTCAATCCTCCGTTGCTGCTGAAAATACGCGTGTGAGTATTCTATGATCGCTTCTGCGCCAAGCGGACTCCGTACTCGTACGAGGAACTAAATGGGCTGAGAAGAAATGATGCCATGCGGGGGGTCCATTTCCTCAGCGGAGGCCCCCACAAGCTGGCCAGGGGGTTGACGTGCATTGCTAATTCTGGTGATTCTCCTTTGCTTGGTCTTTCGAGTTGTCAGTCTTCCCCATCGGCTTACAGCTGCTGTCTAACGGTCAGCGGATGCCCTCTCCTTCTTTAGACTAGCTTGGCCCCCCTCATCTCCGTTGATAACATGATGTCGTTGTTTGATAGGGTAACGGGATACGTGTATGGGCACGCACGTTACATGCGAGAATACGGAGGATGCATTGTTACAAAGCCCGTGTCGGAAACTCGAAAACTTCATGATGTTAAAAAGACGCGCTAAACCCACACATGGCTAGGCCAGCAGAAACAGCCTTCCGGAATTCCAATAGTCTGCCTCACTGTGCCCTTTTTTGAAACGGTAGGGTCAACACGCACTTTTTGTCCTTTCCGGTTCTTCGGTCTCCGACCGTTCCGACTTGCTGCTGAATCTAGTATGATTCCTTATATTCCTTTGTGCCAAGCGAAATCAGGCACGTGGGTGCAAGACGGCATAGTATTGTCATGGCCAGATGACGCGCCTAGTTTTCACATGCCGGTTCGGACGGATCGAGACTCTAGAAAGACACGTGACACTACCGCTCCTGCCGGACAAGCCGTCTGAAGCCGCCTGGAGCCTTTCGTTGGGGAAACGGGATGTTGAGTGTCTGGGGAGCAGCTGGGTGGCAGTGCCGCAGAAATGGCATGAATATTTCATCATAGTATCGCCAGAATGACGTTGTGTCGTAGATTTACCCACCTCGACCGGATCTGCCATTATTCTTGTGACCCTGAGAATAGAACTTGCAGCAGTTCCACTCCTTGGCCCAGCAGATTCAAGCCTCATATGACCATCCTTCGGTTAGCGCACAGTGCATCGCCTCTCCTATGGCATCTTTCCGCGTTCGATTGCACCATCATCTCATGAACGCGAACGCGAGATCGGCGAGGATCATAATAGCTCTCACGCCGATCATAGGAGTGCTACCCATGTGCTAAGCGAGATCATCTTTGATATTGTAGAAGATGGCCTTCCGAAGGAGGAAAATGCAATGGCTGTGATGCAACTAGTTGCCCGTAGGAAAGCCGAAAAAAAAGAAGAATGGCCAAATATTTCTCGCCACATTGATCATGCCGAGGGCAACATCTTGTGCCATCGGTCCGAGACGTCTTTCCATAGATAGCAGGTATAATCCTCCGAGGATCGAGATCACGGAGAGTTTCTGAATGGTCGTCAGAATGTAGTCGGCCCGGTACTGGTTCCTAGTGCTTGGGCTCGGGTAGCATGGAGTTGTCTGCGTTCGCCTCACTGCCACCGGCGAGAACAACAAGAACCATGCACAGGAAGAACTCCCAACCGACAACACGCGACAAATCCGTGACCTGCCGTCTTTGTACACGGAATTGTGGGTTGAAGTAGTCCCGTGGGAAAAGCATGGCATGAAGAGAAGGCCGTGTAGCGCGTGATGTTGCGAGATAAACATTCAGAAGTTCATGCAGACGGCAGCCTGAAGAACGCCCAAACCGAGACACTGGTGGAATAACAGACACATCGCTTGGGCAGAGTACTGGTTACCAACGATGAAGTGAGTGTTGACAAAGACAACAGAAGTCCACGGCTGAGTTGAAGATCTCGAGATACTGGTAATTATGGTGAGATAGACGGGATGCAATACTTCGAAATAAAGCTTTGTCAAGGATCTGAGCAATATGGAAGAAAAGGCGATCTCATTAAACTGCATGCCATGCATTACTGAGATCGGGTGAAACTGGGCCTATCCAGACGATTGGCATAATGCACGAAGCCCATGAACGACATGATGGAGATCGAGGTGATCCCGTGTGACAAGGATTAATGAAATTATCGTGAAGATACAATATAGGCCTTACAGGAGCTGTATATTTTATCTTCCATGGCTACGAATATGTACAGGAGTTCTATCAATCTAAGAATACATACGTATAATCGTATAAATTCAAAAGTGATTTATTTCTCTTGAACTCGAGCCGTTCACACGAGAGCTTTGGCTGGACAGTTGCCATCCTTGGAACCCAGAGCCTGCCGTCCATAAAAGTTTCTAACTGATAAAGATCGACACACTAGTCAATTACTATATTTCTAGTCAACTTACACCGAATACCTATGCTGTCTCTGAGGCCCATCTTGCCATCCCAGCTAGGATCGTCTAGATGATAATATAAACGTCACATACATTCAACAGGATAGATCATTGTCCGTAAAAAAGACGGATTTATATAAAAATACGAACGAGAATGTGGGGAAGATTTAGGTGGGAAATCTGATATTCTTTGATACCAGGCATCGACTACAATTGTTTTCATCGTGGAATTTATGATGTACTAATTTTCCGATAAATCGTGGGTTAATATCAGCATTATATACTATAGCAAAACCCTCCTTTCGTCTATAAACCACAGTCAGAGGTATAAGTCCGAGAGATTAGGTACCACTGACTAACTGCATTTTCCAGACCTTCAACACTTCTATTGTCCGTTTGTTCATAACTCATATACAATCTAAGCCTCTTTATATTGATATCTTGAGACAGAAGCTAAAGAACATACTAAGCTTCTCATCGAAACACATCTTATTTACCTTCCGAAATGGTGATTCTATATGAGTAAGGAAGCAGTGTGCCGTCTTATCTGACTTGGCCGCCTTCCCCGCACGGCCATGCGAACATCCGAAGATAAGAACTGCCGTCGGAGTTCTTTCTTCTGTTGTATTGTGGTTTGCTATCAATGTACAACCATTGGGCGAGAAATATGAATCATTCCACCTTTGAAGGAGATACCAGAGACTTGATTTACACAACCAAACAACCAAACAAAAATCAAAGATCTTGAACAAAAGTAAAAAGAGAAAGAAGAAACAGAATCTAGTTAAACAAATCCACGTTTCATCATGGCTTCTGTGACAGCTACCACCACCGCTGAGGCCCCCATGTTCGGCCAGGCGGGCGTTATTGACGGCAAGCTCGTCTTGTCACAAGGGATCGAGCGTGTGCTGTCTACTAATGGTGTGAGCGGCAACTTTGACACAATTCCAGTGATCGACCTATCGCCCCTTCTGGCGCAAGAGCACAATGACCCGGCGGCTCTCGCAAGATTGACCGAGGAGCTGCGGGACGCATGCTTGCGTGTAGGGTTCTTTGTTGTGCGCAACCATGGCGTGGACTGGAAGGTTGTGGAGGAGGCGTTTGCAGCATCGCGCGAGTTCTTTGGGCTGCCCATTGAGAGCAAAATCAAGGTACACCAGAACAATTCGCCGTCATTCATGGGATACGAGCCGGCCTACTATACCAACGTGGACCGGCTCAAGAAGGGCGACCTCAAGGAATCCATGACGACGGGCTACGAGCCAGAGCTGGACTCAGAGGGCGCTGGGTACCAGCCGGAGATGCTGCTGCGGCCGAACCAGTGGCCTGACGAGGAGGAGGCACCACTCTTCAAGCCAGCCATGCGAGCCTACCGTGCTGCCTGTCTGACTTTGGTGCGGAAACTCTGCAGGACGATGATACCGATCCTCGGTGTCGAGGAGAACTTCTTTGACAAGAGGTATACGTATCCTGTGGCTGGCATCCGGGCGTTGTACTATCCACCCCAGCAGGCCGATGACACAGAGTCGACTGGTTTGGGGGCCCACACAGACGTGCAGTGTAAGTGCTGCATGAACCATTGCCCCCCCTTTTCCTTTTTTCTCTTTTCTCTTGCAGACGACTCACAACATGCGCATCTAGTCTTGACCTTGATCGCACAAGACCCATATGACGTGCAGTGTCTCGAAGTGTTGAATTCATCTGGCCACTGGATCAAGCCTCAGCTGATGCCGCAGACCTTTGTGGTGAACGTTGGCGATATTTTGGGACGCCTGACCAATGATACCTTTCAGAGTACCGTTCATCGCGTCCGTAATACCAGTATGTACCCCTCTGAATGCTCTGTTTCACTCGAGTTCCCCAACCAACTTGGCCGCAGGTGGTCGCGAACGTTACAGCTTGCCGTTCTTCTTTGGGCTCAACAACGACGAGTTGATCTCGCCATTGCCCAAGTTTGTCACGCCAGAGACACCAGTTCGTACGTATTACGAGACGCCGATGACGGCCTATGAACATTACAACCGCCGCATGAGGCGTGCCCATCACAAACATCCAACGGCGGGTGACAGCAACATGGGGTTGCCCAAAGGCATGAACAAGATCAACGGCGAGTTTGTGGACGTGTAGGGGTGCCCGACGCTTCATGTAGTGACTAAGAGATTCATGCAAAAAAAAAAAAATAAAAAAAATAAAAAAATAAACGAACAAAAATAGAGAAAAGACGTGTTCTTGAAGAATACGCAGTCATCGTACGAGTCGGCTGGTCCATATCACATGACCATGTTCGGCTACACCATTGGCCGCCGGCCAAAGGGCGACATCGCACCAGCGCGCGACCAGGGGGGACTTTCTCGCAGCGCAGCGCCATCGCATGCACACTGGGAATGGCTACCAACGGTCCACGGCGGCCACGCTCTCGCCGCAACCGTCCCTGCGATATCTGCCGCGTGCGCAAGATTGCCTGCAAAATCACAGTTTCTCCACCGTGCGAATTCTGCAACGAAAAGGGGCGGCCCTGCACGTTTGAGCAGGCGCCTGGTCCGCGGAAGCGACACCGTCCGGACCCGGACGAGGTTGCCGATGGACTCGCTGGCCGTGGTCTGCCAAGGCCGCTGACGTCAGACAGTATCCATGTGCATTCCGGGACCGTCGAGGTGCACACGGCCGAGGGCCTCCATGGCGGCCTCGACATGGATCTCGACGGCGGTGCTCTGCCGGTTTCGGAGGAGCCGCCATTGCAACAACAGCTGCCATTGCCATCGTTGTCATCGTTGTCATCGTTGCCATCGTTGCGACCGCATAGCGTCTGCCGTCTGCCGGGAGGCGACTGCGCGAGCCTGCTGAACGTGCCGCTGCGGTACGTGGGCCCATCGGGTGACCTGGACCCGTTCCTGTTGGCGCACCGCTCCTACGATGAACGGCATGCGTCCGTGTCTCGGTACACGCGGGCCACGTACCACCGGATGAGCACGCTCGAAGATGGGCCGCACGGGTTGTTGCCGCCGGCCGTGTTTACGTCGGTGCAGACCGAGCTTGACACCGAGACCGAGGCGAACACAGAGGACGACAACGCGGATGCCGACGAGGACGATGCGGAGTCTCCGACGGCACGGGCGCAGTTCGTACAACTCGTCGACACCATCACAGCATCGGGGCTCATTGCTTTATACTTGCGGTTTGTCCATCCATATCTACCCATCATCAGCCGGCGACAACTGCCACCCGACGAAGACGGCATCCCTGACATGCCCGTATGTCTACTGAGCGCCATCTGCGCGACGGCCATCCCGTTTGTGCTGTACGACGACGCGCTGTGCGTCGAGGCAGCGCGAATACCGTCGCAGGAGGCGCTGTTTGCGCTGGCCCAGCGCAGCCTGGCCGAGACGGAGCGGCACAGCGGACCCTCGCTGCCGGCCGTGCAGGCACAGATGCTCATGGTGGTGCGGCACCAGCGCAGCGCCGACGTGCAGTCGCAGTCGAGTGACCCGCGGGTGTGGGCGCAGTGCTGTCAGCTGGTGGCGGCTGCGCAGGTGCTGGGACTCAATGAGGACCCGTCGGGTTGGACGGCGCTGGCCGGCTGGGAGCGGCGGCTGCGGCGGCGGCTGTGGTGGGCAGTGTGGACGACGGAGAAGTGGATTGCCTTTGGACAGGGCATGCCGAGCCACCTGCACGCGCGGGGTTTCACACAGCGGCCGCTGGCGGCAGAGGATCTCGTGGATGAGTCGGGTAACAACGACGACCTCTCGCTCCACTTCCTCGCCTTTGTTGAACTCACCTGCATCCTCGACGACGTGTCCGAGTCCTTCTTCACCATCCGCGCCACTACCCGCACCGTTGAGAACCTCCACGAGTCCCTACTCGCTGCCAAGACGTTCCGCCACCGTCTCAAACTCTGGCATCGCGACCTCCCCGAAACCCTACGCAATACCCTCCAGCGTGGCAAGCCCGGCTGCCCCGACGACCCCCATCTTGCGGCCCACGAACTCAACGGCGATGCCTCTCTCGGAATTGCTTTCTTCGCCACCCAACTCGCCATCTTCCGCGCCCTCATCCGCCCCATCTCCATGAGCCATCTGCAGACCACCAGCCACTGCCCCAGCTCGCCCGCCAGTCCATCTGCCTCCGCCTCCGCCATGACCCAGCAGTTCATCGCGGCTACCCTGACCGGCGCCATGTCCAGCCTGCGCAACCTCATCGGCTTCGTCGAGCACCTGACCACGGCCGAGTGGGACGCCTTCTGGCCTGGGTGTATGTTTCGTGTGCTCTTTAAATCACGTGCTATCCTTGTAAGCTGACTAATCGGCAGGGTCGCGGCACAACTTCGCGCTCGCCTCCACGCTGCTCATGCACTGCCACCTCATCACTTCGCCGTCCAACCAGTACATTGGCGAGCAGAAACACTACACACCTGTCCTCTCGCCGCGGGGGGGCGACCTGACCAGCATCAGCTCCCCCGAGAGCGAACTGGCCGACGGCCGGGCCTCTGGCACTACCGGCATCACCAACGGCACCACCAGCACTGCTGGTGTCACTGGTGTCAATCCTTCTTTGCACGCCGACATTCGTGTGCTGGCCCAGAAGTGGCGCTGGCTTTTGCGGTTGGCCGCCCGGGGCGCCGCCGGCAAGAAGAACCTCATTGATATCAGCCTGCTGCGCATCGATGCCTTGTTCACTGAATGGAACCAGGCGCAGATCCGACAACAGTCTGCCCACTGATTTGTCTGGATTGACTATGTGAAATATAGGGTTTGTATATCGCAGTGGCCGCTTAAATTTCTGTAAATATGGGGAGTGTTCCCGACCGCCTGTAGACCAGCCTGCACCTGTAAAATTTGAAGACATCCTGTTCGCCTGAAAAAGAAAAAGGCATCCCAACGCCTCCCTATGCAAAGCTTGAAATACAATATAAGAAGTGAAAAAGGAAAAAAAAAAACATAAAAGGGTCCTACCGTCCCAATACCGTCCTCGTACTACTGCCCGTCCCCGGAGCCGGACCTGTGTCTTCCATGGGCATCTTGTGGTTGAGGCTCGAAGAATTTGCCTTGATTGGTCCGGCTGGACGTCCTCGCTGCTGCTGCTGCTGCGGCGGCGGCGGCTGTTGTTGTTGCGTTTCTCCTCCGCCAAAGGTCTGGAATAGGTTGTGGCCCCGTGGCGGCCGTGCCATGTCCACCCACAAGTCAGTCGGCAGGTATTCGCCGACTTCGTGGCGGAAGGTTTCGCGCTCGGTGGTATCGGAAGCCACGAGACGGTCGACGGCATCGCGGGCCTTGCGCCAGATCGTCTGGATCTTGGACTCGACTGTGCGCCGCCGCTCGGCCTCGAGAATGAGCGTGTCGTATGCATTGGCGTAGCCCTCGTAAAAGGCCCGCAGGTCGTCCATGTCGCGCAGGCGATCTGCCACGGCCGCCTGCTCGTGACCCCAGCGTTCGTTGAATTCTGTTTCTGCCGCAGCATAGCTGGCCAGACGCCCGCCAATGTCGTCCAGCAACCGTAGTGTCGCTGTCGTCGCCATATAGGCCGCCTGTGTTTCTTCGTAGTGCGCCAGCACCTCGGCATAAGCTGCCTCGGCTTCTTGCAGCTCTGCCGCTGTGTCGGCCACCACTTCGTCCACCTCGGCTGCGTCCTGCAACACCACCTGCAACATTTCTGCGCGCTCCTGGGCTGATATCGGCTCCAGGTCTGCCAGTCGGCCTTCGTCGTCATCGCCGTCGCCACCGCCATTCCGACCCGACGCCGCCTCTTGCTCTGCAATGACGCCCGAGATCGATACGGGGTCGGGTTTGCTATGGCTGTGGTGGCTTGCGGTCCCTTCTTGGGATTGTGCAGCACGCCATCGCGCCAGGGCTGACCCGCCCTCGGTCGTGCGCACCGCCGTCACGCACATGTCAAAGTGCCGGTTCAGGGAATCCAGGTTCTTGGCCATGTTGTGTGAGCGCGACGTGAGCACTGCCAGGAGGTGTGGCACGGCGGCGGCCGTGGGGGTTTCGTAGTCTTCTTCGGTTGCCATGGGCAGGGGAGGTGGCGTCGCCGGGGCCGCCACCATGGCCTTGTTGAGCGTGCGCAGGTCTGTGTCGAAGCGAAGGAGGTCGCCGTCAAAGGATGTCTGGGCGGCCTGGAAGAAGTTAGGGCTGATCTGGATGGCCAGAACGCATATAAAAAGGCGCTTCTCACCTGCAGCTCGGCAATGCTCTCCTTGATGGCGTTTTGCAGCGCCTCGACGCCCGACTCGTCGACAAAGTCGAGCAGGTTCCGTGGCTCTTCGCCCTCGGGCCGGAAGGTGGCCGCTACTGTTGTCGCCCGCAGAATGGCCATGGTGTGTTCGAGCTGGCCGTTGGCGGCGTCCAGTGTGCGGATGAGGCTGCGGAAGTTGCGCTGTCCGGCACTGTAGGCCCGGCCCATGCTGGCCCGCATGCGCACGAGCACGTTCACCTGGTCGCGGATACCGTGCCGTAGTGATGCCGTCTGAGAAGCCAGCACCACCGTCTCTGTGTGTAGCTCGTGTGCTTGCGTGGCCAGCTCGTTGCCGCGCAGCACCTGACTGATGGTGCCGAGGGCCCGTCGGGCCGCCAGAAGGTGTTCGACGAGCGTCTCGACCGGCACCGCCAAGGCGCTGGCCACTTCGGGATCGACATCCGTGTCTGTTGCCTCGTCGTCGACACCACCACCCCCGATATCTGCTTCTCCCAGCTCCCCATTCCCAACATAATGTCCACCATTGGGAGAGACGGAACCGGTGGGCCGCAGGGAACCGGCGCGGGAGGGCACACGGGACGAGGTTGTAGTAGCGGCGATGCTTCGGGATTGCGACATGGTTGCGTGGATGGTATAAAAGTAAGATTTGCTGCAATGGCAGCGTCGTGGATGGGATTCGACAGGAAGAGCAGCTTGTAGTCGCGTTCAATGCTTGGCTCAGGAGACGCGAATGGGGTCGAGAAGAATGGAAAGATTGCTGGCTAGGGCCAATGGATGTTGCACCACATTTTCACTCTGCACAAATGGACAGAAGAAGAAGCCGTGATGCGTTGTGGACAAAGGGGCGATGGCCGCTTGGGAGATCTGATGGGAATGACTGATACGATAGCAGGCAGCGTTCAGCCTTGTGAAGCAGACCATCCTTTGTTCGGTGACTTCGCTTAAGCCTAGTTTTCCACGTGACCTATGTAAATCCCCGGTACAAGAGAATAATATGCAGCAATCCGATCGCCCGAGCGAGTTGCGCAGATGCTCGCAAAGAAGCTCCCATGCATGCAGCTCTCGGTCTCGGAAGTGGATAAGCTAGAAATGGTGTCTTGCAGAATAGGGAGGAATGCGGCTAAATCATAAACAAGATTCCTGCTGTCTGTTTCCGGGAACTCGCATATACGAGGAGGATACGAAGTACTTTGTGTCTGTTTGATTTTTATTTGATTTCCCCTTTGATTGGGTCCTCTTTTCCTTCTTCTTTGGCGAGATCCATGTCCCATCGACCCCAAATCCATCTGTCGTGCACGAGACGTCGGCTTCGCAGGATACCATTCGCCAGCTCACAACCACGGCTCACCGGTTGCACGAAGCGCTAACATAACTATATACGTCGCACTCCGTAGCGCTGACCAGTCGGCTTTAGTGGACCAGACGAGCACGTGGGTGCCTTGGCAGTAGTGTATTGGGTTCTGGCAACGCCTGCCAATACTTCTGGCCAATGGTGTTGAAGCTATTAACTCTTGTTTCTGTGGATTCCAGAACATCTCGACAAGGGGTCCAGGGACCTTCTCTGCGACCGAGCACGACGTATTTCCCAAAACTGCTTGGTTGCTATCGGTCATCGTTTTTTCTTGTCCCGCCCGCTGATCTTTCTCCATCCAATCATGCATAGTTCCTCACCCACACGCCCGTCTTGGCTTACAGGACCCCCATACTTGGCAGGTCCCTTTCCCGTGGGACATAAGATACCTATCTGCCCTCGAGACAGTCATGTCTGACCGCAGGTCTGTCTTGACTCGCTCCTTTTATTTTTGAAAAAAGGAAGAAAAAGGGAAGAAAAAAAGAGCCTGTCCCAAAATGAATGCCCTCCTACAGAACATGGGTCTTGCAGGCCGTCAAGGCCGGGCGAACCCTCACGATTCTGCTTCTACGTCGTCTGCCTTGCCTGTTTCTCGTCCCCTCTATGCACCGCTCGAGAGTGAGGTGGACAGTGCCGCCAGACAGGCCCTCATGGCCGACGACAATGACAGTCAAGACAGCAGCACGCTGGCGGACCACCAGCTTCGCAGGCGGCCACATAACAAGACAGCAGAGGCTACCGAGACGGCTCATCCTGCCACCAGGAAGATGCGCTTCATCCCGCCCTCGCGCCGCTTCTGGGCTGATTTCACCATGGGCTTTGCCGATGGCTTGACGGTGCCCTTTGCCCTGACGGCTGGTCTGTCGTCTCTCGGCCGTACTGACACCGTTCTCTCAGCTGGCTTGGCTGAGATCAGTGCCGGCTGCATCAGCATGGGCATCAGCGGCTACCTGTCGGCGAGACAGACCGCTGTCCCGTCGGCAGCCGAGCTCGCTCAGCCATCTACAGACGACAACGACGACGACGAAGAGGCTTCTTACACCTCCAGCCCTCCGGCCTCTCCTGCCGCTTCTTGCTCCTCTGCTGCCTCCTTCGACGCCGAAAAACGGGCAGCGCAGGCGCAGGACGAAAAGGATCCCGCCTCAGCTGCCGATCGGTACCTCCAGCCCCTCGACCTACCGTCTGACTTGCGGCAGCTCGTGCTGAACCACGTGGCGGAACGGCCGCACGTGGCAGAGGCCCTGGTGGCTGCTTTGCAGCCCGGCACGGAGAAGCGGGACGAAGATGCGTACTCCTACTACGACAAGGACGAGAACGAAGATAAGGACGTGGAAGAACTCGTGTGGCCCGTGTCTACTGGCCTGTCCGTGGCCATTGGCTACCTGGTGGGTGGTATGCTGCCGCTGTGGCCCTACTTTTTTGTCGAAAAGGTGGGCGATGGCCTGCGTTGGAGCTTTGCCGCCTGCATCATCTGCCTTTTCCTTTTTGGCTTCATCCGCGAATTTTGTCTTGCCGAAGATGGCGCCAATGCACAACCGACCCAATCTGCGCGGCAGTTGTCGTGGCGGAAGCCCAGTATTCCATGGCGGCGGATAGGCAAGAGCACCACGGAGGGCCTGCAGATGGTTACTCTGGGAGGTATTGCAGCGATTGCGGCGGTTCTGTGTGTGCGTTGGTTCGAGGACTCCAAGACCGATGCATCGTCTGCTATGCAAACATGAACAATTCCCACATCCTGTAACGAAATCAAACAAACGTCATTCAAATTCAATATATCTCATGTAATTCTTTGAACTTTCAATCCCTTGACTTTCCGTGACTGCAAACTTCTTATTTCCAATTAAAACTTGTTGACCAACTATTCCGTTTCACTATCATCCTCTGCAGTATCTTCATCTCCGCTATCGCGGCTGTCAATGGCAGCTGGTCTAACATCTTGCCCATCGTCAATACACCTCCTAAAACTGTGTAACGGATCATGTGATTCTTCAGACCGCCGGAAACACTTGTCGCAGAAGTCAATACTCCCACAAGCCTCGCATGCATATCGGACCCCATATATATACTGAGTATCATGTCAGCTTCGAGAGGGTTTGGCCAGTCTGAAGGAAATATCCAAAAGAAAAAGAGAAAGAAAAAAGAAAGAAAGAAAACTCACAGCAAAACAGCTATCACACGTGGTTTTGTGACCAAACCCCTTCTCCACGTCAGTCGATGGGTCTGTGACCCCCAATACCTCCGCAAAGCTGTCGTTGCCATGGAAGACTGCCACGTCCCACGGAGTCCAGAGAATTGGCTTATAAATATCCTCCAGAGCCCCCATAGACTTTGCTGTGCGGATATCCCTGTCAGCACCCGCAGATATCAACGCCTCCAAGACAAGGACGTCCCACTGGCGGCATGCCCAATGCAGAGGGATCCAGCCATCCTCGTCCTGGCAATTAATGTCTTCCTTGGCGGTTCCGGGGTCGTCTAGAAAGTAATGTATGGCTGAAACAACACTGTTTCCACTGGCAAAATGAAGAGGTTTTCGGCCGTGGGCGTCGGAATCTCTCAGCAAAGAATTGGAAAGACCATTGGGCTCTGAAGTCGCCAGTCCTTCGATAATCTCCAGCCTTTCACGAGCAAGTGGTATACGAATGCAAGCCATGTGTGCTGCATTCCTTTTTTCCATGTCCAGAAAGGTAACTGGCAGGCCCAGGTCACAAACAGCTTTGATCAGATCGGGGCTGCCCATAGCCGCAGCGGCATTCATCATGTTTCCCAGTCGCCCGCCCACAGCGTCAATTTTCCCTCCTTCCTGCACCAAAAATTCAATCATGGACATCTGCCTGAGCAACCGTCTGGCTGCTTTCGGATGGCTAGGCGTGTTATAATTGTAATTCCATGATACGGCTGCAATCAGTGGAGTGTGGTAGGGACCAGCCATAAAGTTGGCAGAGCTATGTGACATGGGAAGGCTGAGCAACGCTCGTGCCATCTTAACATTGCTGTAAAGTGCGTACTCGTGCAGTGCCGTTCCATACTGATTCTTCACACTCGCAATATTGGGGTCGGCTCCGTATTCGAATAGAAGGGACAGAATTTCCGTGTCGGTGTTGCGCAGTGCGGCGTGAGCACATTCATGGAGGGTGGGTGAACCGCGATACTCTGGTTGATGGACCATAATCAGACGCAATGTTGAGATGTAGCGGTTCTTGACCATTTCCACCAGTGGGCAGCCGGGCCCTGAGAGAGGCAACCGCATACCACGTCGCAAAAGGAGTTCCAGGGTTGAGTCGTCACCTTGATTGGCTGCCACGTATATCAGACTCTGTGTGCTATCTTCATTGTCTGCTTCTGTATTTGCTCTGGCATCTAAGAGCAAGGCGACAATGGATGTGAATTTCTGCGTGGTTGCATCCTTGATGGGAGTGTCTCCTCCTTGTCTTTCAACTCAATATTAACTTGCCGCAGCAGCAACAGACGAACCGCGTTCTCCTGTCCTTTATACGCAGCATTATGCAGGGCGCTTCGTCCCTTTTCATTTTGGAAATTCTTGTCGGCGCCCGCATCCAGCAGTTTGGCCACTGCCCAGTCACAACCGAAGTAGGCAGCATAACATAACCCCTTTCCCAACTTGTCTGCTGGTGGTGCTGCTTTCAGAAATTCATTTAGAATCTCGGCCGTCGTGTCAGTGTTGGTCGAATCATTAAGCAAGTGATATATGGCCGTATCGTTGTCATCGTCCACAGCCCAGGCATCAGCACCATGCTGGAGCAATTCTCGGACGGCCTCTAGATTGCAACACGAACATGCTAGATGCAGCGGTGTCCGGCCAGCGGAGGTTTTTTGGTTGACATCAACACCTTCAAGTTCTAGCACCTGCTTCAGTGGTGCTAGTTTTCCATTCACAGCTGCGGCAGGCAACAAGAGGCTGTCGGAAAAGTTTGTATCTGGCGGCGTCTGTTGAAGTAGAAAGGCGGTGATGTCTTCTGTCCCTAAGATAATGGATATGACCAATGGTGTTATGCCATGTCTTCCTATTCCCATAATGGATGCTTTGGAGTTGGAAATCAGTTCTTCCTTTGCATCGACTCCATCTGCTGCCCCAAAGAGAATCTTCACCATATTCAAATTCTTGAACTCGACCACGACGTGCAGAAACGTGTCATTTTCTGGTTCTTGCTCCCGCACAAATCCGTCCTGGACTGCTAAGACAGCCAAAAGATTCGTCCTGTCCAGTTTGCAGGCATACGAGATGACCTCCAGGAGCGACTCATAACTGGCGCATTTGACCAGGTCAGGCAACTTCTGTAGAACCTGCAGAGTGAGCTCTGAATGACCACAAAAAATGATCGAGAACAGATCATCACTGCTTGGAAATATGTCCTTGCCACACTTAAACAGCCAGGCTAGCATTGAGTCCATCAAGCCTGTTTGTCCGTACCTGATTGCGCTGGACAGCAGTGTCCTCTCTGTCGATATGTCCACTTCATCGCCGCTGCTTATCTCTGTTGGTGATCGCCAATATTTTAGCAGCCTTTCCGCAACTGACGAGCACCGCAGTCTGGAACACATATTTAAAGGCAAACTGGAAACATAAGAGTAATCCAAAGTATCACCTAGGATATCGAGGCAATTCTCAGAAACCGACAAGGCTCCTTGAAGAATGGCAACCCTTAAAATTTCCTTGGCATGGCAGTGCACAAACTCTTGATCAAACGCAAGTAGAAGTCGAAAAGTGGAATCAGGTGCGTATGGGAGGGCTTTGAGTAGAGACTGCCGATCTGGCACAATTTCTGCATTCTGGATCCACGCCGAGTCGAGTGATTCAGATACAATCGCTGGTTCGCATGCATCCACTGAATCGTCGTGGTTTCGATAGGAAAACCAAGCACTCCAAAGGCAGGCTGTCGATACGTCACCACCCATCACGGGTGACATACGAAGTGTCCGGGAAGCAATCAATATGGCCTCCGGAAAAGTGACTTGAAACTTCTTTTCCATGGCGTCTGCAGAAAGCAGCTGTTCTATGCTTCCCTTTGTAATATGTGTCTCCATGACTGGTAGAACTGAGTGGTTGAGTGCATCTTGGAGAGACAGCGCTGACCGCAAGATATCCGGCTGATGGGATAAAATGTGGCGGATCTCGTCGTTTTCACCTGCATCTTTTTGGTAGGCCGCCGTGTAATGATGAATCCAGAAGATGACTGCATATTCGAGGAACGGCCAGTTCTGGGCGAGGTTCTCGGTGTCTTTTGTATCTTGTCTGTTCGAGCAAAGGGAAATGTATCGAAGACAGGCAACTGCCAAAATTCTGTTTGACTCCATGCGACTATGGAGCCAAGGAAAATCGAGTGCTGCGAATGAGTCATTGGCACTGTTCCAGAACTGGTTTAAGAGCTGTACTTGGCCATCCTGGACAAACACAATACCAGAGAGGCTGTGAAGAATATCATATTCGAGGTCGACAAGCTTCTGATCATCGAGCTCATTGAAATCCAGTGGGTCCTTGACCATACAAAGAGCGATCTGCAGTTCATCGATTGATAGGATACGTCCGCAAACTTCCAGTATTCCCAAAACATCGGCAACCACAACTCTGTCATATACCGGGATTGCTTCTAGAACGCGTGAAAAGAGACACCTTGATGCTGTTTCTGTCTTTCGTAAAATTCTATCTCTGTCAAGCCGAAACTGTGCATTGGTCATCCAGGGGCGGGTTTGGATATGCTGAATGTAGGAAAACATAAGCATTGGCTGGTAAGTATGCCTGCGAATTGTGGGCATAATTGCTCGTCTAATACCAGAATCACGGGATGATAGATGCAAATTGGCTCCAGCGCCATCAATGTATGACATAAGATCCAATACGAGGCTTTCCTGGATTTTTTCGTCTTCTAGGCCAACTTTCAACGAATGTGATGTCCTCCAGCTGGCTTCTTGGCTCGCGTCGAGAATGATGAATGTTTTGATGCTGTTATCTACAGTCTTGAACAGCGCCAATATCCATTCCAAGGCGTGGGTAAACTTCTGTAAATCATGACTGCCCTGTCTCCATTGAGATAAGTCCACAATCAGTGTCATTTCTTGATCTTTCATGTTCGTTGTCAGATAGACAAAAAATGGGCGCAGTATTTGCTCTTTTGAATATGAGTTGTAGCCTCGAAAGGAAATTTCTAACTGATCCAGTGTTTTATGACTGAACCCGTCTGTGTCATAATGTTTGGCCCATTGAGCACAAGCAGATACCAGCAAGAATTCTCCAGAGTAGCGTGCAGGGTTTAGTTCTGGGCCTGGTCGGACGGTTGCAATATGTAGATCGGGCGACTTCTCCAAGAGGCGGGCTATCACACTCGAGACAACAAGGGGACTATGGAGGTTTCCAGGGAGTTTCAAGAGAAAGCATTCATTGTCTTTGGAAGCAAGCCATTTCGCGATCTCTGGTCCATCGCCTATCGACTGGGCGAAGTTCTGGAAGAACAAAATTTTAGAAGAAACTGGGTTGTTTGACTTATTCTCTCCACAAGCTCCAAGAAACTGGCGGATAACATGATTAAATCTTAGTTTCTCGGCCTCTTCTTCTTCTTCTTTTCTTCTTATTTTTCTTCTTGTGACAGAGAAGTAGAAGAATTGCCGTCGGAGTCCGAGACACTGGAGGAGTCGCTCCAGCCATCGTAATCTTTTTGATTCCTCGGCGAGGGAGGCATTTTTGTAGGGATATGTGAGAGCCGGAAGAGTGAACAAGATTTAGGAGAAAGGCATTTACCATGCGCCAAGGTTGGTATTTCGAAAGAAGCTCTCGTCTTTACAGTCAAAAGGCTAGAGGACCATGGCATAATGCGAGGTTGAGAAAAAAGATGATCAGGCCTGACACAGTTTATCTGCGCACGAAGTATCGACAGAACAACCCCGCCCCTCTTCACAGTCACCTAACCACACGGTCATATTGTAAATGTCTGGAGAAACAGCTCTAAACTTTTCATGGATTCATCTTCCCCTTTCTTTTAATCACTGCGATCTCACAGAGTGCCCTCTAAAGAAAGGAAAAGGAATAGCGAGAAAGGGACGGGTTTCATATCCATTGGCGATAGCAACTTCCAAACACTATGGCCAGGTCTAGGGAATCGTTTCCAGAACCATGGAAGACAGATTCCGGCTTGCTAGGTGTTCGCTTGACAGATGAAGACTGCGAGTTGGAGATGGAGATGAGAACGTGGAAGTATGATTTTGCTCTAATTTATAACAGAACCAAAGACGAGAAAGGCGACGAAGAAGGCTCAGAGGACGAAGACTCGGACAACGAAGATGACACGCATCCCGAAAGCGCATTACGATACATACGAGGACAGACAGTTAACGTACATAGCAACGAAGAGTACCAGGAATTTGCCAAGAAACACTGCGACAAGATGAAGGAATATGTGTAGAGCAAGACGTCGATACCCCTGCTCGACCTTGTTTCGGCAATCCTGGCTATTCGGAGTTGGAGACTTTGGGTTAAGCTATTGCTTGATACTAGCCAGGGATTGGGGATTATCCTTCTTCTAGACTAGAAGAAAGACACCAAGAACACATGCCTTCACGAAGCCATCCTGATGCACGACGAAGACCCGATTTACACTCATTTTGTCCTGTTCCTTGGCACCTTCTCTACCGAGAAGTTCTCTACCGAGAAGTTCTCTACCGAGAAGTTCTCTACCGAGAAAGACTTTCGAAGCGCTATTTCTGCTGTCAACAACCGAAAGGAGACATTTCTACACACTTCCATATCTCTCGTGGACAACGTTAATTCGGAAAAGTTGCAACTGGTTCGTTACCTGACGGATAAGGCTGGACCAGATGCCCTCGCCAAACAACGAGGGAAGAGGGACAGAGAAGACACGGGGTCGGGGAATACATGTCTCCATGATATACTGGACATGCGACTATGCAAGGATTTTGAAAGGAGATGCCCAAATATTATTGGAAACTGCAGGAAGTGTTGAGAAAAAAAGTCGGCTTTTCTTTGGGACACATACTGCAAAGAATACATGCTTCTCGTCGAGAACATGACAGCAAAATATCCTCAAGCCATACGTTCCTGGAATGACGAGAAACAGTCCCCTTTCATCTTCCACAAATCCACCAAGGCTGCCATAAAGGGCGAAAATGCGTGGATTGACACATCCAATGGTAAAGACATCCAGCCTAAAAACGAGGAGATCTCGATGATGTAGCACCCCCCACTCCCGAACAGGAGCAGGGAAAAGTTATCTCTTCGGCTAGAGAGCAAGTCAGGATTATCTTCCGAAAATTACAAGACTGCCAAAGATAAGATGGACAAGATAGGCGCCATAGAAAAGACTGGCAATTCGAAATTGATGCCAAAGCACAAAACCGACGCCACCAAATATTCAGAAGCACTCTCTAACATGGCTATCAGCAAGTTGATTGAGAGTTGTCTTTCGCAAGATGACTTTGTCGACGTATGCGAGAGTTTATTTGGCCAAGGTATATATTTTTGCCTGAAATCGAAACAAGTCATGCAAGATGCTCATGCTCACATAATAACAGACTACCCTCGTGCCGAGCTGAGGTTCAAGGCTGACCCTTTGACGGAAAAGACGATCGATATCCATAGCAACCTACCCTTGGATCCAATTCTTGCTGATGTCGAACTGTGCCTTGTTGACACGTCGAAATTTCCCCGGGAGACCCAGAAGACCACAGACATCCAGAAAACGAGGAAGAAGTTGCGTAAAGAGCGAGAAGGGCGCGAAAACATCATCAAGGACTTTTTCGAATGGCTTCGTCACAAGCGCCATGTTCAGAGAATTATTAGGCTAGCTGTCTATGATGACAAGCAGATGCCGTGCAGAGACAACGTTATCCAAGAATGCCTCAAGGGGTTCGACATTCGATACCTGGACTGGGACAAAGACGATTTGTGTGTGAGCCTCCTGGCAAAGAACGTGGCGCCGCATCTTAAGGAACTGTGGCTTTCCTGGAGTGGTCGAAGCACTACTCTTATTGGCTGGGCGAACGAACAATACGGATTGCGTATTTTGAAAGACGTAAGACTGAAGAAACTGGGAATGGTGGCGTCGGATGCATGCCTAACTCTAATCACAGCTAAAAACGGTCCACATAGCCGCTTATACGGTCAGTCTTTTATTTTATCAATGGATATCCAGCATACTGACAATGTTCATGACCTTGCAAGGAATGGGAATGTCCTGAGACATACCGAAAAGATATATCTAGATTCAAGGAAACCCTCAAAGATAAGGTTAAGGTGGTGGATTCCGACGGGATCGATCCCAGCTTTGATACGGCGGTACAAGATGGTCTGGATTGGCAGGGACTTCAAAAGCAAGTATCACACACTGAATCACACTCTTTTCATCTGAGCAGTAGAATTAAATAGCTAACATTCCGGACAGGCGCAACCCTTGGCTGGATGCCATCGAGGTGTTTCGCAAAGCTGTCGATGACAAAATTGACAAAGAAATGCGGGAAAAAGCCCATGTATCTGTGGCCGTTGTTGACACTGGTGTGCAACTATCTGATCTGGAGTCGCCCAAGAACGTAAAGGGATGCTGGTATGTGGACAAGAAGATGCCGCACCGTCGATCTATGAATGCATGGTACGTGGCAGAAAACAAGCACGGCACAGATATGATCCGACTCATTCGAACGGTCTGTCCGTATGTCGAGATCTACGTGGCCAAATTAGACACTGAAAAGTTGGTGTACAAGTCCATTGCACAGTCGGCAGCAGAGGTACGACTCAAATCTGGTTGAATGACGTACAATCTGATTACTAATCACATGTCCTCCAGGCCATTAAAGCGGCCACGGATTTCAAGGTCAACGTCATATCGATGAGCTGGACCGTGTACGGGGAGAAGGACAGCGGCGAGAGTCAGAATGGGATCTGCGAAATGGTAAAGGCCAATGATAAAGCCGGGGAAAGCCCTCTCAATACCATTATGTTCTGCGCCGCCGAGGACGAGGGGAGCGTCTCCAAGAAACAGCCATATCCTGCCACTGGGTGTAACCCAAAGATTCTCAAACGGGTTGGCTCAGCTGGTGTCTACGGAGAGCCGGCAGAATATGTTGACCCAAGCAAGATCGATTACCTCTTTCCTGGTGAGATTTCCATGGGCGGAGACAAGATTTCCAGTGGCAGCTCGGGCGCCACTTCTCTAGCTGCCGGTCTGGCCGCTCTCATTCTTTGGTGTGAATCAATGCAGGGTGTAGCTGGAAGTGAACCTGCAACCAGCCATGGAACCGGAGCTGGAGCCGGGGCAGGTGATATGCCTCTGCCGAATGAAGGTCGGCTGCTCCGACGGCCGACTGGAAAGATAGAAGAAACCTGCTTCCAGGATCACGCCAATATGTACGGTCTGTTCAACAAGCTCCGCGATCCCAAGGGCAACCAGTTGGTCAACGTGACAGAGATGCTGCAGAAGGCGGCCAAAGATAAGAATCCTCCCAGAAAGCTGATTCAGTTGGCCAAGCAGGAAATCGGCAGGCTTGCTTAGCTCGCATCACCATATCATCAGATTGTAACAGTACCTGCAATGTATCTAGAAAAAAAACAGAATTAGATCTCCTTTTGCACATGGAAATATCTTACCATGCTTGCTCGAGAGAGAAGTTTGACCTGTTTGACGAGATTCCTTTCAAATGGGCTTATCAGGCATCAACATGTCACCCACCCAGTAAGAAATTGAAATGGTACATACTGTGGCATCCCATCCCACTTTGCTGAAAGCCTCGGCTCATCTAACATGCATGACTGGCTATTCCCATGTCGGACATAATATTCCATACCTACATTTCAGCCTGACGGCTGGGAGCAAGAAAAAGAAGAAAATTGGGTGCGAACATCGTGCATTCAAGCTCTCATGTCTTCTTTACTGTACTCTGTACACACTAATGCCAGGTTATCATGTCGACTAGCAATTCCGATATCGAGTCCATTTCGGTCGATACCGACATCACCATTCCGGCAGCCCTCATCGAAGAACTTGATCCCGACGCCATCGAATATGGAATGGTACTCTAGCAAGACAAATTTTCTGATGAGTTCAAGCCCCGCCAGTGTAACTGCGGCCAGCGTCAGCACCGCCGTTTCACCGGCTATGACCAGAACTTGCCTATGGTCGTCTATGGCTACCGAAAGGCGACTGTACATGGCACCAGCCACGATGGTGCAACCCCGCTGACAGTCATTGTCTTTCGCTGGCATCTACAACAACGCAAGCTAGGCTGCCGCTTCAAGGCTGCAACGTTACGAGCCATTTTCTCTACACGACGCCGCAAACGGGAATACGAGGACGAGGACGAGGACGACAGCGACAAGCGTGACAACGGCATCGACAATCCAAAACACATCGACCACTACTATGACCCCCACGTCGCTGCCGTTGCTCCCAGCGGCTCCTACGTACTTCAACCCACCGTCACCGACGTCACCGTCGCCCGCACGCGCACGGTCGAAGGCAGTACAGAAATCAACGCTGGCGTAAGTCCTGTCACTGCTCAGCTCGGCGGCCGTATCTCGTACTAGCTGGCTACTACGGTAACAGCCACCGACTGCGTGACCATCCATGGGTCGGAACGCATTGAATATGACAGTTACCACATTGGTGGCGCCGACCGCTGCAACGTCACCGAGTGGCGGCTGTTTGAGAACAAGGCAACACGAAGTGGCTTGCTATCAGAGTTCTACACGGCAGTACGGCTAGAGCGGCGGCGGTTGGACCGGTCTGAGTTCACGGTACGGTTTGAGATCGAGACGCAGGTGGACAGCGTCACGGACAAGTTGACGGCGTTAAAGCGATTTGTGGGTCTGGTTCCGCGGGACGTAGAGGAGAACGGGCCGTTGGCAGCGTGGAAGGACCGGTTGGACGAGAAGGACCTCTTCGAGGAGTGCAAGACGGTCATGTACCATACGATGCCGGGGAGCGAGTAATGGGAGGGGCATCATGTCGATTTGAAGCAGGAAACTGTTGTAACCAGAGTCACGTGACCGCGCGAGAGCGCGTTAATTAGTGCTTAAGTTTATGGGGCTTTAAGTGGTCTGAATGTACTCCGTTATGTACTTTATGTGTCCTCCATACAAAGAGATAAAAACGAGGAAGAAGCAAAGTTCCAACCTATTAATGAATCTGTACCCCTTACTTCGTATTTCGTATTATATGATTTTGCCTGCCGAATTATGGCAATTGATTGCTTGGTCGAGACGATAATGTGGCCAATGAGCAAAGCTTTCAAGCCGATAATACTTTACATCCAGACTACATCCATTGGTGCCGTCGGCTAATGGCGCAATCTCTCCTACCCTTTTGGGATAATTTCCAATTATCGTCTTGAGGCCAGGTAAAGTCAGCAAGCCGTGAGGGGAAGCAACCTATAAGTAAGCTGGTGGAATGATCTCCAGGCATAACACATTTGTTTCCTAATTCAAACGCATTGCCTCCAAGTTAAAATAGTTACAATGGCCCCCTCTGCAACACTGAACGACGTCCCTGCATCGTTTGACGATGATACACCCAAATCCTCCAAGTCCCCTTTGCCTCCTGTGCTGGAATTTGATGCAGCAAAATGCACATCGGAACAGCTGGTCGATGCTCTCAAAATGTCCGGCGGCGTGATCATCCGCAACATGCTCCCCCTGGACGAGGTCAAGACCATTGAGACAGATGTCCGTCCTTATCTGGACAAGGACATTCCCTGGAACGGTGACTTTTTCCCCCCGGAAACCCGCCGCGCTTTCGGCCTTATTAGCAAGTCCAAGACGTTTGCTTTGCGCATTGTCGGCAACCCCATGTGGCTTGAGGTTGTTGACGCGCTTCTGACAAGCGAGATCAAGCACAACTGGGTAAGCTTTGTACAGCCTATGTCCAAGAATTCTTGTGCTAGCATACTGACTTACACCTACAGGTTGGCGATAAAAACGAGGCCACATCGTCGAAGCCACAGCTCAACAATACCATCGTATTCAGTATCGGCCCTGGAGCTCGCGACCAGGCGCTCCACCGAGACGACCAGATCCACCACAATTACCAGCCGGCCGTGGCTAAACATCATATGGGTCGTGATGCTGGAATTGGATTCTTTGTTGCAGCCAAGAAGACCACAAAAGAGAACGGCGCCACACGTTTCATTCCGGGCTCCCATCTTTGGGACTATGCCGAGGGACCGCCCAATGACGAGCAATGCGCCTATGCAGAGCTCAACCCGGGTGATGCTCTGATGGTACTCTCTGGAGCGTATCACGGTGGCAGTGCCAACAAGACGAAGAACGAAGAACGATTGGTATTCTCGTGCTTCTTTACACGCAGTTGGTTGCGTCAGGAAGAGAATCAGTACCTGGCCAATGACTGGGAAAAGATCAAGGAGTTGCCAAGGTGGCTTCAGGAGCGGGTTGGCTGGGGGTTGTCGCGACCCTTCCTGGGCTGGGTGAACTTGTCCAATCCAATGAAGCTTCTTCACCCCGAAGATGCCGACTACAACGATCTTTTCTAAGAAATCATTGTGATGACTACGTATTCCTTTTCTCTTTACCAAGAATGGTACAGTACTTGTTTTGTATTACGTATTGTTTAACCAAACAAATATTCCTTTCTGGGATTTCCATTTGGACCATATTGATCCTCGTGGCCTGACATTATGTTCATCTTTCCCTGCATGACGTCTCCCCACCAAGCATCCTCGCCAATGAGGCCCTTGTCCAGCAGGTTCCAGACTGTACGCATGACACTCAATGCCGTACGAAATGGCCCTATTCCGCATATTTGGTCCCATCTCTGCAAATAGTCTGTCACCATTGGTCGCATCTCTACCTGACCAGGACTGGATGCCAGCTCGCATCCGGCAAATAGCACAGGAAGTAGGCACTGCTTCTGCACATTGGAGTAAGGCGGCAGGTTTTTGACAATGTGGAGAATCTCCTCCGCGTAAGACTTGCACCGGGTCTTTGTGGTGGTGTGTTCAGGAGATGGCCAGGCGAATGATGCAGGTTTCTCAGACAGAGCTTGGTTGTTGATTACTTTCTTGTCTTTTGTGGCCTTCTGGAACGGATTCTGCGAGGGTGTCTTAAACACCCGTGCACAGAACAACAGCAGCCCAAAGCGCCAGCATTCCAACAGGCTGGAGTAGTCTCCACCGGCAGCTCGGGGCTGCGCCACCCACAGTCTCCGCTCCAGAGCCAGCTGGTCTTCGGCACTGAGCTGGGACGTCGAAGCTGCAGCCACGGCCACGTCGTAGATATCCCCAAACAACTCGTCTGGATAGCCGTTGAGCGTCATGAGGCTCCATTCTTCACCGGATCGCCAGCGGGTGATGGACTCCATATACGATCGTGGGAACAGCGGGCGGCGGCGAGCCATGAGCGCAGCAGTAACATCGTACCAGGCAAGCATGGCAATCTGACAGCGCAAAGCCGCATCGAGACGGGCAATCTGAATACCGCCCTTGGCGGCAATGACGTTGTGTGCGCCAGACAGATGGACGAGCCAGTGGGAATAGCCGCTTTCTGCGTACTGAATAAGTTGCTTAGCATGGTTTGAATTTCTCGAGGCCAACATCGACTTACCTCGAGCCCGACGAGAACCAAGATTGTGGCCACAAGCACCTTGACATTGGCCTGCCCAAGAATGGCGCTGAATCCACGCAAGGCACGGTCTTTGAGCAGGATGACTTCGCAACTCTCCGCCTCGCACTGAAGTCTTGCGCGAAATCGTTTGCCCAAAGCCAGAATGCCATCCATCAGACAGGGGCTGTCAAAGGCCATGGGTAGACAGGTGCGCCATGGATTTGCCGGCACATTGTCGTACGTCAGTGTGCAAAACGAGAATTTTTGCTCGTAAAATGAAAGAATCTGGCAAGCCTCGTTAGATAGAGGATACGGGGGGAGTGTTCTCCAGCCAAGGACCAATTGGTCTCTCTGTATCACGTCATCGTCTGCTCTGTGGTCACCGTTTGATATCTCTGGCTCTTCTTTTTCATGCCGTGTTTGTAAAATTTCTGATTTTTGCGTTGGCTTGAATCGGTCGGCCAGCATCTTGGGAGCTGGCTTCCTGCCTCGTCGTCTGACCTTCTTTGGGTCGTTTTCGTCGATAAAGGTGAACATGAGTGGCTCTGGTAGCTTGCCATTGATCGATTTTGGTGGCTGAGAATGGGCAGACACCTGCAGCTTCTTCTTCTTCATATGTCCCCGACTGGCAACACCTGACTGCCACTCCAGTTTCATTGCATATCCATGGCATCTTTTGCCGGATGACATACATGTCCTGCAGAACGGCCGTCTGCGGTCGCATTGTTTCCTGCTCGCAACACATGTGTGGCAGTCCGACCCTGCCCAGCCGAGCGAATTTGTGCGCCGTCCTTCTGCTGGCGGCGGTAGTTCAGAAGCCATGCATCCATACATAACTGGGTAAGCTTGTAGTTCCGCTTCATGGGATACGGCGATGCTTATCCTCCGGCCAGCCTACTTATCTTCAAATACAGTATCTCTTACTGGTTGATAAGAAAACCTTCCATTCTTATTGGATGACGGGAAAATAGATACAAGTGAGTCCATCCATGTATTCTCGATGCAGCCTTAAATCAACGTAATATCTTGTTTTGGGCGGGCGTTGCAAATACCTTCTTCTTCCGAATACTGGAAGCCAAATGTCCCGACAGGGACGTATTTTTCGGCAATACTGACACGACGGTATACAATAGGAATTGCACAGAGGATTGGCTCCAGAAGCAAGAAATTGACCCTCACATTTATCTCGATGGATCTTTCAGCAAGGATGGAAAGAAAATAAAACAGTCCAATCTCTCCCAGAATAGCATCCAGTGTGTCTGGCTTGAGGTCCGCGTCAATATCGTCTGAACGGACTAAGACAACCGAAATTGTGACACGGTGGAAGGCCAGGCCTTTTTGTTGGGTGTTCATTGTGTCCACGGCCAAAACAGTGACTTGGGAAGTTTGCGAGGCGTTAAACATCCACTCAATTGGACCATCCAGGGATGCCCACGACCAGGATGGCGCACGGTAGTTGCTCGATCGCTTGTGGCATGGCGGATCCGCCTTCCAGGCCAACATATTGGGCATCTGGGACTTCCACACGCCTGCCAGGAGCTCTTCGCCAAGAGCCATTTCAAAGAACTTAGCGATGCCAGCCACGGCTAGAAGTTTGTCTCGTGTATATGTCAAATTACAGGCCGAATACGTTTCCACCAGATTTTTCCACATGACAATGGCATAATGTGTGGCATTCTCCCTTTCCCGCTCTTTTTCTTCTCGTTGCTGATTCTGTTCGGGACTTGCTTCGTTTTTCTGATTATCTCTTGATATATTCTTGGCAGAATCATTTATATTTTCCAACAGAATCCAGATAGGCTCTAGCATGTTTCTTTTGACGTAAACGACGGGCATACCTTTGGGGAAGACCTCACAACAGGATTTCTTTGAACATTCAAAGAATACTTGAGATTGGGCGAAATAGACAACCCGCGGTGGGAGCGCGAATTCCTGCACGACCAATCCACGCTTATCCAGGAAGCCATACGGCAGCTGTCTTTTCCAGTAATCCGGGTCGATCACATATCTGATTTCCCCCTCTTCGTCGTCTCCCAGAGCAGGCCTTATCCGCCCTGGCCCGAGATGCGTAGTAAAGCGTCGAGTATGAAAGAGGCCACCATCCGGACTGCTGGAGGCAGATGCTGCAATGTTGCAGAGGGAGTTGCTATAGATGTCACACATGAGAGGAATCTCTTTTGCAAAGTCTTCTTCCGAGTCCTGGAGAATACAAAGCGCGTCAATCCAAACATAGCGAACAGAAAGCGCTTTAGCAGCAACGAATGTATCCTGAAATGTCTTGGGTAGATCTGAAATATTTCCTCCCTTTCGATAGCTTTCGATTGTCGAGCGGTGGAGAGGCAATTCCTGATCTCTATCCCACCGATAGCTCGATGTGACGTATGCCTCGTTTTGAATTTGGGTTTCGGCAGTGACTACAAGCCGCCAATGGTTTTGTTTTGCGTATCCAATATCAACCAGGCGGGTGGGTAGCCAGTCTAAAGAACGAAGACTCCGTCGGTGACACAAAGTGTGCTCGGTCTCGCAGGATTGGACCCAGCCACGAATCATATCCAGAGTAGCCTTGGAAGATGTATCTAGACTTGATGGGGGAGAAGCATAATTTTCGATGAAATCTGTAATACATCTTAGTATAATGATCTTGAGTTATCTTTGGGTCCTGAAATGAAAAATAGAGATACACCTTGAGGTGGAAACACGTAGAAAATAGCGATTTCAGTATCAATTCCCCCAATGCAGTCAATGCCGATGTAATCTCCACTCTGGCGATAGTACATCGTGCGCTCTGGCAACCAATTATAATCGATGCCTCTGTTTTTGAAGTCTTCGACGGCGTTTCGGTGCACAATAGTGCACAGGTAGCAGTCTTCCTTCAAGGCTTTTTGGAAGGACCTGGAATTGCTATGGTGTTCACGGAAGGAGTCGAAAAATCCGTCGACATACAACGCCCTCTTGCATTCCGAGCAAAGCCGAGATAATTCTTCCATAATTTTGTCTGAAGAAACGATCGATTCTGTGTTGCTGGCGATGTTTGAAGGTTGAAGAAGTCTGTATTTTTCAGTCTTATAGACAGGGTTTTCTAAATACCAAGGCTGCCCAAGATGAGGCTGCCCAAGCTGATATCTAACAAACCTTGCAGCCTATCAGAGAGACGGAAAATTGGCACTGCCCGGATGGGAGTTGAACGTGCAATTATACTGTCAGCTGTCGTAAGCTATTGGTACAGATGGATTGTTGTGCTCGGTGTTGTAATGCATTTTCGTCCGAGTGGCTGTCGTCAAAGCAGCAAGGGGCCATTCGGAACGATACTGATCCGACGACTTTTCGTCTTCTCAGGGGCTGTACTTCAGCTCATGTAAAGACTGGCTGAGTGTCTTTTTTTCCATGTCAGGTCACTTGTGAGCATGTTTGGATGGTATAGCAAGATGTCGTCTACACCGACATCCGCCACCTCCTAAGGCTGTGCCAAACACAAGTCAATGTTTCGGTAAAGTCTAAAGTATGGCATGATCAATACAGCCCATTTCCGCCACTACAACGCGTGGTTCGAACGGGCCGAGACGCACTTACGAGCACTATCCAACTGAAAGAAAGACATCCGGGGCAAAATGACAAGACACTGTCCGTGAAGACATTCAAATGCCAAACAATAACCAATCATATCTGCAATGTTAAATTACCAGAGCCCTGGATGACTTTAACTAATGTTTCCATTTAAAAGGTACACTAATAATAACATATCGTAAGTACCCATATAGCATCACTCATAGATTAGGGGAAGTCCGACGGAGTATGCGTTGAAATTTCGTTAATATTCTTTGTATATCTTCCAACTAGGAATAACAACAGCCAACTTGATACCCAAGAAGAAGACAAAGAAAACAGAAGCACTCGGGGGGGTTTTTTTTCTTTCACTTTTTATAAGATTGCCACTTCTTCAAGGTTTATCGGCTAAAATTATTATTATTATTGGTTTTAAACGTCAGTGATTCGGCCTCCCGAGTCCCGTGAGGGCTCCCAGGGGCTAGCCTCCCTAAGGGCATGCGACGGGAACACGGCGGCTTCGGGGGAGTTATCGGCTAAAATGAACTATAGACGAGCAGTTGATTCGAAGTTGGAGAGGCGCCGATATAAGTGGAACTACCGAGGCATAGGTAATTCATACCCACCGGCATAATGAAGTGATGCGGTGTCGTCATGATGTTTCACGAGGGGCGGGCCAAGATCCATATGGTGATGTAACGAAGCCATCAATCCTTCGTAAATGTTAGTCTAATAGATAACATCACGGAGTTCCCCATACAGATCGGCCACATGACCTATCCCATCAATAAACTCAAGATTGAGAAGGATCGGTCGATCAGCTGAACGGACCAAGAAATCGGATAGAGCGATGTAGCAGTGCAGAATCTCACGACGCGGTACACCGACAGACTGTTTATGAGATCTGCCTAGATCGTGACACAGAAGTGGTGAATTATTGTTTACCTTATTCGCAATGACTGAACGGACGAGTCTTTAAGAGATCTGTTAAGAATAGTGATGTAGGCCTGCGACTCGGAGGAAGACTGGCGGTCTCGTTGTATATCCGTAGTCAACTCTATAGTAGTCGTTGAAAGCGAGTTACAAGCCGTCAGAGTAGATGCACAGACTTATGCGTGTCAATGGCTCTCGCCATGCGCTACCAAAATATCGTTCATGAGCCCCCGCGGGATAGTAAGGGGGACCTTTTTGGAGAGCCAAACGGTTAGAGTCGGGCTTCGACCAAATTACGATGAGGGGGGGGACGGCCAGGACTGTGTATAAATAGGTGGTCTTCTCCGCTTTCTCTGCGGTGGTATAGAGTTTGATGGTCAGAGTCTCTCATATAGAGTGTTCTATCAGATTGCTTCTTTTCCCTCCAAGTCAACATAACATAGTCCTATCCAACATGGCTGTCAAAGATTGTTCAGAGACAAGCAATTCTTCTCTCCGTCCTGACCTCAGCATTTCCTGGGCTGTTGCCAAAGACTCCGACATTTTCAAGGAATCTATCATTCCCGAAGGTGTCATCCACTTCAAGGGTTCCGCTACTGAAGGCCTCGACTTTCCTTCTCAGGCCAAGATCCACGTTGAGCTGCTCGAGCGTACTCATGAGCTCTGGTGCGGCCCTACCTGTCCCAAGGGCCTGCAGTGTCCATTCTTCCACTATACTCGGCCCGCGGAGCTCCCAGCCACCTGTGCCCCATCCGCCTTCCGTTCACGGTACAACAAGGAAACTGCTGAGCTGTTCACACTAATGGACGGCCGAGGCTACGTGCTGGGTAGCTACAAGGCTCATAAAACCAACTTGTGGCCGCTGCTAGAGGGGGTGGCACAAGAGGTGGACGCCTACGTGGCGGCCCACGGTGTCGAACCCATCCGCTACTCGGACTGGTCCAAGAAGAATGCTTCGTCAGCTGGTGAAGCCATCATGTACATAGCCCGCGACACGGTGCAGTGGATGGCTTCGTGGGGTGGTGGGATCTGGGACCGGCTACCACAGTTGACGCAGTTCACTGCCTTCGCTGCGATGGTGGACGATTTGGCGATTCCGCCGCAGGACCTGGTAAGCGGCAATTTCCGGCTCTATGGCCACTCTTTTCGAGAGGTGTTGGTACCGCTGCAGGACCGCGGTTGGGGACGGGACCTGTTGTACATGATGGTGACAGTCGTGCGGCAGTACATTGTACAATACGCGGAGAAGGTGGACCGGGAGAACAGGGGAGCCATGAGCGAGGTCAGCCTCCAGCCGGGCACTTCTGTCGGCCTCCATGCCGCCCTTGCCCGCGGCAGCATCTGGGACAGCACCATGTACCACACTTATACTGGCAACGCCCATGGTGTGATCGTTGCTCTTGGCCGCTTGTACGCTACCGGCCCCGTCAGCATCGAGTGGATCAACGACGCCAGTATCTGCGACAGTCTGTCGACAAATCTAGGAAAATCTGCCTTGGGAGTGTACCAGCAGGATGACTATCAACCGACAGCCATGCCTATCCAGCCTAACGAGCACCAGAAGAAGGAGAAGGAAGTTGCCGAGCTCTCTACAAAGAGCGCCTATCATTCCGTTTACCTCGATCTCATCGACGACCTCGTGCGCACTGGGGCACCGGACACGTTTGTGCACTTTGCGCGCACCGGTTTCCTATTTGTGCAGATGCACCACCGCTATCTGGAACGGCGTCTGGGGCGGCGCATTGAGGTGACGGACACAATGCAGGCGGTTCTGGAGCGGGTGTGGGGAAATCAGAGCCCGGCAGATGCGTGGCTGGAAGGACGTTTTGCTGAGACGAAAGCAATGGCGAAAGTGTAGACTATCTATGATGATGTTTCTCAGCCCAGAATGTATGTACATGATGACTATGTATCTTGTATGGAAGCAGAGGAATGTGACAGATTGAATACAAGGCCATGAATATGTTTATTCTCTGTTTTATGGAAAATTCAAACAAAGAGGCTTTCCATGTTTCATACACCTGTGTGTTCTGTTTGATAACAAAATCTTCTGTGCGAGAAACATCCATTCTGCAACTCAGCTCGCGTGAAAACTGTCTCAGGTGACCAAAGGCATCTTATTGGGAGGTCACTCTGCATACGACGAACCCCACACAATACCACATATGCTATACGAGTACGAAGTACGGATTACTTCATACAGATTAAGATATTCCGCATTCCGTAAGAATATCCTTATACAAGCTCATTTGTTGCCTGAATCTGACATGATTTCCTGCACCTCAAAATTCATGTCGAAGCCTGACTAGAGCTTTTATTCAATGCCATATGGCAGTTCATCTTTAAGCCTTATTCTCTCACTTTCCAGCAGCAATGGACTATGCTACTGCCATCGGTCTCGTCTCTGGCATCATATCTTTCGTCGAAACGGCCGGGAAAATTCTAAAGCTATCATGGACAATCTACAACTCGGTCGAGGGGTCTTCAGAAGAGACAGAGATGCGCTCAGAGCTGACCGTCGACATGACTGCCATGTCGAAACGAATCATCCCTGTCAACTCGCCTGCCTCGAATGATGATGAAAAGGCCCTGATTGCACTGGCTCAAAGGTGCAACAAGTTGGCAGACGATATGAAAAACGAGCTACAGTCCCTCAAGCCCAAACGGCGCAAATCCAAGATTGATAGTAGCTTAGCGGCCCTGAAAACATTTTGGAGGAAATCAAAGATGGAAGAACTGGAAAAACAGCTTCAATCCTGCCGTGATCAGCTGCACTTCCACATTTCTGCCTTGGCGAGGTAAGCGTAGGACAGCCTGCAATTCTATATATGGCCTGAACTAATCCCATGGCAATAGTGAAGACATCAAAACACTGCTGAAAGCATACAAAGAAGACGGATCCAAGTTAACTCGCCTTGAACTCTCCGTCACGCAACTTGGGCAGACTTTGCGGGATATAGGTCCCATGATGGTCGGATCCATCAGCGACGAAGCACTAAAACAATTACAAGTTCTGCTTCATGTTGGACAAGACACATTAAATGAGGTTGTCCAAGACCGGATCCTCAGAGGGATCAAGGCAAACTTTTACAATATGTCGTATCGCTACGAGAACATCGAGAGTCCATTTCAAGATACATTCGAATGGATTTTCGATCTGGACGGAAAATCTCCAGAAGCAACCAAGTTCACCCAGTGGCTATCATCCGGGGATGGCATCTTCCACATATGCGGCAAGCTCGGCTCGGGCAAATCTACGTTGAGTCAGTCTTGAGGCTGTTCCCATTAGTTTCGTGATACTAAGACTAACGTTCAACAGTGAAGAAACTGTGTGCGCATGCACGGACCAGAATCGAACTGGAGAAGTGGATGGGTAGGTCAATTTCATACAAGAGACTTTGTATCAGCTAACAGTTTTTAGTGGCCAGAGGAGGGCAAGAGCTCGTTATTTCCAACTTTTTCTTCTATGCTCTCGGCTCGGATTCTCGACAAATGTCCTTGATTGGTCTCTACAGAACGCTGCTCTATCAGATATTGACCACAAGCCCAAATCTCACACAATATATTTTCCCAGGTCAATGGGCCAAGGCTCTTTCTCAGCCGAAGATCCAATCAGCATACGAGATCCTGGACGATGATATCAGGCAGGCTTATGAGCGCCTGTCCAAGCAGCACGATGCCCATGTCCTTGGCGGATGCTGCTTTGGCATCTTCATTGACGGCCTCGACGAGTATCAAGCAACGACCGCCATTGATCGTCGCGAGATGGTGCGCGCTTTGGCCGATCTGGCCAACAGCTCCTCAGGAAACTTCAAAATATGTGTCTCGAGTCGCATGGAGAATCCGTTCATGGACATGTTCTCCGAGACGTCCAGGTTCTACCTTCATGTATTGACAGAATTAGACATGGAGAAATATGTCCAGGGAAACTTGCAAGACGTCGGTACGAAAAAGCAACGCGGAATTCTCGCCTCGTCTATCACGAAGAAGGCAGAAGGTGTGTTTCTTTGGGTGGTCTTGGTCGTTCAGAAGATCCGCAGACGGTTTGATGATGGGGCCAGGTTTTCCGGTCTTCTCAGTGAGGTTGAGTCGCTCCCAAGCGAGATGGACGACCTGTTTCAACGAATCCTGGATACGCTCGAAACAGAAGATCGTAGGTTGATGAGCCATACTGTCTCTCTTCTCCATTTCTATGACACGAGTTCTATTGCCGCATCGGATTACTTGTGGCCAGACCTGCTTGATTTCTACTTCCTCGAGGATTACGAGGCTAATCCTCGGTTCGCCGAAAGCACAATTTTTCCAGAGGCTGGATCGGAGACAGTTAAGGAGAGCAGGATCCGTGCCAGGCGGCAGCTCAGAGGCGTCTGCAGAGGACTCGTGGAAGCAGGCAGTGACCACAAACTTGAATTTGTCCACCGCTCCGTGGGAGACTTTTTCAAACAGGAAAAGGTCCGGACCGAAATGTATGACGCGTCCTTCAACAATATGGATGCGTTATCGCAAATGAAACTCGCCATTATACGATATGATTGGTGGGATATGGAGCGACAGAATCTCGGCAAAGACGACAATACGAAATTGAAGGATGAAGAACATTGTCGCGATTATCAATCTACTCAGGTGACATATTTGTTGGAAGAACGCCGAAAATATCAGCTCGATGTCCCCCCTTTCAGCTTCCTTGCATGTCTCGATACTCTTCCCCAGGCGTCCATACGCAGAACGGACAATGACACCATAAATCATGCCAAAAGTGCATTCAGAGTCGGCGTCTTCGGCACGCATTTCGGTTCTACCTTCCTAGTATATCCAAGCGAGATCGGTCATATTATGCCGGCCCGACATGCCACGACAAAGAAAGAATATACGGAGACATTTGAAAGCGAGAGCTCTGCGGATCTCATGCAGAAGGTTGATGAAGAGATTGACGTTAAATCGCCTGGGCACATAATATATATGTTCTCGCCACTGTTCATGGAGCTATTTTCAGGACGGCTTGAATATCCCCTTTGGAGATTGTCAAATATTCCTGATATGCCCCTGGAGCCAGACAAGCTCACCATGCTCGTATATTGTGCCATTCAGATTGGACTTGGAGAACTTTCGGACTTCGAAGGCAGTGCAGCTGAAAGGAACTCTTTAACGTGCACCGGCCTCTCGTTTCTACAACATCTTTTCGAACGGAACATCATATCTCCTAACACACTGACAGGCCTGGCTTACGGTGGAGATTCTGCATTAAGCCGCGTTGCTTTTAAGACCAGAAATTGTCTATCTGGCAGCAGTTTCTGTGTTGGTGGATAGCCGCTGTCACGGTATCTGGTGGTTCAGCCCAAGAGGAAGAAGGTTCTATACTAAGGACCTTCATTAACAATGGCGCAGATTTGCAATTGGCCATTGGAATTAGGAATCGAAGAGAGATTTTAGCAGGTGACAAAAATGCATATTCTATATGGATAGCACATACCATGAACGTGATCTCAGATGGTAAGGAAGTGGTGGAGCTGGATGTGGCGTTGGACAAACATGCGACATTCGGACGACTGGATGATAAATCCCTGGAAGACTTTGAATCTTGGCCATTGCCAACAGCACCTCTTTCTGTAGGTGATTGGATCACTCGCTCTCGGCTGTCGGATAAGGACGATCTCTTGGAGTTGATAAAGGAGAAGTTGGAGCCGGAAGTGTAGATAGAGGTCCATATTATGAGAAGATCATGAGAAGATCATGAGAAATAGACTGAGCAGAAAAAGCAAAATGTCTCTTCTTGGAGAAATCGAGCCAAGTGACAAGAATTGTGTACCGTCGTCGTCCCATAATTGCTCCTTCCTAAAGTACATGTCTCCAAGACGGGAAAAGAAAGTGAAAGAAATCTTACAAATCACTCCCCGCGTCTATGAATCACTACTTCCTTGCACCAACTTTCCTACACATACAAAAGTCTCTTTTCGACATACCCACATCAAATCCATCCTTGTTTCATTACTTGATTCAGTTTCACAACTTCAAATATTATGCAAGTCAAGCTTCAAGCATTTCTTAAGAGCTTCCAAAGTTCGAAAGTGATGATGAGAAACAAATGTTAGAATAATTATTGCATTTCTAATAAAGAATAATAGAAAATGGTTTACGAATGTTGGCTTTCGGCATGTCTCCAACGGCAGTCGTTGGAGACGTCAATATCGACGAAACGAAACAAGGAGAAATGAAAGAGATGAACTTAACACCATTCGGTTCCCGTTTTTGGAGTGAAGAAGAAGAAGACAAGAAGTTCTTGGGCCATCCAGCTTCATTTCAACACTTTCTACCCGACTTCATACCTACCTCTGCGACATCTAGTCGACGAACCAAAGTCGCAGCGCGGATCTGGCACAAACGCCTCGGCCATTCAGGCGATGTGGTTTTCTGAGTTCATGGCCAAGACATTGGCACTCGTGATATCGAGGTCTGGAGAGTCTTGGGCTATCTTCAAAACGAACTTGTGCAGTTCGTGCCTTTTTCGGAAAATTTCTCGATTGCCATGCATCCGGGATGGGAGAGATATAAACATGTATGTTTCCAAAACTGAAAATTGCATGCTTGCCTACAGAGAAAAGGTTCTTTTGCAGAAGCATCTTGAGCTCATGACTGCTTCCTTTTTCCATATGGGAGAACAGTCTTAACTGGCATAAACCGGACACTCTTGAACTCTAAAGTCACTCATTTTATCAAGAGCTTGGTTAGCTACATAATTTACTTTTCACAACCATCATTCCTTGCGCGTTCGTCTCTTCCGGACAGTTCATACGCCAGGCCTGAATTTGTGCGGGGTCCCCTGAAAGCAAGATATATAGCGGGTCTTTAGCGAGTTCCCGGCCTGTCACGTTTAGGGTTTCAACCCCTATAAAACCCCCCTTTAAAATTTCCCTTCTCTTCCTCGCACAACCGCATTTGCACCATTCCTCTCGCGATCCCCACGTCATGTCGTCGTCACAGCCAGGCAAGCGACCGGCCACGGCTTCGGCCAAGTCGGCGACCGTGGGCAACGCCCCTGTCGTCCTCCCAATCGTCTACCGTGTCTTCTTTCTTCTCGTCGAGCCCATCTCAGCTCTTCTCGGCGCCTACTATGCCCACTTTGCCCAGCACGACTACCTGGCCATGACCGACCCGTCTGCGGCCCTGGCATCGTCCGCGGAGATCCCCCGCGCCACCTCCGTCGTGCTCTCCCAGCTGGCCAACCTCTACCTGCTCTTCGCCATCAACGAGGCGCTCGTCCTTCGCTCGACTGCCGACCTGCGGGTCTGGAAGACGGTGTTGTTCGGCCTGCTGGTGGCCGATCTGGGACATCTCTACTCGCTGCGGCCGCTCGGCTGGGACGTGTACTGGCGCGCAGATCAGTGGAATGCCATGGACATGGGCAACGTTCCCTTTGTCTATCTAGGGGCAACTATGCGGATCGCTTTTCTGGCGGGCATCGGGCTGGGAACGCCGGGCCGCCGCCAGGTCAGGCCTAAGAAGGCCTAAGAATGCCTAAAAAGGCCTAAAAAGGCCTAAAAAGGCCTAAAAAGAACTAAGCAGACGCTGGCAAAGAATGGCCTTTTTTCGGGGTGGACCTCTGGGTTTTGATAGAAAAATGTGTGTGCTCGTAAGAAATCAAACGCTGCAAGAGAGCGCTTCTGCGCCCAATGGGACAGTCGGTGTCGTTGACCATTGTGTCTGAGAGCATGGGCAAGGGGGCCAGTATTCCGTGAGATGCCTTTTCCACACGGGTGCTCGCGTGGAGCTTGCCGCATGCTCGTTTCCCCAAAGTTGCATTCCTGTTTCTTCCCCGTCGCATGGTGGATCACTGCTTATATAATCCGATCTTTTGGCATGTGGCCAATCACCGGGCCTTCCAGGACCCTTGGCAGAGCCACTGTGGTCTTTCCAGGCTGCTAGTTCGCCAGGACAAAGTCCAACCTTGAAACATGCAATAGTCCGAGGTCCATCTTTCTCGACGACCACTTCCTCCTCCACTTATCCCCTCTTCGATCTTCACACTGCTGAGAACTCTCCTTTTTGCGAACGGCGAGAACGATTCATGCCCGTACATGCGTGGCGCCCGGGATTTTCACGTTGCAGAAGCAACCGATTGAGGCCGAAAAGACGACCAGAGTATCCCTGAACGACGACGCGACGCCTTCTCTCCTTTCCCCTCCAACCAATCATGCATATGCCCAGCGCACAAACTCTGTTGGCCGTGGCAGCCGCCCTGTCGGCAGCGCCACGGTTGGCTGCCGCTGCTCCGGAAGCAGTGCCGGCTGAGCCGAGCAAGACGACGACCACCATGCCGTGCACGGCTTCGTCGACCAGTGGCGCCTTTTATGATCTGCGGCCAGACATCGCCATCCCCCTGCCGCCGGATACCAAGGCCAAGTCGGGCATGGTATATACGGATTACACAGCGCGCGGTTACGACTATGGCGCCAACTTCACAGTCAACATCTGCGGGCCGGTCGTGAAGCCTGTGTCAAGCGTTATGGGCGTCGATAAGAGTCTATGGGCCAACATGAGCGCCTACTACAAGGTCCACGACGAGGTCTTTTCGTTGGGGTGCGTGCCACCCTTTTTCCTTTGCCCTTTGCCTCACCCGCTGACACTCATCCCCAGGCAACAATCCAGCCAGCTCACTTCACGCGGCCGCGAACTCGTCCTCCAGTACACCGGCGGCTCGCCTTGTCCCGATCTCGCGGGCAAGGCCAGCAAATCCGGCAAGGCGTATGCGGGCGGGCTCACGCGCCGTGAGCTCAGCGGCACCGACATGGAGCGCGACACCAGCAGCAGCTCATCCAATGCGATCCGCCGCAAGTCGGCGACCTTTTCCTTTCTCTGCGACCGCGAGTCGGCCGATGGCGTGGCGCACGTCTCGTACGTTGGCACGGCCGACGAATGCGCCTACTTCTTCAAGGTCCGCTCGCTCCACGCGTGTGCCGGCGCCGAGCCGCACAAGCCCGGCAGCGTCGGCCCTGGCGGCGTCTTTGCCATCATCTTTGGCGTTGCGCTGCTCGTCTACTTTATCGGTGGCATTGTCTACCAGCGCACCGTGGCGCACGCGCGCGGCTGGCGCCAGCTACCCAACTACGCACTCTGGGCGGGCATTGGGAGCTTTTTTCGGGTGAGTCGCCTGACAGGAAAACGGTGGTAAAGAGGCATTCGTTTTTGCTTTTTGCTCTCTGCTTTTTTGCGTTTTGCTTTTTCTTCTGCTTTGTCTTTCGCGATTTCTTTATATATAAGTACCATCTGCCGGGTAGGAATCAAGCATTGCGGTCTTTCGGGTCGTTCATCTACTTCTACCACACGTTCCCGAATAGAGAGAAGGCAAGGCGAGAGAGACACAGGGGCTGACACAGTTGCCTCGGTACAGGACTTTTTCATAATTTTGACCGCATCATGCCTACGTTGTCTACCCCACCGACGGGGGTACCAGACAGTGTCGACATCGCCGAACGGACGGAGTCGCAGCCGCGATGACGAGAACCGACTGATCGACCAGCTGGACGAGGAGTGGGACGACTGAACAAGTGGGGAGTGGGGAGGAAGGATTTTGTATCTTACATGGGACAGGGTCGGTCCTCGGGAGGGCCTGTATTATTGTTTTCTGGATATGGATACGGGATATGAATATTCGCTTCTGCAAGGGAGAGGAGGTTGTCAATTGTGGGCTCGGCACGAGTGAGACAACTGTCTGTGGCGGCATCCACCCGTGTACCTTTTTGAGCATCCGCTACTGTCGTAGCATTGGTTTCCTTTGTTTGCTTCGTTTTCTTTGTTTGCCGGCGTCACTGGGCTTGTATATTGTGCCTTTTGGATACCTTGGTACATAGAGGGTAAACCAACGAGAAATAGGAAAGTCTTGACTTGGACAACTGTCCTGTAGCTCATGCAGGGGGGCTGATCTGTCTTTCCGTGAGACGTGGCACCATACGAGATTATGGAAATGGAATGCTTACCTGCCACACATTCAAAGAGACAACTCCGTTGACCTCGCCTCCGGTAGCATAAGCGGTGGCCTCGTTTATCCAGCCGTACTTTTCGCTAGCCGTATCGAACAGCACGAGGATGTTGGGTGTTCGGCCGTATTCAGTCGCCATAATTTTCGCCCCATCATCCGTCTCGAGCACATAGGCGGCCTCGGGATGAAAAATATCACTGCTGTCGACAAAGCCATAGTCTATACCTACGGAGATATTTTCTAGGCGCGTACTTAGTATAATTACGAATACATGTCCTTTTGTGTTTTGCAAATACGATTTTACCCTTCAGCTGAGGTCCGGAAAAAGTACCGCCAACAATTGGTATCACACTTCGAAGGCCCAAAGGAGTCGAGCTGATATCGTACGTGTACTTGTGCTCGACCTCATTGGCCAGGTTCACACTGTACAGGAATTTCAAAGTCGGCTTCTAGTGCACATGTTCGTGTTCGTATTCGTGTGCAACTGCAGCAGATGCCAGCACACCAATGGTAATCATATGAGCGAGCATCGTAGCAAGCAAAACAATCGCAGAACATTGAGCAAATAGTGTTTGTCCTCCCAGACTGGAGGACAGCTTTGGAATTTATATGTCCATATTTCCTTCCCAAGCCCCTGAGCTCCTTACCAGTATGAAGTGCAAATAAAGTAAGAATGTCCAACAACAGCCCTATAGGGGTGAAAGAAGCATAAATGTAGTGCGCAGTATCCACTTCTCATACCGTATCCAGCCAGATCAGGCAGTCTGCAGCAAGTGAGATGTTCGTGAAGGATGACTGAAGGCTACAGACAGAGTCCGTATCTCCTCGTATACAATTTCATGTCTTCACGAATTACCCAACATCAGTAAGAAGGGGCTCCGAACATCCCCATTTCCGCTCCGTGGATCTCGGAGCCCCGTCTCAATTGCACCCTCATTTCTGGTGGGTAATTGTGCAAAATCATGTGGATAGGTACAGACCGACCATACACTGTTGCATGGAAGACAATACAACCCATCCATCCCGCAAAATAAGCATAAGTACGGAGTATTTGGCAGCAGGAAATATCATGCAATTGCTGAAACCGACGCCTTTCCACGTGACATTTCAGTCTCCTGTTGTTCTTTACGCAGTGGGAGAGGAGACATTGTCTACAGCCTGCTGCACATATTCATAGCACTCGGTCGGATCTTCAAAGACGTGCCACATGGACACAGGCACGCCCTGAAAGGCTCGTTCGAAACGCGCCGGCTCGTTCTTTGCGGCCAGGCCCAGCTCGGCAATGTCTGTCACTTTGCGGATGAGGATCAGCTTGACCCAGTCAGGGTATTGGCGGTACCTAGCAGGTTAGAAGAGACACTATCGGCTGAAGAGAAGCCCTCTCCGTAAAATCGTAAAACCGTAAAACGTACATCTCTGCATAGGCCTCTGGGTCTGCCTGTGTACTGTCGCCGATGCACACAAAAGCCCGGCCCGGCAGCCACTCGTGGATTCTCTGCAGACATCCCACCTTGTATGCCAGTGTGTCCAGCGTCAGCATCGACAGCAGACCGGCCACGGTCGTGGGTGCCGTGTCCCGTAGCAGCAGTGGCCCGGGCGGGTAGTGCTGGGCGCAGAAGCCGCGCAGGAGAGGGTACAAGTTGTACGGCGAGGCCGAGAGATAGAAGAAGGGCGTGCCAGGACCACCGACACACTTGTGCAAGAAGCCGTACAGCGCCGGCATGCCGGCCACAGGCTTCGGCTCGTCCACAAAGGTGGTCTGCAGGATACCGACGGGGTCGCCTGTCTGCGTGATCTTGACGGTGTCGTCAACGTCCGAGATGACGCCCCAGCCGCCGGTGCCCGCATCGACAAACCACGTCTGCATCTCCAGCATCCCGTCTGTGCCCGACGGTACCTCGGCTGTCGTCGGCACAATCCATGGCAACGAATCCGAATCCGGAACGGGCAAACTGGGCACGGCATGGCTGACGCCGTGCCGCTCAGACGGGTGGAACAGCAGTGGCCAGTCGCATCCGTGTCGTGCCTGAACCTGCCGTCCCGCTAAAATCTTCTGCAGGAAGGGTGTGAGGCGCTTCTCCATGGTCACGAGGGCCTCCTGGTCATCTGTCCGCCCCAAGATCTTGGCCAGAGCTCGCACGACCTCTCGCACGGCGAAACGGTTGGGCAGCTGGGCCATGACGGCCACCACGTACTCGGCCTCCCAGCAGCCTGTAGCTGCGTTGTGGTATGCTACATTGTCCAGCAGCCAGACGCTATCCCTGTCTGTGACGGGCAGCGGTGCCGGCTTTGGCTGGTGCAGGTCCGGCCACGACGACGGCTCGACATGGTCGGATGCAGACGCAGCAGAGCTCAAGCAGAAGTTGGGCAGCGTAGCCTCCAGTGCAGCGAGGCCGCGCTTCTCGCGGGTGCGCAGCTGCAGGTCCTCGATGGACGACGACGGTGGTGACGACAAGACGCCGGCGGACAAGTCGGCAGACAAGCCGGTGGTATCAGGATTGGCGGCCATTCTGAGACGAGACGGCGTACCAGAAAACACGAACGATGCTAGTTAGGACAATCCCACCACACCCTCTCCTACCCCGTTAGACATGGAGCATGGAACATGGAGCATGGAACATGGGGCATGGAGCACGGGGCATGGGTCATGGATGGGGGAGCGAGCCTGGCGGTCAAAGCGCAACAGAGCGCTGTCAGTTGAGCTGCCCCGTTGGGCTGAGGTTGGCAGTCCTACCTACGGAGTATAAAGTACGAGTATTACTGGATAGAGGCAGTTCTGTTTCGGGCAGCCATTTCCAACTGGATTTCTTGGGTGGCATCAGCTGACACGGGAATCGATCGGACGGGAGGAAAAAAGAAAGCAATAATACAATGTAGCCCGGAGGAAAAAGGAAAACATTCAAGCCATCAGCCCAGAATGCAAGTGATACACGTAAGACACTGGACAACTGTCCAGACACCAGGGCATGCAGCTCCTGAACTAGGACGACGAGCTAACAGCTGCACGATCCCTGGCCGCTGCTAGTTTAGCGGCAGAATCATAAGGGAATTTTATGTTCCGTATGTTCTGTGCAAATTAGATCTTGCGGCCGGGACGGAAAGCATTCCCACGGGATATATTTTTTCTTATTTTTTTCTTATTTTTCCTTTTTTTTCCTTTTTTCTTTTATTTCTTTAATTTATTTTCATAAACTCTCTTGGTTATATTGGGTCAAGGTTAAATGGCAATTTGGACACTACTTTTCGTACTCCCGTACTTTTACATACGAGTATTCCCTAGGCCTTCGGGAAGGCTGAAGATTTCCTCATTTCCGGATGACCATGTCATTGCGATCTTGTCCGGTTCCCACGTAAGTCACCTAAAGGAGAATTATTATTAGCGTCTTTTCTCAGTGGGAATGGGATATTCAAAGTACCAACGCACCTTGACACCAACAAACTGTTCGATCAGCTCAATGTACTTTTGGGCCTGCTGCGGAAGATCGTCCCACGTCCGCACGCCTTGCGTCGATGTCTGCCAACCTTCAAAGTCGACATACTCGACCTTGTACTTCTCAAGCTGGGGGTGGGGGGGGAGTGGAAATAGTTAGCCGTCACATCTCGCTTAGCAGATAAAAGAGGCCATCATGAAACAATAGGCGGTCTGTGTGTCATAGAACCCACCTCGTTAAGATCGGCAGGGAAGGTCGTGACCTTCTTGCCCTCGGGCGTGATGTACGCCGTGGCCACACGAATAACGGGGAATGTGTCCAGCACGTCAACTAGCATGACCGGTTAGCAACTTCCGCATTCCTGCGCAAGGGGAATTCTTTGGTTGATGTGCGTCGGATCCGCGAATTCACATACGCTTTGTCAGGTTGATTTGGGTGTAGTCTGTGGGGAGGGGGGGACATTTGTTAGCAACTGAAAAGAGGGGAACCGGCAATCATGGGGTACTCACGGTTCACAGACGTCGAATACTTGAGGACCACCAGGTCTAACCAACCGCATCGTCGTCGGCGTCCAGTCGACACACCCTGGGCCCGCATGTTAGTCCTTGTTTTTCCCAAGAGAAAAAAAGAGTCGCATGTCTCATACAATTTCGCCACCAATATCTTGCAGCTTGGTACCAACTTCATTCAGCTGCTCCGTCGGGAATGGTCCACCTCCGACACGAGTGGTCTGAGTAGGAAGAGCCGTGCGTTAGTAGAATGCTTTGGAACGCCAGCGGCGATGGGGGAGGGGAAATGATAAGGGATATCTAACATAAGCCTTCGTAACAGCGATAATGTCCCTGAGAAGCGAGAGCGGGAGAGCAGCAGGTTAGCAAGAAAATTACGCAAACGCCAAAGGGGGAGGGGGCTGTAGCGCCAGACACGCACTTGATAAAGGCTGGGCCTAGAGACAGACCCTGGATGCACCCGCCAAGACCGGTGTTGGACGATGTCACGTAGGGATACGTTCCGTAGTCAATGTCCAGCACTGACCACTGTCAGCAACAGGGACCAATCAAGAGCAGCTGGATAAAGCAATGAGGGAGAGAAAAGAGTCAGCAAGACGAAAAAAGGGAAACCTACTCAAGGCCTGTGATCCCTCCACGAGCACAGACTTCTTGGACTCCTGTGCGACGCGCATGTACTCCACCGCATCGACAATGTAGGGGCGCAGCTTCTCCTTGGCCTCGTTGCACACGCGCAGTTCGGCCTCGACATCGTACTTGAGCAAGTCGCCATAGCGCTGGTGGTATTCGTTGGCCAGCTTGCGCAGCTTGCGCTCAAACGAGTCGGTATAGAGGTCAATCACCCGCAAGCCCTCGCGCGAGGCCTTGGTGCTGTACGACGGGCCGATGCCGCGCTTCGTGGTCCCGATTTGCTCGTTGCCCAACTGTTGCATGTTAGCGTCAATGCAACCAGGGGCAGTGCCGGGAAGCGGCATACTTGAACCTCCGACAGTCCGTCGACAGCGGCATGCAGCTCAAAGTTGAGGTGACACCGCGAGCTGACATGGATACGCTCGTGAACGTTGGGCACACCCTTGGCCTCGAGGGTAGACAGTTCCTTGAAAAACGCCGAGATGTTGAACACGACACTCGAGCCGATGAGGTTGTCCGTCTTAGGGTTCAGCAACCCGGAGGCTGTGTTTTCAGGGTGAGCCAGAGCGTCAGGAGGCAAGGGAGGAGACAAAACTCACGCAGGAGGTGGAAGCTACAGGCCCACCAATGAGTCAGTCATCTGACGCAGAAGAAGCAGAGAGGGGCAGCTTGGAGGCAGCAGAAGCACCAGCACACACCCCCAGTCACATCGAGGGTCGGACGAGCACGACTGCTGCCTCGAAAAAGAAGGTTACTAGCAAGGAGCAGAGGTTGCCATGTACCTGTAGCTCTGACCACCCGTCCTACCCGAAATATTAGCTCCAACACATCTGACGATAGTCTTCTTTTCTTGGAGGGGCACTCACCTGATCGAGTGACCCGCATTGTGACCGCCGGCAGCTCGAGCACAGATGTCAAATGCATCCGTCGAGAGGAGGTGGTCGGTCAGTTTGCCTTTCTAGAGGTTGAGAGCAGCAGGTTAGCTTTTTCTAAAGCTACAGCTGTAGTTGTTGAGGCTGCGGCTGTGGCTGCGGCTGCGGCCGTTATTTTTGTTTCAGTTGGGAACACGTACGCCTTCGTCTCCTAGAGTGTGGTTCAGAAACACCTCGTCAGCACAATGTCTCGGGGTTCCCGACCGAGGCGGCCGGACATGCCGCCAGAATGGACGTCAATGGCAGAGCGCCGTGGTCGGAGGTGGCGGTGCGTGTTGCCCTTTCTCGGTGCTTTTTTGGGCCGTCCACCGACGAATTTGTGGCAAGAAAAAGCATAGAGGGAGGGGTCAACTTACCCCACTGGGAGCCCAGGATAATGGATGCCATAGTTAATGGCAAGATTGCGTGGAACGTTTGCACGGAACGTTGGACTGGACGGAAGAAGAAAAGTCACAAAAAGAGAAGCCGATCAGAAAAAGTCCGGGGAGAGGTGCGTCGAATCTCGAGCCTCATAGAAAAATCACAATCCTGACTAACGCCATGGTGACTTAATTCTGCGCCTTTTTAGTGGTCACTTCAGGGCATCAGGGCAACAATTCGCGCGTTGGCCTTTTCGCTTTCGCTTCTCGCTGCGCTGGTGGGGGGAGGGGCAACTTTTCATATTACGTGAAGTAACAAAACGGGGTATTAGTCATCCTCGGCTGTCGCCGACCCTTTTTTGTGCGGCTCTTCCAGCCGGCACGGCCCTAGAATTGTCCGACGGAAATTGTACGAGTAAGATCCCAATAAAAATTTACGTCCCAAATATCACGTGAGCACATGCACAATCGCAAAAAAAAAAGAAAAAAAAGCTTTCGCCCCTGATTACATAACATTGGCAATAGTCTGGAGGCGTTTACCTCGGGGCGTCTCGGCAGAACTGCAGTACTCTCGTATACACGGAGACGAGATGGAGCATTAGTATGGGGGAGCGGACTAGTCGAATGCAAGTACTCCGTATTAGAAGCTGCATACTGTGTACAGCATACGAAATACGAGGGGATAAATTATCCGTATTCATCTGAGCAGAATGTCTATTTTTTTTTTGCACACCCTTGTTCTTGGCTGACTTCTTCAACGAAACGTAAACGGATTAGCAAGGGCACCGACAAGGCCTTAGCAAGGACCCAATTAGAAGCCCCCTACCCCCTGTTCTACTGCGCGTGGTTGGTTCAGGAATAGCTTGAACTTTTCTCTAGTCTTCACGTCATTATAATTCGCTGATGGTGAATTACTCGTACTTCGTACTACTCCGTACTACTCCGTACGGAGTAACAGGGTGGTGAATGGATTGGGAGAGAGGGGTGGAGACAATGGAGACGCTTGGAAACATTGGTGTTGGAGACAGTTGACAGGTCTAAGGAAGGGGGGAGGGACCCAGCCGTATGGGCGGTAGGCCCGATCTCCTGCTGCATTGCCCCCGTTAAAAATCTGACCTGTCATTATCAAGCTACTGGCATGCAAAACAAAAGCCGGTTGTAGTACGGAGTACTTATGCAAATGCCAGATGTGCTTGCTTTTTTTCGGCATGTAAGATACTACGAGCACAGAGTACGAGACATCAGCCCAGATTACAGCTATGACAACCCATGTTTAGACATCCTCTTCTTCTGATGCCACTACTCCGTGTAGGCTTGCTAAACCTCTCTTACCTTGTTCTAGTTGCCTACGGAATACCCGTCTTCGTATGGGACATCCGGAACCATAGGCAGCCGGCACCAGCTACACGGACTGTCACGTCAAGGCTTGGCTCGGGTACTTCTGAAAGCTGATCTTGGTTCTGGGACAATCACCCAAGTGGCTGTCAAGCTGCAGGGATCTAGGGGCACGGCCATGAGTGGGCAGGTTCGTACCGCACTGGATGCCGTTCGAGTTGGTTGCTCCATAGGATTACGACCACGGAGTACTCCGTGGTACAGGGTAAAAAAAGCAAAGGGGAAAAATGCGAAGGAAAAAGAAAAAAAAAGAGCTCAGGGCTCAGGGGTTTGTTGAAGAGGTTAGCTCCAGGAATTACGGAGTCGTATGCACTCCACTTCTGGCTTGACTACTGTATCACCGGAGCCCTTCCGCGTCCCACCTTGAACATAAGCCGGACCCTGGACTCTGACCCACGCAAGATTCGTGTTTGCACTCGTACTCGTCATTTTTTCTGTTCTGGAGGGTGGCTTTTTTTTGGCCTTTATTTCTGATCTTCTCTTCTTGTGGCCTCTCCGACCTGCTAGTTTTTTAAGCGAAATTGTGGATCAGGACTATGATGACCTGGATCTCTCACTATCCGTTAATAGAAACTTGGTTCCTTTCCCTCGATGCATCCTGGGACCGATCTCACCATTGACTAGCTACAGGGGTCCTTTATGCAGCTTCCACGTGTGTGGGTGAATGTCTACCCTATATGGGTCGCCCAGAAGCGGTATCTCTCCCCTGGTCTTCCCCCTATGCTCATGTCGGCTCTTTCTGCCTTAGTCTTGCAGGTTTCCTGCAGGTTTCCTGCGGGCCTGTACAGGTTCCCACATACTCCGTACTTTGATAAGACTCGGAACGCCTCTACCGCTGCTGAGAGGGGGAGACCCTTGGCGATTTAGCCTTTCTTGTCGAGCTGCTCGTACTTTTCGTATTGCTTCGTGGCTGCGTGTGAACTATTTCTGTCAGCTCCCATCTTGCCACCCATTCACCATGCTGGCTTCGGAAGAGGGTTCCTACTCCGTCGACTAACGGACACTATTAGTATTCCATCGAGGCCATCGAGGCCATCGAGGCCGGTCTCGCCTCAGCAGTGGCCATTTATCATCCCCCGCGCCTCTAACAGCTGGTGCAGTATACTATATACATGCAGGACCAAGGGGGGTGGACATGGGAAAACGTGCTGTTCCCTCTTTGGGACATCGTTCCGCCTGCTATCCTTCTTCTACTCTCCCGGCTGGACGTGCACCGCTTGTTTTCCCAGTCGCACGCTCATCCTCAAGAGTCTGTGCTAATATTATTTCCTTTTCTCTTTTCTGTCTTCCCCTCCACTTTCCACGTACTCCATACAAAGTACTTGTACTCGTATCTCCTCTTTTTTTTTCTTCGTGTTTCCACAGAGTCCAGATCCTGGAGCTGTTTCGTCACTTCCCGACTACTTAAACGCAACCCCCCCCAATCTCGTTGGCCCGCCCCCTCCCCCCTCCGGGAGCACATGCTCTCGTTCTTGTCATCTTGAAACTGGCGCCCAAGACTACAAAGGGCGTTCCCCTTTCACTCCTCGCATTCTTCTTTGCTGGCTCGAACCCGCAGCTACCCCAGCTTTATTCCAACACTCTTGCTCTCCCATCGTCCAGCATGGCCAAGTCCAAGGAGGGCATTGCCCTCGAGGCTTGCACCAAAGTGACGATGCTGGGCAACAGAATCTCCGTGCACATGCTCGAGTACCTCAGCACTGTCAAGATCCATCCCGAGGGCTTCGAACAGCTGACACGTGAGTTTCTCGATGTCTGCCGCATTCTCTTTTCCATCGAAGCCGGCCTCAGCGACGCCAACCAGGCCGGCAAGCGCTTTCCCTCCGACATGGTCATTGAGCTCGAACGCAAGTTCCGCTCGACCCAGTCCGACTTCCAGGAGCTCGACCGCATGATCCACAAGAACCTCGAATATGAGCACAAGGGCGCCGTCGGCCGCATCCAAAAGGGTTTCCGTCGCGTCTTCCCCGACCACGACATCCACCGCATGCGTGAGTCGCTGTCGCGGTCGCGTGAGGCCCTGCGTATGAGTGCTCTCGTCTTCCAATGGTCTCTGGGCGAGGCTCGTATTGAGCAGTCTGTCGGCATTGGCTACACCGGTCTGGCTGCTGCTCTTGACCGCATCAACGGCAACCGCCCGGCCTTGTCGGACCCTACTCCCATCAGCAGCACCGAAACATCTGATGTTCCGGGCCAAGCTATCACCACCCCCAACAGCTCTGCCGTCCCGGCACCTGCCCAGACGCCCGGCAGCTCCAATGGCATTTCCAATGGCGCATCCAATAGGACGGCGTCCAATGGCAGCAGCCCCAACGGCACATCCCACGGCGTTGCCAACGGCACCTCCAATGGCCTTGCAAATGGTACTGCCAACGGCACTGTCAACGTCGGCCTCTCCCGGACGCGCACGGCAGATCCGCCGTCGCCCCCGCCCCAACACGAGCCACCACCGCTGCAGAGCCAGACGATCAAGTCCTCCATGCTCGACATTGGCCTCGCCTCTAACACGCGTCTGCCACCGTCGCAGGGCAACGAGCTCGCCGGGCCGCCACGGCTGCCGGCACCCCAGTTCCTCAATGACCGGAATACAGGCAAGGAGTTCAACCTGTCCGAAGAGCTGCGTCTGTTCCCCGACCTCCGAAATCGCACGGCCACGTCCAACCACACGTCGACGTCGTCGACACGTGAGACGTTGGGCACCGGCCCCGGAACCATTACATCCAACACTAGCCGTAGCCGCATCATGTCGACGATGGGTGGCAACGGGTCGATGTCGCAAATCCAGTCGTCCACCACTGCCGTCTCCCACGGTTTCGGTCAGAACGGCAATGACTATGCGTCCCGGATGCCTGCAATCGATAAGCTGTCGGACAACTTCGATGCCATCTCGCTCGCTGCATCTACGGCTGCCGACAGCGAGTCCAACGCACACGGCCTGGCACCTCCGACACAAATCCGGGTTGTCCGTCTCAAGGCTGACCCCTTCTCCATGCCGCGGTGGTCGCCGCGCAACACGGCGGGTGCGGGTGCAGCCAACCTGAAGGCGGCTCTCCTGTCAGCCGTGCAGGGAGGCAACTACACGCTCGTGGAGCAGCTGCTGGACCGTGGTGTGTCGCCTGATGGTGGCCTGCTGCAAGAGGCCATCATGCAGCGGGATCTCGAGAGCATCCGGCTGCTGCTGTTGTTCGGAGCCGACCCCAATGGAGCCGACAAGACGGGCGTGACGCCTCTGGTATCTGCTGTCGAGGAGGGCTTCGCCGAGGGGGCCACGCTGCTGCTCAAGTACGGCGCAGATCCCAACCGCGATGCTCTGAACGTGACCAAGGACCGTGCCGAGTCACCGCTGGTGACGGCCTTTACGAGCGGCAAGCTGGGCCTCGCACAGCTGATGCTCGCCTATGGTGGTGACCCGGATCGTCCGGTGCAGCGTTCCGGTCACAGCAGCAGTGACAGTGACAGTGGTGCCGACAACACGACGACACTTCTCTTGGGAGCCATTGGCCGCAAGAAGCCGCGCAAGCTGGTCGACCTGCTGCTGGCCTACGGTGCCAACCCCAACAAGAAGGACAGCCACGGCGGCTCGCCGCTGTACCAGGCGGTGCACGCGAGCCGGCCCGACGTGGTGGCTGCGCTGCTGGACCACGGCGCCGACGTCAACCTGCCGGGACCCAAGCACGTGCTCTGGCCGGCGACGCACCACCCGTCGTCGTTGCCGGTGCTGCTGTCCCGCGGTGCCGACATGCGCAAGACGCCGGGTATCCTGGAGCTGGCGACGAGCTTGAACAAGTACGAAGCTGTGCGGGCTCTACTCGACAACGGCGCCGATGTCAATGCGAAGAAGGACGGTGCCTACACGGCGCTGTGCACGGCCATTCGCGACGACCACGTCGAGATCTTCCGTCTGCTGCTGGCGCGCGGTGCCGACCCCAACCTGGCGGCTGCCGAGTACCCGGCGTGGAAGTGTGTGACGCACAACCGTGTGCACTTGCTGCCGCTGTTGGTGCAGGCGGGTGTCGATCTGCACAAGCCGCCTGGCATTGCCGAGATGGCCGTCGAGGTGGGCAATACGGAGGCGCTCGTGTGGCTGTTGGAGCAGGGCGGCGTCGGCCCCGACGAGCACAACGCCCGTGGCCATACGCCACTGACGACGGCACTGCGTGAGAACCGCCCGGACCTGGTGCAGGTGCTGCTGGACCACGGTGCCGACGCTGGTGCTCGCGGTGAGGACTGGCCGCTGATCATGGCCGTGCCGCACCCGCAGCTTCTGGAGCGTCTGCTGCCGGCCGTGACGAACCCGCGCGCCGTGCGCGGCGTGATGGAGCGTGCCGTGGCCGCCGGCCAGCTGGCATCGGTCAAGCAGCTGCTGGCTGCCGGCGTCAGCGTCGAGGACAAGACGGGCGGTGTGTTTTCACCGCTGACGACGTCTATTCGCGAGGGCCACCACTCGCTGACTAAGTTCCTGCTGGCCGAGGCGCGTGCCAACCCGAACAGCCCTGGCGAGCACTTGCCGCTGGTCAAGGCTATCCGTGCCGGCCACCACGAGCCGGACGGCGGTGCCGAGAACCTGCATCTACTGCTGGCCCATGGTGCCGACATCAACCTGACGTACCGCGGCTGGAACGCCGTGATGCAGGTGCTGGAGGACGGCAACGCAGAGCTCCTGACCATCCTCGTAACGGAGGGCGGTTTAGTGGACCTGGACATGGAGGACGATGAGGGCCGCACGGTGGCCCAGATGGCGGGCACACGCAACTGGCCCGAGGGATCGGAAATACTGCTGGCTCACTCCATGAAGAAGTGAGGACTTCTCGAAAAAAAAAGTATATTGTCTATGATGTTGATAAGGTTGTTTTCATGTGGCGGATGGACCACTGCGTCATCCATCCTATTTCCTTGTGTCTTTTGATTTTCCATATATCCGCGATGGGGTTCATTGTTATGGGGGTTTCAATAGAGCCAGATAGCTCTTAATCATGACTTCTTCAAATGTGATTTGTGTTGAGTTCCATCTGTATTCCCATGTCCACGGCAGAATTGTAAACTTGGATGGTCATTCTTTGAGACATTCTATGGCACAAACCGATTCCGTTTACCGAGGATAAAATCTCCAAACGGGGCATATCTGCAAACGCTCCTTGGACTGAGTCTGCTTAGCAAAACCATTGACACATCACAGGGTGGTATTTCAAAGAAAGGTACGGAGCAGAATGCAGGCATCTCGTTGAACAGCAGGCGTTGAAGCTCCTGAAAATCGGCCGCATCGCAGGTCTTAGCGGCTGCGGCGTCCGTTGGCGACCCCACCTTATGCTATCAGTGACGACTTCGGTCGGCTCCCCACATGACGTGCGGCCATCGCAAATCCCATTCGGCTTATAGGAGGATGAATTTCTCCCGTTCGTGTTGCATTCCTCTGAAATTGCCTTCATTAACACACAGAACCAAGGAGAAATCTTGACCATGGAGCCTGCACAACTTCGACGACACACCCAACGAGGTGTCTACGACATTGAGACAGCTCGAGCCGTGTTCGATGATAGTTTCATTGCTCATGTATCATACATCGTCGACGGCGAGCCGGCGTGCATGCCGATGATCGCCCTGGTCCTCGACGACGAAGAGGTGGGCGAGTCCACGCTGCCGGGCCAGAGCAGCACAGCCGTGTACCTGCACGGCCATCCGAGTACTAAAATTATGGAGTTGGTGCGGCAGGCGAGCAGAGAGGCGGAAGACGGTGCAGAAAAGACCAATGGAAGCACCAATGGCCACAGCACGCCCAGTCCGGTCAAGGTGTGCATTACAGCCACAAAGAGTAAGTCTCCTGTCATTCTCTTTCTCTGACCCTCTCTCCCTGACTGACCATTAGTCGATGGCCTCGTGCTGTCTTCGGCGCCGAATGGCCACACATTCAACTACCGGGCGGCCACCATACACGGGACCTGCTCGCCCGTGCGGTCCAAGGCCATCAAGGCCAAGGTCATGCGCGGAGTGACCAACAAGATTGTGGCCAACCGGTGGGAGGAGGTGAACCCGGTGTCTTCAATGCAGGTCAGCTTGGTGTACGTGGTGCGGGTGAACATTGACAGCTTGTCGGTGAAGACGCGGGGGGGCGTACCGGGCATTCAGCCACGAAACAAGGAGGCAGACGGGCCAGACCTGGAGACGCCGCCGTGGACAGGTGTGGTGCCGTTGTGGGAGCAACTGGGCGAGCCGATCGAGAGTGGTTTGACGCCGGGCGGCGTCGTTTCAGACACCCTGCGGCAGTACATTGACGGACGGAACACGAAACAAGAAGCATACTCCAAGAAGGTGGCCAAATAGGGGCGCAGTAGGCAATATAACACGTCTTCTCGCCTGCACACAAGTCCTCCATGATGCTGACATAATCAATGAGACGAGGGCGGGCAGGCGGGCTTCCTCTGGGCGGGCCCTACTGATAGCTTATGGCGTTGCCGTCTCTGGTGGCTAAGCTATCAGCAGGCGACTTCCCCTGTGGCTCAGGGACAGGTCCGGCAATAATCGGCTCTGGCGCCATAAGGCGCAGGGAACTAAAGCTGGGCCGTTTACCCATCATGGAAGTTTATGCTATCGGCCCACAGAAAACGCCTGTCCACACCTGCTGATAGCATAAACGACGCCCCGCGACAGGCATACACGGCTCCGGGTCGGAGCATTTGCTGGCGGACCCCTTTCGACGGCAAACACGTTCCCCATCCCAGCGCGTGATACCGGGATTTGTCACCAAAAGCCATGGCGACGCGTTCGCGGAAGGGCTGCATTGACTGCAAGCAGGCCAAGATCAAGTGCGATGAGGTCCATCCCTTCTGTGGGACCTGCACTCGTCGACGCAGACAGTGCCGCGGCTACTCTTTTCCACTGAACAACCGCTCCTTACTACTACGAGAGACCCGCCCGGCTGCCCAGGCTCAAGTCCAGGCTCAGGTCCAGGCGCAGGTCCAGGCACCATGGTCATCACAGCCCCAGACACAAGTACCACAGACGGTCGTGCTGCCGGAGCAGCAGCAGCCGTCGTTTCTGCAACCAGGAGGAGGAGGGGGAGCTACTGCTGCTACGTTCGCTGCCGCCACTGCTGCCGCTGCTGCTGCATCTATAGCCGCTGCCAGTTATGACTCGACCGGCCTCTCCTTTCTGAGGCCAGATACACTACTGCCGGGCCTTCCCTGGACCACCTCTTCCGCTTCCCCTTCTACTTCTTCTGCTGCTGCCGTGGCACCTGATGCACCTGTCCCCTTTGCTTCCTGGACCACGGGCGAATGCACCGAGCTCACCGACGAGGAGGCTCAGTCTCTTATCCTATCCTCGTCCCAGCCAGCCACTACCTCCTCCTCTATTGTCTCACTCCCTCCTGCCCTGCCGTCTTGGATGACTGCCCCTCCTATACGAAGTCTCAGTTGGATCCCTGGTGACATCACCGCTGCCGACAGGCCGCTCATTGAAATCTACTTTATGCGCCATCCCCTGGAGATGGTCATGAGCAACGACTTTTTCATCACAGAGATGAACTGCGTCGTCCTGTCCTTGCTGCAACGAAATCCCGCAGACGTCGGTGACTCTCTCAGCGCCATCGGTGAGAACTACTTGAAAAACGCTTCCCCCACTGCCCTCGTCTCCAACCGCAAGAGCCGCCTGCTCGGCCGTCTACGAAGAGTCAACGAAAAGGGCACCAACCCCGAACTGGTTCTACTCATCCTACTGGCCCTGTGTGGTGCAGAGGTACCTTGCCCCCTCCCGGCTATTCCCCGCCTTCTGCCCCGTCCCAGGATATGCTGACTAATACACTCGACAGCTGACGGACCCCCTCTCCGACGGCATGGGCACCTCGCTGCGGGCTCTCATTGAGAACGTCGCACTCACGCTCGAGTTCTACGGCCGCACCGGCAACTCCCTCAACGATGAGGCCAAGTACTTTGCCCGTGGCGTCGCCCGCCAAGACATGCTGATCGCTCTGGCCCGCATGCAGCGGCCACGCATCGATCCCATGCTGTGGCTCGACGAGCACTCCATGACCCGTGCTGACCGACTGTTTGGGCTGACCACAACGCTGACGCCTGTGCTGGCACAGCTCGCCGGACTTGCTGAGGACGTCCAGACGGCACTAGACGACGCCGTGAACAGCGGCATGTTGGCCCCCCTGGGCGAATACTGCCCGCGGGAAGACGACCCAGCTGACCCGCTGGGCGCCGGCTCCTCCCATCCGACCTTCCCCGACTACTCGTACGGCTCACACTATATGCTGACCCAACGCGAGGACCTGGCCGAGCGTGAGGCGTCTATCCGCGCCCAGCTGCTGGCCTGGCGCCCCGTCAACGACACGTCACTGTCGCTACGGGAGTCGCGCAAGTTTCTCCTACATGCATCCGCCTGGCGGTCCGCTGCCCTGTTGTATCTATTTCGGCTGTTCAACCGCGCCGGCAGTGCGCCCGCCGCCGATAATGCTGCCCAAGGCATGGCATACGAAGTCATGATGCACGTGTCTGGCCAGCCCGAGGACACAAAACTGTCGCTATGGCCGCTGTTTGTGGCGGCCTGCGAGATGGACCGCCCCGAGGACCGCGACACGGCCACGCAGCTGTTTGACAATGTCTGTCGCACACGGCCGCTGCTGACGGCCATCCGCACCCGCGCGCTCTGCACCGACCACATTTGGCCGGCTCGCGACCGCGGCGACATCTGGGACTGGATGTATCTGGCGCGCCAGAGCTCGTACGTATATATACCGCTGTAAAAGGAAAGGGATCATGGCTATTGGGCCGGGGCGTGTCGGAAATCTGGAGTCAAAAGAATGAATATGCCGTAATGTGACATGTGATTACGTCTTGGATGAATAGGCGTTATTTCATGGAGGAATCATTTTCTATTTTATATCTATCGTACATAGTTATCAGTCTAACAACTTTCTTCTGATTTTCTGTCACCGTTTCCCGCTGCTCTGTTCCTGCTCCTGTGCCTGGTCAATCTTCCACTGCTCGACCTGCAGCAGCTTATGTACCGTGTCGAGCACGGGAGTGGCCACGCCAAGGCTTTCGGCAATCCGCCGCGGATTGCCCAGGATGACGTCCAGTTCCATAGGGCGGCCGGCCTCGAGGTCGAGTAGCATGCTGGGCCGGTAGGCAAGGTCATCGGACAGCCGGTAGGCCATCCAGGAGACGATGCTGTCGGGCATGGGGTGGCCGGCGGCCTTGGCCGTGTGCCAGATCTCCCACATCATGGGCAGCAGCAGCGTCTCGCGGCCGCGGCTGCGCTGGATCTGGCTGACGTCGGAATGCGTCAGCGCGCAGACGGGGTTGAATGTGCTGTTCCACAGCAACTTCTCCCAACGTGCCGTCTGGATGTCGTCGACAAACTCGCACTCGCTGGCACCGCCGGCGCAGTAGAGCTTGACAAAATCGCGCGCTGTCTGGTGGCTGCGCTCGTCGGGCACACCCGCGTGCAGGTGGGCGCCCATCTTGGACACGTCCTTGCCGATCTGCCGGACTTTGTTCGGTGCTTCGATGGAGCTGCCAATGTGACTGACGCTGCTGATGACCACGTTGCCGGGCCAGGCCGCAATGATCTCCTCCTCGATGCCGATGCCGTTCTGGATGAGCACGACGCTCGTATGTCCCGCAGTCACCACGGGTGCAATCATCTCAGCCACCGGGTTGTGCGACGGCAGCTGCTTCGTGCAGACCACTACATAGTCGTAGCGGATATGCTTCTTGGACCGTTCGTCCGCTTCCATCTCGGTCTCCTCAACGGCTGCATCCTCGACTGTGCCCACTACTCGATGCGGCTTCCATCCCTCCAGCTTGCCATGGTCGATGGAGTCCACCTGCCAGCCGTGTTCGGACACGTAGCGAAACTTGGAGCGCAACACTGCTGTCACATGCGCGAGGTTGGATTTGCTGAGGACGAGCGAAGCGATGGTGCCGACGCCACCAGATCCGACGAGACATATGTGATAAGATGGCAATACTGCCGTGGCCGTGCTGTTACCTGTAGCAGCAGCCATGATATACGAATGTGTATGTTGTTGTGTTCATGAGAAAAGGCAAAGGCCCACTGCTGCATGCAGCTGTACGAGTATATATTTGCGGGACAGTAGCCCATCAAATATATCCGTGTACAGCCGTAGATAGCCCAGCCGATGCTGCTAAGATAGCCTAGATAAGATGCCGTACGATCCATACCCTGTACGCTATAGCCCATACGAAGTACGAACGCTGTGCCGAGCATGCCCAGTCGGTTTCTGAGACGGCTTCCATCTTCCTCGGTATGACGTGTCGATGACAAGCGTATAGTCAAGAATACCGACATGGGACTTTCTAGAGAAACGCATACGAGAATCTAGATCTAGGGCATTCAGCCATGGTAGAGGTGGGTTCATCTGTCGTATATCATATTCTGTATCCTATTATAACATCCCTTTTTTGGCACTAGTTTTTATCATTTAGGACCTTGTCGAGCGTCTCGGCGTATGTCAACAATGCTCGGTCATCGAGGCGCATCCCAACGAGTTGCAGAGATACTGGGCCACCGGCCATAAGTTCGGGGTCGACTGAGACGGGTCAGACAATGTTTCAACGGAAGCGGGGTAGGAATGCTTGCACTTACACATCTTTGCGATCTCGGCGTCTAGTTCGTTTTGGGGCGTAAACTCGACATCCCGCTTGTCCAGCGCAGGATCCACCTTTGTAAAGGGGATGATCACGGCCGGATACTGGAAAGACGTTAGCTACAAGAAAAGGAAAGACGAGGAACGTGGATACGCACATCCATCACGTTCCATGCAATCGTGTACAGCTCCGAGGTCGAGTACTTTGGCGGGATGGGCGCATGTGGTGCCGTCGGGGCGATCAAGACGTCGATGCCCAGAGTATGCCAAGCGTCCAGCATCTTCTTCACCAACGCGCCCTTGTGCGTGTTGAGTGCCCAGACCTCCTCGTGCTTCTTGCGCGGCAGATCCCAGTAGCCAAAGCCGACCACCGATGACACCGGCGGCTCGCCTGCCTTCTCTAGTTGCTGGTGCTGGTATGACAGTGCATCGAGGGTGAGGATGGCCGAGGCGACGTCACGGATCTCCGTGAAATCGGGGCACACGGGCGTGAAGTCGCGTGTCTCGAAGCCTGCAGCCTCCAATTTTGCCTGTGCCTCGCGGATGGCCCGCCGCACAGGCGGGTGCGGCGTCACGCCCGATCCGTGTAGAATGCCCACCACCGGCTTCTTTGTCGGTGGTGGCAGTTCCATGATGCTGGGAATGACGGCAGGGTCAATGGTCCACGGCTTGCGCGCCCGCACAGCATCCGTGAAGAGAACCAAATCACGCACCGAGCGGCCTAGGGGACCGCAGACAGCCGGAATGCCTGTGTTGACGCCCGTCCAGCCCGACGCGGCATAGCCGATAAAGGGCATCACACCCGCCGAGGGCTTGTAGCCGTAGATGCCATTGAAGGCTGCTGGGAGTCTAGGAGACGCGAAACGTTAGCATGAACAGCGCCGCTGCTGTATAAAGAGGACAACACCCACCGAATCGAACCGCCCACGTCGGTGCCCACGCCGAAGCTGTTGCCACGGAAGGCCGACAGGGAGCCTTCGCCGCCGCTGCTGCCGCCCGAGGACAGGTGGCTGACGATGGGGTTCTTGGTGCGGCCAAAGACATTGTTCTCGCAGTCTGCTACCAGCATGGTCTGCGGTACATTGGTCTTGGCGATGATGACGGCGCCGGCCTCCTCGGCCAGCTGGATAATAGGCGTGGTCGTGGTCGAGATACTACCGATACGTGCAATGTAACCGTTGCAGGCATCGAAGCCCTTGACGTGAAAGCACTCCTTGAAGGTGATGGCGAGGCCGTGGAAGGGCCCGACGGTCTTGCCGGTGGCCTGGAAGTGCTCGTCGAGTTTCTTGGCCTTCTCGATGGCTTCTTTGAAGAAGATCTCCGTCAGAGACGAACACAACTGCTGTGAAATGGCTGCTCTCTTGCAAAAGGCCGTGATCGTCTCGGTGGCCGTGTAGGTGCCTTTGGCAATGGCAGCTGCCAGCGATGTTGCGTCGTACTTGTCGCCCGTGATCTCGAGCTCGCGCGGCGTCAAGATACCCGATGCTGCTGCTGCAGCACGCAAATCGATTGTGCCCTCAGCCGGCGTATTGGCTGCTGTGAGTCGCCAGGCCTCGGGAATGCGCGATAGTTGCTCGGCACGCTTCTCGTCCCGCAACGTCTGCCAGGCCTTGACCGGCTTCGGTGTCGTCTCCGTGGCCGGCGCAGTAGCCGTCGTGGTAGTCACCACAGAGCCCATGGTGAAGGAGTGGAAGAGACGAGAAAGGCGAGAGAGAAAGTGATGACGAAGAAATCAAATGACAAAGAATCAAAGAATCAAAGAGAGGAGCAATCGACCAGGAGGAGGGCAAGCACGAAACTGGGAAAGGGGAGGAAGGAACGGCCGACTTGGAATATATATGTATGTCGCGCAGTCGTGAGCTTCCCCCCTCCTGATGACGCGCCCTGCCCTCCCTTTTAAGCTATGAATTGATCGGGCCACCAAAATAGCCTATCCGCAAGCTATCCGCATCCTTCGCGGAGCTACGAAGCTCGTCCACGCAGGTGTTCCTGTCGGCTGCAAAAGGGTGTTTCTTGGGTTCTAGTTCTCGTAGCTCTTGCAGCTCTGATTGGTTGATTTCCTATTTGTGGGGTGACTAACGCCTGTCGCAGCCCGCTGCAGCGCCTATCTATGCTATCAGCCGAAAGTCGGACGCCTATCTATTAGGGGCGCCCATTACGTTGCGTGCCCAGTGTGACGCGCGAATAAAATGAACAATTAACACTGTCCTTCACAAAAATCGACAACTCGACTTTGCACGACAAGTTGTTCTCCAGCAAAAGGTCACAAAAAGCAAGGATCTACTTTGTACTCCACCATGCAGTTAAAATTCCAGTATTACTTCAGAAGCTGCCTGCAGGTGATTCCCCAGCTATTACACCGCTGACGCAAAAAAAAAAAAAAAATAGAAAGAGAAAGAGAAAAAAAAAATGTGGCAGGTTGCCTACGACGTTACCGCCCCCCCTTCAGATAGCAGTGTTGCTGCGTTGAAGGCGGCCAAGAGATTGCAAAAAGACAGAGACGTATAAAGATAGGCATCGAAAGATACGGTCATTTCGGCTCAATCCTACGATCACGATTTTTGTTCCTGGTTCCCGGGATTCTCTTCGCGTATGATCGGCCCCCAAAACGTGTCTTTCTAGTCTGTCAAGAGTTTCTATCCACTTTTCATCCGCAGCCATGGCAGAGGGAAAGACGGCCGACACCGTCACGTACGAGGCCGACCGCGACATTGGTACGAGCAAAGCGTCTCGGCTTCTCGACATCATCCGGGGCCAAAAGACGGACCTCAATGAGCTCGGCAAGGTCTACTACCAACAATCGCTTCAGTATGACGAGCAGCAGCTCGAGCGCGACTCGGTCAAGATCTGCCGGAAGCTCGACTTCTACGTGCTGCCCATTGTGCGTTATCTTATCGGTCTGCACACTTCCTGCTGCATCTGCTAACTTGTATAGATGATGATGACCTACATGTTGAGTTTTCTCGACAAACAAACGTGAGTTTTTCGGTCTTGATCAATAGCTATATCGTTCATTTTGGCCCCTTTGACTTACACACGCAAGGCTCAACTATTCCAACGCCTACGGTCTGCAGGCAGACACGAACATGACCGGCAGCGACTACTCTTGGGTCTCGTCAGCACTCTACTTTGGTTGGCTCGTCGGCGCCTATCCATGGCAGATTCTGCTGCAGCGACACCCCGTCGGACGCCTGATCGGTATCATGCTGTTCCTATGGGGTGCTCTGTGCATGCTGCAGGCGGCCGTCTTCAACTTTGCCGGCTTTTTTGCCGTGCGCTTCTTCCTCGGCATGCTGGAAGCCATCGTGTCACCCGCCTTCATCATGCTGACATCCATGTTGTGGACACGTGAAGAGCAGAGCCTGCGCAGCTCTTTTTGGCTATCTGTCAACGGTATGGCCTCTATTCTGGGCGCTCTGCTCGCCTACGGCGCCGGACACGCGCACGGCCTCGCCATCCCGCAGTGGAAGCTCATCTACCTCATCGTGGGCTCCATCACCATGGCCTGGGGCGTCGTCGTGCTGCTGTATCTGCCAGACGGCCCGCACAATGCCCACGTACTGACCGAGTATGAGCGCGTGGTCGCTGTGTGGCGCATTTCGCGCAACCAGACGGGCCTGAAGCACAACAAGATCGTGCCCGAACAGATTGTCGAGGCCCTCACCGACCCCAAGAGCTGGCTGCTGTACCTGATGGCAATCTGCTTGGGTATCCTCAATGGCGGCGTTGCCAACTTCATGTCGTCCATCATCGAAGGTTTTGGCTACGATGCGCTCAAGACGAGTCTGATGCAAATGCCTGTCGGCGCCGCTGAACTGATCATGGTCATCGTCTTTGGCTTCGTGTCGCGGCTGCCCAACATGGTCGGCATCACCATTATTAGTATGTCCATGCTTAGTCCTATGATAGCACTCCCACTTACATGACAGTTGCCTGTCTCCCTGGCCTCGCCGGACTGATCGGCATCCTTACAATCAGTCTGACGCATCGCATGGCCCTTGTCGGCATGTGCTGGATGCAGGGCGTTCTCGGTTCTCCCATCATTCTCAACTGGACGCTGCCCGGCCTCAATACTGCTGGACACACCAAACGCAGTACCGTTCTGGGCATCTACTTTGTGTATGTTCTTTCCATCGGCTGCTGGCGTTCTTTGTAACTAATAGCCCCCACAGACTTTACTGTGCAGGAAACATTGCCAGCCCCCACATGTTCCTTTCCGACGAGAGTCCCCGATATCCGACGGCCATCAAGGGCCTGGCTGGCTCCTACGGTGCGGCCATTGGTCTTCAGATCATATACACGAGTCTTTGCTGGTTCGAGAATCAGAACAAGAAGAAGAAGGGCCTGATCAGCGAAGTGCACAATACCGAAGAAGATTTGGAAAGCTTCGAGGACCTCACGGACAAGCAGAACAAGCACTTCCGCTATACGCTGTGAGCTACGCTGTGGTATACATAGAACAATGCACAATACACAATGCACAGTTTGGTAGAAACCATATTTTCTGTAACTAGAGCTGGGGCCCCTTCAGGGATTCAGGGGCGAGTGCAAAGCTTCCTTAAAACGCCATCCAGATGTGCCTCCTGCTGTGTGCATTCTTTGCACAGGTTATCTCCCCTAGAAAATCACAAAATGCAGCGTATGCATGTGCTGTCGGGAAAAGGTCAAAAGAGTGGCGCTGGCACCAACTCTCTGCCTCTCCTAAAACAAAACTCGTCGTAAGCACATTCCGGTCGTAACCCAGCTTTCCTCCTGTCCAGGGCTTCTGTGTAGAAGTCCACCTGATGCAGATCAAACTAAATGAGAGACTGGAAAATGGAAAATGGGGGGAGTCAAGCTCCCAAAGAAGAAGAAAAAAAGTGAAAAAATATGAGAAAAAAAGACACAAAATGAAAGGAAAATGACGAGAGATGCCGAAGATTGCATCATTGGTCTCTGGTCTGGACGACTAGATAGTATCCGGACGCGACCCGTCGCCCCAGAGACCGATGACGGCAATGGCAAAAGCCAGGCCGCTGATGGCAGTGCGGACGATCTGCTTCTTGAGGAAGACCTCGACGACAGCACGCACCTCCTCGCCGTTAACAGAGGAAGCAGGCGACACGATAGTCGACCCGTAGGAAGAGTTGGTGGGCGTGGGCACATCAGGACCGCTAGCCGTGGTCGTGCTCGCGTGCAGGACTTCAATGTCAGAGCCAGCGCCATCGCTGTGGGAGTCCGATGCCGAGCCCGAGACAGAGCCGGCCGTGTGGGCACCCAGGACTTCGTAGCTGGCCTCCATGGGGTGAACCGAAGCAATGTTGTGAACGTGAGCCGGAGTGACGGTAGTAGCTGTAGCCGATGACGAACCCGCCCCGTCCTTAGCCGAGGGCGTGGTCGAGGCGAAGAGGTACGGAGCCAGGCGGTCCGAAGTCACCAGCCGCCCGCCCAGCACGAGCAGGGACGTGTAGAGCAGGTACGGATGGCGAACAGCGCGGGGCGAAAAGGTATAGGCCAGCAAAAAGGCCGAAGTGGCGATGCCAGAGAGGGAGCGCAACTGCACGCTCGCGGCATCGGCCAGACTCTTAAAGGCGTTACCAGCAGAGCGAGCAGAGGGCAGCGTCAGCAGTGTGGGCACCGTGACGGTGGAGAGAGAGAACGAAAGCCCCTGTATGGTCAGAAAGATTACAGGTATGCCATGCGAGAAAGTGAGAAGACCCGTAGACGAAATGACATACCGTGAGGAGCCCCAGAGAAACGGTCCCCACGAATTTGAGGGCCGTGATGCCTTTGTAGCCCATCGTGGCGACGATAAGGGCGAGAAGTGCTTGAGATTGGTGGTCTCGCGTTGTAAAAAAAAAGCTGGGGGTGCAGAAAAAAAAAGAGAGGGCTTGATGAAGTGGACGAAACACAATGGGAGGAAGTTTGTGGTGTGAAGGAAAGTAGCTGTTAGCTTTGGGCAGCACGAGCTGGGATTTGGTGACGCGGGGATTTTACGGCTGGGGCGGAGGGGGGGGGGGGGAGGGTCAAAGGGAGTGGCGTCAGCGGCAACAGACCCAGCAGGCACCCGCTGTCAAAGGATATAGACGTAAGCCACACCTCTGGTTGTGGGGCCATTTTCTTTGGTCGGCAATCCAGACTGCGGATTACTACTGTTAGCCGAACAAAGTACAGCATGTCGCGATGTTTATGTCTAATAACAGCCTGTCATTTTTTGGCAGTCAGGTACGTATGCCTGGATGCGTCTTTTCAACATCTAGCTGTGTACATCGTATTCTAAAATCAAAAAGGCTTCATTTATTGCCCACATAGACTCTCATAACCACTCGTAGTCACTCCCAGACTGAGCGGAAAATCAACCATTACTCGGCCAAATTATTCGTCATAGGACCTTTCCTAGCCTCCCTTACTGGTCACGTTCCATGACGCGGTCCTCCTGTGTGACCTCTCTGCCGTATTTTCGCTTCATTTCCAAGAAAGGTGCGCGCTCTCGTCGTGCCATGGACGTGCTTGTTGCGTCATACTCGGGATATATCGCCCTAAAGAAGGGTCAGCAGACTCTTTTCTCGCCAGCCTCTTTCTTTTTTCGTCAGAGATTCTTTTCACCTTGTCATTCAGAAATTAATAGGAGCCATGGCTCACCTCGTAAACAAAATCCAGGAGCATTGGGGGCTGTGTGGGTGGTTGTCGCTCTGTTCTTTGCTGTCTCGTAACTCGACGGCTCTCTATCCCTGTCAGTCCCATTTTCACACAGGACAATGCCTTTCCCTGACCTTTCTGACCATTCATCACTGGAATCTGAGGATCAATGGCATTCCGATTCCCTGTATTGTAGAGTTGAAAAAAGGCCGCCTCTCTCGCGCCCTGAGACCAGAAGAAGAAGGGCTGTCTCTTACTATAAATCCCATTTCTCTGCATCTTTATTCAAAGAAAGCTCACGACATATTTCGCCATCGCGATGGGGAGTCCTGTAGCGCATTGTAGGCTTAGTCTAAAAGGGAACGGACGATTTACTCTTCTGTGCGTCGGACTTTGAAAAATGCGGCTTTCTCCCCTATTATTCTGTTCCTTCCTCGACGGGCGTTTTCTGGTCAAATGTCCGCACTGCTGTTGTTGAGACGATCCAGGCAGCAGAAAGGTTTTTTTGTGCGTGTCCCCTTTCCCATGCCCTACTCGGCCTTTCCTTCCTTCCTCTCTCGTCTATTTAAGAAATCTCTTTCTCCCTCTTCTCCCTCTTCTCCCTTTTCCCCGTCTTCTTCTCACTTTTCTTCCTCAACTTTTCCTCCCCGTTTTCCCTCTTCACTCTTTTCTTTTGGTCTCTCGACCACGAATCGTCTTTCACCTTGTCTTCAGATATCTTTTACTATTCTTTTCGCACATTCAGAATCCTCTTCCACAATTGTGGTCCTCTTTTTCGTTGCCCGATCGCCCGCGGAAAGATTATTCGCATCGTCTTCTTGGGTTTTTGTTTGTTTGTTGAGGTAAGATGCATTGATCTCTTGTTCTCTTCCTTCTCTTCCTCTTATTCGTTTCCCCTTTCTTTGTCTCACTCTGCCCAAATCGTTTGTAAGACCAACGTTGCTAACGCTTCGTTTCTAAGATGGCACCTTCTCTTACTTCTCGTTTGAGCGCACGTGAATTGTTCCGCCGCCCGTCTTTTCTCAGACGGGCGCCCTCCCCTGCTGCCTCCACTCCTGCCACCGCCGCGCCTCCTGCTCCATTGCCTTCCCGTCCTTCCTCTCCATTTCCGCCCTTCTCTTCCACCGCCAGTGAGACTTCAGCTGCGTCTCCATCCCTCTCCACTGACGATGTCATCATCTCGGAGGGGCCAAGACGGCTCATACTTGTGTCCCATGTCGTGCCTCAAGATCTCACAGCTGCCCAAATGACCGATATGATGGCGTTGCCTCTTCTGCCAGATCTTTCAGGCCCGCCCCCTTTTGCTACTATTTCTCTCGCCCCCGCCCCTTCCGACGAAGATCGGCCTCTCTCTTTGACCGCCGACTATTTCGCGCGTCAAGACTCCCCATATCGATACGAAAGCCCGGCCAGTGACATGGTAAGTCTCCCTCATATATAAATGGGCTCTCAATTACCAATTACTCTCTCTAACCATACCTTCATAGATCCCTGGCCTCAACATCTTCCCAGTGGGCATCCCGGAGACGCATAGGGCTGCATTGGCAGTCCCGTTCTTCGAGGCTGCCCAAGCACACAACCACGGGTGGACCGCTCCCCAAACGACAAGCCAGTGGACCAGGGCCGGCAAGGTAATCATTCTTTTTCATGTTTCCCTCTCCTACTGCAATGTTACCCATTCATGTTTCCTTGCGATATTCTGTCCTATATTTATCCATTCTCAATTCTTATCCCTGTTTCCCATCCCTGTTCTTACTTTTGCTCGTCTGAGAGGTGTATAAATTTTACAATTCTGGCGCATGACATATACTAACTCTCTTTCTTTTAGCGAGTCGGGGACAACCACCGGTACACGGACTTCAGGAGTCACGTAGACTTCTCCGTGTACTGCCAAGGAGGGTAAGAATCGTCTCATCGCGTCGTCTATACCTCCGCCCAGTCAATCCAGTCACTTCTGATCTGTTTTATAATTCACTTCTGTTATTCTAACCGCTTCTTTTTCTGTTTAGTCCGTTCGTTACCGTGGTTTTCCCGGCCACTCGCCCGCCCTGTGTCCAGCAGCATGTCCCGCAGCGGCTGTTTGCAGCTATGTCTGGCGTCTTCAGGAGCTCCGAGAGCAGCCTGGAACGCAACAGCTCTGGCCTCCTCGTATAGGAAACGACGACAGCCAGTCCTGATGTGTTCCAGCGCCTCGTTACCCTGATGATGGCAGGCACAGCCGTCTTCAGCTCGCCCACCTCAATACTCGACCTTCCCGCCAACGAGATGACGCTGCTTCTGTCAATGTACCAGGAGGCCCTGCGATTGGATATGCTCGATGTGGTGTGCGACTGGATCAAAATATCCATGAGGCGGTACAGAGATTTCGTCCAGGATATCTTCATCGCCGTCCGAACCGAGGGGAACCTAAACGACGCTGTCGTCGCGGAGCGCAAGCTCACTATTGGCAATGATATGCTTAATGTGCATGCCGCGATACTCGCGATGGAAGGAGAGGATCGCCCCATGGGACCAGACGAGCTCATCTTGTGGTTGCTAAAGTTCGCCGCCGCGAACAGGCTCCCTGGAGATATCAACTATGCCACTATTCCCATTGGCCCGGAATTGGCTGAGAATATCAGTGAGGCTCTGTACCAGACAGCAGCTCGTTATGAGATGTTGTTATGATTGCTCTGTCCCGCTAAGCATATGAGTCTCGGCAAGCTTTTGTATGGTTTAGAAGGCAGTGGTTTTGGCTACGGCCATTCTTTAGTTCATCTTCATGTAATATTCATAGCATTTCGCTGGAGTTTCATTAATTTCCAACCAAGCCTTTTTGTTTCTTGCCCGTTTCCTGCTTTTCATTTCCTTTGCCAATGAGTCCCTATTATGCTTAATACCATCTTTGCTACATGATTGTGTCTTCTCCTACCAATTCTCACCCTACCGTCTCCGTATCTCTACATCCAATCCCAATGGCTTCCGCAAGAAGCCTTCTCGTGTCTCGAGGGTGTCCTGCAGCAGGCGAACATTGTACCGATGTGCCCATGTAGCTACAATCAGCTTCATCTCCATCTCGGCCACGTTACGACCAACGCATGCCCGCGGACCATAGCTAAAAGGGATGAATGCATCCTTCTGCCGCGGCGTAAGATTGTCCCACCGCTCTGGACGGAAATCGTTCGCATCCGGTCCCCAGATCTCCGTCGAGTGGTGGATCGAGTAGGTTGGAACGCTGAGCACGGTACCAGGTGGTAGGTAATGGCCGTGGAGTGTGATTCCCGCCTCGCCGAAGGGGATCTGCCGCGGCAAGCCAATGCCCGACGTCGAGTGGTGACGCAGTGTCTCGTTTATCACGGACTGCAAGTACGGCAGGTTCTTGACCATCTCGTACGTAGGCACGGCCATATCGGCGGGCAGCGCCGCGTCCAGCTCCGCCTGCAGCGTGCGCAGGATGCGGCCACCGTCGGCATGGGCAACGTGGAAGAGTAGTGCACATGATGAGTTGGATGTGGTGTCGCTGCCAGCAATGAGTTGCGTGAGTGCCTCGGCCGTCAGCTCAGAGCGGCCCAGCGGTTCACCCTTGTCGTCGCGGCCCTCCATAAGGCGAGCCAGCAGGTCCTTACGCTCAGCAGGCGGTGGATGGTTCAGACGGGTCTGCACACGCGCAATGGCAATGCCGGCGAGGTTCTCGATGGACTCCATGCCCTTGCTAAAGAAAGGGTCCGGAAACCAGCGGGCATACGGCTTCAGTTGCGGCAGACAACCAATGGTGGCCGAGACCTCGCCGCGCCGGTTCAGCACCTCAATAGCCGGTGCGTAGATGGGTGGGCTATCGGCCGATGCACGTACCTCGGCAATGTCGGCGCCACTGGCGAGCATGCCGAAAGGCGCACCGAAAGCGAGATCACCAATGACATCAAAGGCCAGGTAGTTGAACCACTTGAGACAATCGAGGGTGGCCGTGCCACTGCCACTGCCGTCGGGACTGGCAATCATGCGGTCCCACTGCTGGACAAACAACTCGAGGTTGCCGTGTATATAGGGCTCGAACTGACTGATGGACTTGACAGAGAAGGTATGAGATATGATCTTGCGCTTCCGTGTATGGTCGGCTCGGTTGCGAGTGTTGAAGATGCCACGCTGGATGCTCACAAAAGCATCATAGAACTCGCTGGACTTGTTAGTGGATAGAAAGAGCAAGCCAAAGTTGAGTGTCCGAACTTGCCTCTTGAGGTATCCATTGCCATGGCCATAGATGATCCCAATGGCTGCGTCGTCGTTGACACTGACATGGTTTGGCTGGATGCGAACAACCGGTCCCAATTCCTTGTGCAGTTTGTCCACGACAAGATATCGGTTTCCACGTCGACAGACGCTCAACAGCCACCAGCTGGTAAACTGGGCCGGAAAGGGTGCCGGGATAGATTTCAGAGCCTTGTATGTAGCAAAATAGGGATGAAGGTAGAAGACGAGCAGCCCGAGCAGCAACACTGTTGGGCTCCAGGCAGAGTAACTGTATAAGAGGTTGAGAACGGACATGGTCTTTGATTGTTTTGCTGGCTGGACGAAGTCAAATTCAAACGCTTTGGTCGAGCAGCACGGGCATCAATTTAAGTACTCCTCGCTCGGCCTTTCGGCTCTAGGTGTGTCATCGTCAGCACGGTGTAGTTGGGGTTTGCGTGGCACTCGGCCAATCCCAACACCTCGCGTTATATCATTGGGTCTTACATTATCTTCATTAGTTTGTTCCCGATCCAACTCCGTAAATATATGCAGCCTCAATGCCATGGAAAGTGGGGTTAGCTTGCGGGGTGATCCTTCTTCAAGCGCCGGGAACTGAGGCGGCAGTCATAAAGGGGCTCTCGGCAGGCCGTAACGGCATTTCAGTTCCACTCTATTGGTCGATGTGTCGTGATTTCGTTCAGCTTATAGTTTCTGTGTCTTATACACTGTTTCACCTCCGCTGCTTGCTCAGTCAAAAAGCTAAAAACAGTATTTTATGTCCGAGTCCTCATAAAAACGAACAGACTCAACTCGGAACTTTGCTTTTTTCTTTCAATTTTTTCTTTGTCGTTGGTCACGTGATACAATTCTTTAGTTAGTAAGCTGTTCGTTTCTCTCAGACACTGTCTCAGTTTCCCCAATGTTTTCAATGCAGATAAAGACTCAATACTATTCACGGTACAGCTATTTTCCACAGCTAGACCTCCAATTCAAACGTGCGCATTGCATCCATATCAGCACAATTGTTTGGAGCTTCCTAATGGTATGGTTTCTGTTACTTCAACTTTGCATCCTTGAACAAAACATTCCCGACAAGTTTATTTACCAACTTATTTATACATTTCGTAGGGTATAATAGGCATGGTACATCGGAACCAATAAAAACACAGCAAAGCCTCTCCTAGCAGCATTCACACTACGCTCTGAAGTGATTGGACATACCTTAACGCAACTATTCTCTAATGTCTTCAATATGATCTTACATACCTAAGCGACTCAAAATTTGAGCAAAATTTTCTTTGTAGAGTTATATCACCATTCCACGAAGACAAGCAGTCTACTATATAGCCCAATCGAAAAGGAGTCATCTGTTTACCCCCACTAGGCGGCAAAGCATTGTACGTTAACAGAGCATCTATAGTCAGCCAAACGTCCTTCTAATAGGTTGAATTACACGAAGATTTCCTCACTACCACTGCTTTTCTTGCCACATCAATATTTCTATATCATTATATAAAGGCATTTTTTGGTGACGGCTGGTTCACATTTGTTGATAACATCAGTTACTTTCCCATACATTTCAATACCACAAGCTTATCTGTATAACTGACCTGAGAATTAGACAGATATATCCTCGCTGCAAAGTATAAACCTCGATCAACATGATTCTTCCAACTTCGTATTAATATTCCCGTTTGATGGGGAAATATCTGCTCATCAGACGCTCAAAATACGTCAGGCTGTATCTTTCGCAAAAACGGCCATAGCCATGCCACACTATACTACTAGATCGATGCTTCGAAGTTCGGCTGGACTATTGTCCTCTTGCTGTCTTTATTCGGTGTTTACTAGAAATATTTTGTTGCTTCATGCTGGTTGTTTGGCAGAGGTCAAATACAGAGTCTGGTCATAATCTTTCTATAGCATTAATACTGTTTTCTCTTGGGTTGTCGTTTTTTTACCTTCAGAAGATTATTGTAAATACTCCCTCCCGTTGTCTTTAAACCTTTATTTCTACTCGGCACCAGACTATGGTATATGAATGATGCTTGGAAAACTAAGGGGTAAATTTTTTTTAAAAGAATGCCACCAAATGGAATAATTGTCACAAGAAGCAACGCAGACTAATAATAATATGTATAGCGCTGTTTCTAGCAAAAAAAAACCTTGCATAGACAAAAAAATGGACCGGCTGGGAATCGAACCCAGGACCTTTCCCATGCTAAGGGAATATTATACCACTAAACCACAGGCCCTCCTTTTCTTGATATGACAAATGGGTGGTATCTGCGCTTTTCAGCAGCAGGTCCACTGTAGATTCCATTAGATGGGGTCGTATGAACAGTAAAATGTATTACGGACGTAAACCATTGCGTGTATGATGCGATGGTAACGAGATTCCCTCCTTAAAAAATATAAGCAGCACGGTATCTTTACAATAAACTTTTCTTACACATATACTTGCTTGACTTTTTTTCAAATGATTATGTTAAGAGTTTCTCATGGGACAATACAAATGCCATCAACAACTCACGAAATCAAAGCCGTCCTAGATTCAACCTTGAAAATACCCAAAATGTCGAATCGCTGGAACTTTAGGTTCTATACCACTATTTAGCAGTATGCTCCAGCGAGCTTTAGGCATTAATCGGCCCCCAAAACAGCAGAAACTAAGTACCCGTTTGGTGATCCACGCGCTGAACATTTCTTCTTTCCCCTGATCTGGGGTTTCTGGTTAAGATTTTTTGTGGTAAATCTCGCTCTATTATGCCCAGTTCAGGCACCATGCTATAATAAGATACAATTCGTGCTCTATTTGATAAACTTAGTTGATAAAAGTCGATCCTGGGAAGTCTCCCAGCGTGGTCACGTCCCGGAAGGCCGAGGCCAGAATGTTGACCCCCTTAAGCAGCTCGGTCTCAGAAATTACCAGCGGCGGGCTGAAGCGCAGACGGTTGGCGCTGCATCCGCACAGCATGCCACGCAAGGCGCTGAGGGAGGCAATGCGACGAGCGGTGACGCCGGGAGTGGACTCGTCAACAACAAGAGTCTGGAACAGGCCGTGATTGCGGCCCCGGTGCTCCAGCAGGTAGGGCAGCTTAGCGTCATCAATGGCCTGCGTCAGCAGATTGCCGAGCCGCTTGGAGCGCTCCGAGATATTTTCTTCCTCCATGACGTCCATGGCAGCCAGGGCAGCAGCACAGGCCACAGACGAGGCGGCAAAGGTGCTACCGATCTCCAGCTTTTCCAGCACGTCCATGGCGTGAGCCTTGCCCATGATGATAGACATGGGGTAGAGACCTGAAAAGTAAGTATGAATTCATTGACTCCTTCAAGTATGGTGCTTACCACCGGTGACAGCCTTGCCCATCGTGACCAAGTCTGGCTGGACGCCCGGCTCATGCTGGTAGGCAAAGTCGGTGCCTGTCCGACCGTAACCGCTCTGCACTTCGTCTGCGATGAAGAGCACATTGTGCTTGTGGCAGAGGTCCTGCACGGCCTTGAGATAGCCATCAGGAGGCACACGGGTGCTGCTATGTTAGCTCAACCCACACATTCAGAAGAAGACTGGAGCTTACCCAGCTGCGCCCTGGACAGGCTCGACCAGGAATGCCGCAATAATGTCCCCACTCTCTTCGAATGCCTCTTTCAGGACATCGGTTTCACCAAACTTGATAAGCTTGCCGCTCTTGGGGGCAAAAGGGCCAACATTGGGCAGATGCATGCCGAAGTCTACAATACTGTCAGCATAATCATTGAAGAAATAAAGGAAATTGTACGAGATGCAACATACTGTCTGATATTTTGTCCGTGAAGCACATGGTCGACAGAGTCAGGCCGTGATAACAGGCGTCAGTGGTCAGAACGACAGCCTTGTCTGCCGGGACGCCCTTCTTCACATAAGCCCACTTGCGGGCGAGTTTCACGGCGGCATCGTCCGCCTCGGCGCCGGTGCACATGGCCGTGATTGAATCATAGCCATATTTCTTGGTAATGCGCTCAGCAAATTCCGAGTAAAGCGGGTTGATATAGCTTGTGTTAATAAGAGGTAGCTTCTGCATCTGGTCGACAGCTGCCTTGATAATCTTTGGGTGCGAGTGGCCAAAGCTCATGACGGCAAACTGGGAGATGAAGTCAATGTACTTCTTGCCGTCGACATCAGTAATGATGGAGCCCTCGGCGCTCTCAAAAACCACCTGTCACAAGTTAGGAGACTGCCTACTACGCCTGGCCAAGGAGGGACAGCAGCGAACCGGGAAGGGAGCGAAACCTCCTCGCACGTGCTGCAACCATTGCTTTACACGCTTCTCAGATTTCTCTGTGAGGCCAAAGACGGAGTTCGTGCTGCGATCTTGGACAGTTTCGTCCTGTACAGAAGCGGGAGCCATGATGAAGGATGTCGAAGTGGATGAAATTCTTCAAGATCTAGCAGATGCACTCTTACATTACCGGGCGTTCTGGGACGTGGATTTCATATTGAATATGATACTGGGCTTGCCGGTGCCGGATGCATGCTTCAGCAGCTTATCGTAGGCCATGCGGCCGGTCCGGTCGCGGGGTTGAGCGGGCGTTAGTGCAGTTACCACGCAGAAGTCCGCTAGCCTTTACCGTTTACATTGCATTCTTGTCTGCTGACAAATTACTTACACCATACGGAGAACGTGTGGAGTATATATCCTATCTCTGAGACAGATGTCCTCGATGGATACCGATACGTGCGAGTTGTAGTACTGCAATTGGTGCCATTCACTTGCCGTAGGTAATCATGCATGAATCCCTTTCAGCATCTGTATCATTGCAGACAACCTCATCTGTTCTCCGATGCGGATAAGAATGTCCGACGCCACATTGAAGATACTGAATCACTGCGGAGTCAGGGGGGGTTAAATGGCTTTAGTGATTCACTAATACCTCATTCTGTACCCAAGAAAAGTCATTACTGATAGTCTCGATTGCTTATTTACAATAAGTCACGCACTGGGCTTCTCAAATTCATTCTTCTGGCCAGCTTATTCAGACACGGTGTGTTATCAGTATCTATTTCCCGCACCTTACCGACGTTCCCTTGTTTTGTGTGTTAGACATTCTAGTCTGAACACTTTACGGTTCGCAGCATTATCTGAAGAAGCTTGTCACACTCACCTGTTCGACCTGTGATGTACAAACAGTATGAGACCCCGGAGAGCGAATATCATATATCGCAATCATCTGCCTGGTATTGTAACACAAGATGTTGTCATAAATTTACTATGGAACACAACTTCCAACAACCGTGCATGGATTGCATATCCTCCGTCACTGTAATCCTCCTTCTCTCAGCCAGACTCTACGGGCTTGGGGAGCCACGTTACCTGCCCGTTTGCCCACTGCACCCACTGGGCAGGTCTTCCGGGTGGTGGTGGTGGCATACGTCGAAAGTCGCCCGATGTGCGATGCATCCAGCAGCATGTGGCGTCCTGCGCCGTCGCAACAAGAACCGGCTGCTGCATCAAAACTGGCTGCACCGGAGTGGGAACTTGGACAACAATGGGCGAAGTAGCCGGGTAAACCATCTGTTGTACGGTCTGCTGCGTAGTCTGTTGAGTCTGAATCGTGGGGATACTGTTCATCGTCACGAAAAATATTTGTTCTTCTCGACCGTCGAGGTTGCCTTGTCTGAATGTTGCTCCGTAGAAGATGAAGTGTGTAGTAGTGAAGATTCTTAGTTTGAAATTCCATAAGGTTGAAAGGTCCTTTTTATATTGTACTGCCGTCTTTCCTTGCAACACAACGTCATACTTGGAGTGACTGAATGACTTTGTACCTGCTTGGCTTCACTGAAGCGGACAAGGCAGAGTAGTCATTCATCATTCTGACGGGGCACGTGAAAAATCGCACAGACTTTTGAATGTTTTTATTGCACAATATTCCATGTGTGATATGACGCCGCTGTACTCCAACTCGATCATGTCGTGTCCCCCAAAAAGAGAAGAAACATCAGATACACTTTTTGTCGATACCCGCCTCCCCATGATTAGCCATTCTTTTTTCTATTGCAGACTAATCTTTATACGCTGATGGTCTTGAAGATGCTGAACTCGTCGCCTGTGGCCACGAGCGCGCCCGGGATCTGCGGGTGCCAGTGTACCTCCTTAACATTGGAATGGTAGTGCACAAAGAGCAGCTGCGGCGGCACGTCCTGCACGCCAGCCGTGTCGCGGCTCTCCTCGTCGTCGAGCTCGACAGCCAGATCCCAGAGAGTGGTGGTGTTGTCGCCGGCGGCGACGGCGATGATGCTGTCGTCGGTGGGGTGCCACTCGATGCTTGTGATCTGCTCCTTGTGATAGTTGAAGCTGGCAATGGGGCTAGGGCGGTCGACCGCGTTGCCGGGTGCCGACGGTTTCCACTGACGCAGATCCCAAACGCCCCAGACGCCGTCGTCGGCGCCGGAGGCAAGCAGGTGCGTGGTCTGGCGCGACCAGCTCAGCACGTTGACGTCGGTGTTGCTGGCCTGGACGGTGATGGCAGGCTTGCGGCTCTTACTGCGCACGTCCCAGACGCGGATGGTGCCGTCACTGGAGGCCGAAGCAAAGACAGAAGCCTCAGACGGGCTCCACTGGATCTCTTCCACGCTGCCGGTGTGGCCCAGGAAGGGCCGGGTGTCGGTGACAAAGCCGCCGCCGTCGGTACGCGTAGTGGCAAATATTACACCGTCGTTGTCGCCAGTCAACAGCTTGCCGGCTGGGTGCAATGGCGACCAGTCGATGCCGTAACCCTCAGCCTTGTGTGCCCGGATCGTGCACACGGGCTTGTTCTGCTGCGGCGTGATGAGCGTGCCAGGCGTGTCGAACGAGGTCAGGTGCGGCGTAATGTCGTGCACAAGCACGTTGCTTGACTCAGTCATGGTCGCCACCAGCGTCCGTGGCGGCTGCCCGGGAGCGTCGCCCTCGCGCGGAGCCACCTGGTGCACGCGCACGCGGTTCGTCGTCGACGTCAGCGGGATGGTCTTAGACTCCAGGATGGGGTCGGTATCCTCAGCATCGTCATCGTCACCGTCGTCGTCATCCGAATCGGACTCGCCGCCCGCGTCCTTTTGCATGCGCCCCAATCCGCTGAACTTGAGCACCATCAACTGGTTCTCGTTGCTCTTCGCCTGCTGCGCCTGCGTGCCCGCCACCGTGTACATGGTCGCCGGGTACACCTTGCGGTTGTCACCCAGCTGGTCGGGCACAATGGAAAACGACAGGCATGGCCATGGCGTGCTCAGGCTGTGCAGCATATCGTATGCGCTCGGATCCGGCGCAAGAACCTGGCCGGGTTCCAGCTTCGTGCGGCCGACGATAAATGTGCCTGGGCCGTTGTTGTCGACATCCATTGCGACTGAAGTTGTCAGACAAATAGCCTTTGCAGTGCATATCCATATACCCTTGCGCGCTGCCTACCTGCTTTCTCTTCTGCCTCTCTCTCTGCATCCGGGCGGCCATCGACACCGGCCTCGATGATCTCGTCTTCGCTGAATTCGTCCTCGAACTCGTCCTCAAATTCGCCCATGGCTGTGTCCTTGTCATTGTCCAAGTCCATAGGCCGGTCGCCCCGCTTCAGCGAAACGCCGCCCTCTTCGTGATCAGCCACCCGTTTAGACATTGTCGCAGCTGGTTGCTCTCGCAGTTGTGGTTGTGGGGTTGCGCTGATGGGAAATATATTTTGCCAGAGCCCCTCTAAAAAAGTTAAAATTTTCCCGATAACAAAATAAATTTCTTATCGGGAGGAATAACACGTGGGGGAAGTTGCCAAAGTCCATAATACACTTTTCTAGGTATCTTACGCCATATTAAACCCCCGAAATCTCTACCCCGTACTCCGTACAAGATAAGATACAGAGTAGTACGGAGTACAGAGCACGGAGTACAGAGTATATGGATATTTTTGCGAGTTCTTCAACTCGTCGTGCTGCTGAACAGATTCTCTTGGCTTTTAAAGTCGAAATCTCCAGTGTTCCAAGTTCTTAATGCAATTACAAAGGCAATGTTACGATCGACACCGTAGTTCCAGACTATATATATGTCTCCGGGGGTATGTGCCAAGCCAAGATGTTGGAATTGGGAGAATTACTGCTCCGTATTGATCGCAAATGTATAAAGCCACCCAAGAAGGCGAGAAATGTTATTCGACTTCGGTCGTGGTGAATACTTGACAAGATTCGTATCTAAGTGGAAGTTGTCAATCGTAATGTTACATTATTACAATTTACCCCGTCAATGTATGTTCTCTTTTTTTTCTTACCAGCAAGTTACTGTCCGGTTAGCAACCTCTATTTGTATTGGAATCTAGATGCATCGTCAGGATACACCTCCATACAGCATTCTCGTCCAACCAGATTCAATCATTTCCAATGTTCTCGAGTTGCAATACTCCGTAGCAACGCCTCGACGAAAACGTAGTAGCATCATGCACATACTAGGTGGAAGGGTCTTTAGTATTTTTGGAAGCTCGTATAGCACCCTGTACCCTGGTGATCAATGATCCTCCGTACCCCAGAGCGACGCATAAGTCCCGTAAATCTTACCCCCAGAGGTGCCATTCCATTAAAAAGCAAATTGCCAGTGGAAACTACTTATTACAGGAGATCCGGAATGTCACGTGAAACCCGTTCCAGACGCCACAAGATTGACCCACGTCCGGTGCGGCTAGGCCGTTCTGCCCTGTTTTCAGGGCCATAACACCACGCAACTGTGCAAGACTCGTCACCCCCCCTATCCTTGGCCTGACTGATGGCAATTCTTCTTAAAGGCAATGGAATGTCGGAACTCCACGCGGGGGAAGGATATCCGAAAGCCTCTTGACTCGTCCAGCGGACATCGAGTTTTATTCTGATCGCCTCATGTACGGCGTGTCCTTCTCTCATTTTGTTGCAATGATTTGAAAGCCGGCGGTCAATCAGCATCTTCATTCGTTTCGATGGCTGTTCAACATGCCTTGAAGGAAACTTCAAGGCTGCTTCGCAGCTTGCGCCTCTCGGTTTGTGGCCCGACGAGAATCATCGGCCCGGCATGTCTGCTTCTTCTTGTCTGCATAACCTTTGTCTGTCGCACCTTTTATCTGCCTGTGTCGGTTCCTGCAGACGTCCGGGAACTGCAGTCCCAAACGGGACCACCATGGCACAACGGGCCCGATCTTTCCAAGGCTGATGCGCCGTTCATCGGCTGGCCTCTCGCCCGCGTCTGCAATGAAACTGTGTGGACGCCCGGTGTTGTCTTCATGTGCGACAACAACTCCGGAGGCATCGGCAACATTCGAAACTACATGCTTACCTGCATACGATACGCCATCGAAGTAGGCGCCACCGGCCTGGTCCTCCCCCGGATCGAACAGCGGTCTGCGAACGATGTTGCCATGCTGTTCAACGGCTCGCAGCCCATGGACTACTTCTTTGACGTGGATCATTTCCGAACAAACCTCAACAAATCCTGCCCTGCCATGACGATCTACGATTCTGTCGAAGTGATCCCGCACTTGCGTCTTCACGAGCCCGAGGTTATTGAGCCAAAAGCCTACGGTGAGCGAGCGAGCTGTGACTTCCGGGACCTGAATCGGTACACGGATCTCTTCGATTTTCGATTCCATGCCTGGTTGCGGACCTCTGCGGAAGAGTTTAAACTTCACGCCGTCGATGCTGAGCATCCCCGGCTCTTCCGGTTCATCTGGGGCGTACAGTATGAATTTCCGGTCTTTAAGGATGGCCCCGAGTTCGCAAACACATATGGCGGTCTGCTGCGATTCCGGCCAGACATCATTCGACTGGGCAACGATATCACGGATTTGATGCGCCAACAAGGCCTTCCTCCTCCCGAGGCCGAACGCAGATGTGGAAAATACGCCGCGGTGCACCTTCGAACAGAGTCGGATGCCATGGCGCACTGGCCAACCTATGACATGCAGGTTGAGGGGTTTCGAACAAGACTGGACAGGAAAAGAGATGAGATCCAGTCCGTTTATCTGGCCACTGGAAACGCTACGGAAGCCGAGAAGTTTATCAAAGAAATCAACGGCATCCCGGTTATGACAAAGCACATGCTGCTGAAGAACGAACCCTACCTGCTTCAGCTGTTGGAAGATATGAGCTGGGATCAGCAGGCACTGGTTGAATATGTCGTGATTGCAAACTCTGACTATTTCCTTGGAGTCAACCCCAGCTCTTTCAGCATGAACATTGCGGCCAAGCGACACCTCCGGGATGATGGGTTGTATTCGAGACCGTGGAAGGTTGGCCATGACGACGGGAGAACCTATCTCGTGGGAAAGTACGAACATTTTTGGGAAGACTGGTTGTACATGTACGACGGATTGTGGCCATAATTGCATCTACCTTTTTATGAATTTGCAATCTTCTACTCGTTCTAGCCTGCATGATACATTGATAGACGTTAATGAGACAGTACTTTGTGTTATCAGAACTGCTTTCGCCTGATAAGAAAAAGATACATGAAGTGTATTAATAATACTTTACAGTGCTTGGCTTCTAGGGCGCCTCAAAGCAGCTACCCAATGTATATTTTCTTATCAGTGGGTTACGGTACCGATAGCATACTGTTCCATTAGCAACTGTCTTAGTTTTACCAAAAAATTTGTCTGTGTCATGGATTCCGTTTGAACACTCCTCCCTTGCGAATATTTTCTGTCGCTTGTCATGCCACCAAACAAGGACAATTTATCCGACCTCGAGCGGCACGTCCAGCTACTCGAGGCCAATGTGGCCAAGCTGACGCAGTCGCTCAGCCACTGGCAGCTGCTCGAGGCTGAGTATGAGGCTCTGAGCGAAGAGGTGGCAGAGGTGGTCAAGAGCGCCACCACGGACGCTGGTGATGCCGACGGCGACGGAAGCAGTAGTCAAATATCACACCACCAGCAGACAGAGCTGGTACGCATCCGTCGGGACTTTGACGGCCAGCTGGTCGACCAGAAGACGGTCAGCGAGATCTTTGGAGCACGGCCAGGGCATTCGATCACCAAGAAGCCGGAGCAGATCTGGGGCGTGATCGACCGGCGGCTCGACTACGTACGGCAGAATGCGGCGACGCTGCAGAAGCAGGTGACGGCGGCGTCTAACCGACTGGCGGCTGCCCAGGTCGTCATTCGGCCTGACATGCTCGGTGACGAGGAGGGAGAAGAAGGTGGCGGACCCATTACGGACATTATCGAAGAGCTCGATGATGATGACAACGTGGTGAACGTGCGGCTACAGACGCCATCGAACACGCAGCCGCATGTGCTGGAGGCGCTTAAGAAGGCGGGCATCGATGAGCTGCCTGAGGGCAAGCCCGATGAAGAGGCCGAACATGCAGCAGCAGCAGAAGTAGCACCGACAGCAACACCAACTCCAGAGCCAGCACCTAAACCTACAGAAAAACCAGCTGAACCTGCAAAGAAAGAAACATCACCTCCTGCGCAAAACCCGGACAAGAAGGGTGTATCGTTTTCAGAGGACACTAAAGACGAGCACAACAACCACCCGCCTTCTGCCCAAGCGCCCATGTCCCACACAGCCAAGCGTCTGGACGAGATCATGCGCACGGCCAAGGACCAGGAGTCTACGTTCTCTGCGGCAAAGGCAGTGTCGCCCCTAGACGAGTCCGAGGACGACGCGGCTATGCGCCGGGATATGCTGGAGTACAGCATGTCGGAGATCGGACCGATCGTGGCCCAGCTCGACATTGAAGAGGCGACCTCTGATGAGGAAGATTATGACGATGATGAAGATGAAGATGAAGAAGACGAAGACGAAGACGACCACGGCCGGTCCAAGTACAGCGTGATCGACGAGGCGTACCGCGAGCGGATGCGGGAGCTCGAAAAGAAGCTCGGCGTAGCACCGCTAAAGAACGGAGACACCTCGACTCTTACAGGTGCGATGAGCCAGAGCTCTGTACAGCCAGGAGGCGTGGGGCGCATCCGCGTTGCGGGTGTTGATGCGGCACCGCTTCCGAAGGATGCGCCAGCAGCGTCGATCCTCAAGGACAAGTCGTCATCAAGCGATAAGACTAAGAAGAAGAGCGTTTCTTTTGCAAACGCCCTTGACATTGCGGAACCGGAAGCAGCCGCAGCTACGAGCGCGTCCGCATCGTCTACAGAGAAAGCAGAGAAAGCAGAGAAAGCAGACGCCATCCCATTTGTGGAGCCGCTAAGCGACGTTGTGGTCGAGCGGAACAGCCAAACGGGCGAGGCAAACGCTGCTACCAGTGCGGCTACCAGTGCGGCTACCAGTGCGACTGCCAGTGCGACTGCCAGTGCAACTGCCAGTGCAGCTGTGGCGGCTGCGCACACCACAACACACTCCAAAAAGAAGCCGTCGCGGTTCAAGATGGCGAGAGCCGAAGGAAGCGCCCCACACATTGCGGAACCGCAGCTGCCCAAGGGTCCGCTGGAGGCGCCGGTGCGGTTCCTGGATCAAGGTCAGGATCAGGATCGACGAGTGGCACCCGAGGGGCCCGAAGGCAAGACGATAGCCGAGACGATCGTGGAGCGGGAGCCGACGAACGAGCCGCGGGAGCCGGACGAGATGGACGCGGCGCTGCTGATGCAGGAGACGTCGGCTGAGTACTACCGGACACGCAACCGGCTGATCCAGCAGCAGGGCGGTTTCCTCAAGGCGAACGAGTCGGCGGTGGTGCCACTGGACGAGGAAGAGGGCGGCCCCAAACGGATGAGCAAATTCAAGGCGGCACGTCTGTCGCGGCAGTAGACAGACAGGATGGCGGGACAATGATGATACCCATGCATTGGATAGTTGTTTTGCGTAGCGGTCACGTTTGTGTGCATGTTGACATGTTGAATACGGAGTACAGAGTACAGAGTACACGGAACCCTTTTCTACGGGTTGGCTATGCCAACAAACCGTGCAGCTGCAGAAGTTCCATCTGCTGAGGCACAAGAAGCGGTTCCCAGAGCAAAATCAAGAGGACCTCTGAGACCTAGACTGATGGAGACAGTCACTGGTTTTTCGTTATACCTCTTACATTCGTAACTAATTCTGATGCGATGCATATGATGAAAGAAGACTCTGGATAAAAACCAAGCCCGTAAATTAGACAGCGCTCAGCTGATCTTGGCATTGGTAAAGTCCATCTCGGGGTGCTGCTCCTGGAACTTTTTGAGAATGTCCATCTTCTTCTGCTCGTCCGAGGTGGGCAGTCCCTTTTCCTTCTGGCGCTGGTCGAACATCATCTTCTCGACCATGCCGCGGGTGGCACCGTCGAGGTCCGACAGCTTCGAGGTCTCCGGCTGGATGCGGGTGACGTCGATCTTGGGAGCCGTCGTGACAACGTGCGGCCACCACTCGGCCTTGTTGGTCTTGTCGAGATGGACTTCAATGGTCTTGGTGCCATCGGCGTCGTTGGTCGTCAGCGTCCAGGTAGAGTCGTCGATGTGGATAGACTTGAAGAGAGAGCCCTCCACAAAGGGCTTCTGGCCCTTGATGCCGATAGTAAGAGAGTCGCGCTTGATGCTGATGGCGAGGTCGCGTGCCTTGAGATTGCCGGGAATGGACACGGTCACGTCGAGGTCGCCAATGGTCTGCGTCCACTTGTACGGCAGAGCGGCCTGCTCGGCGGTCTCCTTGGCGCGGGCGGCGGCCTCTTCGGCGGGAGAGAGTTCTAGTGAGTCAGCAAGGAAGAGCAAAAAGTGATACCAGAGGCAGAAAGAAGAAGAATGGATGGTGAGGATGGAGAGAAGTCGTGATAGAGGAGGGTGATAGGAGGTAATTCCACTGCACTAGCCAAGCTGCCACTCTTGCACGCCATACCGCACGTCTACTCACCTTTGTCTGCCATATTGAGTCGTAGGAAGAAGCAAAACAACAAAACGTGACAAGTCGAGCGGGACAGAAGCAACAGAAGCTCATCGAAAGGCTGAAATGCTTTTTCGCCCGTGCCCCACCATCCCCGACAAGCTCCAGCGTCCACCAATCAAATACGTCTGCTCCTTTGACGCCTCGGCGGGTCAGCCTCGTGTGCTGACTAATGACTTTTTGCTTTTTGGCCGCCTGGCCTCCTCCGTCTTCACAGCTACTTTGTCCACCGCGCACCACGATCGACACTCCCCCTCACCTTGCTTTCCCCTCCGCGAGCACGACCACTCTCCATGTCGCGCTGAGCAGCCAGTGCTCTCTCCTATCCCGACAATGTCGCGAAAATCCTTTAGCCGGCCACCTGGCACTACTGCAGCCTCAACTGGCCTCGCCGCCTCCTTTTCCGCTGCCACACCTGCCATCACCATCGATGCCGGCAGCGGCTCCACTAACGGCTCCGCCGACGATATCTGTCCCGTTTGCAAGACCATTCGCTACCTCAACAAGGACATGATCTTTCTCATCAACCCCGAATGCTACCACCCTATGTGCTCCAACTGCGTTGCCCGCCTCTTTGCTGGTCCCAACCAGTGCCCCTATGCCGGCTGCCACAAGACGCTGCGCCGCAAGGATTTCCGACGTGCCTTCTTTGAGGATCTCGGCGTCGAGCGCGAGGTCGACATCCGCCGCCGCGTCGCCACCGTCTTCAACCAGACCGAAGACGATTTTGAGTCCCTCGACGCCTACAATGAACATCTCGAGCGCGTCGAGTCCTTGACCATGGACCTCGTCAGCGGCGAACCGCCTGCCCGCCGTACCGCCGAGGCCACACTCGCTCGCTGGGAGGCCGACCACCGTGCTGATATCGAGCGTAACCGCCGCCGCGGCGAGCGTGCCGACGAGCTCAGCCGCACGCGGCTCGCTGCCGAGAAAGAGGCCGCGCGCACCCGTCGCCTCGACGCCCTGCGCCAGGACGAGGAGGACCGCCGCGCGCGGCTGCGCGCTCGCGAGGAGGATCTGGACACACTGACACAGGCGCCCGAGGGCACCGACGACGCGGCGGCGGCTGCTGCTGCCATTGGCCGCGTCATGCTGCGGCGGCGTGGCCAGCAACACCATCGCGAATCGCTGCTGGCGGCCGAGGAGCAGACGCTCAAGGGGCCGGGTGGCGGCAGCGGCAGCGGCGAGGCTGGCACAGCCGACGACGCAGCGCCCGGCCTCACCATCCGCGGACTCAAGGACCGTCGCAAGGCCGCGGCGGCGGCGGGCGCAGCTGCGGGCGCCAGCGGCCAGCCGCCCTACGACCCATTCGAGGGTCTCGACCCGGCTCCATCGCGGATCCGCGTTCGCGATGGCGAATACCGCAATCCCTGGTTGCAGAACGCGCGCGAACACAACAGCCACGTCGTCGGCGGCTACGACGTCCACGAGTACTGCGCGCGCGCACTCTACGAGGCCTTTTCAGGGCTGGCCGTCTTCATCGACGACGAGAAGGAGACGGGCGTGCCAGGCCAGTCGGCTGCCGAGGTGGCATCGCTGGGAGCATCACTGGCTGCAGCTGCTGGCTCGTCGGCAGCGCCGGCACTTCCGGTCAAGATGGAGGTCGATGCCGTTCCGTGAAGAGAGAAAAAATGGGAGTCAGGATATTGAATTGATTATCTACTTTTTCTATGCATGGCAAACGGCGTTGGGAAGGAACAGGGAAAATGGCAGAAAAAAAAAGAGAACAGACGCACAAAGACGGCACAGTGGCGCAAACTGCTCGCTGGACGTTCGTCGCCATAGGATGCGTTGCTATTTTGTGCAGGAGTCATTTGCTATATACAGAGAGTTTGGCAGAAAAAAAAACAGAAAAAAAAAATAGATCCCATTCACAAGTCAGGCGCCGTGAAGCATGGAGAGTAATCCAAATCGTGAAATTGCGAAACGACAAGAGAGAACACTTGCAGATGGTTCGGGAACGATAAACAATAGAATGGGGGTTAGGGTAGGGGGTAGGGGGGGAATGACAACGCCTCGCTTGAATCCACATTAGATCGCTGGCACTGCTGCTGTTGCTGATGTTGATGTTGATGTTGATGCTCATTTTGCAGCTGTGGCTGCCGTCTTGTCTTTATTGCCACGGCGTCTGCTGTGCTGGCCGTGGAAACACAGGCACTGTGTCCAGCTGCTCCAGCAAATTGCCCGTCGGCTGGTTGTGTTGCCATCCCATCCCCGTCTGCTGGTTGATAAAGGCAGTCTGCCGGAACGGGTTCGTCGTGCCGGTCGGCTGCGGCACAAGCGTGCTGGTGTTGACTGCCTGTCCAGAAACGCCAGCACCTGCTGATGTCGCCGGCCGCTGTTCCAACTGTGTGCTGCCATAGCCCCGGGCAAAGGGATTCGTGCCCGTCCGCATCGGCACCAGCGGTGTCGCCGTCGGTGGCGTTCCTGTCGTGGACGGGGCGATCATTGAGGCGCGTGCAAATGGGTTGGTCGAGCCCGTCTGTGCTGCCACAAGCGGGCTGGCTGTTGCTGCCGGTCCCGTTGTCGCCGGCGCCAGCATGGACTGCCGGAACGGATTCGTACTGCCCGTCGGCATCGCCACCTGCGGCAACGCCAGTGTGTTCTGCTGGAAGGCCGTGTGCTGTGCCTGCAGCATTTGCTGTTGCTGCTGCTGCTGCTGCATTTGTTGTTGTTGCATTTGCTGTTGTTGCATTTGCTGTTGTTGCAATTGTTGTTGTTGCATCTGTTGTTGCTGCATCTGCTGCTGTTGCATCTGCTGCTGCGCCGCGAGACCATTGAAGCCCACGCCAGTATATGCCGCCTGCAACGCTTGTGGCTGCTGCGGCTGGCTAAACGCAACACCCGTGGCCTGCATCTGGAAGGGATTTGTCGACTGGAATCCCGTCGGCTGCGCAACCTGGTACATGCCCGTCGCTCCCCAGGGTGAAGCTCCAACCTGCTGCTGCGGCTGCTGCTGGATGGCCAAGGTCGTCTGATTTTGCTCAATGGACCCGAAAAAGTCAATCAGATCCTGGTCTGGGCCCTTGGACGGTTTGCTGCTGCTGCCCTCCACGGCAGCCGCCTTGGGTGTTGGCGTTGCTGTCTGGCTGGTCTGGTTCGAGGCGCTGTCCGAGGTTGCCTTGGCCGTCGATATCTTGGCGCCGGAGCTGGAGCCAGAACCGCTGCCAGAACCACCCTTGTTCTTCTTGGCCGCGAGCTCGGCGAGGTACTGCCTCCGGTGCGTCTCAAAGTCGGGATCCTGCAGATATTCCTCGAGCTGGCGGCCTAGATTCACGGGCGCATGCTTCAGCTTGGGCACTTCCACACGCGTCTGGTGCTCGAACTGGCGGGCGACAGTCAGATACTGCACGACATAGTCGGTCTGCTTGGTGAAGTTTCGGTAGATCTGCATGGCTCGTTCGGCGTCGACCTTGGACATTTCAAAGAAATGGCCTATATAATTAGTCAGCATATGAAATGGGGAAAGGGAGACAGGGGAACACGGTCATAGACGCACCCAAGATGTTGATCATGGCTTGGTTGAGCACCTGGAAGAGCGCCAGCAGATCCAGGACCAGTAGCCGGAAGACAAAGATGGTGATCTCATTCTCCGGCTCAGCTTCCACCACCTGTGGCTATTAGCTGCCGGCCGGTCGACGCCAGCGAGAGAAAACAACTCACATCGCACTTCAAGAGGGCCGTCAGCTGGTACTGGACGGCTTCGGTCTCGCGCAGCAGCCCCTTTTCAACGGTCATCTTCTCGAGGATAGACTCGCGGGCGCGGACCCAGTCGATCTTGGTGTCTCGGTAGGCCTTGGCGCGCTCGCTCAGGTATGTGGCGTAATGCCGTATATTCCGGCCTTGGATCTGTCCTGTGTGGATGGCCCATCCCTGTCAGCAACCCTGGCCGCGCGAACCCCCGCAATATTTACAGAGTGCGGAAAACGAACCGTCGGTAATGGCCGAGGGCATTAAGAGACCCCGGTGATGGGCGAGGTAGGCGAGGGTGACGTTGGGCGAGCCCTCGCGAATCATGAGGTGGACGGTGGTCAAGCTCTTGAAGACAGTCGTCCAGGCCGTGTCGTGTAGACTTTTCTGCAGGGCGCGGAAGACCTCGCCAACGCCGAACTCGCCGGAATGGGTGGCGATGAGGATATGCTCAATGTATTTTGTTTTTGGCGGCGCAAGCTGGGAGAGATCGCACGCGTTAGTCAGAGGACGATGGAGCACCAGCACAGTCCTCTATAGCTTGAGCCTGAGCCTGAGCCTACCTTGATCTTGGTCGCGCCCTTGACGGATTTCTCAAAGGAGCTCGCCATGGTGGATGTCTGTCGGTGTCAGGGACAGAGAGATGCGGGTCGCGAGCAATCGCAAGCGGTGGAAGAGAGAAAAAAACAATCGATGATCGGCGCCGGGATGAGACAGGGTGTGTAGGGCGTACGTCGTACGTCGTAGAACGGAATGAAGGGGCCGGTGGTGTTTCGTGGCTCTGGATCGGTCGAGCTGACAGGGCGCACAAAACGGTTGTGTGCTCTATGACGAGGCGAAAGCGGGAATCGACGTTTTAACAGATGGCAAGGGTGGCGAGCGGCGCCATGATAGAGAAGACGGAAAGCAAGAAGACGAGATACAAGAAGGCGAGAAGACAAAAGGAGAAGATGGCGGTCGGGTAAATAGAAAGACAGCAAAAAAGGACGAAAAGGAAGAAAAGACAAAAAGACAAAAGACGAAGAACCCGGCGACGGCGGAATCGGCCCAGGGCAGACAAAAGCAGCGCGACAGAGCTGAGGCGTCGCCAGGAAGAGCAGGCCAACAGCGTGAGACGGGTTGCGAGTGGACGCGCGCGACAGCCAGACAGCCAGAGAGGGTCGGGGGGCGTCGTGGGATTCGACTGGGTTGTGGTGGTTTCGGTTTCGGTGGATTTGGGTCGTTTTGGTGGCAGGTCGGATAAAGGTATCGGCCGACCAGAGGTGGGAGATTACGCAGCTTTAGGGGCTAGCGTGCTGAGCTTGTAGCGGGTTCAAGGCCTGGGGGGCCGCTGACGTCGGGCAGCCATGGTTGATTATCGCGGAGGGATTTCTTGTTTAGAGCCTGTGGGGCGCTGCGCTACAGGCGATTGGCTGGAATCTCACGACATAACAGGGCAGAAAACGGATTGAACGTCACATTATGAGAACTATTTATATAGAGTACGAGTAGAAAATAAAATAGGGAATGGCGTAGAAATCAGAGAAAACAAAAAAAAAGGAAATCTAGAGAACAGAAACACAAACGAGGCAGTGCAGAAACAGAAAAGCAGTGCAAATGTAGAGGTGTATGTGGCAACAGGAAAGACAAGGAAAACAGGAACGAATCCAATGAATAGGACGTGCTGTGAGAGTGTGCTGTGAATACGCTGTGATGTCTGGGATCCTTTATGCTGTGACTGCAAAACGCAAAAATGCAAAAATGTAAAAATGCAAAAATACAACAGCCCCGACGACAAGCCTTGCTTGCCGTCAGACTGTAGCCTTCCTTCAAGCGAGTCAGAGTGCCTTTATGGCGTCCGTAGTAAACAAGGTCGGTGTGCCGAACGCTTATTTCACGATTCCCAGATCCCAACTGCCACAGTCGACCACTTAAGCACCCAAAAGGTGAGAGCTGGCTGCGGCAGAGGGGGGAAGCATCATTGGATACACGCTGGTTTTCATCATCTGGTTGTCAGTTAGCTAGCAGTTCACGACACGTGTCAGGACGCGGGCGGCCGCGAAAGGTGGCACTCACATTTGCTTTGAATTGGAAGGATGAAGAGAAAAAAGAAGAAAAGAGAAAATGCTGTCGCGAGAGCTCTCGATATTTTTTTTAGATGGGCCTGCTAGCGCGGTGGGGTACACAACGGTCTGCTATTGGTGTATTACAAACACAGTGCATCGTATTACTGCACTGTTCGACATTTTCAGAGCACCACGAGCTCGGCGAGCTTGCCCTGCATACATACACTTCGCCATGTGTTGTTAGCACCATAATTGTCAGACAGGCAGACACCATGGCTACGAGGCTGCTTCCGTTGCGGAGCGCGCAGGCCATTGCCCGTCGCCGGCTCTCCGGAACACCTCGAATTGGCCTCTCTTGTCTGGGCAGCTGTCGAGCATTCTCTTGTTCTCAGAAGTGGAGAGACTTCAAGACGTCTCCGGCTACGATGAACCAGGCGCAATGGGATGAGTACAAGCAGAGCTGTACGTGGTCTACCAATTCATGTTCTGAGGATTCCCTACTGACTCCGCAGTCCACTTCCCTCGGGCCTCGCCCCCCGAAGATTATCAACTTGGCCGACCTGTGGCCGTCCACGGCTTCCTGGGCCGGCGACGTGACCTATCGGCCAAGGTGGCCTTTGTGGACGTCGTACGTCCAGGCCACACCCAGCCAGTGCAGCTCCACTCCACCTGGGAGACTGAGGACAGCCCGGAGCATCAGGCGCATCTGCAGCTCAAGGCAGTGCCTCCATACAGCGCCGTCGTGGCTGAAGGCACCGTGTCCGAGGCCGGCGACACTCTTACATCCAAGAGCCTCGTGCGCCTCGCCTCGGTGCGCGTGCTCAATGCCTTCCCGCGCGACATTATTGTCTCCAAAGGCGCCGTGTTCCCGCCAACGGCGCGTCACCTACAGATGCGCTTCTCAGAAGCACTGCAGCGGCGCCTGGCCTTCCGAAGTGACGTGGCCGACCGGCTGCGGCAGTTGTTAGTGGCCGAAGGCTTCTGCGAAATCGAGACGCCCGTCTTATTCAAATCGACGCCCGAGGGCGCGCGCGAGTTCGTCGTGCCGACACGGCGCCGCGGATGGGCCTATGCCCTGCCTCAGAGCCCGCAGCAGTTCAAGCAGATCCTCATGGCAGCAGGCGTTTCGGATGCCTATTTTCAATTTGCGCGCTGCTTCCGCGATGAGGACCTGCGTGCCGACCGGCAGCCCGAGTTCACGCAGCTCGATCTCGAAATGTCCTTCGTGACGGGCGAACATGTCATGCAGGCTGTCGAGCAGCTTGTCCGTGGTCTCTATGCGCACGTGCGAGACACGTATGTGTTCGCCCCCATGGCCGGCAGCAGCGGCGGCGCTGACCATGTGCCGGTTCCGCGAGCTGAGGCTCAGGCCCGTGACGGTGAGGACCCGCGGACGTACCCGACACTGCCAGAGACGCCATTTCTGCGGTTGGCCTACCAGGATGCCATGGCCAAGTATGGGTCGGACAAGCCGGACCTGCGGATTCCGGGCGAGGTAAGTATTTGACTGTCTGACACTCTGACCTTTGCTGACCATCAGATCCATCGCATCGACCACATCCTGCCTGCCAGCTTCACGAGCATGATCACTTCTCTGGAGGACCCTGTTGTCGAGGCCATACGCGTGCGGCTCGACGGCGGCCCCAAGGCCAGCCGCGACTTTGTGCGCCGCCTGTTTGACGCACTGCCGCCGGCACTCGCTCAGAACCCCGATGGTATGCCGGCCGTCATGGTGTGCGATGGCGGCCAGCCACTGGGTGGGCTGGCAGCACTGGGCCACGAGGCGGCGGCGGCACTGGCCGACGGTGACGCCGGCAGCGAACTGGCAGATCTACAAGACGGCGATGTACTGTTGGTGCAGGCGCGTCAACGGTTACCATTCAGCGGCGGGTCGACGGCAATGGGACAGCTTCGACTGGAAGCGCACCGGGCAGCCGTCGAGCAGAACCTGTTGTCAGAGACCGGCATGCAGCGCCTGCAAGACTTCCGGTTCCTGTGGGTAGTCGGGTTCCCCATGTTTACAAAGGACGTCGACACGGTGACCGAGCCGGGCCAGGGCGGCCATGCAGGCTTCTCGGCGACGCACCATCCCTTCACGGCACCATTGACGGCGGCGGACCTGGATTTGCTGAGCACGGATCCGCTGGCGGCACGGGCAGATCACTACGACCTTGTGGTCAACGGAGTCGAGCTCGGTGGCGGCAGCCGGCGTATCCACGTGGCAGCCGTGCAGGAATTTGTGCTGCGGCAAATTCTGCAAATGGACGACGCCGGCGTGGCACAGTTTTCCCATCTGCTGGCGGCGTTGCGGGCAGGATGTCCGCCACATGCGGGTCTAGCGCTGGGGTTCGACCGGCTGGTGGCACTACTGAGCGGAACAGGCTCGGTGCGCGACGTGATTGCGTTTCCCAAGAGCATGAAGGGTGAAGACCTGTCGGTGAAGAGTCCGACGCGGCTGACACCGGCACAGTTGAAGACGTATCATCTAGCATTGCGGGCGAAGAAGGAGTAGCGGTTGTGCAAGACCCCAACGGCAGCCGAGCTTAGATGCTGACTGAGACTCTCTCTTCTGCCAGATCCCCTCTCTGTATTATAATGATGACAATCCTAGACGTTTTTATCTGTGGTGTCCGTATAAGACGAGGCTGTTACAGTGTGTAATCCGCACTGTACACACACACCGTGTCTAGCCCCTTCCGCGTGTCGACGATTTTACGCAACGCCCCCGACGAACGAACTCGACCTTTCATCTCAGCTCTTTTCGTTTGCCTGTTCCTCTTCGGACCCGTCGCCCCGCCTGTCTGGACTATAGTCCGCCAGCTGTACAACATTTTCCTTTCCTTTCTGCTCGCTCGTTTTTTTTCTCTCTCCTCCCTTTCGTCCCGAGCGAACCACTTTCTCGCTGTTTGCTCACGCGCGACCGCCTTCTTTCGTTTTCTCTCTGTACAAAACGCACAAACGCACCCTACCGGAAAGTGTCCGATTGCACCGTCAGCTCACCAGATCGCCACCATGTCTGACCGCAGCGTCGAGCGGGAACTGACGTCACGTATCCGAGCGTTGACGCGGGCCATTTCGACCAACGAACCGGCCAGCAGCATCCTGGAGATTATGGCGACATTGAAGCAAGGAACAGCTCCCACAGAGGAGGTGTTGCGAGTAAGTTTTTTTTGTCGCTGTCTCTTCTTCGTCTGCTAACCCCCAGTCTACTCGTGCAGGACACACCGTGGGCAAGCTGCGGGCCCATGCGAACCACGAGGTTAAGTCGCTGGCCACCGAGATCGTGACCAAGTGGAAGCGGGCCGTTGAGCAGGAAAAACGACGACCGGGCGGACCCAAGAGCAAGGTGTCATCACCGGCCGGAGGCCGCACGCCGCAGCGCCAGACGGCCTCACCGGCCCCGCCGACGCCGACGAGCAAGACGGCGCCTACGACGGCGACAACGACGAGCGCGTATAAGGGCGATCCCGAGAAGCGCAAGTTTGACACGGACGGCATCGACGTCAACCGCACGGGCGTGCAGAGCCGGGACAATTGCGTGGGCTTGCTGTACAATGGTCTGGCGTTCCGATCGACGGAAGCGTCGGAGCGTGTGCTGGCCAAGGCCATTGAGGTGGAAAAGGCGGCATTTGTGGCCTACAAGGGCGAGACGTCCGAGTACCGCGCGAAGCTGCGGTCGCTGTTCCAGAACCTCAAGAACCGCTCGAACCCGGCGCTGGCACAGCGTGTGCTGTCGGGCGAGATTGCCTCTGACGCGTTTGTGGTCATGTCGTCGGACGAGCTCAAGTCGGCGCAGCTGCGCCAGCTCGAGACGGCACTGCAGCGCGAGAACATGCTCAAGGCGCAGGTGCCCATGTCGGAGAAGTCCATCAGCGACGCCCTGACCTGCGGCAAGTGCAAGCAGAAGAAGGTCAGCTACTCGCAGGCGCAGACACGCAGTGCCGACGAGCCCATGACGACGTTTTGCGAGTGTACCGTGTGCGGACACCGCTGGAAGGTGAGTGACTATTAACATCTCAATCTCTCGTCATACTGCTCTTGACTTTTCTGACACACGTCCAGTTCTCGTGAGCGTTTGTATTGTCTTTGGGGTTGGCGGTCGACCTGTAATTTACAAGACACGGCAGAATGGAAGATATTGATTTTTTGTTTCGTTTCTTTTCTCTTTTTTCTTTTTCTTTTTTTTTTGCTTCTTTTCTTTTCTCTTCACTTCTTTCTTCCTTTTTCTCTTTTCTTTTACTCTTTTTTACTATTTTGTCTTTATTTGTTCTTTCGTCCTTTCTTCCATCTGTTTTTTCTTTTACTCTATGACCGGGCTTCTCCTGATGACAACCCCAGAATGGACAGCAGGTCTGCCTGCTTTTCTTGTTCGTTGTCTTCTTCGTCGCCCCGTTCCTCGTCAATGATCTTGTAGAACTTGCTGAGATGTCGTTGGCCGGAATCACACAGCAACGTGACCACCCGGCTGCCCGGTGGCAGCTTTAAAGCTGTGGCCACGGCCGCCACACAATTGACCGCCGTCGAGCTGCCAGCAAAGATACCGTCGTTCTCCACTAGCCAGCGGGCCATCTGACATGCCTGCCGGTCTGTCACAGTGACGGCGTCGTCCACAAGGTGCAGTCCGGCCTCGAGTGTGGCCGTCATACGGTTCATGCCAATGCCTTCAACGATGCTGTCGACTTGCGACCGTCGTCGCGTGCCCTCTTTTTCCGTCGGTGCGTACAGCACGCCGTTGCGCACGAGGTTGAACAGTCCCGAGCCCTGTGGATCGGCGGCGACAACGCGCAGCTGCTTGCCCATGCCGGCATCTTCCTTGAGGAACCGTGCAACGCCCGTGAGTGTACCGGCGGTGCCGGCGCCGCAGACAAATGCATCCAAGTGACCACTGTCGGTCTGGCGCCAGATCTCGGGTCCCGTCGAGCGTCGGTGGGCCTCGGCGTTGGCGGCGGTCTCGAACTGGTCCGAGTAGAAGCCGCGGCTGCCATCGCCGTGCGTTTGGCTGTGCAGCTCGGCGCTGCGGCGGGCACGGTTGACAAAGTGACCCGGGTCGACAATGGGGACGACGGGGACACGCTCGACGATGGCGCCCATCTCGCGCAGCAGACGGGACTTTTCCATGCCCTGGTCGTCGGGCATGTAGATGTGAGCGCGGTAGCCGAGGGCGCGGGCGAGTGTGGCGATGGAGATGCCGGTGCTGCCACTGGTGCCTTCATAAATCGTGTCGCCGCGGTAGGGGACAAGCAGGCCGTTGGCCTCAGCGGTGCGGATGACGCCGAGGGCGACACGGTCTTTGGGACTGCCACCGGGGTTGAGCAGCTCTGCCTTGGCGAGAATGTCGCGGCCGGTGGCGGCGCAAAGGCTGTGGATGCGGACGAGGGGGGTGCCGCCGATACAGGCGGCGAGGCCGTCGGCGATGCCCGTACTGCGACTGTGTGTTGGCCAAGTCTTGTGATCTTTTTCTTCCTTGTCGCCCTTCTCTTCTGCCTGCCGGCTCTCGTAGACGTCCCAGCCCAGCGTCACGAGAACGCCGGCCGCAAAGGCCACTGCCAGGGCCGCTGCGCCGTACGCCTGCGGATGGTGCAGAGCCATGGCTGTGGGAAATCACAGGTTGGTAAAAGTGGTCATCATGGTCGAACGTGGGACGTTGGACGACCTGCCACTTTTTTGCCTTTTTTTTTCAAATGACGTTAGCGGCCATAGCGGCCATAGCGGCTGCGGTGCCTACGGAGCACAGCGGCCGCTAAGAGCTTGGGGCTTGAGCCAACCAGCGTTCCGGTAAAAAAGGTGAAAATATAGCAAAAAAAGGCAAAAAGGCACAAATGCTAAAAGAGGAGGAAAAAAACCCCCGAGTTCTCAACATCCTTGCCTACCCACGCCCATGGACTCTCCCGTCGTCGCCCGCTTGTTCCGCCAGCTGTTTCGGCACCCGGCCTGTCGGCCGCACCGCAACTTTGCCTATTTGGCGTCGTCGTTGCAGCAGGCCCGCCGTCTACAGCATCATCAGCATCATCGTCACCAGCAGCTGCGGTGCTATGCGGCGCCCCGGCGCAGCCGTTCCAATGAAAGCGATTGGCAGCAGCGCACCGACCTGTTTCCGGCAGACATGTCCAGCGAGTATGCCGAGTACCCCATGGTGACGGCCGAGGAGCTGCGGCTACGACGTGAACGGCCACGTCGAGTGAAGATGTTGATGCGGGACTTTATCGAGGGTGTGTTTTGTTGTCTCTTTGCTCGTGGCTCAGCCTGTTGCTCACCGTCCCAGACAGCCTCTACAACCCCCACTACGGCTACTTCTCCAAGCAGGTCGTCATCTTTTCGCCCGGCGAGCCCTTTCGGTTCACCGAGATGCGTGACGAGCCCAAGTTCCATCACGTCCTCAGCCAGCGCTACACGGCGTTCGAGGACCGTCTGGATGCCGAGGCCATTGCCCACGGTGGCACTGCCTCTGACACCCGCCAGCTGTGGTACACGCCGACGGAGCTGTTCCAGCCGCACTATGGCGAGGCCGTTGCCCGCTACCTCGTCGCCAACTACATGCTGACGAGTTTCCCGTACGACGATTTGATTATCTACGAGATGGGCGCCGGTCGTGGTACCATGATGCTGAATATCCTGGACTATTTGCGGGCGAACGAGCCGGAAGTGTATGCGCGCACACAGTACCGCATCATTGAGATTTCGTCGTCCCTGGCGTCTCTCCAGAAGAGTCAGTTGTCGCCGTCGTCGTCATCATCGTCGTCGCCCGCTGCGGCTGCTGCTGCCCAGCGTGGCCATGGCGACCGTGTCGAGATCATCAACCAGTCCATCTTTGACTGGACCATCCGTGAACCGTCGCCTTGTTTCTTTTTGGCCTTTGAGGTCTTTGACAACTTCGCCCACGACTGTCTCCGCTACGACCTCGTCTCCGAACAACCCCTGCAGGCTGTTGTCCTCATAGCTTCCGACGGTGACTTTTACGAGTTCTACGAGCCCCAACTCGATCCCGTGGCCGCCCGCTTCTTGCGCGTCCGCAATGCCGCCACTGCTGGCCGCCACCCCTTACCCTACCCCCAGAACCGCCTGCTGCGCAGCCTTCGTCAAGGCCTGCTGCCCTTTGCCCCCAACCTGAGCACGCCCGAGTACATCCCCACGCGTCTGCTCGCCTTTTTCGGTGTCCTCGATCGCTACTTTCCCGCCCACCGCCTCCTCACCAGCGACTTCCACGCCCTGCCCGACACCATCCCTGGCCTCAACGCTCCCATTGTCCAGACTCGCTTCGAGCGCCGCCCCGTCCCCGTCTCCACCCCTCTCGTCCACCAGGGCTACTTTGATATCATGTTTCCCACCGACTTCACCGTCGTCAACGCCCTCTACCGCGCTGTCACCGGCAAACACTCCCGCGTCCTCTCCCACGCCGAATTCATGAGTCACTGGGCGTGTATCGACCAGACCGAGACCCGCAGCGGCGAGAGCCCTCTGCTGACCTGGTACAAGAATGCCAGCGTCTTGGCCACCATCTGATGACGTTTGATAGTATCGTCACGTGCACCGTGCAGCACGTGCATCATGCAAATACATGCGCTTACATAAGCTCCATACCAAACCTCTACACAAATGTCCTACCCTGTCCTGTCCGGTGCCTCTAATTGCCTGTACCCGCCCTACAATTTCAACTCCTTGAGCTTCTCTGCGAGCCAGTCCTCGGCCCGCTTCACACCTTCCTCCAGTTTCTCCGGCTTCGTGCCCGATCCCTGCCGTGTCGGTTCCTTTCCACCGGCCTTGCCGCCCACCACTTCGCTGACCGCAGTCGACCACTGCTCGGCAGTTACGCCTTTGGCCGCCAGGTGCTGATCTGTCAGCTTCACGTAGAAAAGAGAGAGCGAGAAAAAAAAGGACTTACTGTTCCAACGTAGACACCGTGCACGACGCCCTCCGACGAGCTGCCGCCAAACACGTATACCGACCGCTCCTTGTCCTTGGTCCGGAAGTGGTTCATGACCTCTGAGATGGCCTTGGCATTGGCCGAGATCGGCAGATGGCCTACAAACCACTTGGCCTCCTTGTTCTCGGCCTGGTCAAAGTGTCCCGTCACGGCGCCGACGGCCGCCTTGAGCTCAGCCTTTTGCCGCTTCTTCTGCTCATCCAGCACGTTCTTTTGCACCTTGGCGAACCGCTTCCGCAGATCCTCCTTGGTCAGCGCAGAGATCGCCAGCTGGTTCAGCTCATGTTGTGCCGCCTTGATCTCCGTCTCCTTCTCCGGACCAAACGGCAGCTTCTCGAGCGCCTCGATCCGCTCCAGGAACTGTGCCGCCTCACGCTGCACCCGGTGGGCCGCATCGCCCGTGTAGGCCACAATACGCCGGATGCCCTTGGCAATGCCGCTCTCCTCCACAACCACGAGGTCCTTGATCAGGCCCGTCTGCTCCACGTGCGTGCCGCCACAGAACTCCACGCTGTAGCCACGCCACTCAGGATTCTTGGGCGTCTTCAGCAGCTCGTCCACGTCCACACCCACCGAGACCACCCGCACCGGGTCCGGGTACGTCTCGCCAAACACGGCGCGCACACCCTCAATCTCCCGTGCACTCGCCAGGTCCACGTCCTTGTAGAACACCTTGAGGTTGCGCCGGATGTTGGCGTTCGACATGTCCTCGATCTTCTTGATCTCCGGCAGCGACACCGCCGCCTTGTGCGAGAAGTCAAACCGCAGCTTGTCCTGGTCCACGAGCGAACCCTTTTGGTGCACCTCGTCGCCGAGCACCTCACGCAGCGCATGGTTCAGCACGTGCGTGCCCGTGTGGTTGTTGCGAATGGGCTGTCGCCGCAGCTCGTCGTACTCGGAAATGACCTTGTCGCCTGCGTTCAGCTGGCCGTACTCGAGGTAGCCGTTGTGCACAATGTAGCCGCCGTACTCCTGCACGTCCAGAACCTTGAACTCGGCCACGTCGTCAATCACAATCCGGCCCGTGTCGGCCACCTGACCACCGGACTCGGCGTAGAAGTTGGTCTTGTCTAGAAGAATGCCAATGGGCGTGTTGGCCGGGACGTCCTTGGTGCTCTTGACAAAGCCCGTGCCGGTGTATATCAGCTCCACGTGTCCCTGAGAATCACCGCGGGAGTATTTGGCATCCGAGTCGGGCCGCGCAATCTTGTGCTCGTTCTCCAGCTCGGCAATCTGGTGGACATTGAGCTTGGCAAACGTCTGGACAGCCTCCTTGACAGACTTGCTGGCCTCACGTGCCTTCTCTCGGGCCACGGCCACCTCCTCAGCATCGATACTGAGGCCGCGCTCTTCGGCCATCAGCTGCGTCAGATCCTCGGGGAAGCCAAAGGTGTCGTACAGACGCCACACATCGGCGCCCGACAGCTTGTTGGAACCACTCTTGGCGGCGACGGCGGCGTACTTTTCGAATTGGCGCTCGCCACGGTCCAGCGTCCGTGCAAAGGCCTCCTCCTCCTCATCCAGAATCTCCTTGATGTCGGCCTGCTTCTTGATAATCTCCGGGAACTGGTGGCCCATCTGGTCGACGAGCGCGGGCAGGATCTGGGAGAAGAAGGAGCCGATCTCGGCATTGAAGTACTTGCGGGCGTAGCGGACACCTCTCCGCAGCACGCGACGAACGACGTAGCCGCGGCCCTCGTTGTTGGGCACGGCACCATCGGCCATGGAGAAGGTGAGCAGACGGATATGATCGGCGACGACACGGTAGGCGGTGTCAATGCCGTCGACATCATCCTTGCCATACTTGTCCGTGTAGGGGCGGGCGCCGGTGACGGACTGGATGCGGTCAAAGAGGGGTGTGAAGATGTCGGTGGCATAGTTGGAGATCTTGTCCTGCAGAGCCGATACAAGCCGCTCGTAGCCCATACCGGTGTCCACGTGCTTGGCAGGGAGGGACTTGAGGGACTTGTCTTGCTGGCGGTCGAATTGGATAAACACATTGTTCCAGATTTCAACGACGAGCGGGTCATCCTGGTTGACGAGGCTGGCGGCATTGCGGCCGCCGACCTTGTCGTAGTGCACCTCGCTGCAGGGGCCGCAGGGGCCCTGGTCGCCCATCTCCCAGAAGTTGTCCTTCATGTTGCCGGGCAGGATGTGGTCGTCGGCGACGCCCACCGATTGCCAGAGGGTCTTGGCCTCGAGGTCGGGCTCAAGGCCCATATCGGGGTTGCCCTCGAAGTAGGTGACGTAGAGACGGGCAGGGTCGAGGCCGTAGACCTTTGTGAGCAGGTCCCAGGACATTTCGATGGCGCCCTTCTTGAAGTAGTCGCCAAAGGACCAGTTGCCCAGCATTTCGAAGAAGGTGTGGTGGTAGCTGTCCTTGCCAACGTCGTCGAGGTCGTTGTGCTTGCCACCGGCGCGGATACACTATTTGGTTAGATGAGTCACGTTGGACAGGGCTGAGGAGCGCAGCGCAGCTCACCTTCTGGGTGTCGACGGCACGCTTGAGGCTCGACATGGGATCAGCCTTGGCCACGGTGCCGAGGAAGATGGGCTTGAACTGGTTCATGCCGGCATTGGTGAAGAGTAGGGTTGGGTCATTGTGTGGGACGACCGAGGAAGAGGGGACTGAGACGTTAGCAGGTAGAGCAGAGCAGAGCAGAGCAGAGCACAGCATCAATCTCACCTATGGTATGTCCTCTCTGCTCAAAGTACTCGAGAAAAGTCTGCCGGACCTTGAGGCCCGTCCATTTCTGGGGCTCCGCCATGGTGGAAGCGGCGCGCGCGCAGGGGGGTAAATGGCAAAGCCGCACAGCAGTGCAGACGGCAGGGGAGAAGGCGAAAGAGACAGGGGTGCGTGCGTGCTGCGACAGCTGGTGAGCGCGAACGACACGGAAGCTGGTGGGAGGAATTGTCGGCCGGGCGGTGAAAATTTGGCGAGAATCAGACTTGGCCGGTGGTGTTGGTGTGCCGGGGCGAGCAGAGGAGGAAAGAACATTCTCGAGGGGTCGTGGGGCAGCGCCAGAGGGGTAGAATGTTCCACTAGGGGGATGACTCAACCCACCCAGGGCTCTGATAAAAGCCGGCGGAGAGCCGCCGCCACGCAGCCCATTGCTGCTGCTGCTGCTACTGCTGCTGCAGCTAATCCGCGTCCGCGCTTCTTGTACGGTCGCTCTTGCCTGCGCCTGCCGTCTCTGCCACATTTCGCCCCAAGAACGTCGAGGTCACGGGACCTTTTCTTTGTGTGTTCAATTGCCTGATGCCTGATTTCAGAATTGGTGAACTCGTCTTCGCGGTTACGATCGTCGATTTCCAGCCCCAGCAACCAGCAGGCCCCAGCAGTACCAGTTCCTGATCAACTCGGACAAGTCTAGTCCAGCCAGTCTAGTCCCGTCCAACCAGTCCCGTTCAACCTCCTATCTCCCGAGAAAGCGGTCTTCTTCCGAGGTTGGCATCAGCCAAACAAAAGAGACGAGACAATCGATAGACGTGGGCTGAAAAAAAGGGAAAAAAAAAAAGAAAAGAAAAGTGCAGCGGAAAGAGCGGAAAGAGCTCGCCGAGAGCGGGTGTGCATGTGAGCGAAAGAGGTGGAACGAGGCAGAAAAATTGTCTTAGGCCAGACGAATTGCCCACCGCCCAAAAATTAGCGAGGATGATGCTGCAGTCGCAGCCGGCAAGCACTAACTCCATGGCCTCTATGGCTGGCGGCGGCCGCCTCGTGCACCACAGCAAGCGCAAGGCTGCCGATGCGCCCGAGAACAACGAGCGTCTGTCGAAGCGATTGAGTTTGTTGAACATTGGTACGTGGATGCTGAAGGGTCCCTGTTGTGTTCTTGGCTAATCCAATCAGATCAGAGTGGAGCCAGACTGTATGCTCGGCCGATACAGACGATACAGACTGGACAGACTGGGCCGTCAGGACCGTCAGGACCGTCAGGACTGCCAGGACAACCCGGGCAGACAGGACTATCAGGGCTGTCCGGGCTGCCGACACAGGCTTCTGCCTCTCCAAAACCCGATGACTCTATGCTCGTCGATGACACCAAACACAAGGTGTACATCTACAATATGGACGACGAGTTGACGAGCTCCGAGTCCGACAGCGACGGCGCCATGACCGACACGGACCGCCTCGTCTTTCTGCCCGGCATGGCTAAACACCTGCGCAAATCTGTGCGCGACCGCGCCATCCGTCACAGCACTGTCGCTGCTCCCATTCCCCGGCCTGTCCCCGTCAACGCCGACGGCGAGCTGGCCGGCATGCAACTTGTGCTCTACAGCGATCCCAGCTCTCTGTCGGTGCCACGCGAACACGACAGCGTGCGCAAGGCCATCTTGGACGCGCGCGCCCGGCTGCGTGAACGGCAGCGCGAGCGCAAGGAAAAGGGAAAAGAGGAGGAGCCGACGGCCAGCGTCGACATGACAGACGAGCCGTCTGGGCCGGCCAGGAGTCCGAGCCCAGTCCTCACTCCCATCGAAAACGACCCGGACGCCATGGAAATGGACTGAGTCCGGTTGGATGGCTGGTTCCATGTCTTTTATATACCCGTTTTTTTTTTTTTTTTTAGTTCTGGCTTTGGCTCCACGGTGTCTGACGACAGGGATATGATTATCTATCCTGTCATATTACGGTTAACGAGAACATGTCCTGCTATATCTTACATATTTTCTGCCTTGCCATGCTTGAAACCAATCCCTAAACTCCATGTTCGTCCTTCCACCGCTCCTCCGCCTCGTCGTACCCCAGCACATCGGGGTCCACGTTGATGCTGGCCAGCATCATGGCCATTGTAAAGTTCTGGTCCGTTAGCAAACTGCAACTCCAACAGAGGACGAGCACTCTTACCTCTTCTTCGTCTTCCTCGGGTGGTTCTGATTCCCTCTCGTCGTTCTCCTCTCTCTCGGCCTCGTCGTCTCCCTCGGCCTCGTCTCCCTCCCGTGGCTGCTTCGTCTCTCCCCAGTCTTGAAAGCCCATGCTGCCTGCCTGTCGTACCATGGCCCGCCAGGCCTTCACACCACCTGCTCGGGCCACACGCTCCGACACCAACTCAAACACTTCGTCAGCAGCCATGCGGCCAGCCTCCCGCCACCGACCGATGAGTTCTGGCAGCTCATCCGCAGCGTTGTTTTCCGGCTCTTTCGGCTTTTCCGGAATGACCGCACGCTCTAAAGCACGGTCTCCTGCGTCCAGCTCTTTTTCGAACCGGGCCACCAGTTCACTCATGGATTTGGGAGTTGCTGGTACTCTCTCTGGCTTCACTGCTTGCTTATGCTTCCTCTCCGGTGAGGCTACCGAGAGAGATGATTCACTCGCTGCCGCCTCAGTAGACACCCGTCGCTTGTCTTGTGTCTTGACGGCCGGCGACCGGAAGGGCCGTTTCAGCACAGCCGTGGCCTCCTCGGCACGGCGGCGCCGCTTGGCGGCCGGCGTCAACATGAGTGCAGTCTGCGGGAGCAGTGTTGACGGACGTCAAATATAACAGTGTCCATCTGCCTCTGGCGTGTGGAAGAAGAGTGAATATTCGTGATACAGTAGATAGAGGCAATGCCTGTCGTTTAGGACAGCAGCTGAAAATAGGCTATAAGCAGTGGATTAGCGGGATCTTAGGCCGTAGCCCTATAATTCTTAAAGCACACTATTCCATACAAGACCCAAACGCTGCCTGACATCCCGTCCCACAATAAGCACTCGTGCTTCCACAGTATCCCCACTCCGAGCAACAATCGCCAAATCCAGATCCAGCACACACCATGCCTTCCGGATCGCTGTTGAAACTGCACGTGCCATCCTTCGAGAGTGAAACAGACGTGGACGCAGACGCGGACACGCTTGCGCTGCTGGTGCAGTTCCCGTAATCGGGATTGCAGGTCTCTGGAGAACAGTATGTGGAATTAGATCCGCACTGTCCTGACCAGCTGCAGCGGTCACCAAAGGCAGACCCGGCACAGGTCGCGCCGATGTAGCTGTTGACTCCACAAATGCCATCCTGCGAGACGGGCGGCACGCCAGGGACAGCGTCGCACGTGCCATACTGCGGGTCGCACGCCAGGTAGCCGCAGCTATCGTTGGCCGAACCACACCAGCCCCAGATGGAGCAGCAGGCACCAAACGACGTGCCGGAACAGGTCGTTGCGCCATAGTCGGCGCCGCAGCGGCCGTCTGTAGAAGGATTCGATGAGTTGCCGGACATGGACGGGGTGGCAGTGGGCAGGGTCATGGAAGCCAGCACGACTTCCGTGGTATAGGTCCACGTCGACAGCGACAGCACTGTGGTGGTGAAGGTCACAGTATCGCCTGTGCCCCAGGACTCGGGCGTGTACGTAGGCACAGGAACAGTATAGGTGGTGCTCTGCACAGAGGTGCGGCTCGGCAGACTCGCGGAATCCCGGGTTGCCTCTCGCTTATGCCAGATCTCAGCAGCTGGAGCCTCGGCCGGCAAGGCTTTGGCCGGCAGAGATCGCTTGGCGGGCAGGACTTCCACGCCGATATCATAGCCCATGAAGTCGCAGGAGAGTTTGGGACCACCGGCCGAGACGACGGCACGTTCGACACAGCCCGACTTCATGAGGAAGGGCGGGTTGAAGTAGGCGCTGGCGAGATGGTTCGAGTCGGCCTCGTTCCAGCCCCAGTCGGTTATCAGGCCACAGCCCTTTTCTTCTTTTTTCAAACTCGCACCGCCATCGGTAGCCCAGTTCTCAATGTTGTACACCTCGAACGTGTAGTAGGTGAATGCCGTGATCCTGTTCTGTCAGCATTTGTACCTCTGAAATCAAAGTTCCCAGAGATCAAACTCTGAAACAATCTACCAGTAAGCACAATCTGCCTGCACAGTCTTCTCTACCACGACAGTCGTCGTCTTGGTGGGTGTCACTGTTGTCGTGGACGTGACCACAATGACGATCGGGTCCGTCAAGCCAAACTCGGTGGCCGTGAACGTGGACCCGTCGTAGTCGGGGTCGTTGGTCGGCGCAAAGGCCAAGGGAACTTCCTGACCATTGATCATGGTCTCGTCCGCCACCATTTCCGCTGACAAGGCCGACTCTGCGTCCGGGTCCACCGAGCATTCTGAACTGCCAGGTGTGGTCGTCGTGACGGTGTCTTGTCCATTGCAAGCCGTACTCGTCACGCACGTCGTCTGTCAGTTTTTTTCTTTTTTTCTTTTTTTCTTTATTTTTGGTTCCTTCTTTCAAAAGCTCTTACCTCAGTGGCCCGCGTCGATGAGGCCAAGTACCAGGCACTGTAGCTGGTCACGAGATACGTGCAGGCCGATGCCGTCACAGACTGTTCACAGTCGTCGTTGCTGTCGCCGCCGTCAGACCCCTGCGTGTTGCCACAGCCGCCCGGCAGAATACAGCCGATGCCGCCACAGGCACTCAGCGGACAGATTCCCGAATAGCCCAGGACGCCACAGCCACCGCCGCACCCGAAGATGCCGCAGCCGCCGTCGCAAGCAAACAGACCACAGCCCGGCGTACAGCCAAAGATGCCGCAGTCACGTGTACCGCATCCAGATCCCGTGCATGTGGCGGGCGACACGGGCGTGGGCTTGACGGTCACCGGCGGCAGAGGAACCGACGGCTCGGGGTAGTCGACTGAGAATGTCGGCTGTGGCTGGATGGTGACAGGCACAGGTGTTGTCACAAATGTGACAGCGGGGACGACTGCCAGTGTTGTGTTTGTGTCCGTGGTCGCCGTCGTCGCCGCCGTTAGCGTAGTGACTAGGAACGTAGCAAAGTTTAGCGGCAGCGTGTACACAAACGACGTTGGCGTGATGCTCTGAACTGGGTTGATCTTATACGTAGCCGTGTCAGTCTTCTGCAGCGTTAGGGGCTGAAGGCTGACGTCGGTCAACGCAAAGGCCGGAACAGGGATGGTGGTCGTCACGACATAGACGCCGGCATCTCCTGAAGACAGAAGCGTCGTCGTCAGGGCCGGCCAGCTCGTCACTGTGTGGGTGGTCCCCAGCGGATACGGCGGGAAGACGACGATGCAGGGCGGCTCACAGCCCACGAGCGGTTCATCCGAAGATGTCCAGAGACTCGGCGGCGGATACACGATGCTTGAAGAGGCACCATAGTCGATACTGTCACCACCAAAGCCCTGCAGGTCAATGGCCCAGTCGATGATGCCGGCAAAGTTGTAGCTCTGATAGAGAGCCGTCCGGTCGGCCTTTGAGATCGTCGTCCATGTAGGCAACCCATTGCGTCTCATCGTACACGGCAATGTTCGACTGGCTGTCGTCGTCCAGCTCGGATGAGTACGACGAGATCGACTGCAGCACGCCCGACGAGGCCATTGTTGTCCCTGTGCCCGCTAGGATGGCCTCGATCTCGGCATTGGCAATGTACCCTGCCGTCTCCGTGTAGGGTCCAGGAAAGGCACCTGACGAGCCGCCCACGTACGTGCACATGGGACCGGTGCAGCCGGGCGTCGTCATGAGGAATGAGCGCCCGTAACTAGAGACACCGACAGCGATCTTGTTGGACGGAACACCGGCCTTGGTGATCATGGACAGCGCCAGGAGGGTTTCCGTCAGATTCACGTGCGACCGCAGACAGTTTCCGGCCGGGCAGCCGTCGACAGCGAACTGGTTCGCATAGTCCCATTGGCCGTGCAGGTCATAGGTCATGTACACAATGTAGTCGGCGAGGTCGGCCATCTCGTCGATATGGTAGGCCTTGAGGTACCAGAAGGATGCGGGTGCGCAGAACGAGAGCGACTTGGACGACGGCATAGCGGCGCGCAGTTTTTGAAAAAACGCAAGGTAATTGTCTGCGTCTTCTGCCGAGCCGGCGGGAATGCCTGGAATATCGGGAGCCGCGGGATCTAGAGATCAGTATGGTTCACCGTAAATAGGGGTTAGACTAACTTACACTCCCAGTCGATATCGATGCCATCGAGACCGTTCTCCTCTACAAACGAGACAATGTTTGCCACAAACGTGTCCTGGTTGGCCGGTTGGACAGCGTCCCGGAAGATGGAAAGCCCGTCTTCTCTTCCAACTCCTCTTACAAAAGAATGTGGCGTCTACTGGAGTTCGGCATAGGCGTCACACAAGGACTCTATGATGTGTGGGAGTGGGAGGCGCACTACTCGCCGGAGCGATGGGACGTCGTGGACGAGCCGTATCGCGAGCCAGACTTGGACGGGACGCGCAAGAGCGAGGTCAGCTGGTGTGGTATGCCAGACGGCGGCGTAAGTTGGCAGGCATGGCAGCGAGGGTGGGATCCGGAGGTCGGGAGTGACGAAGAGATTGCATTTCTGGCCGCTGTGGCGGTGAAAGAGACAGAGGACGTGGATGTGCACAGCCTAGACTATGCCATGCGGTCGCACATGCTCTTGGGCGTGTTGCGGACGGCATGTGAGACGGAGGTAGAGCGGGAGAGACTCGTGGAGAATCTGAGGCAGCGGTTCGCAGAGACAGGCAGATTGGAAGAGGACATAGCCGAACCGTGGGTCCGGCAGGCTATGCTGGTTATGGAGCCGTATGTGCAGACACGGCCTGGATGGTTAGTCGCTTCCAAGGATCGGAGTGCGTTGCTGCAGCAGATCCTGGTGGAAAACGGGCAGCTTTTTGGTCGATGGAAGCTTGCGCCCCTTTCCAAAGAGTTTGACTTCAAACTGGGACCAAAGAAATGATAGTAGGCAATGGTTGAATCAAGGGAATGGATATTATAAACCATGTAAATAATCAAAGATCAATGTCTGCTTAATCTAAGAAGACCGTTATAATCGAGAACTATAAATTAAATAGGTCAAGCTATAAAGAATAAATGTCTCTTGATAACATAGAATAGAACTCTCATCTCTTATTCGTATTATACAATTGTAATGCTTTAATATATTGCTACACTCGAGTGCTAGTATATAATTACTATAAGTTGTTAAGTATATTGTTTAGTTCTAAACTCATGTCTTTAGCCTTTCTAGAAGTACGTCGAAAGGAAACACGGTTCTTTAAGAAATATAGAACATTTATATCGCATCGTCCTCTTCGCAGTTTCAAACATGTCGACAGTCTACAGCTCATCTTATTCGTTTCTCAACCCCAGCTCATTCAAAATAATATGCCGGCATTACTAAAAGAATCTATCGCTCGCTGGTTTCTAAAAACAAGCAGCACCCTTCATGCCCTGTGGCCTCAATGGCCTATGCCACCTGCTATCCAGTCGGCCTGGTCTAGATTGTCCCCGGCAAACATGTCCGGCTGGTTGCCCAGGAATCTGTTCCGACCCGCCTGGAACCGCGCTGCACCATGCTGTTGCTGTTGCTGTTGCTGTTGCTGCTGCTCCTGCCGCTGTCTCTCTTCTTCCTCTAGCCGGTGGGCCACCTGCCTCTGCTGCCGGTAGTACAGCAGAAACACAATCGCCATCACAAGGCCCATGATGATGAACGGCTCCAGCAGTGCCAGGTCCGACAGGTCATCCAAATTGGCCTCGTCGTCCAGGTACACGTCGTCGTAGTCGTCGTAGTACTCTTCATCATGGAAACCAGCACTGCTGGTAAACGAGTCGACCCACTCCTTCCAAGACCACTTCCGTGCTGGGACTCGACGTGTTAGAAAAGAGGGAAAAAAAGAAAAGAAACAAAAACTCACCAGGCTCATCTCGGATAGAGTTGATTTGACCGTGCGTCAACGTGTTCCAGGCACTTCGGATCCGCAGCTTCAGCAGCGTCAGCGTCACCGGTAGGTACGCTTCTTCGTTCGTCTCCAGCGCAATATCGTAGTACCGCTTCGCCAGGTGGTAGTCCTGATCGAGGCCCACGCCGTTCTCATGCATCCACCCCAGGTTGTACAGTGCCTGTGCACTCTGGTGGTACTCGGACGCCCCCGTATAGCACTGCACCGCCTTGTCCACGTTTGCCTCTGTCCCGATCCCGTACAGGTAAAAGTCACCCATTTTGACCAGCGAGTCCACATTGTGCTGCCGCGACGACCGCGTGTAGTGGATCAGGCCCAGCGTCGGGTTGTCCAGCAGCCCCTTCTTGGCCCCCTGGTTCCGCTGTAGCAGTGCCGGCAGTGGTAGGCTCGACTGCTGTGGGTCCAGCAGGTAGCCAATATTGTTCTGTGCCATCTCGTAGCCTTGCTCGGCCGCCCCTAGGTACTCCAGCAGCGCCAGCTCATAGTTCCCGTCTTCGTATGCCTGGTTCGCCTCCGTCCACGACGACACTAGCGGGTCCGCCTTCTCGGCCACGCTCTTGTAGTAGCTCAGTGCCGGCGCACATACCTTGTCGCGGCCCACGCCCTGGTGTGTCATCTCCGCCAGGTAGTAGTACGCCTGCATGTTGCCGTACCGTGCCGCCAGCTCAAAGTATTCGTTGGCCGTCCGCAGATCCTCCGGCTGTCCCTGGTCTAGGAACAGAACGCCCAGCTCTACTTGTGCCGGCGTGTAGTCCTGCTCGGCCGCTTCCCGGAACAGCGCCGAGGCACGGCCAATGTTCATCTCTTCGCCGTAGCCGTACAGAAGCATGAGGCCCATAAGGTACTGGGACTGGGCGTCACCGTGGCTGATGCCGCGGTCGAGCCAGATCTTGGCCCTATCAAAGTTCTGGTCCACGCCGTCTCCCCGCAGGTAGATGCGACCAAGAAACCCGGCCGCCTTGGCGGCCGTCTTGTCGAGTCCCGGCTTGGGACTGTCAAAGATCTGGCCATTCTTGTGCCAGTACTTGCCGACCACCATGAAAAAGTACTTGCGGGCGAGGTACATGTCGCGCTCCAACGTCCGCTGGCCCTCGTAATAGATTCGGCCCACGTTAAGAGCTGCCTTGAAGTCTCCCTTCTGCGCCATGAGATCCAAGTACTCAATGATATCGTCAATGGATGCATAGGCATCGGAGTGGGGTTGTGGGCGGAGGGCATGGATTCCAGAACTAATTGCGCTGGCTCCTTCGCCGTAGACACCGCCGAACTCGTCGGCGATCCGGTAGGGCTGCTGGACCCAGCCCATGCCGCCCGGCGGCCCGGACCTGTACCAAGCCATGGCCTTATCGGCGACACGCTTGTAGTATTTGAGTGCCTCTTCACAGCTGCGTGGCGTGCCAATGCCTGCATGGTGTCGTGCAGCCACGGTCATCTCGGCTCGCGTGTGTCCACGCAAGGCGGCAAAGGTATAAAAGAGGAGGGCCCGAGCCTGGTCGCGCTCAACGGCATTGCCGATACCGGTCGAGTACATCATGCCGAGCATGTATAGGGCCGAGCTGTTTCCGTGGACATCTGCCAGACGGTGGTAGTAGTCGAAAGCCGTGTGGAAGTTCCGCGGGTGAGAGTAGTTGCCGTAAAAGTTCATCTCCGCCAGGAGATACAGCGCATCGGCATTGTCTTGTCGCGCAGGCTCCTCGAGCAGCTCGACGGCCTCGAGCAGCGCTGGCGGTATTGCCTGGGCCGAGGCATCTTGTTGTGGTGGGGGAGGACCGCGCACGGAAAAGCTGGGCGCGGCCTTGATAATGAAGCGAAGGACGGTCGCAAACATGCCGTTCTGTTTGCGCTTCTTGTTGTGTGGTTGAGAAGGGATCGTCGACAGTTTCGCCAAGGCTGCTTCGATGAGGTCACGTCCTGTGATTCCACGATCAACGTCAGCATGGCTTGTTGCCCCGGAAAACCTGGTCCTGCCTTGCCTACCCTTGTCGCGACTGCTGCCCGGCTGGCCCACAAGCAGGATCTCGTCCTGTCTCACGTGGTCTCCAGCCGTCATGCTGTCCTTGGCTGCGCTTTTTGCGCGTGCATCGCCGCCGTGCGGATCGGCACAGGTGACCGCTATACCCTGCAGAAGCACTAAGGAGACCACAAATGTCAGTTCCGTTCATCTCTGCGGCAAGCCGATCTCGGCCTGGTCCAAAGAACGAGAGGAAAATAGGGACAGATCTTACGCAGCCACCAAAGAACAGGCTGTCGCATCGTGAAGGCTGTGTGAAGAGAAGACTAAAATGGGACAAGGAGTGAAAGTAAAAAAAGGTGCGAGAGCATCGCCCCTAGCAAGGAAAGCAATTCATGCGCCGTTTTCCGTAGCCGGTGTCTAAAATTGTAGCATGGTGGCTCGAGAAGTGGTGTCGTCGGATGCCATGGGTCTTCTTAGGTGATGCGATGCTGCAAGCTGGCAAGTTTGGGACAAGCTCCAGCGCTGAGGGACCTGCCAAACGGGGTTATGGCTAGGCGAGCAGCCAGTTGCGTCACAAAGAAGGAACCAGCCCCGTTTTTTTAATTGTTAGTCAGTAATTGGTAAGCCGTGCATGAGAGGCACACTTACAAGCTTTTTTAGCCGATGCGATTTGAGATCTGAGGAAAGCAGTCGAGAAATCAAGAGGTTGCAGAATACGGGATATATATACACGGAATTCCTGAAAATAACAGGCACGAAATCAAAATGTATGAACTCGTCGGGGCAGATGAGTATCAATATCCTGGAGCCGATATTCCTTATGTTCTCGACTTGATCCCGTTGGCTTCTGGGATTGCAGCCATCTCTTCAGATGGAAACCTGTCCCTCTTTGACCCGCTGCATGTGGGACGGGGTCCCAAGCGTGTCTATCCCACACCCCACGGCAATCTCACAACCGCCAAAGCCCTGGATGCAGCCGGTTGTGTCGTGGCCACAGCCGGTGAGAATGGGTCTGTGGCCCTGTGGGATCTACGAGATGCAGCTCAGGGATCGCAGGTGACTGTCCAAGTCGGTAAGTGACTGTGGCAGGATACTAGCCTGTCAATTTTATTTTGTCCTAACAATACCGGCAGGTTCCTGTGACGTCAACATCATGTCTCTGGCCTGCGAACCACAGACTCAGTCTATCGCAGCCGGGACAGAACTTGTAGACTACCAGGCGTCGATTGTAATCTGGTATGTGTCCTCCAGTTTCTTTCCATGTATTCTGACCTAATCGCTCAGGGATGTTCGGGCGGGCCCATCGCCAAAAGTCAAATATTCAGACGTCCACAGTGACGACGTCACAGAACTCAAGTTCCACCCGCGCAGCCCTCACGTGCTGCTGTCTGGCTCTACAGATGGCCTCGTGAACATCTGCGACACGCGGATAGCAGACGAGGATGAGGTGGTCCTGCAAGCTTTCAACCACGGAGCCTCGATCCACCACGCCGGATTTCTCAGCGACACCGAGGTCTACGCGCTGTCGCACGACGAGAAGTTGGCCATGTACGACATGGCCGAAGAGCGCGAGGCAGGCTCGGCCACAAAGGACTTTGGCGACACCCGGCAGGCTATAGGCTGTCAATATGTGGCTAATGTCCTGCCCAAGACAGGCTTTTCAGGCGCCGTGCTGGGTGCTGGGTCTCAAGAGTATGTTTTGCTGGCAAGAGTTCTTCGTTTGCGATCCTATATGGCTAACCAGATACCCTTTCTTTCTGTTTAGTGCGGCCATGTTCAAGCTTGTCCACCTGTCCAAGCCCCAGGACTGGGCCTTTGACCTAGACTCTGTTGTCGGTCTGCCCGGTGCCCATGGATCCGAGATCGTCCGCAGCTTCTGTGTCTTTGACGAGCAGCAAGTCGTCTATACGTGCGGAGAAGACGGCAAGATCCGGGCATGGCGGCCACCAGCATGAGAATATTTGCGCTTTTTGACCCTCCCTTCCCCTGATGAGAGCACGACCCCTTATACCAGTCTTATCCGTAAAAAGAACCGCATTCTCAGCCATATTTGTCGTGCTTGTGCTTGACTTTTACGTCCAGCAGTTTCTCGTGATAGTCGCCCTCTTTCCGGGCCTTCTTGAGCAGTTTGACTTCGTCGTCTTCCAGTCGCCGTCCCGCCGCCTCCTCGAGCTCGCGCCTGCTGATCTTCTCTCGTGCCCGCTCTGCCTTTTCCGCCTTGAGCTTGGGCTTGAAGCGGGCCTGCATGCGGATCCGCACGGTCGTGTTGAGGTTGCTCTCGGTGGCGTCACCGCGGACATCAGGGCCTGCGTTGGCCTTGGCCGCCGTCGGCGGCTGCACGGACAGGAAGGTTTCGCGCAGCGTCTTGATCTGGAACGTGCCTGGTGTGCCTTCGGTCTCGACGAGCTGGAACGACTCGAGGGGCGACACGGCGATGGCGGTGGCAGAGAAGAGGCCGTACTTGTCGCAGCCCAAATATCTAGATTGTCAGCCGAGCCACCATCAAACCTGCCGTTCCCATACGTACTTTCCGTGATGTCCCTTGAAACGAAAGTGTTCGGTCCCGACAATGCGACTGGCCACCCAGACCTGTCGGACGTCATGGGGCTCGGCGCTCGATGGATTGTTGTCCACAATGTTCTCAATCGGCATGGCGAACACGGTACCGTTAGCATCAGTAGCGAGTGCTGTAGGCGTCGAACTCGACAGCACCAGCAGGACAGGCCCGGCGACGTCCGTCAAGGCCTCTGCTGAAACCCAGGTGTCATCTTCAGCGACCGACTCGTCGTTAGCAGCAGCCAGCGCCTGTTTCTTGCGGGATTCGCTGGATCCATCCTTGTCGCGGTGCTTGCGCTTCTTGGGCTTTTTGTCGCCTTTAAACACGAGTGGCTTGACCATGGTGCCGAAGGGGTCGAGAACGATGCAGTCGGAGGTCTTTGTGGTTGCTGGAGAGAAATGCTTGGGAGCACCAGCCACACTTATGGAAGACAGTGTTTCGCACGGACCAACCAACGCCCTGTAACTGCCGCTAAGCCACAAGTAGCCTTGCAGCCTTGCGTCGTGGAGAAATTCTTGGTCGCGTCCACAGACAAACAGAGGTCCATTTTTTTTCCATCTCTTTTCCCATGCGCGCAGTCCAATCGACTGAACAGACAATTCGGCGCAATGGACGACCTTTACGACGAGTATGATGAGGCCCTCTCAGCCCTTGTTTATCTCTTCCATGATTCTAACACAGAAATTAGGTTCGGTAACTTCATTGGCGAAGAGCCAGAAGGTTCGGAAGAGGGATCGGAACAGGGCGATGTCGAGGCGGACAACTATGGATACGACGAGGGAGAGGAAGAGGAGGAAGCTGCTGGTGCTGGCCAGGAACTCATGGAGGTGGATGGTGAGTTTTGTTGGGACTGCTCGCTTTCTCTTTGATGCTAATATGCTAATTGTTTTTCAGACGGTCCCTCAAACGCAGTCATACTTCACGAAGACAAGCAGTACTACCCGACAGCAGCACAGGTCTACGGCACGGAGGTCGAAGCGTTGGTGCAAGAGGAAGATGCGCAGCCGCTGTCTGAGCCCATCGTGGCACCCGTCGAGCAGAAGAAATTCACCGTCGAGGAGGCCGATTTGCCGCGTGTTTTCTTCGACCGTGGATTCATGACCGACCTGATGAACTTCCCCGAGCAGATTCGAAACGTCGCCTTTGCCGGCCACTTGCATCACGGCAAGACGGCCTTTATGGACATGCTGGTGCTCGAGACACACGACATTAGCGGGCGGCTGGAGCAGCGAACAGGCAAGAAGCGGGATGAGCAACTGCGGTATACCGACGTGCATGTCCTCGAGCGGGAGCGGGGCGTGTCGATCAAGAGCGCGCCCATGAGCCTCGTACTGCAGACGACCAAGGGCAAGTCGCATCTGGTCAACCTCATCGACACCCCGGGCCACGTCAACTTTGCCGACGAGGTGGCTGCGGCTCTGCGGCTCGTCGACGGTCTCTGTTTGGTGGTCGATGTCATTGAGGGCGTGCAGATTCACACGGAGATGATTCTGCGGCACGCCATCCTCGAGGACATTCCGCTGACGCTCATTGTCAACAAGGTGGACCGGCTGATTCTGGAGCTCAAGCTGCCGCCCACCGACGCATACTACAAACTCAAGAGCACGATCGAGGACGTCAACAAGATCATTGCAGAGACGCTGCCCGGCAAGATTGACGAGAAACGCGTGAGCCCTGAGAGAGGCAACGTGCTATTTGCATGCACCGACATGGGCTGGAGCTTCACGCTCGAGTCGTTTGCCAAGATGTACGCCGACAGCTTCGGGGCGATGGATATTCAAGAGTTTTCCCGGCGGCTGTGGGGCGACGTGTTCTTCAACCCCAAGAAGCGAACGTTTACACGCAAGGCAGTCGAGCCGAACGCGAAGCGTTCGTTTGTCCACTTTGTGCTGGAGCCCATCTACAAGCTGTACACGCACACGATCAGCGAGAACCCCAGAGACCTGCGCGCGTTCCTCGGAAAGTTGGGCATTTCGCTGAAGCCGTCGCAATACCGGGCAGACGCCAAGGTGCTGCTGAAGCTGGTGTGCGAGCAGTTCTTTGGGCCAGCGGCGGCAGCGTTCACAGATATGGTCGTGAAGCACGTGCCGTCGCCCGTGGAGGCTTCGGCGCGGCACCTCGAGCGGTACTACACGGGCCCACTGGACACGGGAGTGGCCAAGGCGATGCAGACGTGCGACGCCAACGGACCGCTTGTGGTGGAGGTGACGAAGCTGTTCAGCTCGGGTGACGGCAAGAGCTTCAATGCACTGGGACGGGTGATGAGCGGTGTGGCGCGGCCGGGCGCAGAGGTGCGGGTGCTGGGCGAAGGCTACTCGCTGGACGACGAGGAGGACATGGCGCCAGCGCGGATTTCGGGCGTGTGGATCGCCGAGACGCGGTACAACATCCCGACAGACGGCGTGGCAGCCGGCAACCTGGTGCTGCTGGGCGGCGTGGACAACTCGATTGTCAAGTCGGCGACGGTGGTGGCTCGGCGGTTTGAGGACGACGAAGATGCGTACATCTTCAAGCCGGTGGCACACTACACAGAGTCGGTGTTCAAGGTGGCCGTGGAACCGGTGAACCCGTCGGAGCTGCCCAAGATGCTGGACGGCATCCGCAAGATCAACAAGAGCTACCCGCTGATCACGACCAAAGTGGAAGAGTCGGGCGAGCACATTCTGATCGGGACGGGCGAGCTGTACATGGACTGTGTCATGCACGACCTGCGGCTGCTGTACGCGGACATGGAGATCAAGGTGTCGGATCCGCTGACGCGGTTCTGCGAGACGGTGGTGGACGAGTCGTCGACCAAGTGCTGGACGACGACGCCGAACAAGAAGAACCGGATCACAATGGTGGCGGAGCCGCTGGAAGACGGTGTGGCCGAGGACATTGAGTCGGGAGCGGTGCGGATTCGTGACCCGGTGCGCAAGACGGCCAAGTTCTTCCAGGAAAAGTACGACTGGGACTTGCTGGCAGCCCGCAGCATCTGGGCGTTTGGGCCGGAGGAGACAGGGCCGAACATTTTGCAAGACGACACGCTGCCGGGAGAGGTTTGTTTTTCTCTCGACCCTTGACAAGAAATCTACTAACATTCGCAGGTGGATAAGAAACTGCTCAACACGGTGAAGGAGTCCATCCGGCAGGGCTTCAGCTGGGCAACGAGAGAAGGACCTCTCTGCGAAGAGCGTACGTTGTCTACCGTCTACGTTTACTTTTTACTTTCTGGTTTCTTACTAACTGTTTAGCCATCCGCAATGCCAAGTTCAAGCTGATGGACGTCTCGCTGGCCCAGGAAGCCATCTACCGGGGCGGTGGTCAGATCATCCCGACGGCGCGACGGGCTTGCTACGGCTCGTTCTTGCTGGCGTCGCCGCGGCTGATGGAGCCCGTGTACCAGGTGTCGGTGACGGGGTCGGGCAGCGCGTCGAGCGAGTGCTACAACCTGCTGTCGCGGCGACGGGGTCACGTGCTGACAGATGTGTCGGTAGCGGGAACGACGCTGTCGCGGGTGACGGGTCTGCTGCCGGTGATTGACTCGTTTGGATTTGAGACAGACCTGCGCATTACGTCCAAGGGCACGGCACTGGTCAGCCTCGTGTTTGATCGGTGGCAAGTGGTTCCGGGTGACCCGCTGGACCGGGAGGCAGTGCTGCGGCCGATGCAGATGGCCAGTGTGCAGGCAACGGCGCGTGATTTTGTGCTAAAGACGCGGCGGCGCAAGGGCCTAAGTGAGGATGTGGCGACGGGTAAGTTCCTGGAGCCGGAGCTGTACCGGGAGCTTGTGGAGGGGGGTGTACTAGAGGAGGGGGCGTGAAGGGAAGGGGAGGAGAGAGGGGAGAGAGGGGAAAAGAGAGGAGAGAGGAGAGAAGAAGAGAGGAGGAGAAAACGGGGTGGATGATGACACGGAAACGAGCTGCCATCACGGAGCTTTCCGACTCGTACTCGTATTTGTCTTGATTTTCTATATTGGCGGGAAGGCTTCGTGTCGTATGGGCTTCTGACAAGAATGTGGGATCTACCGGCACTGTATAGAGAGAGAGGGTTGCTTTGGCGGCTGGACAATGAACCATGAACCATGGACATATTTGCCACTCTGTGCGAGGGACGGGTCCCATACGGCGTACGCCATGCCATGTTCTTGCTGCGCCTTGGATGCAACCTTGTGATGGCGATATTCGTAGGCCTCGGCGACGATGGAGACACCCGAGGCAGTTCTGGTTCTGGTCCTTGTCCTGATCCTGGAAGTCGTGGCAGCCATGGCATTGCAACGCCGTCTGACCGACACAACAGGATCAGGAGAGCCGGCCTTACGGGCAATGCCACGCTGTTCCCGTCTTGTCCTGTTCTTGACGTTGCAGTCGACAAAGTAGGCTCAGAACTATTGGATGCACAGAATGCAACTCTAGCGAATTCTCGTACAAAGTACAAAGTACGGCGTACAAAAGGCAACTCGTAATACGAGATGCAGGGACTCTTGAATTTGCACAATGGACAAAACGAGTAGACGTATATTTCTCTCGCCTTCTTCGTTCTGACAAGACGCGAGCGAGGTCGGCGGCTCGCTTTCGCGTCCGGCAAATGCATACGGATACCTCTGTAATCTGTCTTGTGTGTATGCCCTCGTCTCGTGCAGGCCTTGTGCATAGGGACATGTCGGACGGGCCCCTCCCATCTCCCTCCTGACACGTTCAAGCTGTTCAGACTGTCCAGGTTGTCTGCTCGCTTGCAAGGGTTGGCCTGCTGATAAAACCGGGTCGACCAGGTCTTCGTCTCAGAATGGCATGGAGAAGATGCCCGCCCTGCAGGGTTGGGTGTACGGAGTACTCAAATGGTTTGCTCCATACTCCGTACTCCGTATCCTCACAAACAACAACGACAGCCAGCAACCGATGCATACGTGGTCCTTTTGCATGTTACCCTAAAGATCTTCGTGCAGAACAAGCGTGGAACTACAGCGTGCAGGGTATGAGTATATGGTAAGATACAGGGTATGCCTCGTTCTCCGTACGAGCCACGGCGTGTGATACGTCGCATACGCCATTCGATGCACGGGAAAATCAGAAAATCAGAAAGAAAAAAAATATATATATATCATAAAAATTTTTTCAAAAAATCAAGCAAATCACGTCGGAGGACAACCCCCGACGCCGATTCCGGCTCCTTCGTCCTTTTACCCCGGACCTGCCGCCCAGCGCTAGAATGCACACTGCATCTTAAGGCTGCCCGTCCGTCGGCCATGGGAGATCCGGCAGCAATTCTCTGGTTCGGATGGCTCGCGGCTCCCACAAGCCGACCCGACGGCCCTCCCTTTTTCAACCTTGGGATAATATGGGCTAAGCCAAGACTTGTGTGCGATCCTTTTGGCGCGGATGACAGATTTCCGAGCTGGATTGGCTTTCTTGGTGTTCTTGGTGCTCTTGGTGCTCTTGGGTGTTCTTGGTGTCCTTTTGTGTTCTCGACCTGCTGTTTTCGTATTTCATCCCCCCTCCTCTCTCTCCCCTCTTAACCCCTCTGTTCCCCTCTAGGGTGGGGGTTATCCCGCGTTGTCGGGGGGGTTGATACTCCACAGTCCATCGCCGATGTTCATCTGACAAGAAAGCACGGAGTACGGGTGTACGGGTGTACTTTTTCTCGCGTACAGAATACGTCGTCGTACAGGGTAGGTGGTGTTTTTGGCGACCCAATTTTCCGCTCATGGAAATTTGAGTACCTCCCCCACCACACACACTTTTTTGTTGGACGTTTTTTTTTTTTTTTCACTCGTCCTGATCCTTGCTTCTCGGAAAAGTCACTTGCACGTTTCCAGCATCTTGTCCAAGACACCCCGGAGCGTGTCGTTTTCCAGGGCGGCTGCCACACGCTCCTTGTCGGATAACTGCTTGCTGACCTGGTCATCCTGGCTATGCGAGCCCTCCTTGACCTCAATGTCGACGCGGTAATTGGGCGGCAGGGTCTGTTCGAGACGCACACGGATGGCGAGACCGATAACGGTCACGAGCGAGCAGTGATTGATGGTGGGTGTCACATAGACGAGTACGCGCGTGAGCGTATTGGGATCGAGCGAGTGCGCGAGCGCCGGTGCGGGGGTGATGTGGATGTCCGGCAGGTTGACGACCGAGAGCTGGCCGAGGGTGTGGGGGTGCTCCGGGTCGGAGATCGTGGATATCAGGTCTGATATTTGTGTGTCAGTGGAGATGGTCAGGGGGGGCAAAAGACAAAAAAAAAAACAGTGACGCCCTACCGTAGATCTCTTGCTCGTCAATCGGCTCCTCTGTATAGACGTGATCATGGTCGTGATCGAGGTCGTCTTCGTTGACACCATCGTCGGAAGAGTCGGACGACGACGAGAGGGACGACAGGGGCGAGGGCGGGGACGCATGAGCAACGGCAGGGACAGACGTGACATGAGACGACGAAGACCCCCAGAGTTGACTAGGGTGCTTGGGCGCGAGGATGTTGTCAAACCTAAACTCCTCTCCGCTCCGAGTGGCTGTTTGCGCGCGTAGCCGACGGCTGGGCAGCTCAGCCTGGGTGAGGATGACGGGATTGGCGTTCTGGAGTTCGGCCATGGCAATGACAATTCGGCTGAGGAGGGCTGTACACAGTAAGAAGGTTGCCAATGTAGAGTGTATACGGAGTATCTTACTCCGTACTCATAGAGGAGTTCTCTGCAAAGTACGGAATACTTTCGCAGGCTTCGGATACTGGGATTACGTTTCGCCGAGCCGAGAAAGAGTTCCTTCCCAAGGGCAGGGCTGGGTTGGTAAGCTTAGTAATTGCTTAAGCGAAACGTAGGCGATGCGGACTGTGCGCGATTCGTGATCAAATAGAAAAAGTGAAACTGGACAGGGCGCCCTAAAGGTACCTCTGGTCGGCACTTAGCCACCAATTAGCGTGCTGCATCTAGACGACACTTGGTGGGTGATATAGGCTAAATTCGCTCAACTTGAGGGGGGGAGCGGCAGCAGCAGCAGCAGTACAGCGACTACGGATGAAGATGCCTCTTGATCCCGCCGTAGAGCCGCCGAGGGGCGGGAAAAGACACTAGTTGATTAGCACTCTTGAAGTCCGCTCTTATTCTTGCAACCTTCTAGAATCCCCCCCCCCCAACCACAAGAAAGCCAAAGAGCTAAAGAATAGCCTTGGCTGGTCTAGCATGGCGAGCCGTTGTCTTCTTTGCCCCCCCCTGCCCAACAGAATCAATATTCATGCGAAAACAGCGCCGTTCTTTTACGCCACGCGTCAACCCAGGGCGCCGTCCCCCGTCGTTCAGCACAGAGTGGGCCAGATACCCACGAACGGCGCAAGAATAGTTTACGCGTATATAGTATCTTACGAGGCACTTGCCGTATGAGTACTTTGGGACGGAAGCGTGAGACAAGGGTCATGCCCTTCATGCGGAACCTGCCGTGAGAACCAAACCCATGTTCTTGGGCGAAAGGCTTTGTTGGAGCCCTGGAGCCCAGGAGCCCCGGAGGCCTTGGATAACTCGCCGAGCATGGCCTTTTGCAGCAGTTAGTACCTCAAGACGAGGCAATTTAACATTGCAGAGCAGATCGTTGACTGTTTGGCATGTGAAAGTCATGCACGGACAATGTCCTGTCATTTTTCCCGGCGTTTTCCGTCTCGCTATCGTTTACAGGGTCCCGTGTACGGAACATCGCGCATACCTTCCGGGTACAGAGTGCGGAGTACGGAGGACGATACGAATATTCGTATTTTCTTGGTAGCACACGGATGATCTGTTCTCCTGCCTCAAAGGGCTACCGATAGAGGGCTATAGGAGCCTCTGCTATAGGGTTACAGGCGGGCGGCGTACCCTGTAGCGAAAATAGAATGGAGATATATGATATTATACTCCGTAGAGTATGGAGTAATATAGTACGGAATATTGTTTGTATACGAACTGGTTGTGCTGAATGGTTAGATTACGATGGTGATTACGAGTACGTCCAAGCAAAGTTTTACCGAGATGGCGTCTGGCGAGCATGACGAATACGGCATATAATACGATGCGGAGTACGAAATACGGAAAACATATTATCCGTACGGCGTAATACGTAGTAGAGTGTCGTCTGCATTTTTTGCACTCCCCTCTCAATACGAGCATGAGCATAAGCTGCCATTATCGTCACGATCTCTCGACGATCGTTTCCTGCCCCAGAACACGCCAGAACGCAAGTGGACTTCTTCTCCACAGCACCATGATACGCTGGTTTCATGACCGGCCTGGGCTGCCCCTGCATTTGTGGGAAGAAAAGAGAAAAAAAGAGGGACAAAAAAGACAAAAAAAGACAAAGAAAAGAAAAAAGAAGAAAAAGAGGGAGAGGAAATAAAAGAGGAGGAAACAAAAAAAAAAGAGGAAGAAATCAAAAAAAGGAAAAACAGGAGAAAAGAAAAGTACCACATTTTATGGAGTAAGATACTCCGTACGGAGTACTCCGTGCTCCGTACAGCTCCGTCAGAGTAAGATTTCTAGGACACACACGACGCTGCTGCGTGGTCCTCCCGCGGCCTTCCCGCTTCCCCTCATCGTGGTCCCATACAAAGGAGACCACCATATTCTCAAGGAGAGAGAGGGAGTAGGGCCGGGGGGCGGCCGCCCTGCAACTTGTACGAGTACGAGTACACACCGTTCTCGTTCAACTGCTCGCCATTCCCGCTCTATGGATTGGCTCGTGGGTCTTTAGTCGAGACCACAAAAAACTGTATGCCCCGAGGAAAGGCCACCAATAAGACGGTGTTTTCTAGGCAGAGGGTGCCCTGTAGGTGGGGCGCTCCATGTCTTGGGTCTTATGTTCTTCTGACCGGCGAGAAGTGTCTTGTGCACGACAGGCAGGACGGAGCGACAGCACGACGCATGACAGCGCGCTGCTGCTGCTGCTGCTGCTGCTGTTGCTGCTGCTGAAATTTCTCCGCTCTGCCGGTCAAGCCAAGCCATGGGGGTTGTGGTCTCCAGAGGACGTCCGGGCCAACATACGAGTATGACAACAGACACGGCATGAGCAGGAGGTACGAAGTACCTGCTCGCACTCCGTAGTCCGTATTACTCCGTGGGAGTGGGAGAGCGCAGTCCTCGTACACAGTATGATGAATGGATGGGCAGCTGGTACGAGGACGGGTACGAGTACTCCGTATTAGGGTCGCAGCGATCAGGAGACGGGCGGGCTCAGCATCGACGACAAGACAGTAATAGTAACTTACAAGAGCACGGAGTATTACAGCATAGCTTGCAAGGATCGACCTGCTCCATGCTCCATACTTCCGTATCTTCCTTGGAACGGTGGCCGTCGCAGCGGAACCGACCTTTTTCCGGCGCCACCATCCGGATCACGATATGGAGTTGAGCACTCCATCTTCCATGCGTTGTCCTCGTGAGAGACGGCTGTTGGTGAAAGATGGCCCCGAAGGATGGCCGGGAAGGCGGTCCTGAAGACGAAGGAGGGCTGGGCGGCTGGTCCAGCCGGCAGGATGGCAGCCGGTCCAGCATCCTTCAGATTTTCTACAGGGGTTTTCTTGACCGGCGAGTTTTATAGTATACTCCGTACGGAGTACTCGTACTCCGTACACACAGTACGTTGTGCTGTTCGCCCCTCCACCCCACTGTTATGTTGCAGCGGGACAGCCCCTTTTAGCCCAGCTGAGGTGCCGTACGAGCAGATACAGGGGACGAAGGCTGTGCTGGAAAGCCTGTAATACGGGTAGATGTTGATTTCCGGGCGAAGATTTCAGGCAGTACGGAGTTCGATACGTGGCACATGGCATAAAAATGCGGGTAAGAATACAGAGGACAGAGGACTGAGGACAGAGGACAGAGGACAAAGTCACTGTTGCATACGGAGTTACCGGCGGGTATGCCGGTTATGCGATTATTAATGCTTGTTAAGTACCTTGCACTTGACTTTATACGTCATGCATAAGATTGGCTGCGTCTGCATGGGACATTTCCAGGCGGATGCCTCCCACCCTCAGGCTTGTTTCCTGCCTCACAGACACTGACCAGCGCTAGACGGCGCTAAAGCTAGCGAAATGGCTGGTGGCACCCCCTTGAAAGAAAGTTGCTTCTGGAAGTGGCGTTTTTCCCAGTAGAGTTGTCCCTGGTCGGCAGATCTTCACTGCACCGGTCGGTCCCCCCTTCCATAGCCTCGCGGGCAGCAGCGATGGCAAGGAGGGGGACCCTGCAAGTCGTGCAAAGTTCGGCAAGTACGGAGACCAGCGGACGGCAAGTTGCAAGCATTGCAAGCACTGCAAGCACTGTAAGAACTACAGGCAGTTTGCGTACAGTTTCCGATTGTAGCTGGTCGCTGTCGGTCGCTGTCGGTCGCTGTCGGTCGCCGTCGGTTGGCGTCCGATTGCACCTGCCGCACGAGCGAGAGTGACTCCGCACGCTGTGTCGCTCTTTCCCGACCAGGGTGTTTCACCTTTCACCGGGGGGGCTGCATCGCATCTCCAATCCCGTTGGATCCCGTCTGGAGCTTCTATTTCCACTTCACGCCCAGAAGAGAATACCACCAGTATCTGTGATGCGAAACTTGCACGCCCCACACGCACGCGGCAGCCTGTCTTGTACGGAGTACAGCCATGCGTCTGCATTTCAGCCCGAAACATCTTATTCCAGGACTGCGCCCACAGTACGATACGGAGTACAGCCCAAAAAGTCCATACAGGCCAAAAGTCCATACAGGCCAAAAGACCAAAATATGCAGCCCTGACCCAGGAGGGATTGATGATACAAGTGGTTTTTTGGTTCAGCCCCTAGCTTTGTGCCCTGACGGCATGTTCCTGGCCCACCTCTCACGCCGCCGAGCATCGTCATCCTCCTGCACATCCCCCTTCTTTCTATTTTCTGTTCTGTTTTGTTTGCTATTTTCTATTTTCTATTCCCCCCTATTTTTTCTCTATTTTTCTCTATTTTCTCTATTTTTTTCTTCTGGTTTCTGTTCTCCGCATGAAAACATCTCCTGCTCGTATCCCCAGCTCTTGTTTCTCACATTTTCGTCTCGCCTTTTCGCCCTTCGCCCTTCGCTTTTCTCTCCATCGACGTCACTCACATTTTACACACACTAAAAATAACAGAAAATCAACAGCTTAGCGCACACGTTTCCCGCATCTCCACTGTCTCTCAAGAGTCGCCGATGTTTAGTAACACGTCTCCATTGGATAATCGCCCCCCTCTGATAACCACACACCCTTTCCACTTCGCTCTACTGTGTACAACATACCCCCCTCTCCTCAACTCGCCGTCGCCGCCGCCACTACCTCTCACTACCACTACAAGTACCGCTGCTAAATTCATTAACAATAACTGTTGGCCCTCCTCTCCAACAGGCGTCTTTACAATAGCGTTGTACTCCCACGGAGAAGACAATCCGCAACACCACCCACGCTCCCTTGGCTTGGCTGCTTTACCGGCTACCTCCTACCTTCCCCCCCTCCCCTCAATCCCCAATATTCCAGCCCTCGCATACCAATCGACACGTGCACGCCAATCTCATCCTTACTCTTACTCCGTACTTCTACCCGGCCATTGGCTCTCTTCGCCTGCTTCAACTCAAGCCTTCCACTCCTCGACAATATCGCGCGCACCTCAACTTGCGCCTATACCGCCACGGGTGAATGTAGGCTCCAGCACACAATCGCTTCTGCGCCCGCCCGCCCGGCGCACTCGGTGCTGTCCGGTTCTTCACCCTCTACATCGCCTTTGCCATCATTGTCGTCGCCGTCGTTGTCGCCGCTTCCGGTCCCGACCCCGATCCCGATTCCGATCCCGTCTTCCTCTTGCCGCTTGTTCTTCTCCGCCGCATCTTCTCTCGTGACGACGTCCTATCACACCCGCCACACTTCTCACGCCTGCCGCCATGGCAACTGACGACGCCGCCTCCAGGCGGCTTATGCCTCAAAACGCGCAAACGTCCTCCTTTTCCTTCCAGCCGCCTACCTCTTTCCAACAACCCCGCGAGACACAACAACGAAGTGAGTCTTTCCGCCAAGATCCAGCCCGTCTGTGGATGCGCCATTTTGTTTCTGACCCGCGTTACAGACTATGTTTTCGTCGATGAACACAACCGCCACAAGCGGCTAAAAGGTAGGCCATCGTTTGGGTCATTCTGTCGGCAGCAGTCGACAGAGATTTGCTAATGTCTCGTGCCGTTTTGCAGTCATGAGAGCCTGTGAAGGTTGCCGGAGGCGAAAGATTAAATGCGACGCTGCTACGACAAACACATGGCCCTGCTCCGCCTGTGTGCGCCTGAAACTTCAATGTGTCCGCCCCAGCGGATATGATGACTCGCCAGAATCGCAATCTTTTGACGATCAACTCCAACCGCAACAGCGCCAACCGCCCCAGGCCCAGCTTCCACTTCCGCCCCAACAACAACAGCAACCGCCGATCCAGCCGCTCCAACAGCAACAGCACATGTATAGCAGCACCCTGGACTTCCGGCAACAATTGGGCCCCACGCAGCCTCTCGATGGCAAGCAGGCTGCGCTGTACATCCCCCAGACCACGACATCTGCAGGCTACTCGACCATGCCTGCAACGGCTGCTACGGCCAACCTCTATGGCCAAGTGTCGTACGGCGATGCATCTTCAAATCTCCATTACACAACCGTGCCGCCAGCCATATCAAGCGCAGGTTCTGCATATGCCGGCCAGCAGGCCGTCTTTGCCACGCCCCCGTTTCCCACTTCCCCCTTGCAGCCCAGTTCGCACTCGGATACACAGTCCGATAGTGCATATGCCACAGAGGACCAGGCCTACACCAAGGCAGACCTGTCTGACCTCCTGGGCAGTCTGCGCATGAACGAAGCGGGAACTGCCCCGTATTTGAACCATCGCATGCCACGCCAGGAACCTGAAGAAGAACCCCCAATGGGCGACGAAGAGGATTACAAGAGCTCACTGCCTCCATTGGTGACCGGCCCGGGCCATACCATTCGCATTCCTCCGGAACTCATGCCCGAAGACGAGACAGTACTACATTACTTTGATCTCTACTTTGCGCACGTCCATCCCTATGTCCCTGTCCTCGACAAGGCAACCTTCTATCAACAGTGGCATACAAATCGGGAGTCTCTTTCTCCGCTTCTCATTGAAGCCCTCCTGTCTATCGGCGGCCGCCTCGCAGATGAACCTGCACAGGGACAGCAATGGCTCGCCTTAGCAACAAGTCCGTGCCCCCTTTTTTGCCTTGTTACGTGCTCCATACCAATACTGACGGCTGAATGACAGGACATGCCGACTCCTTCATGGATTTACCGCGGCTGAGCACTCTGCAAGCGCTCCTCGTCATGTTGAAGGCACGCGAGGCCGCTCCCAAGCGTGGTTACTACTATCGCTCGTGGATGGCCATTGTGCAATGCGTGCAGATGGGTAAGGACCTCGGGCTTCACGAACATTATGAAGACTGCAAAGCTGGCCGGCCTTGCTGCTCATCCCCCGCCGAATGCTTGATGAAGACGCGCATCTGGCAGACCATCTTTCTATGCGAGGTCATGATCGGTTCGCCCCAAGGTAGGAGATTTGCGTGGCCCCTTCCTTCCCCTTGCTGCAGACTGTGCGGTTGCTAACGGCTGGCCCAAGGCCGTGTGGATCTTGCCGTGACTGTAGACACGGTGGACTTGCGAGAGCCGATGCCTATACCAGGCGTCGAAGACTCGGAACTGCAGATGAGCCGGAACTTTGTCTACCTGGTCCGTGTTGTCTCCATGGTTTCCCGCATGAATCTGGTTTACGCCGGCATCAAGAAGAACAAGGACTGGGGTGCAGACCCCGAGTTCACCAAACTGAATCCCTTGCTTCACGCGTGGCCCCGCGAGTTACCAGCAGACTTGACTGTGTCATTCCCGGCAGATGGCTCTTCTCCCTGGCTTCCTTCGTCGTTTATTGGCAACATGCATTCATACTATTACTTGAGCATTTTACTTCTTCACAGGCCACAGCTGCAAGTTTTCGATCCCGCCTCGCCCGATGGGCGTTGGAAACATCACATGATGGTCTGCTACAACTCGGCCAAGCGTCTTTGCCAGTTAGAAGAGGCAATTCTGCAAACATACGGCTTGGATGGACTGCGAAACATGCAACGTGGCGTCAACTTTACGATCTACGCCATTCTGACGTGCATTGCCATTCATCTGGTACAGCCACCTATCTACCTGACCGCGTCCTCTGGACTGCATCCTTCCCTTTGGTGTCCACGCGTAGTACTGACGAGCTAGGTTGCACTGACATCTCCGGATCCCGATTTGAACATGGATGCCCGTGACTATTTTACGCGGCACATGCGCATTCTAGAGCAGTGCATGGGTGCCTGGCCGATGCCAGACATGCAAAAACAGGTTGATTCCATGCGCATAGCCTTCTCGGCCGATGTTCGCAAGCCGTTTGCGCTGAAGTCGTCGTTTCCGTACGGCAGCCCTTCGCCGTCGTCTAACCATGCGACGCCGCCGCACCAGCAGGCGACGCTCAGCGCGACGACCCCTACTACCGTGTACAGAGCCGAGCAGTCTCAGTCTGTGGACCAGATCCTCCAGCAGCAGCAGCACCGGCAGCAGCGCCGGAGGATCGACACAGCCCTTTCACAGCACCAAACGTCGGGAGGCTACAACATCAATAGCTCGATGTCGCCCCCGATTTCGGTCACGCCAAGCGACGTGAAGAACCTCGGAACACCATTGACAGGGCAATCACTTGCGATGATGGCCAGCGCTACAGAAGCGCAAGCACATGCGGGGCCTGGAATGCAAGACACGCTCTCTCTGGCTTCCGGGTGGAACCCGTCAAGGATATTTGAGTGAGTGTTTTCTGTGCATTTTTTCGGCTCTGCCGGCATCTCAGGGGCGGCAAAATGGAAATGCTAACCATGCTGCTCTTAGCCAATGGAATACGACATTCGGTACGCCCCAAGCCCAGATGAGTTCAGGTGCTTCGCAGGCCAGCCCTCTAAGTGTTCCCTCGTCTTCAGGTTCCGTTGAAGTCCCCACCCTCCAGGACATCCAGACTGTACATGCAGCTCTGCCGCATGAGATGCATTCTCTTCCGCCCTACGAGACGGCTCCCATCCTCACTCAACATACATTTGTCACTCCGGCGATGTGGCAGGAGTCTGTCGCCAGCGTTTACGAAGGAGGCCTCAAGCGAAGCTGGGACTACGATTCCGGATCGATGCCCCTGATGAAGCGCTGAATACAGACGACATGCGCCACACCGCTCTGCCCCACAATGCAACACCATGCCCTCGGAGGCAGGACAACAAAGGACGTGATCCAGCTGGTACTCCGTATTATTGGGAGCAATCTTCTTTTCTTCTAAACTATTTTTAACGTGACCCCTATTGTCTTTCAATGATCATCGGTGATCATCCCCTCCCCTTTCCTTTTTGAAGACCAATAATCTAGGATTAAGCAAAGTTGCGGGGGGCTTGGGGAACGGGCCACCTGCTGGCGGGGAGAGCGGGTTTGTGAAAAGGAGCGTTTGTGCATTCTTGTGCCTTTCATGGTGGACAAGGACAAGCTACGGCGTTGTACTTTTTTTTACTTGTTTTTGGCATGCAGGAGTTTTTTTCTGTGATTGGCTAGGGGAACATGGTGTCTTTTGCCGTCTTTTGCCGTCTTTTTTTTTTTTCTTTGACAAAGTCGGGGTTTTTTTGTTGGGAGTCAGGACTGAAAAGGGGGCTCCGGTTTGGATATACGATGGGGCGAAAGGATGCCATGTATTCCCAGGAATGTATATTTTGGAGGAGTGATGCTTGTGCATCTATCTGTACTATATACGAACGATGTTGGACCGATCTATTATGTCGTTTTGCTTCTCGTCGTTTTTGCAGCTGTTCTCGACGAATGGAACCGGGTTTGGGCAAAAAAATAACGGTTGGATGAACGATGACGATGCATAACAGGGAAAAAAAGAAGTTGTTGGCCGTGAATCCAGCCAGAAACTTGTAAGAGGTCTTTTGTACTAGCAAGAATACGGCGTACTCCGTATGGAAGTACTCCGTATCTGTTCCTATACTTTATTAGTCATCATTCATCACGAGGCAGGTGGTCTGCCGGCAGCCGCATCAGCTGCTCGCCGGTCAAGACAGTCCAGCACGGCGTCCCATGCCCAGCCCTCGCGTGTGCCCCGGCTGTAGCCCGCTCGCGGTGCGCCGAACCGCGTCGGTGGCGGCAGGTGGATCCAGGGAAAAGTGGCCGACAGCGTAGGTCTGCTGCCCGCTGGAGTGGTCGTCGGCCGGCGTACGACATTCACGACGCGCAGCCGTTCGTGGGCCGGCGCCAAGTCGCCCAGGGCGACGGTAGTTACGCGCGGGCGGCCAACGAGGTTCATGGTGGTGAAGTCGAGCAGGGTGGCCGGCGGGGGGTTGGCGGTGAAGCGGCGCAGCAGAGTGCGGTCGGGGTGGCGGGCAAAGGGTGGCAGGCGCAGGTGGACAAAGGCGACGAAGGGAGCGGTGGTGTAAGCGATGAAGACGAAGGGGACGACACCACAGGCGGCGACTGAAGAGTTAGCGAGGAAAACGAGCGAAGCGAGGACATGAAATACCTCCTGCGACCTGCCACCAGGGTTTCTCGGCAGCAATGTAGGCCGGGGCCACGAGAAAGGAGAAAAAGGCCAGGCCAAAGATAGTGGTCACCTTGAGACAGGCAAGAAAGGTGGTCCGAGGAGTGCCCGCATGGTAGACGAGGAGGCGTTCAGGGACTAGGAAAGGGTTAGACAGGCACGCATGAAGATGGGATGGTACTCAGGAGGGGCGCACGTTTATGAGGAGACGTCGCATAGAAGCGGGCGACAGGCGACAGCTTCACAGCCGATGATCGCCAGACAAAAGACGAAGACAGCTGTGGCAGAGCAGGACGCAGCAGGGCCGGGCGGGTCCATAGGCCACAGGCCCGGCACGGACGGAAGAGCACTGGTCCCGCGATCATTCAGAAACAGATGTTCCAGAAGGCGGCGAATCAAAGACGGCGCGTAGTCCAGACCAGCAGGAGATGCTCTGGTAACGAGAGGCTGTATGTTGCGGGCGGCCGAATTTGCATGTGGGCCCGTGCGTCATCACGAATGCACGTGACCGTCGCATCTTGCACTTCAACGACGGAACTCTCTACTCTGTATCTTACGAGTGCGAGAGCGAGCTTCTCCTCTTCTCTCGTATTGCTCGTTTTTAGCAGTATGAATGCTCGCAAAGTGGACGGGCCAAGGGATCTCCGAACGGAAAACAAGAAAGAGCAGTTTCCAGAGGCGGTCGACTTGTGGTTTCAAGACGTTTGATCGCCGTGGAAATGGGACACGGCGCCAAATGAAGTCCGCAGAGGACGGAACTTCCCCCAAAGCGGAAAGAGGGAAAAAGGACAGGGAATGCAATGGTATAGCCGAACCGTGGCCAGACACGCACGCGGCACCTCAGGTCACATTCCCCAAGGCAACCTTTCGTATCCATGGCGCCCGTGCGGCTCCCATCGACTCCGTAATCAGGGGGTCCGTCAATTTGGGTTACAAGGTTATTTCGACAACGTCGTACTTGAGACAGCTCGCGTCAAGGTTTTTTTAGGCTGGCCGGGGGGGTCTGTAACCTTGATTCCACGGGCCCGAAGACGAGACGAACGCAAGTGGTGTTCTGTGTAGAGAGGATGGAGCCGCTGGCCAGCAAGTTTGTCGACTTGAGCAGACTCGGGAACCCCTCACAGGTTTCAAGAAGACCGTCTGGGGGCTCGCCTGGAGGCCCGCTTGGCCTATAGGCGAGGCCAACGCTTCTCATCTCATGTCGACGGCACAGTGTACTCTCTCGGGGTTGTCTGGGCAAAAGAAGGGCATTTTGGTTCGCAATCGTTCGTCCCATACGGCTATGCGTAGATCCCGCATGTCGTGTGCGAATGTTTGGATTGCCCTCTTGTCCGTCTCGTGGGCGATGCTATGAAAATCATAGAGATCTTGTCGGTCGGATGCTCCCTCGCATAAGACGCTAGGGTGACATCTGCTGCCAAGAACCCCAAAGAGCCGCAAAGAGCCTCAATGAGCTTAATTGAGACACCCCTTCCCCTAGGAGACGGGGGTCGGAGACGGCTTGGCAATCTCATAGCTTCCAGACGAGCTTCGGGTCAGATAGAGAGAGCGTCCACGGGGTATATAACACCCTCTCGTCTGTTATGGTTCTCTGCTTTTTTCTTTTCTTCACCAGCCTTTCATTCGGTAGCACTGTCATTACTCATTCATTCTTTTCTCCTCACTCTCTTTTTTTTTTGCTTCCTTTCGTTCCGGTTTTGATAACTGGCCTCTTCATTCTCTTCCTCCATCTGTGATTCTGTGAATTCTTTCCAACCTTTTCACCCTTTTTCCCCCCGTTGGCCAGTGAAGCCCTCTTTGGATCTTTTACCACAAACATCTTTCCACCCGTCATCATGCACTCCCTCTCCTTCACCACGATCGCCCTTTTCGCCGCTGCGGCTTCGGCCCGCTTCGGTCAGGAACAGGGCAACGGTGCCATCACCGCCATCGGTGCTCTCACCAGCCTCGGCCAGTCCGGCCAGGCTGCCACCCTGGCTGGTGGCTCCATCCAGTTCCTCCTCGCCGCCGCGAACCCCTGCGGCAAGCTCTCTCAGGCCGACCAGATCATTGCTGAGCTCGGTAACAGTGCCGAGGCAGTGGCTGCCGCCCGCGGCCTCGTCGCTGCCGAGCAGAACTTCAACCCCTTTGTCGTCAGCATTCCCTCCATCTGCTCCGACCCGTCGCTGCCGGCCACGCCTGAGCTGCGTGGCGTCGTCCCGCTGATCGACCCGGCCGTCGGCGGCTCCGATCTCGAGAACGGCAACAGCAACACGTCCATTGTGACGCCTTTTTCGGCTGACGGCCTCAGCGTCGCCCAGGTCATGATCGCCAACGGCTTCTCCAACTTTACCGCTGTTGCCCTCGATGGCACAAAGCAGGCGGCCTCGGCGCTCGGCTCGGGTGCCGCCGCCGCCGCCGGAACCGGTGCTACGGGAGCGGCTTCCTCGACGGTGGCTGCTGTGGTCTCTTCCAGTGCTGCTACCAGCGCTGCTACCAGTGCCGCTGCATCGACGGACTCGTCCAACGGCTGTGTTGTCACCATGACCACGACCTTTGTCACCATGACGCTCCCGGCTACGACGGCGGCCTCTTCGGCTGCTGCCTCGGTCTCTGCCTCTTCTGCCGTTGCTGCCGCTCCGGCTGCCTCTTCCTCGTCTTCTCCGGCTGCCGGCTCTGGTGCTGTGACGAACGCTGTGACGGGTAACTTTGACGGCTTCGTGGCGTCGACCATTGCGGGTCTCGACTTTGGCCAGTGTGTGCCGACCATGAAGTTCGAGGCCGGCCTCAACGGACGCAAGACGACCGAGTCCACCTTCCAGGCCATTGACCCGCTCGTCAACAAGGGCCAGCAGGAGGCGCTCAACCCGTCCATCATCACGAACCGCATCAAGGACCAGCTGACCAACGTGTGTGGCGCCAACCAGGCGGCCAAGGACGCCGCGGTCTCGGCCATGGCACAGGTGACGGCCGCCGGCACGCGCGACCAGAGCACGGCCGACCTGTGGAACGAGCTGCTGGGCTTTGCTGGGACCAACACCAACCCTGACAACGCACCGCAGACTGGTCTGGTTGGCCACACGTAGGGGACACCACTTTTTAGGAGATCTCGGAGTCTGTACGATTTTTTTTCTTGGGGATGAACGGGTGTGGATGTTTTGATTATATGGACAAGGTCTCGAGGACATTTCTGGTCCGTTCCTTTATGAATAGAAATGAAAAATGATGGCTGTCCGCTAAATATGATCTTGTTGTGATGCCGTTTGATCGTAGTAACTGTACAGCTGAGTAAATCAACTGTTGTCTGTTCTCATGTGTAAATTGTGGAAGAGGGAAAAAACCAATCTTCCCTGCAGCAACATCATCTTTAATAACAAGTAAATGGTGCATTCTTTCTTATGTAAATTACAGTTCAGGCCTTCGATACGCAGCAAAATGTATTTTGTTACATCATTAATATGTCATGTTTTCATTTAACAGAATAAGGATTTTAATGGCATAAACCCCCCTTCCTATTTCGATTTGGTTTGTGATACTTTCTCAAAATACAATGAAAATAACTTAACGTTAAACACCCATTTCTAATAGTCGGAAAAGTCTCAGGTATGTTGGCTTGTATGTCTCGATTTTTATGCGCATCCATAACTTTAAATATCTTTTATTGAATGCTTCCGTTTTTAATGAGTCCTTTTTCAGACTCCCTCTTACTGCCTCTTTCAATAAATAAGACCCTTTAACGTCATATCACGGGTCTTCCAATCAAAACATAAGATTTAAGAGAGACCTAAAGCCGAATTCACTTTGTGTAGAATGTAGAAGTCTCCAAAGATCTCACTGGTCTCGTGTTTATAATCATAGCTTAAAGAAGCATGTCAGATTTTTCACCTAACGGACAGGATGACGAAAAAACCACAGAAAAGCATAAAATATCCAGGCATGCTCTATTCTAGAGCCATAGAATCTGAATTTTGCACCGCGCCAGGGCCAATAGCATGCATTGCCATAGCAAGTTTACAAAATATCTGTCTATTGTCGCATGAAGAATCGCAAATTTCAGTGTAATGTCAATATGCTGTTAAGCGAACGACAACAGAAAATGCCTTGGTCAACAGCACTCGAGCACAAATGTGTTCATCGTATTGTACGGAAGATTTCCGAATCTACGGGTGTCCAGTATTACAACCAGCTCCTGATCAAGATGGCTGCAAACATACTCGCATTATAGTCTTGTATAGACGACGATGCAGGCTCCGTGTTAGCAAAGAGGTTAGTAAAAGCATCCATGCTCTCTTTGCTGTGTACCCGGCATTCATTTTGCCGTTCGGAAATATAAACACAGAATGTATTAACAAAAGGTGATGGCCCTTTTTTGTGTCATGATTGGCCACGTTTTGGTTGATTAGAAGATCTGGCTTCTTCGCGATGAAGGGGATCTTTGAATGTACCGACTTATGCAATCTCGAATTCTACAAATGTTTCGGTCGCCCTATAGACACAAGGCGATATGTTTGTGCTTCAGCAAAAGTAGGCCAACAACATGACAGCCTTCCACAAACGGGTCAAACACGAAAGAAAACCTTGGCAGTGAAAATGTTCTGTCTTGTTAGAGAGAAGAACACGTAAGAATAACTCACAGCAACACGGCTGGATAGGTTAAGACAGGCAGATAACTGTGTGGCATGTCTATGAGATGACAAAGGGGTTGGCTAGGTCCCTTCAAACGCGCAGCCGAGATTCTTGATCGCGGAGTCTACACTCTTCCCCTCGTCCTCGCTTACCGCAAAGGTGGGATGAGCTGTTGTCGGGGAGTCGGGTGATGAAGCGGGACTTGTGGCATGACCGTCGACAAGGGATTATTTTTGGCCGGGAGAAAAGAAGCTGGCCACCTCATTGTCGCCCAACACGAGCGGTGCAGGTTTCCATTTCTGATCCATGAGCCTGACATCAATGGCTTATCGTAACCGAGCTTGTCTTGACTCTTTAAACGGGGTACCCTGTACTCCATACAGAATTGTTCTCGAACAATAGGGTGGCACAGTGAATGTCGCACCTTCGCCGCCCAGGCGAATAGGGGATGCAGAGAGCCCGAGAGGGAATGGTCTTGGTATTTATGACGGCCTCGACTAAGGAAAAGGTAGGTAGCTACACACTCTTTACTGCGTAATCCTTCCGTCTCCATTTTCTGGGCAATATACGACTGCACAGACGAAGAATAAACGATGGAAGGTATCCTTCGAATTAGTGGAAACGATAGTTTTATACCAAAGATTGCTTCACCGAGCAGATGCGGCCAAGAACAATAGCGCTGGATCGAAATGACTTATAACGGTTTCTATGATAGGTAGCGATCATTCGAAATCGTCGGCCATGCACCCGTTTTATTCCGGGCTGGATGATGAAAGATTATCCGGATATTCCAGGGATTCGCATCAGTGGTCGACATCCTTGTCGAGCCAAGAGGGAGCCAAGACGACTCAGTCGATGTTTTATTTTACGGGCGCTTGGCTGTCCATGCTTTATCTTCGCACGTGGAGGAGCACACTTGCCGATCCAATTTCGGAAAACAAAAAGATCAGATGCACGGAGTACGAAGTGCAGGGTAGGACAGGCAGGCAGACTGCCTTTGCATTTCTGTCATGATGCTTATATAAGCTATTTTATGCTGTTGTGCTTTTCTGCGTTTCTGCTTTTCTGCTTTTCTGCTTTTCTGCTTTTCTGCTTTTCTGCGTTTCCGCAATGCATACTTCACAATTTGCTAGGGCGCCCTCTGCCCGCCGCCTCATCCTACACGACATTCTTGTTCAGCCACGTCTGCCACTGCTCGACCGTCCAGGACGACGAGATGTCGTTGACGACGACGCCGTCAAAGACGACTGTCGGGCTGACGTGGATGCCCAGCAGCCGTGCTACCTTGATGGTCCACTTGAGATCGTTAGTGATAGCGTTGCCGACGTTGACGTAACCGTCGGCACCAATGGTGTCGGGGATGGCCAGCTGTTTGTAGATGGAGTCGGCGTCGATGGCGCCCTTGGAGGTCTTTGCGGCCAGGTCAGCGAGCCGCTTGTAGGTCACGTTGCGGGTCTCGTTGACGAGCGTGATGTCCATGTACGCCTTCTGGTCGGCAAAGAGGGCCGTGCTAAAGTCCCAGAATAGCTGGGGTTTGCCGGCAGCGGCGGCGGCGCGCTGGACGGCCAGGCCGGCCTCGTGGACGAGGGTGCTGCTGGGATGCCACGGCTGTACCTGGTGGCGGAAGAGGACCTGCAGGCGACTGGCGGGGCCCGAGGGGTCCTTGGCCAGCTGCGGCGCGACGCTGCCGATGAGCGTGTTGTAGAGCTTGGCCGAGAAGGGGCAGACGTAGTCGAGGAAGATTTCGAGAGTGTGCAGGGGCTCGACAGGGTTGGCGACGGCCTTGTTGAGGTCAGTGAAGACGAGGCGGTGAGCCTTGAACTGCGGCGGGAGAGCCATCGTGAAATGAAGAAAGCTGGAGGGAAGCTTGAAGAGCTAAAGAAAAGCTGAAGAAAAGCTTCAAGAGCTGAAGCTTTAAGTGAACTGAGAATCTGAGCTAAGCTGAGAAGTGTGACGACTGATCAGATTCTAGATTGTCCAGTTTGACGGCCTTTGTCTGAACTTATACCCGGCAGTACTCGTGGAATGGAACAACAACGAAGCTCACAAAGAAAAGCTGTTTCCTCGGCAAAGACGACGATGATTAGAAATCACCTCGCATCAACGGCGGGGCTAGCAATGACGCAATCGATACTGGAAATTTACTAATACAGTGACAGCCCCGCTGATTTGGAATTTAGGGGGGCCTCGACCACGATTAGTCATCACCACAATCCATGCATTCTACGGACTACTCCGTCCATGGGCTCAGGTTTGAAAGTATTGATCGAGCAGATCCTGTTCTTCAGTCAGCATGCAGTCGTCGGCGCTTCTTTTTCAGATTGCTCACCCAATCCACCGTCTCAAAGTCATCAATCATCTGGGCCATGGGCTCTGCGTACGGCAGCTCCAGATCCCAAGCCAGCAGCGATTCCGACATGGGTTCGAGAACCATGTCCGTGCCATCCGTGCTGCTGGCGCGCTGCTCGACCTTTTGCAGCATCAGCGTCAACGCTAGCAGGGCCAAATGCGCCTCGTTCGAGACGGACTGACGAGCGGCCCAAAACTGTTGCGCCGCCTGGAGGGCACGGTACTCGCGGGCCAGGAGGCAGTCAGAATCAGACAGAGAAAAGGGCCGGGCGGCATGGGCCACTGTGCGTGACACGTGAAGACATACGACCATGGCAGCGAGCAAAAAGTCTTGCACCATCAGTGACATAATCATCCAGCGGTCCTCGTAGAGTCGGCCGCCCGGTTGGGAGGCCTGGTACAGGTCAGCCTGGCGGTCGAGGGCAGCGAGGGCGGCCTCGACACAGGCCGAGCGGCTGCTGGCGTCGTCTCCCTCGCTCATGGCGCTCCGGTGCAGCACCATGAGGCCCTTGCAGTAGAGCAGCTCGATGGAGCAGCGCTCGAGGATCTGTGTGGCCGTCTCCATGGTGCAGCGCCGGATGTCGCGACCCTGCAGGCAGTCGGGCACGCGCGTGTAGGCGGCACGCAGCTCAGCGTCGAGGGCCAATGTTTCAGTCGTTTCAGTCGGGGACGCCGTCGCCGCCCGGGCCTGCCGCTGCACGTGTGCCCCGATCTTCTTGAACACGGCCATGACGCTCGACTTGCACAGAATATACTGCACAGGTGTGTGCTCTTCGAGGGGTCGCGCAGGCGGCAGCTGGTCCATGTCTTGGCGCAGGTCATCATCCTGCAGGTTGCGCGGTGGCAGCGTGTCGCTCCAGTCGTCGGCAACCATGCTGGGCAGGCCCATCTGGAAGGACATGAGAGCGTCGATCTGCACAATGTTCATCCAGACACGACGTCGCATCTCGGCGTCGAGGACCGATGCCACGCCCTTAGACTGGTTGGCTGGGTCGCGGTGGTAACCCAGACGCACGGCCTGGCGCAGAATGGTACCCATGTCAAACCACAACAGCGTTGGCGGCGTCTGCTGGCGTCGCGCCATAAAGCTGGTCTGCAGGCATAACAGCAGTGTCTCGAGCGTGTATGCACTGGCGGACGCCATGGCAAAACGGCCGAGGGCCAGACAGCGGGCGGTCTGTTCTTGCATGGTTGGGACCAGGGGCAGCGCAGAAAGCGACGCGGACGGCGACGGGTCGCAGAGACTGGAAATGTGCCGCAGGCAGGTGGCGATGCCAAGGATGGCAAAGAGGAGGGCCAGCCACAGAGGAGACACCTGGGACGGACTGTCCGCATCCCAGAACTGGTCGTACTCGCGGCGAAAGCGGCCGGGATGGATGATGCCCAGGACCTGGAAGCGTGAGTGGAAGTACTGCGAGACCAGCATGTCGCAGATGGGCTGTCGCGGCAGATGCTGCAGGATGTCTTCAAGTGTGGCCGAGGACTTGCCGCAGCCTCCGGGCAGCAGAATGCTCTCAGACAGCTCGTCTGGACTGGCAACACTCGCGGCGGACAGGTGGTCCTGGACCTCTTTGATGCTCTCGAGGACGGCCCTCCAGTGGCTCGGGTCGACATAGCCGGATGCCACGGCCGTCTGGTCGCCGCTCTCCGTGAGCGTAATGGTGCTATCGCTGTTGCTTCTGCTGCTGCTCGCCGCCTCCAGTGGCTGCTGACGTTGTTCGGGAGGATCCTTTCGCTGAACGATGCTGTCGCCGGCTATGAGGGATGTGACCAGTGTCTCGAGGTGTCCGAGGCGCTCTGCCACGCTAGCTGCTTGTCCACCGCTGGCGGGCGGCGTCTTGGACCGCCGAGCATTCGCCGCATACCGGCACTGGGCAGCGCGTTTCCGCCGGATGCAAGCATCACAGGGCAGCTCGCGGTTGCATCGCAGTCTTCATTACGTAAGCATTGGATCGGGACGCTCGCCGGCAAGGGAGCCTCTTCCTACTTGTGTACACGGCATGTCTCGCAGGAGACGGGCCGCCTGTTGCGCTTTTCCACTCGTCTCGCCTCCATGAGGATGGGGAGATGCCGGAGCAGCTGGGAGATGCGTCCGGAGCAGAAGAGCAGAGGCCATGGTCTGCATTACATCATCAGTAAGCAAACGGACTTAATATGCCCGGCTGACACAGCCGGAGTCCGGCGTATTACTCCGTATTGCATAGCCCCTGCCCTCCAGATCACGTGCGAACGAATCAGGTGCTATACTAAGTGCTGTAAATGCGGAGTAGAGCAGAAGACATGGCCTTTAGCAGCTAGGCGGTCGGTGAAGCGAATCCTTCGCCAGGCACAACGGCGCTGTATCTTACGAGGCGGCAGCCGGGACTGAACCACAGCCTCAACCTTAATTCGTGCACTGCTGCCTAACTGAGTCATATATCTCGTGTAGAGTATAGAGGATGGAGATTGGCTGGACGGCAGGCAGTAGTTGTGGGTATTAGCAATAGAATCCAGATGGAATTCATTCTTATGAGTTGTTAAATACATCCATCTCGTCGGTCTGCAAGACATTCTGCCCTATCCAAAGTACTCCTGATAAGGCATTTTTCCATATTGTTATTCAAAGATATTACCAAAGAATCCACTACCACTACTCGTACGCCCGTACGAGGAGGAATATGCCTCCACCATGGTTCTGGGCAACGCAGCTATTCTCGCCAAAACGGCCAATCCTCAGACTCCATCCCTACTCTTTCAGCTGCCGGCTGAAATACGCCATCATATCTTCTGCTTTGCCTTGACCGATTATCCCGATCCGTCACCGAGCAAACAGTACTCATCCGAGACATGCTACGCCCGGCCGTCGTACTTCGCGCCCCGCAAGACGGATACAGCCCTGCTGCTCACCTGCCGTGCCGTGTACACCGAGTGCTGGTTTCTGCCCTATCTGTTGCGCGAGCAGACGCACTGGCTTGCCGAAGGTGGTCGCGTGCCGCCCGGGTACCGGGTCTTCTCGGGCCCTGATGGCCTGCGCAAGACGCTGGAGCATATTGTGCAGTTCCTGGGGGAGGAAAAGCCGCCCGCGCTCGACGAGCTGCGCGTGTTTGCACAGATGTGGGTCCTCGAGGAGGGCAGGCTGGCCCGACTGCTGGCGACGCCGTACCTGGCGCTGCACCGGTTGGTGCTGACGATTCGGCATACAGACTGGTGGTTCTGGGAGAACATGGAGCCACTGCGGTTCGAGGCCCAATGGATTGAAGGGGTCAGTCGGGCGCTGCCGGAAGGCCTGCGAACGTTCAGCATTGAGATAGAGTCCCTGCAGCAGCGGCAGGACCAGATCGACCGGATCGCCCAGGGGATGTGCCAAAAATGGTTCTTCAAGACGCGCGGTGGGACGGTCTACTATGCAGACGCTAAAGGCGCCACCTGTGCAGCGAACCGGTGGTCTGGCTCGAGTACGTGGCACGGGAAACGGTGGGAGCGTGACGAGGCGGCGCCTGGCCGCCTTGACTACTACATTCAGACGGTGACATTTCTGCCGGCGCACGTTCTGGAGCGCCGGGGAGGTGTCATAAGTGAACAGGCGCGAAAAGCCGCAGCGACGGACACGTTTGATAAGCGCGCGATGCGGCTGACAGGGCTCCCTGGTAAGTACCTTGTATACTCTTACCCTGTATGGAGTAGATACGGGATCTTGGTCCTTGTCTTATTTGATTCTATTATTCTTATTTTTTCCTTTTTCCCCTTTTCCACTTCGGATGATGCAATACTAACTAGTCAGGCTTGTCTTTCGATACAGACATTGCGAGCGGCGAGAATGGATATTTTCCGCAAAACACGGCCGATGTGTGGTCTGATACTGAAGAGGAAGGCGAAGAAGAAGAGGATGAAGAGGATGAGGAAGGTGATCCGGCTTCAAACGAGGAAGAGGATGAGAACTAGCTATACCTAAAATGAAGGTTCGGTGGATGATATCCTTCCTGTATACTAGTGTGAGACATACAGGACGGGAGATTTTTGGGGTATTCTTGGATATTTTGGGGTATTGTGGACGTAGTAATCCAAAGCATTTTGACGGCATCGTGGCAGTGGTATTGGAGAGAGAGAGACTAGAGTTCGTATATCTCGCATGCAAGTTTCATTCTAGGCGTAATCCTGGTGGCTTCCATTCGTCGACAATTGTCTTCTAGGGTGCACATCGCTATTCATCCAGCAAGACACGCGCGTCTTTATCTTGGAGGACTCCGCCAGGCGTTTCTTGGCGGTCACGCCGTTCTTTTTCCACCTTCCATTTACGGCGTGCAGGATGCAAGTCCGCTAAAGCCAAGAGCCGATTATCTTGGCAATGTCTTGGGGTAATTGTGGGCGCGATAATACTCGTACCAACATACAGAATACAGACCGAACGGGTCTTGGCGAGGCAAAGCCCCAGGCTGGATGCACCGTTGGACAAGGGCTATCGGAAAAGGGAAAAGGGCCGCAGCACGCGACATAAAATGATAAAATGCATGCAGGGCCCTTTTCCCTCCCCCCCAGTCTGCTCGGTTTTTTTTTGTTGAGCTCCCGTCGTATCCTGCAAGCTGTTTGTTTTTCCACAACTATTTCCCGTCACTACAACCGTGCCAGCAAGCACCATGGATTGGGCTCCCAAAGAAGGCGAGAAGGTGCCGTATGACGGCAGCATTGGCCACGGCCATATGCAAGACAGCGGCAACAAGCTGCCCTACGATGGCGGTATCGAGACGAACCCGGAGACGTCGCTGCACCGCGGCCTCCAGGCCCGGCACATCACCATGATTGCCATTGGTGGTGCCATTGGCACGGGTCTGCTCATCGGCACGGGTAAGGCGCTGGCCCAGACGGGTCCTGGATCGGTCCTCATTGCCTACACGCTCGTCGGTTTCATTGTCTTTCTGGTCATGGCGGCCCTGGGCGAGATGGCCGCCTGGCTGCCGGTGTCTTCTGGTTTTACGGGTTACGCGGCGCGTTTCTGCGACCCGTCTCTGGGTTTTGCGCTCGGTTGGTGGTAAGTGACGCGTTTTTTTTCTGTCTCGCCTTCTCTTTTTGCCTACTGACCACGCAGCTACTGGATCAAATACATTATCGTCACGCCCAATCAGTTGACGGCGGCTGCTCTCGTCATCCAGTTCTGGGTCGATCGCGACCGCATCAACCCCGGTGTCTTCATTGCCATCTTCCTCGTCGTCATCGTCTGCATCAACTACTTTGGTATTCGTTTCTTTGGCGAGTTTGAATTCTGGCTGTCGTCCTTCAAGGTCATTACCATTCTCGGCATCATTCTGTTCTCCCTCATTCTCGCCCTCGGCGGCGGCCCCGACCACGACCGCAAGGGCTTCCGCTACTGGAAGGAACCGGGTGCTTTCCGCGAATACATCACCGACGGCACCACTGGTCGGTTTGCCGGTTTCTGGTCCTGCATGGTCACCGCCACGTTTGCGTATCTCGGCACGGAGCTGGTTGGTGTGACCGTGGCTGAGGCTCAGAACCCCCGTCGCACGGTGCCGCGCGCCATCAAGCTCACCTTTTACCGTATCCTCGTCTTCTACTGCCTCAGCGTCCTGCTCGTCGGCATGCTCGTGCCCTACAACTCGGAGAAGCTCACCTTTGCCAACAAGTCTACCACTGGTGCCGCCGCCTCGCCCTTTGTCGTCGCTGCCGAGCTCGCTGGTGTCAACGCCATTGCTCACATTGTCAACGCCTGCATTCTCGTCTTCGTCTTCTCGGCCTCCAACTCCGATCTGTACATTGCCAGCCGTACGCTGTATGGTCTCGCCTCCGAGGGCAAGGCGCCCGCCATCTTCCGCCGCACCGACAACCGTGGTGTGCCCATCTACGCCCTGGGCGCCTCTGCTCTGTTTGGTCTGCTGGCCTTTATGAACGTCTCGAGCAGCTCGACGACGGTCTTTAGCTACTTTGTCAACCTGACGACCATCTTCGGCATCATTGCCTGGATCTCCATTCTCGTCACGCACATCTACTGGTGCCGCGCCCGTCGCGCCCAGGGCCTGGCCGACTCGGAGCTGCCGTACGTGGCGCCCTTTGGCATCTGGGGCTCGTATGTGGCACTGGCGCTGTGCGTCATTATTGCACTGACCAAGAACTACGACGTGTTTGTCGGCAAGTTCAGCAACAACTACAAGACGTTCATCACGGCCTACCTCGGCATCCCGGTGTACCTGGCGCTCATCTTCGGCCACAAGTTTATCACCAAGAGCAAGGGCTACAAGCCGCACGAGGTGGACCTGTTTACCGGCAAGGACATTATCGACCGCGAGGAGGAGGAGTTCCTGGCCAACCAGGCAGCCAACGGCGATGAGGGCAAGGGCGGTTGGTTCTACCGGACCTTCCTTTCGTGGCTCTTTTAAATCCGGGTCCTTGTGGGAGGAAAACATAGCAATAGAGGTGCTGTGGTGGTTTTCACAAAGCAATAGATCTGATTGGTTGACTGTTATTGACAAACTGCTGAATCCAGTAAACGGGGCAAACCTTAAATCCAATGGAGATAATAACTCCGGAGGCCCAGGCAGCCTAGCAGCATGTTTGGAGTTTATAACTCCATCAATGGTGTATGATATAAAGCGTGTAGTTATTTTCTTTTTTGTATAATATATTTTTGTTTCTTAACTCTATTCTTATTATTCTTTACTCGCTCCTGTTCTCTTCAACATGCTTCCGGATCCGCTTTATGCCGCCGCCACCGTGTTGGGCTCCAGACTTTTTGTCAGGCTGCCCCTCCGCGATCCTCCTGCCAACATCGGCGAGCAGGTCTTTCTCGTCTCCGGCGCCAATACCGGCCTCGGCTTTGAGACCAGTTTGCACCTCTCCCGCATGGGCCTCGGCACTCTCATCATGGCGGTCCGGTCCACCGACAAGGGCGAGGCTGCCAAGAAGCAGATCCTTCAGGCCACGGGCCGCCCCGACAACTCGATCCAGGTCTGGCCCCTAGACCTTTCCGACTATGACTCCATCCGGACACTGGCCCGCCGCGCCGCCAGCGAGCTGCCGCGCCTCGACGCCGTGCTCGCCAACGCGGGTCTCATGACGTCGACGTTCCGCAAAGGACCCGGCGGTTTCGAGGAAAACATCCAGGTCAACGTCATCAGCACATTCTTGTTCTGCCTGCTGTTGTTGCCGACGCTGCGTGCCTCCACGGCGCGGACGGGCGTCGTCGGCCACCTGGTCACCGTTAATAGCACGCTGCACTATGTGGCCCCTTATAAGGAGCTGGAGGTGCTGCCGGCGGACACCAATGTGTTCCAAGGGCTCAACAACCCCGACACAGCCAGCATGGCCGACCGCTACGCCCTTAGCAAGGCGATTGTGCTGTTTGCGGTGCGCGAACTGGCGGCGCAGGACGGGTCCGATGCTAAGAGCGTCATCATCAACACGGCCAACCCCAGCTTCTGCAAGTCGGGCCTGATGCGTGAGGACGACAGCTTTGCGGCCCGGATGAGCACGGCTGTCATGGCGCGTGAGACGGAGGCCGGCAGCCGCACTTTGCTGGACGGCCTCTTTTCTGGACCCGAGAGCCATGGCCAATTCCTCAACAACTGTCACGTGGGCCGACCTGCCTGCCACATCACGGGCACGTGGGGGCGGCAGATGCAGAAGCGGGTCTTTACCGATCTGCTGGGGACGCTCGAACGCATTGAGCCGGGGATCGCCAACGTATGATTTGATTTGACCTTTTGATTTTGATCGTCTTTTTTTTTTTTTTTTTTATACTCGTGTTTTATATCTAATAGACTGTATTCTTCGAAACGATGCCGCGTGCAAATTCGCCAAATGTAATGTGCTGGGCACGATCGACTTCGTCGCCCAAGTTGGGCTGTGTAAAGACGGCCAGGGTGTTGCGGGCGATCTGGGCGCCGGCGACACCCATGTGAGGGCCGCGCACAAAGTGTGGCACGGCCTTGAACTGACCGGCTGTGATGCGTTCGAGGGCCTCTCCGGTCTGGAAGGCGAGACAGTCGCGCGGGATCTGGACCTGGACGGTCTCGCCCGTGCGCGATTGGATGTAGAGGCCGGCAGCCGGGTCGGGCGAAGCGGGCAGCTCAGTCAGTGGCAGCAGGCGGCCAGGAGTGTTGGCCGGCTGAACGGCCTCGTCGACGAACATGGCAGATGTGAGGCCGGTCAGACAGCCATGATCTAGATGCGTGGCACACCAGTCGTCGGGGTTGGTGGCATCTGTACTCGTAGAATCGGCGGTTTGTGGAAAGTAGTGCAGCAGACGCGCCTTGGTGGTAGTGGACGTGCCGACGACGCCCTCCAGATAGCCCGGCGGGTAGTCCTGGATGGCCTGAGCGGCGAAGCGGTCGCAGGCACGGGCGACGAGGACGGCGACGTCGATGATAAGGCGGCACAAATCTTGCAGAGCATCCCGAAAGCCAGGCAGAGTGGCAGTATCGGGCCAGACGTTAGGCGAAAGGTACTCGGGGAAGGTGGCGGGAGAAAAGGCAGCCGTGGGCCGGGCACAGTCGAGGTCCGGGTCGACATAAAAGGCACAATTGGCATAATAAGAGCCCTTGAGAGTGTCGACCTGACCGTTCTTGAGCGTCTCTTTGCCGCGAGACCAGCCGGTCAAGTACTTTGCCGGTTCATTCTCGAGGCGAGCGAGGGCGTCGGCAGGCAGGTTGCCGAGATAGGACGAATAGGAGAGGACGCGCTGGCGCAGTTCAGCATAAGCAGGTGGGACATCCTTGACGACGAGGATACCGAGAGAATCGGGGCCAAAGGCCTCCTGGAGTTTCGCGAGGGCGACGGAGTCTAGAGAGTGAGCAAGGGAGAGCAAGGGAGAGGAAGAGGAGAAGACAAGAACCCACCATTTTGAAGATCAGCCAGAGACACAGTGACGGCCTGGGCGACAGTCATGGTGAAAGTGGATGCATATACGTAAAAGAGTTGATGTGATGAAAAGAGGATTAAAGACGGGCGGCTTGGCGCAAGCAGAGGGTCGTATGGCAGCTAATCAGATATGACAGATAGGCTTATCAGCGTTACGATAGTTCCCGTATTTATCTGATCGCCTGGCGTGACCTCGGTGCGGCCGTAGAGGTGCCAGCCGAAGGATGCATGAGATAGTATTGTTTGAATTATTCCATTTCTGGCTGCGGGGCCCTGCCCGAAGACGGCGCCAGGCTTCAGCGGCCTGCCCTGACGCTAGCCGAAGGCGGTGAACATGGCAACGGCAGAGAAACGAGATAGCGGCCGGCCCCTCAACAAATTGCTTCCTCTGGTGGGGTCCTTCATTCTCAACCGCCCGATCACCACCCACCACCCAACGTCTTGCGTTTCTGTATTTCTGTCGCTTGTCGCCTGCCGTCTGCCCTTCTCTTCTCTTCTTCTCTTCTCCTTCTCCTCAGACCCATCTTCACAATGTCCAACCTTCCCCCCGTCTACATTGTCTCCGCAGTCCGGACCCCCGTCGGGTCTTTTCTCGGGTGAGTTTCTTCTCCAGGCAGAAGCCATTGCATTCTAGGCAGACACGAAACTGACTCAATTCCTCCTGACAGCTCTCTCTCGAGCCTGTCTGCCATTGACCTCGGTGCTCATGCCATCAAGTGTGCGTTCTGACCCAAGGAATTCCGAGTTGAGCTTTTTGAATTCGTATTCTCAATTCTCAATTCTCAATTCTGAATTCCGAATTCCCCTAATTCTCGGACTCCGAACTCCGAATCCTCTGCTCTGCTCTGTCTTGTCCTCCACTAACACAGTACAGCTGCCCTCGAGCGCGTCCCCGCCATCAAGCCCGAAGATGTAGAGGAGGTCTTCTTTGGCAACGTCCTCTCGGCCGGCCTGGGCCAGGCTCCTGCCCGTCAGTGTGCCCTCAAGGGCGGCCTCTCCAACAAGGTCGTTGCCACTACTGTCAACAAGGTCTGCGCCTCCGGCCTCAAGGCCATCATCCTCGGCGCCCAGACCATCATTACCGGCAACGCCTCTATTGTCGTCGCCGGCGGCACCGAGTCCATGTCCAACACGCCTCACTACCTGCCCTCCCTCCGCAAGGGTGCCAAGTACGGCAACACTGTTCTCATCGACGGCGTCCTCAACGATGGTCTCACTGACGCTTACGGCGACAAGGAGCACATGGGCCTGCAGGCCGAGCTCTGCAGCCGTGACCACGCCATCCCCCGTGAGCAGCAGGATGCCTATGCCATTGGCACCTACCAGCGTGCCCAGGCTGCCACCGAGGCCGGCGTATTTTCTGCCGAGATCGTCCCCGTCGACGTTCCCGGCCCGCGCGGCAAGCCCGGTGTCCGTGTCGACCGCGACGAGGAGGCCAAGAACCTGAATGTCGACAAGCTCAAGTCGGTCCGTCCGGCTTTCCTGCCCAAGGACGGCACCGTCACGGCTGCCAATGCCGCCCCCATCAACGACGGCGCTGCTGCTCTCGTGCTCGTGTCCGAGGCCAAGCTCAAGGAGCTCGGCCTGACGCCCATTGCCAAGATCCGCGGCTGGGGCGACGCTGCTCATGCGCCCGAGCACTTCACGACGGCGCCTGCTCTGGCCATTCCCAAGGCCATTGCCCACGCCGGTCTGACCATTGCCGACGTCGACTACTATGAGATCAACGAGGCCTTTTCTGTCGTCGCCCTGGCCAACTGCAAGCTGCTGGGCCTTGACCAGGACCGCGTCAACGTCTTTGGCGGCGCTGTCGCTATTGGCCACCCTCTCGGCTGCTCTGGTGCCCGTATCGTCACCACCCTGACCACTGTCCTGCGCGAGAAGAAGGGCAAGATCGGTGTCGCCGGTATCTGCAACGGCGGTGGCGGTGCTTCGGCCATTGTCATTGAGAGCCTGCAGTGAGTGCTAGCGAAGAGAGAAGCCACAACCAAATAGAAAAAAAAGGTCTCTTCCGTACATAGCCTTCCTCTCTAATACTTTGCCGCCTGTTGGGATCTGCCACGGCATAGATTGCCCAAATAGGCGGCCGTCCAATCCAACTTATAAAGTCCCGTTTTGAGTGATGTTGTGTGTATTGATCGCCCTATATCTCTCTAATCAACCGGCCGTAGCACGTGTTGCATGTCAGGGGTAGAAAGACACTAAAGAAAATAGCATGTCCGCAAGCAAAAGGGGGAGAATAAACACGGAAGGGAAGGAGAAAAAGGAAATAGGAAAATAGGAAAAAAAGGAAAGAAAAAAAAAGAAATAAAAAAAGAAATAAAGCTGCACATGACGTGACCATGACCAAATCGAGACCGCAAGACACCAGGCCCATTTCTCCCAAACAAACGCTTTCCCTTCATTCCCTTGCCTTCTTCATCCCGTCCCTCGTCCCGTCTCTCTTTACTCTGCCGCCGCTTCCGGCAACACACCGTCCTTCGTCCAAGCCGTGTACGCGTCCGACCGCCGCTGCACCACCTCCTGCGTCTGGTCCCGCATCCACGCATTGTTTATCACAAGCTTTTCCCGGAACTGCTGCTCGCGCCACTTGCGCCGCCGCCGCATCAGGCTGGCCCGCTCCTGTTCCCGGTCCCGCAGCGTCTTGCGCGCCTTCTTGGTCTTGGTCTCGCCGTCGGCTGCCTCGCCGTCTTCCGCCGGCTCTGCCGCCCCTTCGGCCTTCTTGTCGCTATCGGCCGCCGCCGCCGCCGTCGTTTCTTCTTCTTCCTCTTCTTCGGCCTCCTCGACCGCCGCTTCGTGGTTGTAGATAAAGTACTCGGACGTGCCCTTCTCGTACACAATCCGGTATGAGTTGAGACAGATGCGCAGCACTAGGCCTTCGTGGAACGCCAGCGCCTTGCGTCCTTCGCCACTGTCCGAGTCCACGTCGCTCGCTGCCGGCAGGTTGCGCGTCAGCACCGACTTCTGCAGCCGCGCCCTGTTCACCCCTTCGGTCGGCTCAATCCGCATGTACGACGAGATGTAGTACTTCCAGCGCTCTTGCAACGCCATGTCGTCCACATTGAACGTCGGCTCGTCCCGCTGCAACCACCGCACAGCCGTCTCGTTTTTGGCAGGGAACTGAAAGGTTAGAAGATGAAATATGAAATATGAAATATGAAATTCAAACGAGTCAAGTACTCCAGGACAACTCACCCAGGTAATCTGGAACATCTCGCCATCTTTGATGCACTTCTCGGCAAACTTGCGCGCACTGATTTCCGTCTGATAGCTCGTCTCCTCAAGCTGCCGGTTCACCAAGAATTGTTGCACCAAATCCAGCGTCTTCTCCCGCGTGTCCGACCCGCTGCACGCCAGCGCCTGTCGGCACAGCGTCTTCAGCAGATCCTGCATCGTGTACAGCTTCCACCCCTTGCGCAGGTAGTAATGCCGCAACACCTCAAAGTATCGGTTCTCCTCAATCTCCCCCGTCAGGAAATCCTCAATCAGCTCCACCGTCCGCGGCCAGAACTGCTCCGGCTGCTTGCCGTCAAAGTACATTATCGGCTCCGGCATCATCCCCAGCGCACGGCCAGGCTTCTCCGCTGTCTCCCGGTCCAGCTCCTCCAGCACGCTGTCCCGGCTCTCTTTGACTGCCTTGAGCCGCTCGTACAGCTGGTGGAACACGCTGAAGAACACGTACACCGCCTGGTTGCAGAAGAAGTTGTACCACTGGCGCTTGAAGAGCCCGTCCGCCTTGAGCTCCCGATCACCTTCCGACAGTGGGTTCTCGCCCGAGATTACTGTCGGTCCGGGCGCCGACGGCAGCCATCGCTCATTCGAAAGCTCCAGCGAAGACCCTTCCTCGGCTGGTGCGTCCGGCATCTCCTCGTCGTGGGCCGAGTGGCCGTCCGGTGTGGACTCCTTGGATCCCGACGCTGCACTGCCCTCCTTGTGCGACCGTGAAAACTTGGATCCGTTCCGGCCTGGGTCCAACACGCCGCGAAGCAGATCCGACTTCTTCGTTGGCCGCCGGCTGCGCCCGTTCGTCAGCTCTGCCGGAAGACCACTGTCACCGTCCTCGTCGCCCGAGTCCCGGTCGATGTCGCTCAGCCGCTGGTGCACCTGGTCCTCTGGCAGATCAAAGAACTGTGGCACAAACGTCTCAAAGAACTCGGTGATCCGCTCCTTCTCCGCTGCACCGTGCTGCCCGCTGTGCAGCACATACAGGACCATGAACCGCAGCAGATCCAGGAGCACGTCGCGGTCCGAGAACTCCCACAGGAACTGATGCGATGGCGTCTTGTTGCCCAGAGCCTTGGCCCGCCGCTGCTCCTCGCGCTTCGTCTTGATCACATCCACCAAATGCTTGGCAGACAGATTGCGCTTGTCCAGCGACTTGACCTGGATGCCCATGTGGTCCAGACTCTTGAGGTGCATCGCCTCAGTCTGCGCCATCCACACCTTCTCCCACTCCCGCTGCGAGAATCGCCACTCCTCGTCCTTCTGCTTGAGACGGGCCATAATGACCGGCACCGCCGCAAACGGATGGCTAAACATGTCGTTGGCAACCTCGATACCCTTCTCAGCCCCGTAGACCTTCTTCAGCACCCGCTTGTAAATGGACGTGCTCTGGCCGCCGAGACCGGGTGGCATGCGGAAGTTCTCACGCTCCGCTGGCGAGAGCGTCAGCATCTGCTGTGCCAACGGTTCCAGAAGCTGGATAAACTTCTGGTTGGCCTCAATGTAGAAGTCGTAGTCGTGACGCTCCTCCTCGATACGGTGGAGGCCTTCCTCGTAGCCGTTCTTGCGATGGGCCACAAACCCAGAGTCTTCTGATGCCCATGTCGGATGCGAAGCCCACTCATCGTTGAGCACTGAGTTACAAAGCTCGTCACGGCCGCTGCAGCGCTTCAAGCGTTCCTATAAAGGTTAGAAGGACACAGAACAAAAGGGCAGAACACAACTTACTCGTCTCGGCAAAAGGCGGTAACTGGGTCCGTAGCCACGACAGTTGCTCAGCGACACCTTTCCAGTCGGGGGTGCAGGACGGTTCTCAATGATCTCGTCCTCGCCCGTGTATCCAAGATGGTTCTTGAACCAGCCAAAAAGCTCTGCATTGCCACCAATAAACGCATGGCTCTTAGCCACCAGAACATTGAGTTCAATGAGCCCTTGGCGGTACATGTTGATAAGCTTGAGGAACTCGTTCATCGTCGTGCGGTTCGGCAGGTATTTCTTGACCCGTTCAAAAAAGCCCAGTCCCTCCTGCATATCCTGGATGGCCGACGTCGGGGCCAGCGGCTCCGGCATCATCGGTGTCAAGGTTGGTTCAGCAATCGACGCCTCGCCAGCTGGTTTGTGGGCAAGCTTTGCCCGCTTGTTGTTGACAGCCGGTGGCATGCCACGCACAGACGACGTAGCTGTAGTCAGATCCACAGGGGCCGGTCCCGCCGTAGGAGCCTGCGGCTTCTCCTGGCGCGGCCTCTTCTTACTCTCCTTGGCTGTGCTCGGCGGCGCAAAGTTTCCGACAGGTGGCATCTTGGGACCGTCCGCACTCTGGCTGGGCGGCGTAGTTTGCGCGATGTTGTTGGGACCATTGAGGTCTTCGGGACGGCCTCCGGCTGGTCGGGCATGGGCTGCCGACTCGGGGAGGAACTGCTTGAAGTCCTCCAGCAGATCCGGGGCGCCGCTGAACAGCGTCGTCACTTGCGCGTACACCTCCTGGATCGGCTTCTGTTCCCGTTGGTAGGTCTGCAGGATCTCGAGGAACTGCTTGTAGATTTCAGGCTTGTCCTGGAAACGATTCTGGTGAAACACCATCGTGTGAGCAGATGCAAACGGCCCAGGACAAGCGTAAAACATACCTTGATTTTATTCACGTAGCTGATGGCGTGGTTGAACTCAACCGGTCCACGCTTCTCTCCGCCGGGCTGTTGGGCAGTACCCGCGTTTGCTACAGCACCTGGAACGGGGGTCTGTGTGCTTCTAGGCACGGCTGGGTTGTGTGCCGCCATTCCCATGGGCATCCCTGGCCCACCAGGACCACCTGGGTGACCGCCCCTGGGAACGTTGTCATACATCCCAGCACCTGCATGTCCGTAGGGTGGAGCTCCCGGGGGGGGAATGTTCTGTGGCTGACCAAACTGGCCATCGGGACCCTCGATACTGTGCTGGACGTGCTGGTGTCCCCACGAGCGACCGGCGTTCACAAACAGACCGCCAGCACCCGGTGGTGGGACGTGAGCGTCGGGTGGCATGTTTCTACCGGGGCCGATGGAATGAATGGTGGAGCCAGACGGCGTGGTAACTCGGATGCTATTCGGGTTATTTTCCAGACCGCACTCGATTCGGTAGCCCGGTGGTAGAAAGGTGTTGAATCCCTGGATGAGATTCGGATGACCAGCAAAAAGATCAGACACGCGGCTGATGACTCCTGGTGTATCAATCCTGCAACGATCAGTTAGCTGAGAAAAGGGACTTACAAACCCACCCGAACTGGATCACTCACGTCTGGCTCTTGAAATCTTTCATAATATCCAGAAAACGGTTGTAGACATCGGGCTGCTCGTGAAACTGAACTTTCACTTGGTCAAGATAACTAAGCGCATCCTGTAATCGATGAGAGGCGTTAGCAACATATTGTCTAATGAGTAAGCGGTTGGCGCCACTGACGTTCAAGATCGGCTGCTGTCCTTGGCCGACTACGCCCGACCCTCCAGGGCCGGCTGCAGCTGGAGGGCCTGCAGGGCCATTTGGCCCAGGAGGACCGCCGTGGGACGGGCCCATGCCGCCACCGCCGTAGGGAGGAGGCTGCTGGGCAGCGCGACCGTCGGGCTGCAGAGGGCCGCCAAAAATCGAGCCCGAACCACCAGACGCGCCCATGCCACCGTTCAGAGGCACAGACGAACCACCGTGGGGCATCATAGAGTACATTTGTTGCTGCTGTGGCGGCTGCTGTGACGGATGAGGCCGATTCGGCTCGCCGCCGCCGTGCATGGGGGGCGGCGGACCACCGTACCCCGTGACACCACCACCTGGCTGGGGAGGAGGACCGCCAAGTTGATTCTGGGGAGGAGGAGGCGGGGCATTGCCGGCACCGCCGCCATGGTTGGCCAAGAGGCCGTTTGGGCTGTGGATGGCGCCAGGAAGACGAGATGCGACCGGCTGGTGGATGGGGATGGAGCCAGCTGAGCTGTGGTGCGGCGGGCCAGGCTGCTGCTGCTGTGGAGGGGGAGGCCCAGGGTAGGCCTCACGCTGGTGGCGCTCAGCCTGTTCGCGATGAGCCATCTCTTCCTGATGGTGGATGGCCCGGTTTCGCTGTTCGTCGAGCTCGCGTTCGCGCTCTCGGTCGCGATCGAAGCCCGCGTGGAGGGGGGGATGAGGGTTGTTCATGGCTCGCAGAAGGAGATCCTATCTTGAAGAATAGGAAGTCATCTATTGGGGAGTGGCGTGGCGGGAAAACACTGGCAAACGCAATTGTTAATAAGAGACAAAAAAACAAGGGAAAAATAAAATAAAATAAAATAAAAAATAAAAAGGCCGGTTTTCAGGGCGACAGAAAAAAAAGAGGACTGCAAACAAGAGATTGCGATAAAGTAAAAAAAAGACTAGAGACGCAGATACGGATAGAAAGGGATCACAAGATGGCGAAAAAGTATGTACCTGAATCCCAGATTGCCCTCTTTTGCCCTCCTTCTGAGGTTGTTTGATCACCAACCCGCAGCAATCAGAAGAGCTGTGAGCAGACCGTGTTTTGTTGCTTCTGACCCGTGCCTGGGAGGTGAAAATCCCAAGGATCGAGTTCAGAAGTAGCAGGATATGAATAACAGTCAAAGGGGTATTGAAAAAAAAGAAAAGGTGGGCAAGAAGATGGAGAAAAAGGTGAACCAACACGCGGGTGAAGGGGAGGACAGAAAAGAGAGTTTTTGCGCGAAAGCCGAAGCGATCCCCAGCTGTCCACACTGGCGTCACGGCACAAAAGAAAGGGGAGGGCCGGAATTTTTATCGGTCCGAACTGATAAGCAGCGATAAGCGGCGCGTCTGGACTAGGCCGAGCTACATATGCGACTGCGTCCGATCACGTGAACAGCCCTATCACGGGCTCCGGTCAACGGAACGAGTACGGAGTACGGAGGTCTTACTCATTCTATTCTGTGTATATACGGAGTACTCCGTGAAAATCCAACCCAAACTCCAGTCCAAACAATCTAAGATACAATCAAGCCCACGCTCGCAAGAACCTCGCAAAACAGTGTACTGTGTCGCCCTACTGCAGTGTCCTTCAAGAGGAATAGTTCCGGACTCCCTTGATTATCCACTGGTGAAAGTCAGTACTCCGTATGAATGACAGATAAGAGGACGGAAGAAAGTACTCACCACTTGACCATTTACCACCGTGCTGGCCACGCTAGCCACTTGGATATTTCCCGGTTGGATCTGTTTTGGTGAGCATACACTCTTCGGAAAGGCTCGATTCCGAAGCATGGAATCAAACGTACCACCATCACGCCGTCCGCGTTGGTCTCCCACCAAATGTCTTCGTCACCGCCCACCGCCTTTGCTTTGTAGTGCTCCGGCCACGGGCTGATGGGCACAATATGTGCCTCGACAAAGCGGCGCAGATTCCGCTTCGCACGCTCCTGCCCGTCGCCGCCCTCGTAGACGTTGGCACCGTGTTGGCGGTACTCCTCCGGGTCCTCCCACGGCTTGCGCGGCAGGGCGTTGATGGCCGAATTCAGGGGCGCTAGCACCGTCGAGTTCTGCGCAATATCGTCAAAGCGATCCGTGATGGCGGAAAAGTCACGCGTGAAGCCGGCAAAAACATTGATGCTTCGGTCACGGCCGAGAACATCAGACAGCATAATGGTGCCGGCAGCCGGGGGGTCGCCCGATCCGGATCCGGAACCGGAGCCGGGCTGCATACTCGGGGGCATCGCAGGCATGGTGATGGGCTGTTGTTGCTGCGGCTTGCGCTGTCGGGGGCGTGCGATCTGTGGGTAGTCTGGGTGCAGGTCCAGGGGGACCACAAGTTGGGAGACGGCGACGAGGGTCAGCGACGCAAGAACAGGCAGGTGAGACAGTCTCATGGTCGTTGCGAAAATTGCAAGGTTTCGATGATGAGGAATGGTTGGGTGTCAAGGCGTTGCTCGGTAGAGATGCCGAAAACGTTGCTTGGGTATGGAGTATGGTTGGTCGATGATGTCAGTCGACAGACAGGCAGCAGGCCAATACTCGAGTATCGTGACGCATGCTAGATTATAGCCACGTGATTTGTGGCATCGTGTGTGGGGCCATCTTCCGATGAGTAAGCGATTGTCCGAAGCCACGAGTTCTCGGAAGACACATGAAACTGCAGTATGGAGTACGGTACACTACGCAGTCGAGTGCAAGTGCGAGTACGGAGTACGGCCGGTAGATCCTCTCCATAGTTTCCTGCCAAGTGATCCTAAGTAAACCGCCTTGGAAGGCTGGTTGAAGGTCCGCATCCTCCTGAACCAGGCATTAGTCAGTCGACATTTTAATTGGTGGGAGCTGTCCCTGACTACAGCTTGTAAATTACGGAGTACTGGTATGGATTCCTTTGCAGCAAGAGACCGCGTTGCCGAGCGGCACAGCAGCCGGTCTCACAGCGTCTCACAGCGTCTCACAGCTTGCGGAGATCCCTGTTCCTCAAAGGACCGGTGGCATGTGAAAAGGGACTGGATGGCACGCCAGACAACCTGAAGATGGGAATTTTGCCGCATTCAGACGCGCTGACACAAGTCCGCACATGTATGCGGGGGTAGCGTAAGATAGACTTGGGATCTGGGGAGGGGGGAACGGGTAGGATACGAACGCCCGCATGGGGCAAACTTGCCACAGAGCGGAATTTGTTCGTTCCCAGGCTTGTGAATGCCGCCATGGCTTCGTTAGATGCATATACAGTAGCTATACAGTAGCAGTACGGGGAAAGAGGGGGTAGGGCGAAGCCTCGGCACAAGAATGCGCGACGAACCAGGCGGCTCGGCAATAGCTATGACGAAAGTAGCTCTCTAAGCCAGCTCTGGAGCACTTGCGGGGGAAGGAGCAAAAGAAAGAGGAAAAACGAGCAGAGAAAGAAAGCGCAAAAAGAGTGCAGAAAGCCGCGCAAGGCAGGCACATCCTGAGCGATGCCCAGAAATTGAGTTTGATGATCAGGGAACACGCAAAACAGGCTGAATACGTAAAGTGGTAGCAGCGTGTGTCGCACTGCTGTTGCCCTCTCCAGAGGGTGGCGTGGTTGGCCGTGGCCCAATCCAAACCTCGGCAGAGTCGCCGACAGTCCGGTGCAACGACTTTTTCCCTGGCAGGTGGGCGAATCAGCACACCTACAGTTCGGCTTAGCTCCACAAACCCGGCAGCCCCAGTTCATTCCCCCCCCAGCGGCCTCTTAGCCGCAAAGGCGCTGAACAACCCGCCGCTCTACAAAACATACGCAAAAAAGGGCCATCTGCTGTTGTTGGTTACCAGCCAAGGCGGTCCATCGTCCCCGTGCCACCGCTTCGCATTTCATTATTTCTTCCCTTCCCTTCACCTCGCCTTTCCTCCCCCTCTCCTCTCTTCTTCTCTTCTTTCATCCCCCTCTCTCAGTCTATCATCCTCTCTCGCTCTCTCTCTCTCTCTCTTCGCCTTGTCTTCTCTCGTGTCTCCTCTCTCTTGACTTTTCTCGTCCACCAGCAGATCTCGAGTCATGGCTCCCAGAGTTATTGTTGTCGGCGGTGGTCGTACGTAAACCCTGTTGCTCTATCACATGCTTTCTGCGCCGCCTTTCGGCTACCAATTGCTAACGCCCACCTCACAGTTTCCGGCCTCAGTGCTGCGCATACCATCTATCTCGCCGGTGGCAATGTCGTCGTCGTCGACAAGCAGAGTAGGTCTCTCATTCTTTGTTGTCTTTAGTCATCCGTTGTTCGTTGCTGACGTGCCGGCCTAGGCTTCTTTGGCGGCAACTCCACAAAGGCTACTTCTGGCATCAACGGCGCTCTGACCCGCACACAAGTGGAGCTGAACATCCCGGACAGTGTCAAGCAGTTCTACGATGATACCCTCGAGTCTGCTCGTGAACAGGCTCGCCCGGACCTCATCCGCGTCCTGACTTACAACTCGGCTGCTGCCGTTGAGTGGCTGCAGGATATCTTCAACCTGGATTTGACCCTGGTTTCCCGGCTAGGGTGAGTTTCCTATACAAAGTACCGAGTATACAGAATACTAACAAAACAACAAAACAGTGGCCACTCTCAACCCCGCACACACCGTGGCCACGATGCCAAGTTCCCTGGTATGGCCATCACGTACGCGTTGATGCAACGCCTCGAAGAGCTGGCCGAGGCCGAGCCGGAGCGTGTCCAGATCGTCAAGAAGGCCCGCGTCACAAGCCTCAACAAGCAGGGCAACCTGGTCACCGGCATCACATACGAGCAGGATGGCAAGAGCGCCACGCTCGACGGCCCCGTCGTCCTTGCTACAGGCGGCTATGCGGCTGACTTCACGGAGACGTCGCTGATCAAGAAGTACCGTCCCGACACCTACGACCTTGCCACCACCAACGGCACGCATGCTACTGGTGACGGTCAGAAGATGGTCATGGCCATTGGCGGCAATGGCATCGACCTGGAGAAGATTCAGGTCCACCCCACAGGTCTGGTCGACCCCAAGGACCCCGGAGCCAAGACCAAGTTCCTGGCTGCTGAGGCGCTGCGTGGTGAGGGTGGTCTGCTGCTCAATGGCGACGGCGACCGCTTCTGTGATGAGCTCGGCCACCGTGACTACGTCTCGGGCATGATGTGGAAGGAGAAGGACAAGGGCAAGTTCCCCATCCGGCTCATCCTCAACTCCAAGGCCTCCAATGTGCTCGACTTCCACACCCGTCACTACTCGGGCCGTGGCCTCATGCGCAAGATGACCGGCAAGCAGCTAGCCAAGGAGATTGGTTGCACGCCCGAGCATCTACAGGAGACCTTTACCAAGTACAATGCCATTGCCGATGGCAAGGAGAAGGACCCCTGGGGCAAAAAGTTCTTCCACAACGGTCCCCTGGACATTGACGACGACTACCACGTCTCGCTCATGGAGCCTGTGCTGCACTTCACCATGGGCGGTGTAGAGATTAACGACCGTGCCCAGGTGCTCAACGAGGAGCACAAGCCCTTTGACGGTCTCTATGCCTGTGGTGAGCTGGCTGGCGGTGTCCACGGTGCCAACCGTCTCGGCGGTTCCTCTCTGCTGGGTTGTGTCGTCTACGGCCGTGTGGCCGGTGACTCGGCCAGCAACTTCCTCTTCCAGAGCGTGCTGAAGAATGCCGGCAACGCCAATGCCAGCACGGCCGCTCAGCGTCTGGGCCAGATCTCTCTGCACATTGACCCGGCGCAGCCAGGCAAGATCTCGGTCGAGTGGGGTTCGAAGAAGGGTGCGAAGAGAGTTGTGGCTGCTGAGGAAGATGACGATGACGATGATGACGATGGCAACAACGGCTCGGGTGGCAGCACCGGCGGCTCGGGTGGCTCGGGCGGTGGCGGCTCTGTTGCCGCAGCCCCGGCTGCCAAGGCTGGTCCCAAGGTGTTCACAGTGCCGGAGACAGAGTACAGCCTGGAGGAGATTGCCAAGCACAACAAGAAGGACGACCTGTGGGTGGTGGTTAAGGGCGTCGTAATGGACCTGACCAACTGGCTGGACGAGCACCCGGGCGGCCCGCAGGCCATTATGAACTTTATGGGCCGCGACGCGTCCGAGGAGTTTGAAATGCTACACGACGACGAGGTCATCCCCAAGTATGCACCAGAACAGGTCATCGGCCGGGTAAAGGGTGTGGAGCCAACGCTAGAGTTTTGAAGCTGCTAGAGGGTGCAAAAGAGTATATCAAGATTGAGTTTTTTTTCTTAGGATATGGATCTTTTTTTCGCGTTCGTTTTCGCTTTCTTATTCTCTTAATGCTTTCCAGATAGTACGCTTATGTTTCGTTGTGCTGAGCTTCACAGTCTTCACTTTGTATGAATAGCATGAAAAATAAATGTGTGGATTTTAAGAATTCGCAGTCACAAAAAGGCAAACAGACTTCAACTAGGCACAGCTGTTGGTACGTCATACCGGAACGGCTGCCCGCCGGCATGCTGGGGTCCAAAGTTGACGCGTGCCCGCAGGGGGTATATCCAGGGCTGCTGGAACGACACGGTCGGGTACAACTGGCCGATGACGGGTATGGGCGTTTGTTGTTCAGGTTCTTCGACCTCAGCCTCGTCTTCTTTGACACCATCCGCGTCCTCTTCTTTCTCCTCTTTTTCTTCCTCTTCCTTTTTCTCCTTCTCTTCCTCCTTCTCCTTCTCTCCGTCCTCTTCGTCCTCTTCGTCATCGCTGCCTCTCTCCTCTCCCTCCTCTCCACCCTCCTCTGGCTTTCTCTCGGCCCACGACTTGCATGCCACCGGAACGCCCTCCACCGAAAACCACAGCTTCTGAGTCTCGGGGTCGTAAGCAACGCCAACAACACTCTCCGTGTTAAACGACGGGCCCGTGTCCAAGAGCGAGTCGTTGTGCAACAGCCCTCCGTCGTCGTTATGGTAGCCCCAAGTCCCCGTCCTCCAGCCGGCCATCTCCGTGAGCGGGAAAGCTTCTCCCGTGAGGCCAACAGCGATGCCACTAGGGAAAAGAGCCCGTGTTAGCTTCTTCCGTAGACGGACAAGAATCCATACTCACCAGTTCGATCCGCATTCAGAGATTTCCACCTCAAAGTAGAAAATGCCCTTGTCGAGCGGGATGCAGTGGTCGGCTCGCACAGATGCGCTGTTGCTTTCGTCATAATAATGTCTGACTTCAAGTTCTGTGCAAAAGTGAAAAGTCAGCTTGGAACGATGTACGGTGTAGATCCGACTGCATGATATCACATACGCGCCAACGAAACTACCGTTCCGTCCTCAGACACAAGAATGTCGCCTCCCCTGTCGCTGTCGCTCATCCGGGTCGGCGTCTTGATATCGGTGCCCTTTTTGGCGCCTCGTTCCGTCAACATCTGAATCATGTCTGTCGCCTCGTAGCATTCGGCAATGTCCAAGGCCGTCCAGCCACTCCGATCCACTGCGTTGACGTCGGTGCCCACAACGTCCAGAATGCGCTTGACGGCCGCATTGTTTCTCGCCTTGACGGCCGCAGGAAGCACCGCAGCCATCTGTCTGGCCTTGTCAGCCTCTGGTATGCGGGCCAGCACCGCATCAAATGAGGCACTGCTCTGTTCGTCTCTTGTCAGCAAAGCCTTGTACAGCACACTGCGGCCACAATTGTCGAGGCCATCCACGCGGGCGCCAGCTTCGAAAAGCTGGGGCACGAGATCTGCCACAGACGGAATGGCCACGGCATAGTGCAGCGGTGTCGCGCCGAGATGGTCGGCAATGTTGGGGTCTGCCTGGAGCTTAAATAGGATCCTCGAGACCACAGGCTCATGCCATTTCAAGGCACAGTACAGCAGTACCGTGCGTCCGTACTTGTCGACTGCATTCACATCGGCGCCGTGCTCCACCATGAGCGGGATAAACTCGTCGGCGGCCCACTCCAGATCGCTCGAAGCAAGCACCACCATGTGCAGCGGAGTGCCAAAAACGAGACCAGAATGCTTGGCAGTGGCCCCCAGCTCGAAGAGCAGCTTTATGAAATCCATATTTCCCTTGAAATCCCAGATATATGCACACAGCACTGGACCAAACGTCCCCCCAACAGCATTGACGTCGGCGCCATGTCCACAAAGTTGCCGTATCAAGTTTTTTCCATCGTCAAACCGAGCGAATATTTCATACGCAAGGTAGTGGAGTGTCGTTTGATTATTGTTGTCCCGTGCGTTCGGATTGGCACCTTGTTCGAGAAGCATGATGATAGTTTGGTCCACGCCACTGATGGAAGCTTCAATCAAAGGCGTCCTGCCGAGTTTGTCCACAGCATCGATATCTATCTGGGCTCCAAGTTTTTCCTTGGCTTCTAGAAGACTCTCCACCACAAGAGAAGCACTGACGGCTAAATGGAGTGGTGTTTTATTCTCGGGGCCCAAAGCTGCAGGATTGGCCACCGGCAACGTGGTCCCGACTGGTCGGTTCAGGCCAAGAAGCAAGCGTACAACCATGGTGTCCATCCGGCTCACAGCCACGTGGATTGGTGCACACTCGTTGTCGGCGCGCGCGTTAATGTCGCCTCCCTTGTCCAACAATCGCAGGATGGTATCCTCCGAGGACACGGAAGCAGCGACATAAACAGCATTCTCGCCTCTTTGACTTGTCGCATTCGGGTCGGCACCGTTGTCAAGCAGCATCTGTATGATCTCCAATCCCCTCCACCGTATGGCCCAGTGAAGAGGGAGCACGTCCTTGTCCGGAATATTGGGATCCCAGCCTTCGTTGAGAAGATACTCAACAAATTTGATCACTGGCTCGTCGGATTCGGTGCTTGCGATGGCCAGGTTTAATGCCCATGCTGGCCGACGTACTGAAATTTGTCCAGGCGGAGGCGAAGCGGAAGATTCTGATCGTTCGTCGTGGCTGTCATGGCTGTCGTGGCTGCTTTCGTTAACCTTCTTCAGGTACTCCTGCTCCCACGCCCATAGCTCTTTGAACGCCTCCACTTGGCATGCCAAAGCAGACAGCTGATGCGCTGTATGATTGGTAGCGGTCTCTCGCAAAATGTGTTCGGGATCAGAGGTGTTCAGCATCAAGCGAAGAGCAACAATATACCCACGTCGAGCAGCATATTGAATCGATGTCTCATTCCCATCCCATTCGGACCGGAGGCCATTATCAATTAAAAATCGAACGACATCCAGATTGATTTCCGAAATGGCCAGATCAAGATATGGGTTGTATTCACCATCAGACGCCTGAATGGAAATTCCAGCTGCCATAAGCATCTTTAGAGCCTGAAGATGGCCACGTCCACAGCAAATTCGTATATGTTTTCCATCAACCACGGGATCTCGTTTTGTCCTTTGAAGGAGAAGCTCCAAAAGATTCAGATGACCGCTAGATACTGCTTCAAAAAGCGCAGAATCGAGCATGGCTTTGCGCCTCTCGGCTTCAGCCTCGGGAATTTCCTTTCCTTCTTCACTTCTGCTTAGTTCGTTGAGAATCTGGATTCCGCAATCTTCATGGTAGTTTCGTGTAACAATTTCGAGCGCAGTGATGTGCGCCAACTCGGTCCAATCTCGAAGCCTGACAGAATCGTCATAGGAGAAGACATCCGGAAGAGGACAGGGAACTCCGGCCAATATGTCGACACCCGCTTTGATAAGTCTATTCAAAATGCCAGTGTGCCCGTACATGGCGCACAGTTGGACAGGAGTGTGTCTCATATCCTTTACCTGCGTCAATTGTTCTGGAGGTGCAAATTCCTTGACAAAATCAAACGCCTCATCAATCCCTGACATGCAGACATACTGCAATGGGAATTTATCTTCTTTGCAGGTCATCACCAGAGTCTGTTTAAACTTTTCACTCTGAAGACGTTGTATGGCTTTCAGAGTTTTGACGCTCCCCAATTTGCATGCAAGACTCACTGCTGTGAGGCCTTGAGCAGAGGTCATCAGCAAGTCAAAGCCCCTTGAAAGAAGTAATTCAACCATTTCCGTGAATCCGCATCGAGCTGCTACGAGAAGTGGATTTCCAACGCCCACTCCGCGTTTGATCTCTTCGAAATCGGCAGTGTCTGCCGCAGCTTCCAGTATTCTCTCCAGGATGTTGACATTTCCGGATCCTGCAGCAAGTGACATTGCATTTTTCAAGCTGCTGTTCGGGTGGTCGCTTTTTTGCCGTTTCTCAAGTAACAAGTCCAGAAGATGTATGTCCCTTTTGGATGCAGCCATTCCAATCGAGTTTTGGATTCGACGTTTGTCACTTTCTGTCGTGTCACCAATGTTTCGCAACATCATCTGCGTAATATGGCCCAGGCCCAGCTGAATGGAGAGAAAGATTGGGCCATACAGTACCATTTCTGGCCATCCATACAGAGACTTACACAATTTGGCCCACCCTGTGGAAGGGGGTAGAGAGTGTGCGAATCCAGAGTCAGCTGATGATTCAGCTGAGTCGCTCGATATTGAAGGTGGCGCGCTCTGGGGAATGATTACCACAGGCCCGGATATCTCTTCGCCAGTTTGGGGTTCATAGCCATCGCCATCACCATTTTTGTCTGCTGCATCTTCTCCTGGCTCATTCTTTGTATCAGGATTTTCTTCCCGTCCCGAGCTGTTGTCATTTGCGTGGTCCTCAGTCTTGTCACTTGCGGTATCTTGTTCTTTTGGACGATTAGATTCGCTGTCGAAATCTGTGTCGGACAGGTCTGTGGCGATGGAGGATGTGAGGAACTCAAGAACTGTATTATCCAAGGCAGCATCAATACCCTGCACAGGTTCATAGTGGTGTGCCCAATAGAACTGGGCATAGTCAAGAAGGCTAGAAGCTACGCCGATGGTGGATCGACTGAGCCTAGCGTTTTTTATTTCCTCGTCGGCTGCTTCTTCGGAACAGAGATTGATGTAGGAAATGCAGCTTCTTGCAGCGAGTGCGTGAAAAGTGGTGGCCTTTATGTGTTCTTGTTTTTCAAGATAGCAGCAGAATGTATGATGGACCAGCATGGCGCGGTCGTCAATGATCTTCACGACTTGTCCCAGATAGTTTCCAAGGTCGCCCATCAGGTCCCATGACACTTGGTTCGCGAGGTCTTCGAAGGTGGCTGTTTTTGTCGCATACCTTTCAGGGTCAAGACTCAGTGTCAGAGCCACTGAAAGCTCTGGCAATGTGAGGGGCCGAAGCGAATAGTAGATCCAATGCAATGCCATAGTTGCTGATGTTGATTCATGCACAGTTTTCAGAAATGTAGCAAATACCTCTTCAAGGGAGAGAAATGGAGATCTGAGACGCTCTTGCAAAGCTGATTTTGTTGAAGGAATGATGCTGTACTCGAGCAAGTCCAGATTTGTCATGGTACGTAAGTAGTTCACGTTGGCACCACACATTTTCTCGACAATTTCCTCTTGCTTGTCTCGCCAAACAAGTCTTTTTCTGACGATGTGTGACACCCGTGCACGAGCCGCATTGTGGATGGATGTCGACCAGTCCAAATTTTCCAAGGATAGACACTGGACGGAAGAATGGGCTGCTGTGTCAATCACATATAAGCCTGTTGTGAGTATTTTCAAGGCTGGTGTTGTTTGGGCCGTTGCCAGAAGTGATAGGATTCTGTCTGAAATAGGCTCCTTGCATTGATCCACCGTGTCGATGACCAAAAAGATGGTGGACAGCCCTGACACGGAGCAAAGGTGGTGGAAAAATCCCCATATATATGCTTTTGAAATTCTTTCCTTCGTTGCGACCAAATCGAGCATTCGAGGAACTTTTCCGATAATGGAAGGTTTCAGGAAAAGCAGTTGGCGGATGAGCGACGCAACCAAGTCCCATTCACTATTTCTTGTAATATCCCAACGAGAGAAGCTGAAGCTGAGGAAGAGCACTTGTGGGTTGACGTTTTCGGTCTGAAGTGTATATAGAATGTGAGACGCAACGCTGGATTTTCCGGACCCAGAGGGGCCTGTTACGGAAAGAAGGCTCGAGTCTTTTCCGTCAAGCCATTTTTTATATTCATCGTGGGATTTAACCCAGGCCATGTACTCAGGGTCCACGAATGAGGTATTGATGCGACCGGTCACCGCCTCCGGACGGCACAATGCTATCTGAATTTCCTTGAACTGAGCATTGATTCCTGGTCTAAAATAAGCATTGGCAAAAAAAAATTGTGGTTATGATCGTACGTACGCTTAAAGCTGTATCGCAATAGCCCAATCATGCTTTCCACAGCTTCAATAAGTTCTGTTTGCTTTGACCGATCTTTTCCAAAGTACCAAGGATCCTCAGAGCGCAGCTATTTATTCGTGACAGTGAACATCAGATTTGATTCAAATTGTTTCCATAGGCGTACGGGGTAGTTTCCCTTACATAAACACCAGATGACCTATTTGTGACGAGGATTCTGAAGCCTTGAGCAATGGAGGAGAACTGCATTTGGACACACGCCAACTGATCCGGCAAAGTATGGACGATTGCAGCTAAATCAGACACCGGAAGTCTTTTGACTGCTAGCAGGCGAAATAAGTACTTCTCCCACTGTGTGCGATTTGTATAGGACTGCGCCTCGATAAAGTGCTAGAATGTGTTATTAAAACAAAGTAGCAAATGTTTGACTGACGGATCTTACCATTCCCATAGTCTGCCGAGCTATCCAGCCATATTCGACAGATTCAATAGAGTATAGAAGAATCTGGTTACGCCATGCGTTTTTAGCTGTAAGTTAGATTTCTGGTGAAAGGCGGACGACGGGAAGCATACCTGTTTCACGAGAGCAGCACCTGCGTTATGGGCGAAAAACGCAATGAGACGATAGTCCTGCAACAAATAGTTAGGAAAGAACCCAAAGGTCAGAAAATAAACATACCCCTATTTTCTTTTGCCGGAACAGTTTATGTAGTTCGTGCACAATGTCCTTTGCTCTGTTGAATAGAAACCCTGCAGAGACATCGCCATCATCGCTGCCGATGAAGTCGTGAACGACAACAACTGGATCATAAAAGTATTCACTGAAGAAAGTCTCTTGCGCTTTTTTCTCGACGAGCTCGGCGTTGGCGAGGTCGTCAACGCCGTTGATCACCACGATGCTTGCATCAACCCAGTTAGCAGAGCAATTCTTTCAGTCCCTCAAGGCAAGATATATCCTTACAGACTCATGGCAGCAGCCGACGAGCAGCAAAAGGTTACAACGTGAAAGCGAAGCAATGCGGGAAACAAAACGAGGATTTCGATGTGGGAGCCAAAGAACCGCTGCGATTCCCACAATGCTCGATGATGCTTATGTCACTTCTGCTCGTACGAGTAATGCGCCGTAGACCGCCGACTGGGTCAGATTCATTCCGTCTGACATGGTGGGTTGTATTAGGCGTCATCTGCACGTTGCAGTGCTTCGTACGCAGCACAGAAATAGACAAATCGCTTCATTTGTTCCAGGGCCCACTAGTCTTGCGCTGCAGCATGCCATCGAGTAGTACACTATGTAAGATTTGGCTCAGCTTTCTCACAATAGAGAAAGACTGGCGATGGAAAGACGAGCTGCCTCTGCAGCCTTTGCCGCTGCTCGCGCTGCTGCTGCTGCTGCTTGTGCAGCCGTCTCCGCTGCATGTGCGGCCATCTCTGCCGCTTCCGCCGCCGCCAAGGCTGCTGTCATGGCAGGCGATAGTCTAGCTGGTTCTGATGAAGAGGTTGTTGGCATTGCGGGACTCGTGAGGTTTTTCACCACTGGCGCCTTGGGGGCTACGTCTTCCGGTGGGGTCTGCTCCACTGCGATGGCACAGGCCGCTCCTTCCCGTTCTCCATGAACCTGCTCCTTCTCGTCGGATACAACATCGGTAGTAGCTCCTTCCTCATCCGCACTCGTAGTCGGGGTTGCGGCTTCCTTCACTAGCTCGGCCGTGGCATCGTGTGCCGCTGGCGTCAGCGAATCCTCTTCCGAGAGATTCACTTTGAAGAATTTGTGCACCTCAATTGTCTCCATGTGCTCCAGATCATCCTCAGTGATACCTGTCACGCTGTTGTTCCGCATCTGAATCTTGCCGGGCGTGAACACCACGGGGTCGATGAGCTTGTCCCGATCTGTCCTCGCCGGCAACGCCCGAAGCCCAGCAGAAACGAAATCCACTTCACTTTGCACACGAAGCTTCGCCACAAAGGCATTGCCGTGACTCCGCTTCAGCAGCACAGCCGTCTGCAAGAAGGATGGAACGCCATCAGCCGCATCTGAATTTTCCTGCATGGTCCATGTGACCGCATTCTCGTCACCATTCTTGCCCTTGCTGCGGGTCGGCTGACCAGTCAGAGTGGCTTTGAATTTGAGTGGCTTTGTCTGTTCCATCTCCCATTCTACTTTGGTATCGGAGCTGGCGACCGTGACCCCGGCCGTAACGCCCGTGGATGCAGCATATTTCGTCCGCCGGTCATACGTCGTCTTGTTCAGCCAGTGCATGCGATCTGGCGCCAGATCAACAACGGCTGGGTCATCTCGAGAATTGCCTGCCTTGCCCAGAAACTCGAGGGTCACGGAAACTGATTTATACCGGCGTTCTGTGACGGTGCTTTGAAAACGAAACTCTAAGACGAGCAGTGTGGCCAGACACTCCTCCTCTTCATGTACCATTTGGCCATGATGAACTTCGACCAGTTTCACTCGCGTGTTCAGAGGGGACTTTTCACTTGTTGTCTGTGCAAGCACGCGTCGAAAGTCTTCACCGGGCAGGTTCGGAATATGGAAGTTGTTGTCGTCTCCTTGAGCAACAAGTTCCACCTCGAAAGAAAGATCGTCCATGGCGGTATGTTGTATGATTTTGGCGTGTGGTTTCTTTTCAACTTGCAAGCAAACTTTGAGCCAACTATCTCTGCGAGATATATGCCTACGAGTTGGCCAAGCCTTTTAAAAATAGGATCATGGCTATTGTTCCAACCACTGTGAAGCGTATGGAATATCACGGATACCCTCTGTACTCCATACCTGGGAAAATGTGAGCTCTCGTTCGGAGGAATTATGGAGCGGATGCTATATTCTTACGGGTGCATTCAGGGCTGGTTGAAAGGCCCCATCTTTTATATGCAATGCAACACACCCAATCCCTGTCAGATTTCTCACCAGAAACAGGTCCAAGTGTTTTTATGAGGCCATGCTGACGGTCACGCACTCAGTATCTGCCCGGAGTAGACTTATGCTCCGATTCTGGGTTTCGATTGTGTTGTACCATGTGAACTCGCCATTTCCCTTCCAATCCAGTACCGATCTTTTTTCACACTTCATTAAACGACGATCTAATGCCCGCTATCCAAGAGGTGAAAGAATTCGCAAAGCAAAAAGGGAGAAACCGAAGTCAAAATGGTGCGACGGCAAGCCGCAACCACCCGGCAGCGCGGGCCGGCAATGGCCAAAGAGACTCGAATTGCCGACTTGTTAGAAGAAGCCAAGTACACTGATTTTGAAGACGAATCGGCCTGCAAAAGATTTCAAGAGACACATCGTACGCGTCTCAATAAAGACCCGAATATAAATTACTTGGAAGACGAAGTGCTCAACAAGCTGGCGAGAGAAGGAAACTTGGGAAATCTGCAAAAGTTTGTCAAATGGGTCGTTCAAAATCATAAAAAACTTCTCCTCTGCAAGACAGATGGCGGACACACGCCTCTCCATCTGGCCATCCGCAGCAAAAATCACGAATTCGTGGGGCTTGTTCTTCAATATGCGGACAGAATTCAAGATCTGTTGAACGAAAAATCCCATCTCGACATGACATGTCTACACTTTGCCATCCACTACCGAAGTCCCTTTACAGAAGAGATCATCGCCAAAGCTCTCGAGAATCCACGAGCTGATGCTATGGTCGCAGACCCGGCCACCCATAACCATATCAATGGCCTCAGCCAGCCTGTAGTTGGGCCAGCAAATTTTGTGGATATTTTCGTTGTGCAATCCAAAGACCAGGAAAATAAATACGAAGGCATGACGCCACTTCACATAGCTGTCGTGGCCGAAGAACACGACACGGAAGATGACAACTATCTGAGTCAATCGCCACCCCAGTCGAGTGCCACCAAAATTCAAGGCAGTTCAACCAAGACAAAGCAACATTCTGCTGTCGAGCTTGAGTCGCCAGTTGACGCTTCTGATAAGTTCATCTTTGTCAACAAAGGGCTTCAGCGGACGCGAACAGGCGACATGACCAAATCATCGTTGTCAAGGGGTTCCGAAGCTCAGCGGGACGATTTAAAACTTCTCAGCAAAGCCCGGCCATTTCGATTATTGACTGTTGTTAAGAAGCTGGCTGATGCCAATCCTAGGGTCCTCGTGGACTACAAGGATGCAGACGGCAATACACCCTTCCAAGCACTTGTTGAGCTCGAGCGAAAGCTTTTAGAGGAATCGTTTGCGGCACAAAAGACGGAAGAAAGACGTGAATCAAAGCGGCATGAGATGATTGACAGCGATCAAATTTTGCTCTTTCTGCGCTCTTATATCATTGACAAGTTTGACCGCAGAGATGCCATGAAAGCTTTATATAAAGTTGGAGATGGTAAGAGCCAATTGCATGCGTAAACTTACTGCGGCAATCATACTGATTAGGACAGAGCGTGTTCTTGAATTTGATTTATCTGGTCTGCCATATTCTACCATCAACAAGGAGTTTCTAAACGGGCTGGGAAAAGTTTTACGATTTGAAGGGTTGCTGAAATATGTGGCTCTTCCTCGGCTTACTGTCATGGACGAGGAACCTCTCGAATTTGGAGACAAATCTGAACAAGACCAGGGAAATAAGAGGTGAATTACTGGATCTCTGGCTTTTCGTCGTTTCACGGCTGACAATAATTCAAAACAGCCTAGGACAGGGTATACGGCATATATGTTCGATTTTTCGATGGCTCAAGCAACATCATGTCAAGTCTGTCTTGAAGGTGACAGTGGTGGACGACGCGGAGCCATCCCACTCTGACGAAGCCATCGAATGGTGTCTGCGGGGGCTAGATGTGCGCATTTGGAACTGGTACAAGGTCGACCTATGTTGTGATGTTATTGCTGAAGTGGCGCCCAACGTCCGAGATGTGACCCTCTATTCATCAGGGAGCAATTCGGTTCTAATCGGATGGTCCAGCTCTGCCGGTTTGCCCAAGTTAAAAGAGGTATGAACTTCCAGTTCCGGATGTGAAATGAGCAAGGCCTTACATATCGTCACAGTTAAAGAGAGTACACATCAACGTCCAGGAGGTAATCTATTTCTTGTCCACCTCGGTCGCATGAACATTTGGCTGACCGCGCAACCTACAGGGGCTGGAACGACCTCGCAGGTTGAATATGTATATAAGCAACTTCAAGACCGAGCTGCTAAGAAATATGCCCCATGTTAAATTTACGTGGGAATTGCACAGGCCCGACTCGAACTATGATTCACTTTTTTTCGAACGGGGGGAAGAGAAGGCAACGTGAGTGTTCTGAAGTGGGGTTTCTGAGAGGGCTGAGTGGCTGACGATCCAAAGCAGCGAGTCAAAATGGATGCGTACCATGGAGGGCTTTGCAGATTTTCTCAAGACAGTCAAGCCCAGCTCGCATGTACGACCGATCAAGATTGCCATCATTGACGACGGCATCGACACGTCTCTGGATGACTTCACGGGCAAGATACAAGTGGGGGAGTCGTTCTATCAGCTGAGCGAGCTATTTGGGCGACGAGGGTCCTACTATGTGCCAACCGGGAAGCACGGAACGCTCATGGCACAGTCCATCTGCAAGATATGCCCTGTCGTAAAGCTGTACATTGCACAGCTCGAAGTTCTGCCAGGAGAAAACGGCCGACGGTCCTTTACGGCCGAGTCTGCCACAGAGGTATTCACCCAAGCCCCCCTCCTCCTTTTTGTTTTCAGTCAGAATCTGACGTGATGCTAGGCAATAAATTGGGCTGTCGATCAGGGCGTGGATATTATCTCTATGAGTTGGTCGATCAGCGGAGGCAGCGTGCTGAGCCGCCTAGAAAATGCACTGCATAGGGCTACCAACGAACGGATCATCATGTTCTGTGCGTCGATCGATGAAGGGCCGTCATCTGTGGACAAGACGTATCCGGGAAAATCCGGAAGTTGTATCAAGATTGGAGCGTCGACGGGAACGGGAGCAAAACTGTCGTGGGTGTCAGAGAGCAACAGCAATTTCTTGCTGCCTGGCGAGGCGCCTGTATCAGCGGCTGCGGAACCGGGCTGGCGAGGCCAGAACCAAAGCCATCACCAACAGTACCCCTACAAAGGATCCTACGGAAGTTCCGTGTCGACAGCACTGGCAGCCGGCCTGGCAGGGATTCTGCTGTATTGCGACCGTCTACTTGATTCGGACAGAGATACGACGGGGGCCACCATGGCTGCCCAGCCGACAGCGGCTATGTCTGCAGTGACAGTAGCAACAGCAGCAACAGCGAATGGAACGGCAGGTATCAACGGAGCAGGAGGGGGCATGTGGCCAGTGGACGATCTACGGACGATGCACAAGATGGTGGAAGCGTTTTTGCAACTGTCCAAAGGCACAGAGCTGAACAAATTCCCCCAAATGTGGGACTACTTGCCGCCGAATCCGAAGGCGTTGGTTTGGAATAGGAAGGCCGATCCAGACGGCACGGCACGGACGAGAATCGAGCTGGAAGACTTTATGAAACGAGTGAAGCGATAGGGATATGCCGGTCGTGATGATCAGGCGGTGGACAGGAGCTGCCGGGGGACTGTTTGGACAGGAGATGCGACATCAACCCGGATAGGCAGCTGTTGACAACGCCAGGACCATTCGAGTTCCTCCTATGTACTCCGTACGGAGTATATTATACGGAATACTCCGCGGGCGAGTGGACGAGTGCTCGTATCCCGCCTCCAAGGATTGTCGCCGTTTTTTGCTCTTCTTGTCTTAGGCTGCAGCACAAGTAATACGCCATCCTTAGACATGGGGACGATGGGGTATTTTTTACAGAGGCCAGAAAAGAGACTTTTTCACGAAGCATCCCAGACACGTTTTTGGGGGGTTATCTGCTCTTCCCGTCCCGCTGGTTACCCGTTTCCCCGTTTCCCTAATTTTTTTGGTGCGAATCTTGGACGATGAAGATCCCATCCAAGCTTGCTTGACACGAGGGACGAGCCTTGAAGCGATGGGGAGGGCGATGACGAGGACGAGACATTTTGTAGAGCCCACATGGGTTCTTCCTTACGTGTAAGATGCCGGCAGGACGGTCACAGCGTCGAACACGAACTGAAACGGGCTGCCGTACTCCGTACTCGGTGCCATATATGCGTGCGACCGGCAGAGGAATGCTGGATTCCGTCCTCGTACGGAGTGCGTCGTGTAATGCAGTGGTTATAAGGCGTCCGCCTGGCCTGGCCGCCTGGGAAGTGGATACAAAGTACGGAGTATGCGTACGGATTACTCCGTACGGAATGGGAGGAGGCGGGCAACGGTCGCTCTCCTTATCCACATCGCATTCCAAATTGCTTCAACCCATGCAGATCGCTAGCGCACGAGGTACAGGGAGTTATTGGGACAGTGCAGGAACCGTGCGAGGAGCGAGAGCGAGAAGGGAAAAGCGGACTAAAAAAAATTATGTAAACAAATAAAAAGAAAAGCAGAATAATAGGGAAAAAAAGAAAAAGGTCCCTAAAACAGCCCCGAAAAAAAAACGCTCGTTAAGTAGGTACAGGCGTATGGTGTAGTATCATGCATTTTCCCGCATCGGAAAGGTCCCTGCTAACAAATGAGGACCGTGCAGCGAGCCCACCCCCCAAACGCGAGTGGTCCTTTTTGATCACCGTGTCCATGTTTGGGGGGGGGGGGGGGGGGGGGGGGGGGNCCCCCCCCCCCCCCCCCCCCCCCCCCCCCCCCCCCCCCCCCCCCCCCCCCCCCCCCCCCCCCCCCCCCCCCCCCCCCCCCCCCCCCCCCCCCGGCACGCGTCGTCAAGCACAAAAAGGGCAAACGTCTCTGCACGGGAAGATATATACTCGTAATACTTGCTACATAGGGAGTACGGGAAGATGTACTCCGTACTCTGTATGGTGCTCCGTATATGGTGCTCCGTTCTTGGGTACGTATCTTACGAGGCAATAACGTGCGTTTCCACCTACAATGCGCCCCTTCCCAAAGTTCACCCTCCCCCGGAAAATCGGGCTGCCCTGTGGAGTCGCGCGGCACATCATAAGACATGCAAAGACGCACACCTTTCTCGCTGCAGCAGGCGCCACCACGAACGAATACGGCAGGAGCAAAGGAGGAGAAATAATAAAAATAATGGGAATAATAAAAAGGATAAAAAGGATAAAAATAAGAATCCTGGGCTGACGGGGCTCTACTTCCGCGTCTTACTCATGCGCATGCATGTGGGCAGCTGAGATATAAACCAGAAGGGCAGCTGTGGCGTTTTTGAGACATGTGCACCTGTTTCGTGCCTGCCCACACGCTTGCACACACTGGACACACTGCTCACACAACCTCACACGCACACACGCACACACGCACACAACGTCGTAACGCGCGTTCCGAAGCCCCCAAAGATCGCTACGCCATTTTCAGCCCTAGCGCATGAGGAACAGGATACTTGTACAAAGCCAGAACACTTTGTCTGCCCAAAGTCCCTCGTTCTCGGCTGCCCCTCTCCTCGGTTCAGGCTCTCCCTCTCTTGCGCCTCCGATCATCTCTGTTCCAAGAAGCAAGGTGCCATTCGCTAGAGCAGCGCGGGGTGTCAGCGGTGAGCAGGAGCAGCCGTGAATATGCAGCCGGCAGAGAGGGGTCGGATCCAATAAGAAAATGGCTCTTGGCTGAGCCAGTAAGAAAGATCGTCGTTCTTTGTCCAGACTGGCATATACAAGTAGTACGAAGTACAATGTAGTTTTCTTATATATATATATTGGCAAGGGCTCCGGCGACTCACAGCGACTCTAGCGACTCTAGTCACTCGTACCGTTCGAGATGTACTCCGTAGACGAGTTCGCATTTCGACTTGCGGTAAGAATAAAAAAACGAATGATCTTACGACGGTGCATTCCGTGAAGGAAAGAACAGTAAGGAGACAGTTTGGTGGCAAGCCGAGCCTTCTGCCGACAACACTCGTACCGGTACTTGGACACTGCCCCAAAGGCTAGCCACAGCCGGGGTTGGCTCCGTACTCGTACTGATCTCTTCATGGAGGTCTTGGCAAGCAGCAGGACCGAGGGAGCAGAGTGGTCCGTTTCGTAACAACCAATCACAGCTATTCTTGGCATTCTTTCTCCACAAAGTTGGCGTAGAATGCATGGAGACCCCCAGCCCTTTCAGGAGACAAGCAGCACGGAATTTCGAATAGGGAATAAAAATAAAGAAAAGACAAAACAAATAAGAATAAATAAATAACTAAAAAATAAATAAAAAATAGGAATAAAAAAAGACCAACTCCAATAGGAGGCAGGCGCCCGCCTTCATTTTCCCTCTCTGTGTACGGAGTATCTCCTCTTTTCTCCACTCTTAATACCCACACAACCCATAACCGTCCCAGGTCTCTTCTTTTTCTCGTTCTCGTTCTCTTCTGCTCTGTACGGGGTCGTATTACCGTGTACTTACCCATACTGTCGCCTCTCACGAAGATCGCCTCTCTCGTTCTCCGTCTGCTCCGTCCGCTCCTGCCCTCCAACCCAACGGCAGGGACGCTTAACGTCGCCTTGTCCAGCAAAAACGCCTTCATCTTTCTTCCGAACCGATCGCAAAAGTCAGGACATGTCCTTATTCGCTCTCTCGGCTCGCCACAGTTAACGACTTAACTTTCCTTCCCCCCCCCTCCCCCGTCTACCTGGTTGATCGACATCTCCACGCTGCATGTTCCTTGCGCCCGGCGAACAAGCAGACCACACAGACGACGACCACACGATTCTACGGGTTTGACGGATTCCACGGGTTCTTAACATCTCTTTTGCCAAATGCTCTTCTCAGACGACACCTGCCTCGTCTTGACGAATGCTTCGCGACGAATGACGATCACCATCTCGACTTCGACTGCGACTGCGACTGCGACTGCGACTGCAATTGCATAAACGATCAGGCTGCACTTCTCCTCAATGCGCAACCGCGCCTGCGGCTGGAATCCTCGTCCACGCCGCCACTATCACTGCCAACTCTTGCTTGCCACGCCACCGCTGCTCGTCGCCTCTCTTCCCAGCTTCTCCTCCTCCCCCTCCTGATCCTTCCACGAACCCAGCAATGCGACTGTCGCTGCCTCAAATCCTCCGTCGCCGCCACCAGCCCGAAGCCAATGGCCAGGCACAGGCGCCGACGGAGGCAGAGGCAGAGGCGGGAACGGTGACAGTGCCGGTGACGGAAACGACGGAAACGACAGGGATAGCAACAATAGGAACAATAGGAACAATAGGAACAGTAGGAGCAGCAGGAACTGCAGGAACTACAGGAACTACAGGAACTACGGGAACAACAGGAACTATAGGAACAACAGGAACAACAGGAACAACAGAACCAGAAACAACTACTTATTTCGCCGCCCCCAGGGCCTTCTTCGCCATGGGCTGGCGCAAACCCGACAATGTCGCCGGTTCTTCAGCACAGGCCATCATGGTCGGCTTCTTTGTGGCCTCGGGTGGCCTGCTCTTTGGTTACGATACCGGCTCCATCAACGGCATCATCGCCATGAAGGCTTTCCGACGACAGTTTGGCGACGACAAAACTTCGGAAGACCCGGCCGCCCTCCACTCCGACCAGCTCGCCATTATCATCTCCATGCTGAGCGTCGGCACCATGGTCGGCTCGCTCTTGGCTGCCCCGGCCGGTGACACTATTGGCCGCCGCAAATCACTCATCATCTCCATTGGCATCTTTGTTCTTGGTGTCGTCTTTCAGCTCTGCTCCACAGACATCCCCGTATTATTGGTCGGCCGGTGAGTTTTTTTTTGTCCTTGCACGCGTCTGTAGCCACTCAAACTTACTGACATCTCCCCGCCTCTCAGATTCTTTGCTGGCGTCGGCGTGGGAATCGTTTCCGTTCTCGTCCCTCTGTACCAATCAGAGATGGCGCCCCGGTGGATTCGTGGAACTCTTGTCTGCGGCTACCAGCTCTTCATCACCATCGGCCTGCTGGCCGCATCTATCGTGAACCTCCTCTGCCATCATCTCGGTGGATCAGGCGCCTACCGCATTCCTATGGGCCTGCAGCTGACCTGGGCCTGCATTCTGTCTGTGGGACTGCTTGTCCTTCCTGAAACACCACGCTACCTGATCAAACGCGGCCTACGAGACGAAGCCGCGCTCTCGCTGAGTCGCCTACGGCGCCTCGATATTACACACCCGGCGCTCATCGAAGAGCTGGCCGAGATCCAGGCCAACCACGAGTATGAGTTGGCTTTGGGCGCCTCCACATGGAAAGAGATATTTTGCGGCTCTCCTCATCTGGGACGGCGCACGTTGACCGGCTGCATTCTGCAGAGCTTGCAGCAGCTAACCGGCGTCAACTTTATCATGTACTACGGCACGAGCTTTTTTACCGAGGCAGGCATCGCCAGCGCCTTTTGGGTGTCTTTTATTGTGAACGTTGTCAATGTTATCTCGACGATCCCCGGCCTGTTTGTGGTCGAGACATGGGGTCGCCGCAAGCTGTTGATGTTTGGCTCGGCCGGCATGATGGTGTGTCAGCTCTTTGTTGCTTCTTTTACGGCAGCAGCACCTGAAAACATGGCGCAAACACAGGTGACCATTTTGGTCGTGTTTGTGGCCATCTTCATCTTCTTCTTCGCGGCCTCGTGGGGACCGGTGGCATGGGTCGTTACATCGGAGATTTACCCACTCAAAGTACGCGCCAAGTCGATTGCCTTTACAACCACGGCCAACTGGTTGTTGAATTTTGCCGTTGCCTACAGCACGCCCTTCCTAGTGAACGAGAGCAAAGGCTCGGCTGCGCTCGGGTCGCGAGTCTTTTTCATCTGGGGCACTTTCTGCACGCTCTCCCTATTCTTTGTCTACTTTATGGTCTACGAGACAAGCCGGCTCAGTCTAGAACAGATTGATGAAATGTACGAGCGGGTGCCCAATGCTTGGCACAGCAGCTCCTTTGAGCCGAGCTGGAGCTTCCAACAGATGCGCGATAATGGCTGGTCGGACAGCGGCATCCCACCACAGGAGATGCAGGATTCTGATTCCCCAGAAGTACAACATCACGAGTTGGCACCAACATCTGCCCATTCAAATACGAGCACAGACATGCAATCGACAGCATCGGCAAACTCGGACAGCAAGATCTTGCCGATGGCGAATGTCGATCTATCTTATTAGGGCATAGCAAGCCCAGATGCGCTGTTAATTTCTGTCTTGGCCTTGCATACAATACCCGGCCGGATTGGGGCATAAGCTTCTCTTTTCCTATTTTTTTCTTCTTTTTTTTTGTCTGTTTTCTTACTGGTCTAAGCGTTGGGGGTCTATTTTGCTGGCGTTTGGGGCAATACAACATCATTGGGTGTTGGAACATGGGGAATGGGGATGGGAATGGGACTGGGCGGGAGAAAAGGATACGGTTATCTATTGCCATATCACGTCAAGGGTTGTATCAACCAACCGCTTTTTTTGTCTTGGAATGTTTATGGAAAATGCCTGTCTGGTTTGGGGTTTCACCCTCACCTGGATGGTGGAGTCTTTTGCATAGGGGGGACACTCGATGATTAATCTGTGGCTCTGGGAGTTTTTGAGAGGCTGGGTTGATCTATTATGGACACTGGAAATGCGAGCAGGACAAATAAGCTCGACAAATGGTTATGGACTGACATGTTTTGAAATGGAACCTGTTTCCTCTCTTATATCTTATATCCTTTGTCGACATCGACAAAATACGTTGAATAATACATGCATCTTTCGAACAAAGGCCAGACTCGGCCACTGTGTCTTTCCTACAAACAATCAAGACATCATGTCTTGAAATCCATTCCTCTCGGGTGAATCAGCTCCACCGAGGATGAAGCAGACAGAAATGTCTAGCCCAACCTGCCATAGCGCCGCAGTGGCTAACCGAAAGAGCCCTCCAGACGCACTCCGCGTATTCCGGGGCAAGGGAGATTGCATCCAATATGATGGGATGTTAGAACTTCCCCGCCCCTGATCCTTACTTCGATCTGTTGCATTGGCTCATGTGTCTTATTCTCGTCGTCATCGGCCCTTTTCCTGCCATCTGCCTTTCCTGCAGTGATCCAATAGTCCAAAAGTCCATTTTTTGAGGAGACAAAAGGAGATATGCTTGATTTCTAGCCCCATCTTCCCCGGAATCGGTGAAACATGGGGTTGCTGCAGACACAATGCAGGGACTGGCGGTGGATAGCATTTTGCTGCCGTCCTTTTGTTGTCTCTTCTGCATTGTAGCGGTGCCATGACAGATCCATGACAGATCCTATTTATCCACACGCATGTCCCAGAAGCCCGACCCATCCCGAACTATGCCGTTTAGGTCGTTCTCTTTCCTTCCTCCCATTCAGTTATTCTTTTTGTGTATTTTTTTTTTCTTTCGGTTTGTCCAGGCCCTTCTCAAGGCTTGGGAAGTGTCGCTCCCGTATCCTTGTCGACCGCCCACTCGTACAGCCAACGGCCCAGGTTGACGGCCCGCTTGTCAAGCACACGTGTAGCCAAGTCGGCCAGACAGATCATTAGCGGCCACACCATCAGGGCACACAGCGCAATGCCCAGACCATACTGTAGATCCGTCTCGGAGCCGCTGAACGCCATCGTGTGGCGCACTGCCCAGTGTCCAAACGTCCACAGCAGTGGGCCGTGCACCAGGTACATGCTGTAGCTGATGGTGCCAAAGTATTGCGCAAAGGACGTCGTAAAGAGGCGCTGCAGGGCGGGCGTGCGGTCAATGGTAAAGACGAGCAGCACGGCGGCGGGCGGCAGCCAAAAGGCCTCGTACTCGGAGACCTTGGCATAGCGGTCCGACACAAGCTGGAACAGCGTCTGGTAGCCATACGTGTCGGCCCAGCCATCGGCATAGTCGGGCAGCGACAGGACATAGAGCGCAGCCGTGAAGCAGAAGAAGCCGGCCAGGTTGCAGAGCAGACGGCGGCGGCGGCTGGCCGAGAACGAAAAGGAGAAGGGCGTGGCCGACGAGGCCGACGACGACGGATACGGTGAAGGCGGTGCCAGCGTGGCAGCGGCACCCGCACCCGCACCCGCGGCTGAGGCTGAGGCTGAGGCAGAGGCCGGATCAGGGGCCGGACGAGTGGTCGATGTGCCGTCGAGGTGGAAGTGCAGGTCGCAGAGCAGCATGCCGGACAGAAACAAAAACACTTCCCAGTGGAAGTAGATGTGCGAGTAGACGACAAGACCCAACATCAGCAGCATGCGGACGCGCGGCCGCAGCCGGTTGAAGGCGCCCTGGCACAGAAATACGACAAGCGAGCAGTCAAACTCGATCGGCAGCGTCCACAGGTTGTTGTCGTAGGCAAAGGGGCGGCCGCGCTGCAGGTTGCGCGACAGAGGGTCTGTCAGGGCGCGGATGTTGATGAGCCAGTTGGACAGCTGAGCCTCGAGGGTCTCGGGCCGCGGTGGGCGACGGGACGGTGCTGCCACGCCCTGCCAGCTCTCTTTGGAGCCGTAAAAGTTCCAGTGCGTCATGAAGGCGGCGATGAAGCTGATGATGACGGGCATGAGAAACAGACGCGGGTGCCGGCGGAAGGCGGCCGAGTGGATGGCCTCGCCGGCCTCCTGGTAGCGACCCATGCGAGACAGACGCAGAGGTTTGTAGCTGAGGGCATAGCCAGAGACGACGAAGAAGATGGCCACCTGGGGACGGCCGGAGACGAGCATACGCAGGAAAGGCAGCTGGATGAGGCGGTGGGGGTCGTTTTCGGAGCTGTCATAGCCGCGGTGAATCTGCGGGGAGAACCACAGGAGACTGGCATGATGGCAGACGACGAAGAGGGCAGCCATGCCACGGAGACCGTCTGCTGGTCAGCGAGAACGAAAGACAACGGACAGATAAAGTGAAAGGCTTACCAAGCCAGGCAGATGGGTGCAATTTCCGGGAAGCACCCGGGTCATCAGGCCGGCAAAAGGTCGGCACGAGGATCTGGAACCAGCCGAGCTGTTCGTAGACGGCTGTCCAGACGGACCAGACACTCCGGCGGACGAATCGAATCATCAGGATGGGAAGTAGGATGAGAACCCAGAAGGCCGTGCTGGCTGCTGAGCGAGACGGGGGGTGGTGACCAAAGTTGAAGTTGCCGGATAGTCGTCGGGGGCTGCTGAGGGCCGAGCTGGCACTGCTGAGCAGGCCAGACTGGTCGTCATCGTTCTTGGCTTCCTCGTAGCCGCCGTCCTCGAGAGGCAGCTCCTCGTAGGTGGGCTGCAGCTGCCGCAGCACCCAATGCCGAAGGCCGTTGACTGCCCCAGGCATGATGATGAGTTGTAGGCAAATGGGTATCCGCAAGAGAAAGAAATAAGAGCAAGAAAAAGAAGAAGAATAAGAAGAATAAGAAGAGGAACAAAAAGATAAATCTAAACAAAGGAGATGATGCTTTGCTATGGCCGGGAAAACCAAACGAGTGTCACTGCACAGCAAGACAGGGGACTATATAAGAGCATGAATACAGGAAACGGCAGTACCAATGCAAGACTGAGACAATAAAAAAGGCTAGAGGCAATTTGGAAAAAAAAGAGCAGATATGCAACGGCAGAAGGAGACAGTCTGCAAGCTGATGCGGGCAGGCTCGTGCCGGAATGCTGCTGAACGTGATTCCCAAACAGCTGCCAATAGGAGAAAGAATGCAGTCAGGACAATAAAAGCCAAGGCGCTGACACGAAAAGAGTGAGACACGAAGGAGTATAGGAAGCCAGGAGACAAAGAAAAAAAAGAAAGAGAAGGGAGAAACAAGGTTAATATGAGTAAGTACGGAGTAGTAGGCAATAGTATACCGGCTCTCCATCTATTAACGAAGCGCCCGGGGGAGTAGTGGATGTGGAGGGGGGGACCTAAACTAGTGGACAAGCGTGTCCTCATAGGAATAGAGGAGGGATTTGGCCTGATGCGTGGACCACATCCTGACAATAGTCTGCAGGCCGTTGGACCATCCTGTTACAGGAACATTGGCAGGAGAACATCGAAATATGCATACGAGCACTGTGTTGGAGGCGGTTGGCCACGGCGGTATGAGTACGAGTACGAGTACGGAGTGCTATTAGGACGGGCCTTTGACGCGTCTTGAGCTTCACAAAGAGGAACATGTTCTGTCTTACTTGCCCTACTTGCCCAAACCAACAGAGACACAAACGCCGGGTCGGATACAGACGGATATTAGCATCAAGAGCTTGGCACACGTGTAGTATGAGAGCGTATGAGCACGGAGTCAGATACGAGTTCTCGGGTAGATGGACGAGCTTCCCCTAGCTGGATCTTGTTAAGGGGGAGAGAGAAGTAACATAAAAAGTACGGAGTAGGGCTGCTACAGTGTACATTGTACGAGTACTGAAAGCGGCGGCGATGCGCCGGTGCGTTGAGCAGGCTGTGCTTTGCCAAGCCGGGGGGTCGACCCCGGGGTCGATGCGACGGCGGACAAGACAAGTGGATCTTCTTGCCTTGAACTTTCTGGATTTTTGGCTATTTCTGCGACGAAACATGGCCGATCAGGGAACGATCAGGAGAGCTAAAAAAACAGGTTGCGGGAAAGCAGTAGGATTCTTATTTACGGGGGATGGATCTGTCTGTGCAAAGAGGCACCGCCTTACTCGTAGGAACGTCATGAGGAGCGAGAGTCGTGGCGAGGACTCCGTACGAGTACGCAGGAAGATACTTGTACTCCTAACAAGTACTTATTATATACTGCTACGTCGTATGCCTACGACGCATGACTTGAGAGGCTGGGCCGTTTTTATTCGTAGAACCCCTGGAACACGGCGAACTGTGCCACAAGCTGACGCAGTGTGTGGCGGCCCCAGTTCTTTCGTTCTTTTCTTGAGCCGTGATTTCTTTCCTCATCTTGTCTGCCTTCCCATCGACGGCACTTCCCCGGCAGCAGCGTCGACCCTCATTACACAGAACTCCGTACTCATACGGAGTAACTCGTCCTGGACCATACGAGTGAATTTCTACGCTGCATTATGGAAACTAAGCGGGGCCGTCCAAAATTGATTTCCTAGCCGTAAAAGGGGGCAGAACCGGGGGAAGGTGGTATCTCTCTCTTAACGGTTGTTCCGAAAGATGGGATGATGCGTGATGCCAGAGGATGCATCTTTGGCGTACGCGTAAGAAGCAGAGGAGAATTGAAACAATCCAGCGTTGGAGAACCAGAGAAACGAACGAGTGGCGTCTTCGTAGGCGGCAAAATACTGATCAAGCCGCTTGCCAAGAGTTCTGGGCGGACGGCAATGATGCCAGATGGTTTGGGCTTTGGCAATCCAATAAAAAGGGGGCAGCGAAAGGAAGAGAGGGGCATGAAAACCGGGGCCCGCTTGCGACAGCGATACAGGGGTGGCAAAAAAAGAGGCGGCATGGTGGGAGATGACAGGACGAATGTTTGACAACAATGTTTCCAGACCAAAGGCATCACCTGTTTGATTGGACAAGAGGGTTACATATACAAGTAAGGAGTACAGAGTACCCAGACGTCGCTTACTCATGCACGCATGCTGAAAAGCCACCATTGTCGCCTAGGTATGGCGTGGTCTTATTTATGGATGGCTTTTCAAAAGACCGGTCGAGCAGCCCGACAACTCATTCTACGTACCATTGCATCGGTGACGTTTTCAAGCGAGAGATGTTGTACAAAGTACATTACGCAGTACTCCACGGAGTCTGGAGTACTCCGTACTCTCTGGAGTACTCTCTGATTCCGCAAGACCCTCTGGCCAGGGAATGGCCTTGCTATTGACCCAATATTATTCATGATTTCTATCGTAGATCCAGGACAGTCTAATTTACTCCAGACGCGTACTCCGAACTTTGCTATATACCTTCAACGCCGCCAAATGAAATGGAACAAGGATTCAAAATCAACCTGCAAAGTGCTCCGTACAGTAGGAGCACCTCCCTTACCGCTCATCACGGCTCCACCTCCTCGGCTGCGTCTTTCCTCACTCGTCTGTACCGTACAACGGCCGTGCCGTCTGACCCCCGCACATGCTCTGCTTCCAGATGGTACCCACCCAGCCGCGGACCAACCTGCGTCCACTCCAGCCAGTACACCGCGCCAAGCACCAGCACGCCCACGCCCACTACCGGGAACACATAGTACGGGTAGCCCTCGGGGTCCCAGCCGGGTGCCGGCGGCCAGAATGGCATGAGCATCAAAAACACATTGCTCAGCAGAAACACCACCGCCACCGGCCACGGCGTGTGCCACGGCGACGACCAGTTCTCTCGCTTGCGGTTCGCGTGCAGATACAGCAGCCCTCCCGTCACAAAAATGTTCACCACCGTCCCCGGATACACATACAGGTTAATGATGAAGTTGTAGGCAGGGCCGGGCGGTGGTGCCACGAGGATGATGATCGTGATAACGCCGTGCAGCACAAGCGACGCCGTCGGCGCTCCAAACGGTCGGTTCGATGCCAGCAGCCGGCTTCCAGGCAGCAGACCCTGCCGTGCCAGCTCCTGGTTGAAGCGTGCGTGCGCAAAGCTGACGGCCAGCACGTTGCCGAGGTTGCTGAGGGCCACACACACGGGCAGCACGCGCGCTGCCGCGCCGTCGCCAAAGATGTTGCGGAAGAAGAGACCCGCCACGATCACGTCTGAGGCCGCCAGGTCGTCTGCCGGAATAGCCGCAAAGTAGGATACGCACGCCAGCACGTACAGCACCGTGCAGAGACCAACAGCCAGCGGCCCGGCCACGGCCAGCGTCCGCTGCGGCCGCCGCACCTCGGACAGTACGTAGTTGGCGTTCTCCCAGCCCTTGAAGCTGTACAAGATGTTGAGCAGTGCCGACGCGTAGGCATAGGCACCGCCGCCGCCGTAGCGGCCGAGGTCCTCGCGCGCAAACGGCCGGTCAAAATTGTGCGGATCGGGCACCCGGCGCCAGCCCAACAGCAAGGCAGCGCCGCCAGCACCCACAATCAGCACGAGCACAGCCACCTTGAAGACGCCCAGGATGCTCATGAGGCGGATGCCGCCGCGCGGCGACACCGCATGCAGACCAATGACCAACACCACCACCACCACGCCAATGGCGCGCGCCAGCCAGCCGTCGGTGGCGCCCAGCGAGCCGCCGTCTGCCGCACTGACAGCATACAGCACGTAACGGCCAAAGGCGAGGGCGTTACCAGACGAAAAGCCCAGCAGGACCATCTGGGCAGCCAGCATGCAGGTGGCCAGCAGCGGGGGGTGGCGGTAGACGCGCTCAAGGTAGTTCTTCTCGCCGCCGGAACGCGGAATGGCGAGACCGAACTCGAGGTAGGTGCTGAGGCCGGAAAGAACAATGAGACCGCCGGCCAGCCAGAGCACGAGAGACAGGCCGACGGAGCCCGTGGCCGCGAAGACGCTGGCAGGGGTCGAGAAGACTTTGGGGGAGGGTCAGTAACCGGAGTGAGACAAGAACTGAGCATCAAACGTACTGCCCGTGCCAATCATCTTGTTGAGAATCAGAAAAACCGTGCCGGCGATGCCGAGGCGACGCTCAGGCGACTCATCGTCTGGGTGGTCTTGGTGGTCATCTTGGCTGCTCGTCACAGCGTCATCGAGAGACTGCAGAAGAGGTGCTGCAGAGCTGTTGCTGGCGACTGCCGGCAGCAACGAAACATCGGCAGCCGTCTTGGCAGTGCCATAGGAAGCCATCTTGCCGGATGAGCGAGACAAGAAAGATGAAACGCAAGAGGAAACCATCAAGAGCCCAGTGTTTGATGGCATCGACGCCACTGACGCCATCGTCAGTGGCTCCGCTTATGGCGCCAGCGAGAATGGTTGGCTGGCGAGCACGCCATCGCTGGTTGTCTGTCGAGGATTTCCAGCCGCACTATCATTGCCCCATTGGGATTACCAGAGGGCGATAAGACGAAAAGAGCCAACAAATGAGGGGAAACTCCCGCGACAAGCCGTCGCGCCTGCCAGTTGGTGACACGTGTGATGACTTATCTGGTATGAGGCTGGCGTGATAGGAAATGTCCCAGGGATATTTAGACAACTCCCAAATACGAGAAACCCAATCTCGTAGGTCGCCCTTGATCCACTGTTGAATTCTTGCTGACCTCCCAAACTCAGAGCTTGGCTAGTCTCGACCTGCCAAGGCTTACAGGGTGTCTTATTAGTAAACCTCAGGGCACTAAAAGTTTGGCGTTATTTGCCGAATTTCTACTCTGTACTTTTTGTTGGAATCTTGAAAAACACCACGTGGACTTTCGCTCCAGCTGGAGATATACCCAGAGCTCTCGGTCAGCTTGCTCTCTTCAACGGCAAACCAAATGTTGCTCGTATACGTAGCTTGGACGGGCCGCACGCCAAGCAAGTTAATATCGGACAGCATCCCGGTTTTCTTTGGTAAGATGTATATCGCGAAGCGAGCAGTCAGATTCCTGGGGCGTTTCGTGAGTAGTCATTCAAGGTACAGCTTTGACGTGCTTTATATGGAGATAACTTTTGGGAAACAAATAAGTTAATGATCAACACTTGTATGATCCATGATTGTATGAGAATCAAATGTGAGTGAGGGCGGCATTGTTTGTTAGTATGGCAATTCGTGATGTCAATAGTTGAATGAACAAAGTTTACCAAAACCTTCATGGCAATATGTCTCAATTTTCTATGCTGAAGACTATTCGTTCCAAAAACCCCTTTTCCTTGTATTCTACTCCATATCTTATCTGTAATCATCCGCCAGTTCACTTTCAAGTTTTGTCTATAGTCACCCAAATCATTAGTGTTGACACTGAATGTCCGAGGCCTTGGCCGTTATTCAAACATTACGAACCTTATCTTCTAGATTAAGCTTGCCAGATAACAACCTCGGCCTATTTTGTAAACGGGCCTAAGAATAAGAATACCATGCTGCGGGTTTCAGAGGATTCCTAGCAAGCCGTGGCGGCTTTCGGCTGTTGGATGTTGGCTGTTGGAACCCGATCGATGACTAAGCGCAGATCAGGGGTAGAACTTCCACGTTTGTCCATGTCCGTTTGATCATCGCAGGGACTCGCGGGATCAGAAACCGTATTCGTGTCTGACTCCGTAATCCGTTCTCGGCTCACTCCCCAAAGAGCAAGTCGCCGGGGGCTCACCGTTGAAATCATGCTGACCCTCTAACCTGCAGAACCTAACTGGTTCCACCAGCCGAGGCTTCCAGACGCCGAGGCACCAGAGCCAGGCACTGACCGCTAATATGGCGGTCTTCTTCTACTTGTCTGCCACTCGTACTCGTATGCTCTTCATGCGTACGGAGCACTCGTACTCCGTTCTCTGTACGAGTAATAGATCCACTGCACCCTTTTTTTTCTTAGCTCTCCGTTCGATCGCAGAAATCCTTTGATCTCACAGCTGTGCTGCAAGGCTCTCCCTCTATGACGTAAAAATCGAGGGCGTCTCGAAATCTGACAATCTCCAAAAAATAAATCCTTTGCCCTAATCGTAAAAAACCCTGCATATGGAATCAACCGCCACAACCGGACCGGACGAACCGCAGCGTAAAAGTAGCCAATGACTTGATTTGCCGCAGTGCCTTGCAATGCTCCGTTCCTCGTACGAGGCCTCGTAAACTCACTAATGATTGACCAACCGAGGCACAGAACCCCTGCTGGCTGCACGAATAGCCAAGTCGCAATTCTGATGCGTAAGAGTTCACCTCCCAGACATTAAGGATCCGAGGCAGCCCCAAAAAAAGAGACGGGTGGAAATACGAGCACTTGCAGGACAATATTCGCAAAAAAAGAAAGAGAAAAATAAAAAGAATAAAAAATATAGAATAAAATAAAAACGTGGACACGGATGAAATGCCATTCTTGGCCAGACACGACCCACTGAATTGACCACCACAGCATGCAAGAAGCCTTCGGAGAGACGCTATAGAGGACGCTGACGGAGACTAGGATGGCGTGGAAGAAAGACACGGACTGACGGTTCAACCGCCCGTTCCAATCCTCCGTTCTAATGGTTCCAATGGCTCCAATGGCTCCAATGGCTCCACCACGGCCAACCATTACACCGGAGGCACAGGCATTCCCCGTGCTTGTACCTCGTAACCCATCCAACCGATTCGCCTCCCTTGCTTTGCCCCCCGTATCCTCCGTAAATCCCCGTTCTGTTGAGCTCCATTGTGTGGCGCACTTCCCGAGGCAACGTTCACTGATATCGCAAGGGGACTCGGGATGGGCCGATAATACGGCCTAACCTCCACCGTGCGCGTTCCGCCTCCATATAAGACCAGGTCCGTCCGGCCTGACCTTTTTGGTTTTGCGGTTTTGCTAGTCAACCCACCATTCATCCTTTGCCCTTATTCATCATGGCGACCGACATGGGCACAGAACCAATTCCCAGCCCGCCTGGGCTGCCGTTGTTGAACAACCTTCGGGACATTAACCCTGAGTCTCCCATGGACTCATTGTTCAAGATAGCCGAAGAATACGGTGAGCCTTTTGCTAGTGCTTATTGAAAAGCTGATGCCATTTTGAAATGTTGCTGACCTCTCAGGTGATATCTACAAGCTGAGCTTACTCACGGGCAGTACCGTCTTCATATCGAGCCAGGCCCTCATCAACGAGTGCTGTGACGAGACTCGCTTCAGCAAGGCCATTAGCAACGTCATTCGGGTGCGAACAGAGTGTCCAGACCTTTTTGTTGGCCGACAGCCGTCCTGACAGAATGCATAGGAAGTCCGCAATGGCGTCCACGACGGCCTGTTTACGGTAAGAACCAACCTTTCAAGCTGGCCGCTATTTGGCTAATCCATATGACAGGCTGAGAAAGAAGAACCCAACTGGGGCAAGGCACATCGTGTGCTCACGCCCGCCTTTGGCCCTATGCCCATCCGCTACATGTTTGACGAAATGCATGACATTGCCACTCAGCTGGCTCTCAAGTGGGCACGGCAAGGCCCCGACCAGCCCATCACGGTCACAGACGACTTCACCCGCCTGACCCTGGACACGCTGGCCCTCTGTGCCATGGGCTACCGCTTCAACAGCTTCTACAGCAATGATATGCATCCGTTTGTCACCGCCATGGTTGACTACCTCATCGAGTCCAGCAACCGCACCCGTCGTCTGCCGCTGCCGGCCTTCTGGTACCGGGCGGCCGACCAGAAGTTCTTTGACGACATTGCCGTACTGCAGGGCACGGCCGAGGGTGTGCTGCGTGCCCGCAAAGAGCAGAACCCGCCGTCCGATCGCAAGGACCTGCTGGCCGCCATGTTGCACGGCCGGGATCCGCGGACCGGCGAGGCCCTCGACGACGCCACCATCATCAACAACCTCATCACCTTTTTGATTGCCGGCCATGAAACCACGTCCGGCCTGCTCTCGTTCTCCTTTTATTACCTGATGCGCCACCCAGAAGCCATGAAAAAGGCCTGCCAAGAGGTTGACGAGGTCGTCGGCAAGGGCCCTGTCCGGCCTGAGCATCTGCCCAAGCTACACTACATTTCCGCCGTCCTGCGCGAGTCCCTGCGTCTCGGCAACACCATCCCCGCCTACACGGTGGCTCCGATCCGCGACGAGATCATTGGCGGCAAGTACTTCTTGCCTGCTGGCCAGCGCGTCGTCTTCCTCGTCATGCGCGCCCACCTCGACCCCAAGGTCTTTGGCGACGACGCCCGCGAGTTCAAGCCTGAACGCATGCTCGACGAGAACTTTGACCGCCTCAACCGCGAATTCCCCAATTGCTGGAAGCCCTTTGGCAACGGCGCCCGCGCCTGTATTGGCCGCCCCTTTGCCTGGCAGGAGAGCCTCATCGTCATGGCCATCATGCTGCAGAACTTTACCTTTAAATTTGACGATGATAAGTACCAGCTGCAAGTCAAGGAGTCGCTGACCGTCAAGCCCAAGGACTTTTTCATGCACGCCCACCTGCGCGACGACCTGACGCCCATCGAGCTCGAGCAGCGGCTGGTCGGCGGCAGCACAGGGCCGACCAAGAAGAAGGCCAACGGCTATGCACACAATGCCTCCATTGTCACTGCTAACGGCACCGCCGCCCCCAAGGGGACGCCCCTCAACATCTACTACGGCTCCAACAGCGGCACTTGCGAGAGTATGGCCGACCGCCTGGCCGCCGACGCGCCGGCCCACGGCTTCTATGCAGACGTGGTGCGGCCTCTGGACACGGCCAAGGGCGCCCTGCCCAAGGATCGGCCAGTGGTCATTGTGACGGCATCGTACGAGGGTGAACCGCCCGACAACGCCGACAGCTTTGTGCGCTGGCTCGAGAAGGAAGAGGAGGCCCGCGCAGGCCAGACAGACGAGGATGCCAGCAATCCGTTTGCAGGCGTCTCTTATGCCGTGTTTGGCTGTGGCAACCATGACTGGGCCCGCACCTTTCACCGCATCCCCAAGCTGGTCAACCGGGCTCTAGAAGCCTGTGGCAGCAGCCGCCTCGCGCCCATTGGGCTCACAGATGCCGCCGAGGGCAATGTGTTTGAGGACTTTGAGCAGTGGGAGGATGCCGAGCTGTTCCCGGCACTGAGTGCACGGTTTGGGACGGCCGGGAAGCAGGCAAATGGTAACGGTCCTGAAGACGGAGCTGCAACCGCAGCCGCGCTGGATATCGAGATCACATCACCCCGAGCGGCCATGTTGCGCCAGGATGTGCGCGAGGCACGCGTCGTGGCTGCCCGGCCGCTCAACGGCGACGAGAACGGCAAGATCGTGGACGGAGAACCCAAGCGGCACATCGAGATCGACCTACCAGCCAACATGACGTACCGTGCCGGCGACTACTTGGCGGTGCTACCGTTCAACAGCCCGACCAGCATCGGCCGTGTCATGCGGCGGTTCCGGCTGCCGTGGGACGCCCACATGACCGTCCGCACGCCCGCCGGCAGTGCAGCAGCGGCGCCGCAGACGAGTCTGCCAATCGACCGGCCCATGTCGACATACGCTGTGCTCAGTGCCTGCTATGAGCTTAGTCAGCAGGTGACGAAGAGGGTAGGCAGAGCATATCTCCAGTTTCGATTCTTTCTATCCTTTGTCTAATAACCAAACAGGGAATTCTGGCACTCGCCGAGGCTGCCAAGCAGCCCGAGACCAAGGCAGAGCTGCAGCGACTTGCGGGTGACGGGTTTGCTGCTGATATCAACGCCAAGCGCATCTGCATTGTCGATCTCCTCGAGCGTTTCCACGACATCGACCTGCCCTTTGGTGTCTTCTTGTCTCTCCTGCCGCCCATGCGCGTGCGCCAATAGTATGTGATTGTGTTCTACCCCCCCTGTCTATGACCCGTTCTGACCCCACAGCTCCATCTCGTCCTCTCCCCTGTGGAACCCCCGCCGCGTCTCGCTGACGTACTCGGTCCTCTCAGCGCCGGCGCTGTCGGGCCAGGGCATGCACGAAGGTGTGGCCTCCAACTTCCTGGCACGGGCCGCCGTCGACGACTTCATTCCGGTGGCCGTGCGTCCCAGCCACGCCGCGTTCCACCTGCCCGAAGACGCCGAGAACGTGCCGCTGATCCTCGTGGCCGCCGGCGCCGGCCTTGCGCCTTTCCGGGGTTTCATCCAGGAGCGCGCCGCCCTGCAGGGTGCCGGCCGCACACTGGCACCGGCTCTGTTGTTTGTAGGCTGCCGGCGGCCGTCTGACGACCTGTACCGCGACGAGCTCGACCGGTGGGTGGCGGCTGGTGTTGTCGACGTGCGACGTGCCTACAGCCGGGCACCCGATGCTGCCGATACCGTGGCTGCGCAGTGCCGGCACGTGCAGGACCGGCTGTACCACGACCGCGAAGACGTGCAAGCACTGTGGGAACAGGGCGCGCGCATGTACGTTTGCGGGTCGCGGAAACTGGGCGCGGGCGTCAAGGAGACGGTGTTGCGGCTGCGGCGTGAGACCCAGGCGGCCAAGGGCGTCGAGGAGTCAGAGGCCGACACGGTCGCGTGGTTCGACAGTCTCCGGAACGAGCGGTATGCGGCGGACGTGTTTGATTAGTGAACAAGGGTCGTGAGCAGGTGTAGGTGTTGGAGGCTCTGGGTCTGGGAATATAGATTGTACACTTGGGAAGACAACGCAGGCCGAATTCTGGCCGCCATGAATAGATTAAGCCTTGATCCTTTTTCCTTTTTCTTTCTTTCCCCCCACCCCCCCTTTTTCCCTTTTTTCTTGTTTTTTTCTTCTTTCCATTTCCTCCCTCATAAACCCATGTCGTCGTCTTCGTCGTCGTCGTCGTAGCGGCCGCCGGCGCCGGCGCCGTCTTCGGCCAGTTCCTCCTCTTCGCGACGGCTAGCCTCGGCGGCAGCGCCCAGTCGCCGCATGCCGTTCTGCATAGACAGCATGAGTCCACGCGACTCGGCCACCTCCATGGCGCCAATGCCCTGCAGGTTGTACTGGCCGCGCGCCGTGAGCTGGCGGATCTTGGCGGCGCGGGCCTCGGCCAGGTCGCGCAGCAGGGAACGCACTTCGCCTGCGGGTGCTGGCAGGTCGTCGGCGGCGTGAGCCAGCAAAATCTCGGCGAGCTCGAACCAATGGTAGGGCAGGTAGTCGGCGGGGGCGTCGGCGGTGGCCGAGGGCAGAAAGGGCGGCGAGACGACGGTGCCCGAGGGTGTGAGGGGCGTGACACGGCGGACGTTACCCCAGCCGTCGGCGCGGACCGGGGGTGGCGGTGGCGGCGACGCCAGCAGCAGGGAATCGGGGTCGTCGGGGTCGGTGGCCCGGGTCTCGAGACGGACAAACTCATGAAGACTGGAGGGATGTAGCCAGGGCGGGGGCACGATGCTGGCGCGGCGCTGGCGCTTGAGGAGGAGGGCGAGCCAGAGGGGTAGCGTGGCACGGTGGGGAGGACGCAGAGCCGGGGTTTCGCCCTGAGGGTCAGAAGAGAACGAGAAACGAGGAGAAGACGACGAGAGGAAGATGAGAAAACTTACTCCCAGCAAACGAATGGGGTCGAGACGCTGGCGTGGAACGACAGTGACTTGCTCCATCTCGCAGAGAAAGGCGACCTCGGCGGGCACAATGCCCGGCGGCAGCGGGAGGGCCATTCTGCGGACGGGGGGGAGGCGTGCGAGCAGCGAGCGAGGAGAGGCTGAAAAGGCTGAAAGAGGCTGAAGAAGTCGAGAGGTCAACGCGGTCGACGCGGTTTGGCGGGGTGGCGCCCAATTGATAGTGTGGCGTTGTGTGGCTTTAGCGCAGGGGGTTATAGTGGCCTTGAGCCTGTCTTACTCATACACAGCAATACGGCCATTTCCATTCTATCCATCCAATCCGTGTATATTTATAAATACAAAAGAAGGCTGCTACGTGCTCTTATTCACTTTTCCCCTCCCGACGTCGTAGAGTCCAGATCAATCAGGGTCGGCCGCTTCAGCGGATGCGCCTCCGTGTTCAACACGTATTCGTCGAGGCTCACCAGCTCCGGCTCCGAGTACAGCAGGTAAAAGTACTTGAGCGTCTCGGCCAGCCAGAAACTCTCCATGCTGTCGGTTATGGAATCACGCGCGTGCGGCAGCGTGCAGTCGTTGAGCGCGGCGTGTGCAATGTCCGTCTTGGTGTTGCGCACAATCGCCTCAAACATGCCCCAGGCCCGGTCCATCAGCGTGCGGTCACCCGTCAACCGGTACAGGATGAAGATGCTCTCAATGGCCTCAGGCCGCAGAATGTAGCGCTTGTCGTCGTAGCGCGTCACACCCGGCACGAGACGCGTCTTCTCGAGGGCCACGAGGAAGTCGGAGAAACTCTCGGTTGGCGCCTTGATCTTGGTCCACTGCTTGACGGCCTCGTACCAGTCCTCCTTGCTCCATTCGCAGTACTCGTCGCCGGGGGGACACATGGCCACGTGCTCGATCTCGGGCATGATACCGTTGACCGAGTTCTCGTAGCCCCAGATGCAGCCCTCGACCAGCTGACGGGCCACCTCGATGTCGCCCTGCTGCTCAAACAGCCGTGCACCCAGGCCGACCATGCCGCCGGCAAAGCAGCCCAAGTGCTGCACTTTGGGCTCAATGTGCAGCTGTGTAATATCGCTGCCATAGCCCGCCACCGTCTTCTCTCCCGGGAAGAGCATCGCCCGGTCCGACTCGACAATGCCTCGGAAGAAGATGTGCGACTTCATGGCGTTCAACGCCTGTACGTACATGGTACGGTACTGATCCACAGCGCCGCCCAGCATGAGGTATTCCTACACGATTAGCATTTTCGTTTTTCGTTTTCCGTTTTCCATTTTCCTTTGCCTTTTGCTTTGCACTCACCTTGGGAAGATATTCATAGAGCGAGTCGGCCATGCCGCCAATGGTGAAGCCCGAACCGCCCGTGAGGTCCCCTTTTTCAAGATTGACCAGCACCGGCCACATGCCCGGCAGGTATGTCTCATCCTGCTGGCGCGCAAACAGGTCCATGACACGCTGCACGGCGTCGTAGTACTTGGGGTTGCCCGTTACTTGGCTGAGCCGCGTAAACTCGAGCGTCAGCGAGCCCGGTTCCGACACCAGTGTCGCCTTGGACTGCCTCTGCTCAATTCCTTTGCGCGCCTGCATGGCTTTCCACCGCGAAATCGGCAGGTGGTTGGGCGTGTCAAACGCCGCATACAGCATGTCGCCCAGCTCGGTCGCCTTGTGCAGCAGCGACGGGTAGGCACCGCCACTCAGGTCATAGGCGGCCAGGAAACCGCCCAGATACCGAATGGTCGTCTCGAATACGTTGACTTCCTCGGACGTGGTCGTCGAGAAGTCGATCTGGTCCACGGCCTTGACGGCCTCTTCGAATTCGTCCCGCAGATCCATGATCCACAGTGTGTCCAACGAGTCCACCAGCGTGGCCGCCCAGCCGCCAAACCGGTCGACGCCGCCGCCTGTGAGTGGCCGCACCTCGTCGCTCATCCATGCCTGTGTCTTGTAGCCCTTCCATGCATGTGTAAAGTTGGACTGCACCATGGCCAGTCGTTCCAGCCGCACGCGCTTCTCCTCGGTTGTCTCGGCCTCGAACGAGTGCTGGATCTGGGGGATGTTGCGCAGCTGCTGCGGGCTTGGCTGCGGCACGTCCTTGATGTACTTGGCCTGAATCGGGTGGTGGAACTTGTAGTTGAGCCAGTTGTACTTGGTCTCCTTGGCAATCTCTTCTTCCGTCTTCTCTGGCTCGGCAGGCTGAGCAGGCTGAGCAGGCTGAGCCGGCTGAGCCGGTTGAGCAGGCTGGGTCGGTTTCTCTGGCTGCACGGGTTGCACTGGCTGTGCAGGTGTTTCTGGCTTCTCTGGCTGAGCAGGTGGAGCTACCTCGGCTGGCTGCTGCGGCGCTCCCGGAGGCACGACACCAGGCGGCATCTTCCATAGAGGCAGACCATCGTAAGGATCTCGTTGCTGAAGGTAGAAGACGCCGGCAACGGTCATCAAAATTAAAGTGGCGAGCAAACGCCGTCTATTCCATCGTGAAGCCATGACTACAGTCGATAAATGGTCATGACCTGAAATGGAAAGGATGGGAGAAAAAAAAGAGTAAAGGTAACAAAGAGGGAAAGGAGGAGTGCGAGAACCAGCCACGCAAGGCGGGCAAGACCCAGCTGCGAATCCCTGGAGCTAAGGTCCCGTTAAAAGCGGTTCGGCGGTTCAGCGCCAAGGAATCCGCCTGCCAAGATCATGCCGTAAAATAATACCCTGTACGGAATACGGAGTAAGCACCGTACACGTACGAATTACGACACCAGCCTCGTGCGGACACGTCATGCGCACTGTTCTCGCGCACGGTGGTTAATTTAAGACACCTCGCCTATCTTAGGCGCCGTGGCCGGAACATGAGCGTCCACAGGGCATTGCATCTCCTCTACGCGCTTATGGATAGACATGATCGGGTCTCGGTAGTTCTTCGGGTGGCTCAGCCGTGTCGATGATTATGTCCATGTTGGGCCGCCCGGCAGCACACCGGATTTTGCTGCTGGCCACGTGACTTCATGTTCCTTAAATTCGGATCTTTCTTTCACTGCCAAGGCAACAGTCCGTAGATCTTCAGTCAGCCTTGTCGTCCGAGCGCAAAAGTACGGAGTACGATCATGCAACACGAGCACGGTCAATTGCTGAACAATGTTCCGACGGGCCCTGGCGGCCGCAGCGGCGTCAGTTCGCCCATGCCACGTCGTCCACGACGTCATATTGAGCGGTCCTGCATGGTCTGCCACCGCCGCAAGGTCCGGTGCGACAAGGGCTACCCCTGTGCCAACTGCACACGCTCGGGGGTCCTGTGCTGCTACCCGGCCGGCGAACGGGCACCACGCCAGCCCAAGACGACCATTGCCGACATTGCTTCGCGGCTGGTACAGCTGGAACGGACCCTTGTGGCTGTGTCGGGTGGCGGTGACGGCCGAGAGTCCCGAGAGTCCCGAGAAACCCGCAAGGCCCCCGAGACCCGCGAGCCTGTGCGGCCTAGAAGCCGGCCCATCCGGTCATCCATGTCTGTCGACACGGTCGCTGGCAGCAATGGTGGCACGTCTCAGAGCAGCCCGTCGACGCCTCAGGGAGACGATGAGACGGCGTCGAACACGGAAGAGATTCTGCTCAAGAACTCGTACCAGTATATCAACGAGGTTCTCATGTCGCGGGTCCTCGAAGAGGTGTGTCCGAAAGGCGAAACTACAGGAAACGGGGCGCTGACCCATCTAGGAAGAAGAAATCCAATCCATCATGGCGTCCCAAAAAGACACCGAAGGCACCAGTGGCCGAGACGACTCACCGGCGCCCGGATTGGGACCGGCACTCAGTCTGTTGCGGTCCGTCGAAAGTAGCCGGTTCATTGGCGGCCCGCTGGCCAGCGAGTCCCTCCGGCCATCCAAGGCCCAGGCCATCCAGCTCTGGCAGACCTACAAACACAACGTGGAGCCGCTCAACAAAATCCTCCACGTTCCGACGGCCGAGATCCAAGTGTACACGGCCATCGACAGTCCCCAGACGACCAGTCCCGGCTTTAGCTGTCTACTCTTCTCCATCTACTTTGCCGCTGCCACCAGCTACCACCCCGAAGACTACAAAGCCGCCTTTGGTGAGGACAAGGACGTCGCCCTCGACCGCTTCCGTACTGGCCTCGAGTACACCCTGGCCCAGGCCAACTTCCTCGAGGCCCCCACTGTGCCGTGTCTGCAGGCCCTGACGCTCTTCCTGCGGCTCACTATTGCCCACTCGTTTGGCCGCTCCACGTGGATCCTCTATGGCACTATCCTGCGTGCCGCCCAGTCCATTGGTCTGCACCGCGACGGCGACAACTTTGGCCTGTCGCCCTTTGAGGCCGAAATGCGCCGACGTATCTGGTGGCACTTTAACAGCCACGACGCCCGCGCCGCCGAGGACTACGGTATTGCTGTCCATGTCTTGGACTACACATCAGACACTCGCTTTCCGCTGAATGTAAACGACAGCGACCTCGACCCGGATATGACAGAGCTGCCGCCGGAACGCACCGGCTGGTCCGAGATGACCCTACCGCTCTGCATGTTCCGGCTGACCCACGCCATGCAGCTGGTCCAGGAAATGCTGATCGGACCGTCCAAAGCCCAGCTGACGGCCTGGGCGAACGTGTCTCTGCCGATTCCCACATCCCCTCCGACAGAGGCACAACGTGTTGCCCTCTTCCGCGAGCACACGGCCTACCCCGAGCAGCTGATACGGCAGTGCAATCCCGTTGTGCCGCTGCAGCGGATTTCCATGCTGTCGTTGACTGTGGTGCTGCGCAAGTACGACCTCATCAGCCACCTGCAGCTGGTCACCATTACGGCTTCGGCTGCTGCTTCTGTTGCCGCCGCTGCCGCCGCTGCCGCCGCCAGTCCTGATGGCAATGGTGGCCGACGGCCCCGGGTACGAGCCCCACAGCACGCATCCGAGGAGGCACTCGAGAGCGCCTGTGAGATCCTGGAGCTTGTCCGGAAGATTCAGACGGACCCGCTGTTGCACAACTTCCGCTGGTCCAGTGAGAGCTACCCGCAGTACTACGTGATCCTGTACATGTTGTGGCACCTGTGCGTGAAGCCGGTCGGCAACGGTGACAGCAAGAGCACTAGACTCACTGAGCGGTCCTGGACAGCCATCGAAATGGCCTTTGCGTCTGAAATGGCGCGACAGCGACGGCAGCTCGTCGGTCAGGACCATGTCCCGGGAAACTCCAAATGGGTCATGTTGGTTGCTCTGCGGGACAAGGCGCTGCGGATACGGGAGTCCGCCCGAGAGAAAGCAGCAGCAGCAGCAGCCGAAGCATCAATGGCGGCAACAATGTCAGCGGCAGCCGCCACAGCAGATGCCACAATCGCAACCGCAATTGCAGTCGCAGCAGAGACCACGACTACGAATATGGCTGCTGCCACAGCCATGACAACAGACGCAGAGACAGCCGCTGAGGCAACCGGACTTGTTCAGCCACCGGAACTGCCAGACACCGACATGACAACCCTTTTGGGGGATAGCATCCTAGACGATGCAAATACAGCATGGGAGGGAGATTTCTTAGATTGGAACGCGCTCGCAGACGGATTTCAGACGCGATCATTTGATTTTGGAGCAGGATTTTAATTCAATCATAAAAAAAGGGTGCATTTATTGGGCATTGGCGAGTTATAAATGGGGGGAGTTCTATGGTTTATGCTTTTTTTTTCCTTGAGTGGGATATTCTCTGCTCTCTACTTTTACTTTTATCCTTTTTATTGAGTCCACCCTCTTTTTTCCCGGTCCTCTCTCCTCTCTCCTCTTTAGCAGACAGCAAACAGTTTCCAGCCCACGAGCAAGACGCGGGTGACAGAAACCATGCCGACGCCGGCGAGGAAGAAGACGCCGGCAAAGACCTTGACACCGACCCAGCCGCCGTGCTCGAGAATGGCACCGGCGACGGGGCTGGTGACGAGGCCGGGAATAGCGCAGGTAAGGAAGAGGATACCGGTGCGGAAGCCGATCTCTTGGGGTGGTGAGATCTGAGCGACGAGCGACGGCAGCAGGCCGACGTAGGCGCCCGAGAAGAAACCAAAGAGCACCGAAAAGGCAATGATAGCATCATGGCTGGTGCCGGGGATCCAGAGGCCGAGAACGACAATGCCACTGCACGTGCAGGAAATCAAAAAGGAATTGTACTTGCCAATGCGGTCGGCAGCAAAGCCCGACAGCAGACGACCCGCCAGACTGCCGGCGTTGAGAATGGCCAACAGGTACTGAGAGAGCTCCTTGGTCACGTTGCCCGTCTCGAGGGCCTGTACGGACAAGAAAGTGACGGGAATGTAGATGCCAAAAGTGAGGAGGAACATGCCCATCATGAGTGTGACGAAGCGAGGGTGAAGGAGCGGACGCAGGGCCAGAGGAGGCTGGGGCGGGCGGGAAGGAGCCTTGCCATAGCCCTTGCCGTGGGAGCGTGAGTGGACGGTCAGGTTGGCAATGATGAGCAGGCCGAGGATCAAAAAGGCGGAGGCACGCATGGCCCAGGGGAAACCGACGGTGTTGATGAGGCGGCTGACCATGATGGGGAAGATGACGCCGCCGATGGAAGAGCCGGTGGCGACGATGCCGTAGGCGGCGCCACGTTTGCGGTTGAACCAGCCGGGCAGGCAGGCGAGAGCAGGCTGGAAGACGGCCGAGACGCCAATGGCACTGCAGACGCCCTGAGAAAGTAGCAGCTGGTAGTATGTGGTCGAGAGAGAAGCCATCATGAGGCCGAAGACGTGTAGCAGCGAGCCGGCGAGGATGACAGAGCGTGGACCGTAGCGGTCAAAGAGCTGGCCGACGACGGGGCCCTGAGAAGTCAGTACGGGAACTGTTCAGTGTTCAGAAATCCAGGATGGGAGGTCGAACATACCATGGCACTCATGAAGAAAATCTCCAGCGATGGAATCCAGGCAACCGTGCTGGCCGAGTAGTTGGAGAGCGGACCATTCTCGTAGTATTCCTGGAATGTGCCGACGCCTGGCGGTTAGAAGGACGATATTTGCGACAGATGAAAGAAGACAAGAGACGTACTGTTGATCCAGCCAAAACTGCAAAATGCCGTACACCAGGCACCGATCACGACGAGCCATGCTGCTAGGCCACCGTCTGGAGCATCAGAAAAGTTGGGTGTTGGTGCTGCTGCCGGTGCAATGTCGACAGGCGTCTTCTCGATATCGCCCGTGTTCTCCGAGTCCGACTCGCGTCCCGAGGGAGATACTTTATCCTCGAGGGTCGACATGGCGATGATATGTTGTCGAGAAGAGTCTTTGGTCGAATGACTAGACTTTCTTATAAGTTCAGATCATTTATGCATGCTAACATTCTTAAATAAAAACAAAGCACCGGCAGAAACGCGCTGGCGGTCGGACTGGTGCATCACGGCCGCCGAGACGACCCTGGTCCCCCCCCGTTTGCGATCCGTGTTAGTCGGAGCAGCATGTACTTCGGCGCGGTCGGACTATTTCTGCCGAGCCGTGACCAATTGAGACCTTTCTGCTAACACATTGTGCACTAGATTATGTGGAGGTCTGTTAGCGCACATGTTGCGGAAACGTCCGCCGAGGTACCCTCCGAAAGGTACTTTAGCGTCGGTCTCGACCAGTTCGGCTCGGCGTCGCATTTTTTTCGCACCAGAAAAGAAGAGGAGTCCCCTAGCAACTGCCGCCTCGTGGTGTCGTACTTCTAATTATATCATGCACCTTGTCTGTTCCACCGCAGCCTGCCATGTTCTTTTCTCTTTCTGGCTGTGACAACTCCGTATTTAGTATTTAGTACGGAGTAAGATACGCAGGACTTGTGGACAGTGTCTGTTCACTTCCATACTGTGCAGCCCGACAGCAAAAATGGCCTTACCATTTGTCTCATTGTTGTTGACATTGCTCGTACGAGTTACGGAGTCGGTTCAACAGCGACGCTGATCACCCCTGCTCCTACCCTGTATTCTTTGACAACTAAAGAGTACACAGTAATCCTGGACACGTAGACTTGCCAAGCTGAAGCAGCATCTGCTGTTTTGGCACCGAGTCTGCCGATGAACATCAGACCTCTTTGCCAAATCCAGTGACTCATATAAGGAGACGGGGGTTTTCAATAACCCGTAAATAAAAATAAAAGTAAAAATAAAATAAAAACAAAACTGCTGCCTTGTCTTGTTTCCGTCGGGTTGTTCCCGACTTGGCTCTTTTCTTCTCTCTTCCTCTTGCAACATCGACACAGCATGGCCAAACTGGACGTTGCCGCAAGAGCAGATCTGGCTCTCGTACTGCCCGGCCTTGTGCTGGCCCGCCATCTTCACGACGCCGGCTTCTTGCCCGATCTCGAGACATGTTTTCACGGCGCCTGTACCCTCGATGACGACTCATACATGCGCCTGACGCCCGTCCACGGCGAGACGGTGGTCGACACAGACGTGGTCGATTTTCTCTCCAACCTGGCCGTCAACCACAGCGCCATCCAGGCGGCCAACTGGGTGCACAAACTCAACAGCTATACCAGCAAGAACCGCCGACATCTTGAACAGGCCCTGGTTGATCTGGACGTCCATCTCACCATGCGCACGTACCTCGTCGGGCAGCACCTCAGCGTTTCCGATCTGCCCGTGTGGGCCGCCCTCCGCAGCAACCCCGTGGCGTTATCACTGATCCGCAAAGTCGACGGCAATGTCCTGCGCTGGTACAACTTTGTCGATGCCTCCAATCCCTGGCTATCCGAACTCGTCAGCGAGCTCACGGCTCCGGCTGCCCGCGAGCGTGCCCAGGCACGAGCAGCTGCCTCGGCCGCCGGTGCCAGTTACGACATCGACCTGCCGGACCTAGAAGGACCCATCGTCACGCGTTTCCCGCCCGAACCCTCGGGCTATCTCCACATTGGCCATGCCAAGGCGGCTCTCCTCAACGACTATTTCGCCCGTCGCCGGCCTGGCGGCAAGCTCATCTGCCGGTTTGACGACACCAATCCGGCCAAGGAGTCGATGGAGTTCCAGGATGCCATCCTGGCCGACCTCGCCATGATCGGCATCGTGCCCGACGCCACAAGCTATTCCAGCGACTACTTCCAGCGCATGTACGACTTTGCCATCCAGCTAATCGAGGACGGCAAGGCGTTTGCTGACGACACCGAGCTCGGCAAAGGGAACCCGGAGCGCAAGAACCTGCAGGCGTCGGCGCGGCGAGACATGAGCATCAAGGAGACACTGACGCACTTTGCCGACATGAAAGCCGGCACGGCCGAGGGCACGCACTGGTGTCTGCGGGCGCGCATCGCATACGACAGCCCCAACGGCACGATGCGTGATCCCGTCATCTACCGCTGCAACGCGACACCGCACCACCGTACAGGCACGCGCTGGAAGATGTATCCGACGTACGACTTTTGCGTGCCCATCCTCGACTCCCTTGAGGGAGTCACGCTGGCGCTGCGCACCAACGAGTACCGCGATCGCAACGTGCAGTATGCCTGGTTCCAGCAGGCGCTCGGCCTGCGCGCCGTGCCCATTTACGACTTCTCGCGCATGAACTTTGTGCGCACGCTGCTTTCGAAGCGCAAGCTGACCAAGATCGTCGAGGAGGGCCGTGTCTGGGGCTGGGACGACCCGCGCATGCCGACGATCCGCGGCGTGTTGCGACGCGGCGTGGCCGTGTCGGCGCTGCGCGAGTTTGTGCTCAAGCAGGGGCCGAGCCGCAACGTGCTGAACCTCGAGTGGGGTGCCTTTTGGGCGCTCAACAAGAAGCACATCGACCCCGTGGCGCCGCGGCACACGGCCGTCCAGGCTGAGGATGCCGTGTCCTGCACGGTGCGGGGCGTCGAAGCTGACGACCTCACGCCACTGCGGCGACCCCGGTACAGCAAGCAGCCGGAGCTGGGCTTCAAGACGATCCGGCCAGATTCGACGATTCTCGTGGATCAGGCGGACGCGCAAACGTTTACGGCCGACGAAGAGATCACGCTGATGAACTGGGGCAACGCGTACGTGCGGCGCATTGAGCGAGACGCAGACGGGGCCAAAGTGAAGGCGATGGATCTCGAGTTCCGGCGCGGGGGCGATGTCAAGAAGACGAAAAAGGTGACATGGCTGGCGGCGGCCGACGCAAGGCTGACGCCCGTGGACCTCGTCTCGTTTGATTACCTCCTGGCCAAAGACAAGATGGACAAGAAGGACGAGCTCAGCAAGGTGCTCACGCCGGTGACCGAGTTCCGTGAACCGGCGTATGCCGACGGCAACGTGCGGGATCTCAAGCAGGGAGCCATTGTGCAGTTTGAGCGCAAGGGCTACTTCCGGCTGGACACGGCCTACCAGGACGCGCATTCACGGATGGTGTTCTTTGAGATTCCGACGCGATGATGGCCGTGTCGACATGGGTGTTTGCGTTCTGCCGAGGAAAGAATCACGGTTCCATTAATCTTTAATAGTATGCATGCATGTATGGCAAGATGCATGGCAAGATGCATATGCACCAGCGAATAGACGAGCAGGCAGAACATGCAGAACATGCAATAACAAACCACCTAATATCCTGTTTCACATGGCTTTCTGCCCAATGGTGACCCAATCGAACGATGTCGATTTGATGTCGATTGATGAAATTCATTCATCGATTCATTTGTCGGCCACAATCAGCAAGTTGTCTCGACTGTCCGCGCAACTGTCGACCACTCAACTTTCGCAAACATATCTGATCCAACACCCCAGAAATGACGACAACCTCGCCACCGGCCTGACGGAGTCTTCCCCAGAGTAGGCCAGCCTGGGCGAGAGCGGGCCATCTGCAGCAGACTCGGAGACGACGGACCACTGGCACATACGACGCCGACGCATTACCGCCCAAGCCGGCGGTGTGTGTGGGAGCCTAGGGTCACAGCCCATGATGCCCAGGATGCCTAGGATGCCTAGAATCCTAGGAATCCTGGGATAAGTTTAAACTCGGCTGACCAGCGAAAACGAGGATCGCCGATTGCCTAGGAAGAGAAAACTGTGGTTGTGCTGCGAGGAAATATGCGCGGCAAGAGTAATACTCTTAACACAAGTATGCTATGCTCGGTACTCCGTACAACTGAAAGGCTGTATCCTTCTCCCCAGGTCCGCTTCGAATTTCCTTGTTGGCTCACCCGCCGGGCGAACGGTTCCCGGACAGGCGATCGAGATCACCGGATTCCTCTCTACTAATTGCGGAGAAGGGATTACAGTGGAGTCTAGTCCGCTCATCTTAGCCCAACTCAGCTGTCTGCTGACTAAATTTCGCCTGACGAGCCAGTGACGTCCCACCCATTACTGTATATAAGATACAGACTGCTGTGCGGGTGAGCCGTAGCCCCGCATTACAGGCCGCTTCAGTGGATGGCCAGCAAGGAAAGAGGTAGCCGCGGACTTCCGGGATTGGCCGAGTCGCCTGGGCACACGCTCACCACACGAGGGGCGAACAAATTCTGGGCTCTCTTCGATCACCAGAAGAAGCGAAAAATAAAAGAAATAAAAATAAAAGAAATACCTGAAAAAACGGAAAAAAAATAGCTGAAAAACATACAAGAAGCAGCGGCTCGTCACACCACAGCCGGGTCTCCATCTTTGGCGCACCATTCTTATTTTTTTCTACTTGTGTTTTCCATTTCGCCTCGTCCAAGCGATCCCTTGTTCTCGCTTCCTGCGATTGCGGTCCGAAATCGCCATTTTTGCCTCGGCCACACACAATCCAACACACAATCCAAGAACCGTCTGGGATAACCACTCTGACTTCAACCAAACACTGCGCGACCACTGAGCTACTCGGAAAGACAGCGCTTTCCCATTGCGCAGTCGAGAGCCCCATCGCGCGCCCTCGGCAAAGGACGTCGACAAATCCTCGTCACCATTGTCGACGACCATCCATCCATTGCGATTCGATGCGCCGACCTTGAGACGACTGCTACCTCTGTCGTCTCTGTCATCTCTGTCGTCTCTGTCGTCTCTGTCGTCTCTCTCCGCCACTATGCCGTCTCAACGTCCCTTTTTCCTCTCTGCCTTCTTCGCCGCTTTCCGCCAACAACCCGGTGCCGCCGCCGCCGCCCAACAGGCCAACCGTGCCGGCGTCTCTTCTACTGCTGCTGCTGCCGCCGGCGTTTCCTCTACTGCTGCCGCTTCCGTCTCTTCAACCGCTACCGACGCTTCTTCCTCTACTGCCTCTTCCCCCTCCGTATCGTCAGCCGCCGCCGCCGCCATGGCCGCCTCTCAGCGCCTGCACGCAACACGATCGCATAGCAATGGCGGCGCCGGTGCCGGCAGCATTCCTATCGCAGCTGGCGGCGCTCACGGCGCTCACAGCAGTCCCCAATCCACTACTCCGTCAGCCAGTGTTGCTGCCTACGGCGAGGACGCGTCCTATCACAACGGCCTCGGATACAGCACCGGCTATGGTGGCTACAGCTCGGCTTATGGCGCCGGCTATGGCGCTGCCTACAACCCGGCCTACAATACAGGGGGTGTCACGTCGCCTGACCTTGGCGGTGGCCGCCGTCGTGGCAGCGACAGCAGCAGTGAGGGCTTCCGTGACGTCACCGGTGCCGACAAGTGGTACATTGGCGGGCGCACGGCCGGCGGCGAAGAACGCTTCTTCAAGCTCGGCGTCGTGCGCCGCGTCCGCAGCGGCGACCGACTGAGTCTCGATCGGTTGAGCCTGTAAGGGGCCGGCTAATCGGAGAGGATCCCGGCCAGGGTCCCCTGCTTCCTGCTGTCCGAGGCACAGTCAAAACCCAAATATAAAAAAAGAGCAAAAACCAGAAAAAAAAGCCGAAAAAAGTCAAAAAGTCAAAATGGTCGAAAAGCCAAAAGCTTAAAAGCCAAAAAGCCAAAAGCAAAGGCGAAAACCACCACGAACATATCTTGGCGTTCTTGGGGAGCATGCAACAATCATGGGCGTTTTGGGGGGGCGGTGCGACAAGGCAAGGGCCATCTTGCCGGCAGGCGATGGGAACATGGGGGCTTTCTATTTTTATATGCATATTGATGCAATAGATATCAAGTACTTTCTATTGGTGCTTTTTGTTTGCATCTTCTTTCTTCTTTCTTCTTTCTCGCTTCTAGTTTGTCAGTCTCCGTATATATCAACTATACGAAACAAGGCACATCCTTGTCTTTTGATTGATCTTGAATTTCACCACATGAACCGCTGTAGCCGTCCATCATCCAGCAGACTGCCGTCTTCGGCGTACCAGATGTACGGCCGGAACAGAAATATGTACATGGTAGCCACATTGATGGCGACGTGCCACAGCGTCTCGAGCGTGAGCCGTCCGTCCAGCCGACGTCCAGGGATGGCCTCGGCTGGTACCAGCAGTCGCCAGAAAACCCACGGCAGGATAAAGTACCGCGGCTCGACTAGCGGTGCCGTCACGAGAGACAGGGACGATGCCAGCAACCAAAGCAACGCCGTGGACGTGGCCGTGGACGTGGTCGATGCGCGCCCGGCCGGCTCTTCGTCGAGCAGACTGAGGAAGACGGCATCCTTCTCTGGGGCGGGCACAGCAGCGCTGCCGCTCTTGGCGACGGCCGGCGTGGCGAATGGCGAGTTCACAAAGGCATCTTGGGAGTAGTTGGCCTGGCCGGGCTCGCTGCTCCAGAGCACCCGCCAACAGGCCCAGGCGGTCGCGGCATAGACTGGCGCCAGCGCATACCGCAGCCAGGTCGCGCGGCGGATGGTGTAGCGGAACACGTAAAACATGTAATGTCGGTTGTCGGCTAGGGTAAACGGATGCACAATGGTGTTGTACCGCACAACGGCCAAAAGGAAGACCAACACGGCTAAAAGGTAGGCGGGATAGTAGGCTTTGCGGGCCACGATAACACCCAGCAGCCGCATGGGCGTGTTGGTGGTGGTATGGGCCAAAATGGGGGCCGCCGGGATCGGGGCATGGCTGTCTGGTTTCTGCTTCTGCTTGGCTCCCACAACCAGGGTCCAGGCCTGTCTGGTATATGCGAGCGCGTGCGAGACGAACAGCGGCGCCGAGAAAAAGGCAAACAGCGGCCAGATGTACAGCAGTTGCGCCAGGTGCAGCGTGGCCACGTGGTTGGACTTGTCGCCGAGCACGACGCCGCCGTTCCAGGCGACGAAACCGACAAAGCTGCCGAGGACCACCACGTGCGGCCACACATGCCGCAGCACCCGAACAGGATGGCAGATGGCTGCGACGGCAATGCTCGCCAGCGACAGAACCCAGTCTATGAGGTCAGTATCCTATACGGACAAAGAGACAGATGCAAACATACCGTCTGGCCATGACTCGCCAACGGGCGGGTCGTGGATGTCGCCCTGGGAATAACGCTGGATATAATGCCAGGCCATGGTCAAGGGCGACGAGAAAACGGCATTCATGTTGGCAGGCCGTGCATCTGCAGACTTTCCGGTCGAACGCAGAGTCTTGACCGCCTGCACGGCCTCCAGGCCGCCCATGTACACGACGGCCCAGAAGATGTTGGTCTGTCGCATGAGCAGCGTGGCCAGGCCGAACACAACAACCAACAAGCCACTCCAGAAAGGGGGCGTGCTGTTTCTGGCTGCGTACTGCTGCCGGAACAAGTGCAGCCGGTAGGCCACGAGGGTCACGAGGGTCGAGTACACGTCCGTGTAGTAGAGCGCCGAGAAGAAGAAGAGCACAGGGAACAGGGCGACGTTCAACGCCGTGTGGAAGGCGTACAGCGAGAACATGCTGTTGGCAAGCTTGCCAGGCTGTCTGGTCTGTCGCTGTTGCGCCTGGTGCTCGAGCGCGGCGCGGCACGCACAGGCGGCCATGGCCACGAGCATGATGGCAATGGTGTTGGCACCGCGGAGGGCCCACACGGAACAGCCATCGACAGCTCGCCAGAAGCTCTGGTAGAGCACAGAGAAGAGGTATCTAGACGGTTAGCGCGGAACGAAACAAAACGAACGAGAAGGAAGAGACATACAATCCTGGAGGCGTGGTGATTTTGTTGTCCCACTCCAGCCAGCGACCTTCGCAGTACTTTTGCGCCTGCGGGATGTGAAAGAATTCGTCCTGCAGACGGGTTAGCATGGATATTCATCGCGTATCGGACAAAATAAAACCAACAAGGTAAGGCTCCGGCACGTGGACAAGGACGCGGCTGAGCCACACCTGCGCAAAGAGGAAGAGCAGCACGACGCCCGCCACGAAGACGGCAGGGCGCCATAGCTGCTGACCGGATGGACTGCCGCGCCGCTGCCGAAGTGTAGCTCCCAAGACCCAGGCCTGCCAGGAGACCCAGGGGACGATGAAGATGGGTGAGGCCAGAAATGGTTTCCTCTGGGCATCTTCGGCCAGGTGGCCGTCGCTACCGGTGCTCATTTTTCATGGACAGAGGCGAAAAGAGGAAAAGACGAAAGGACAGAAAAAAGAAAAGACAGAAAACCAGCACATGGACGCGCAGTCGACTGTGTTCTTCACCAAAGTGAGGTGTGAAGTTAAGTTTCGCTTATTATTCCGTTTGCTTACGGCAGCCAATGGCGCGTGTAGTACAGGCGGTAGCCACGTGTCTCTCTGCACTGCCGGGGGCGGCAGGCACGGACCTTCAGCGGCCACACACGACATGCAGCTCTACGCAGCAGTCGTACTGCCGTCTACGACAACGCAATGCAATGCGACATGGGGTTATGGCTCTTTTATTTGTGAATTGACTGGCTTTGTACACAGAAACACGCATCCACGTCTGCCTGTCCGTCTCGACAGAACAGCTGCTGCACGCTGTTTCCCACCCACGAAACACGATTTGCTTAGAAAGGCTGCATCGTTAGTTTCTGTAGAAATGAATTTGGAAAGAGAACGGGGAAGAAGGAATTCCAGGGCCAGGAAGGCGGTTATTGAAAAGCAGCGGGTTGAGAAAAGCCAGACGGCTGGATAACTTACCGAGTCAGCAGGGTGGACCTCCTTCTTGAAGTAGCTGCCCACAACGGGGATTTTCTGCAAAACATGTTAGCATCTGCATTGTTCTTCTGTTGATCGACCGGGGACTGCCGGTCCGGCCAGAATGGCTCACCTGGAGAATGTCCACCTGTATCCGCGGAATGCCCGAGGTGTAGAAGAGAGCAGCAACGCCCAGAGCAGCGCCCAGAGGAGCAACCTGAACACCGCTGTTGATTTGTTAGCAGAATTCTTTGGCAGAGAAGACGACCAATCTCAATTCCTCTGTCTTCTCCAACATTCACCCTCATCCATTGGACCGTCGCTTGTTTCGTCTCCACGCCTCTCCTCCTCCATGCCTTCGCACACCGGAAAAAAACTTACAATCGGAAGAGCGACTGCACCGTGATGCCCTTGAAGTTCGGCTGGTAGTGGTACCTAAGACAGAAACGCTCTGGTTAGCCCACGTCGTTCGAATGGAGAGAACCGCTGCGTCATGGGCGCGCGGTCCCCAGTCGTGGAAAGACGCATTCGAGGAGTGCTCACTTCGGGCCGTAAACGCTCTTGTACGTCGGGTACGAAGAGGTCCGCATGACGGGTGTCTAGCATAAGTCAGCCATGGATTCATGGATCTTTGATCATGATCGTCTTGTCTCTTGACGCCCACGAGGGCCGCCAGAGTCGTTCCAATTGTCGGGAGGAGACACGTACGGTGATCATTTTGCTGGTCGAGAGGAGATGCGCCACAGAAAAGGCAATTGGACTGAACGGGGTTCGCAAAGGGGTGATCGTGGCTTTCGTGCAATGTGCGTCTTTCGTTTTCCCTTTGCGAGATTTTGGTTTTTGCGGCGGGCGGACAAAGCCGGGCAGCCGCGGTTTTGGCCTGAGGCCACAACTTTACACCAATCACAGAGCTTGGTTTCCAAAGCTTGGGCACCGCCGGCGCACCACAGCCATTGGCCCTGAAGCACATGTCACAAGTACCTTTGTACCTTTTTATTATGGGGCTCATGAATGCGAAGCCGGCCAAGGCTTTTGTTTCTCTGCTCTCTTGCCCATCAGCCAGCAGGAGACTCGGTCTTCCCGCGTCGCAGACCATGGAAACGTTCATTGATGCACGGTTGGACCGTGTCGAGAAGTCGCTGGCAACAGTCATCGACTCCATTGCCAAGTACAACCCGTCGCCAGCCTTGGCAGAAGATCTGTTGGCAGCTGATCGAGAGCTGAGCAAAGGCCTCGAAGAACGTGAGTGATGGCGACGGTGTACCTGCCAAGCCTCTCCTGGACGTGCTACTAACCCCGAGACAGTCCAGAAACACCAGAACAACCATGAGCGCATTCTGGCTCTGCGGGCCGACGTGGCCGCCCTCGATGCCCAGATCAAGTCCACGCTGCTTACCCTGGCCGCCAGCCGACGAGATATGTTGGCGACTCCGGCGACCGTGTTCCCGGGCGACGACACAACGACGCGACGAGGACGCAAGACGAAGAACTACGAGTTCACCTACGACGAACTCATGTCGTATGCGCGCCGCATCAGCCGAAACACTGTGCCGGCGCCGGGCCAGACAGACGGCGCCGAATTCTTTGGCACCTTTGGCTACGGTGGCGGTGCCGGCGGGGCTGCGAATGCAGATACCGTGGGCGCCACCACCACGGCCGGCACACCCGCGACGACTATGACGACTATGACGACACCCGCGCCCATGAACGGAACAGGCACGCCGCATCCCGGACCCGACATGGTCGACACGCCAGGGACCACGACAGGGGTTGGACCAGCAGCAGGAGGGGGAGGGGCAAGCGGGGCCGGAAGCGGGACAGGAGTATCAGGACCACCCGGAGCTGCTGCCACGCCGGCAGCCTTTGCCGGTATAGCGGCGCCTGCCAACGTGCCGGACGTGCTGCCCCCTGACTACCAGCAGTACGTGGCCCCTGCTGCTGGCACCATTTTCTTCCCGTGGCCCATGCCAGACCTCATGCTACACGGCGGACTGAGGGCCATGCAGGCCGTTGTGGACCAGAATCGGGATGCCGTTGTGGCACGGCCGATCCGTTTTGTCAGCCTCGAGGAACAGGAACAGCAGGAAGAACAGGAACGGCAACGGGTGGCGCGCGAGGCGGCCGAGCGCGAGGCACGCGAGCAGCACCAGAGACGCATGGCCGAGGAGGCAGCAGCAGCGGCAGCGGCCGCAGGAGGCAGCCGAGCCGGCGAGCCGAGACGGCCAGCGGCGGCGCCCGCACAGTTTGCCTCTACGCTGGACATGGACGACGACTGAGGGACATTGGCATGGCACAACTACCAAAAGGAGCAGAATGTATGATAGGACGAGGAACGTGGCTGCATTTATGATACCAGAAAAATCTATGCCCAAAATTCAAGCAAAACTCAAAGACACATTCGTCATGGCTCCTGCAGGAACTTGAGAAAGGCGCGCGCGGCGACCTCGCCGTCGTGCTTGTTGTCGACGCGGGCAATGCCTGAGCCGTAGAGGTCGTCGTTGAGCACGCCCGTCTTGTGGCGGGCATCGAGCAACTCGCGCACAATGACGCCGTTGAACTCGGGGTGGCCCTGGACGGTGACGGCGCGGCCAGGCAACAAGAAGCTCTGCACGGGGCAGACATCGGTGGCGCCGAGAGCAACGGCGCCGGAGGGGAAAGCCAGCACGGCATCCCGGTGCATTTGGTGGAGTTTCTGGATGGTGAGACAAGAAGGAAGAGGGAGAGAGCAGGAAACGCACCAGCACGTCCTGACCGAAAAATGCGCGGCCCTCAGCGGACAGCGGCACCTCAGTCACGCTGAGCTCCCAGCCACCGGGACTCCGGTCGACGGGAGCGTCGAGGGCGCGGCCACAGATCTGGTGGCCGAAGCAGATGCCAAGAATGCGGACGGGACGGGCCGTCGAGCCAGGGGCGGTGGTGGCCAGAGCTTTGCGGGTGTAGGCGACGAGTTCCTCGATCCAGGGCGCCGTGTCAAAGGCGTTGTGCTTGGAGCCGGTGATAAGGATGGCGTCGATGGTGCTGAGATCCGGATAGGCAGCGGCATAGTCGCCGTTGACAATATCGTGCTTGGAGATATCGAGGAAGGACTCGAGCGGTGCCGGGGCGACGGCACGGCGAAAGAGGTCCGTGAAGACACCGGAATAATCCACATAGGCGGCTTGGGCGCCGGGCATCGGCGTGTCGGCCATAAGAATGGCGAGCCGGACGGGTTTGGCCTGAGAGCCCATGGTGACGGAGGCGGGGAGTGAGGGAGGGCGGGTGAAGAAGAACAGATGAAGAAGATGGGGAAAAGGTGAGTCAAGTATAAATACAGCACAATCGGCGAAAAGATCCGCTGTCGGACACATCGGACTCGCTGTCCGGTAGCGGGGCAAAGACCAGTGTTAGCGGCCGCCGGCGCCTATCGTCCAGGGTCCAACGTAGTAGGGCCAAAAAACTGCCGGAATTGCAACCTGCATAGTACTACTACTACTACCACCACCACCTCGCAGCCATGGCCGCTCATCCGCGATACTCCCTCCAAGCGTTTCTCGCGGCTGCCCGCACGGCCTTGGCTGCTCCGGCGGGTCAGCGATCCCGGCCGCTGACCTTTGTTATCGGCAATGAGAGCGCGGGTGAGTAGAAAACGATCAGTTTATGAGGGGCCCTCAAATATTGACTGGACCCCCCTCTTCCTCCTCCCCAGACCTCGACTCGCTCTGCTCGGCCGTCCTGCTGGCCTACTTCCGCTCGCATATCCCGCCGCATACCCTGCACGTGCCCCTGTCCAACTTGCGGCGGGACGATCTGCGGCTACGCCCGGAACTCCAGGCCGCCCTCTCTACACCTTCTGGTCCGGACACTCCTAGTATCGATGCCCTCCTCACGCTGTCTGAGCTGCCCGACGACCTGACTGCGACTGACTCTCGCTGGCTGCTCGTCGACCACAACGCCCTCACTGGCGACTTGGCTCGCCGCTTTGCTTCCAGCGTCGTCGGATGCATCGATCACCACGTCGACGAAGGCGTCGTGCCGGCCGTAGCAGCCACAGGAAGTGCTCTCCCGCGCATAATTGAGCCGTGCGGCAGCTGTACCAGTCTCATTGTGCGGACCCATGCCGCTGACTGGCGTACTCTGGCCGCCCAGCAGCCGCTGCCGGCTTCGGACCGACTGCTGGCACGACTTGCCCTGGCGCCCATCCTCGTCGATACCAGCAGTCTGAAGAATGCCAGCAAGACGACCGATGCCGACCGAGCGGCCGCCACCGTGGCCGAGTCTTTCCTAACAAGTGAAGGAGATTCAGCCGGAGCTCACATCACCACCAATAGCACCTACGACCGCACGAACTACTTTGCACAGCTATCCCGTCTCAAGGACGACATCTCCAGCTTCTCCTACCACGACGTCCTGCGCAAGGACTACAAGCAGTGGCACGAGAAGACCCAGGCCGGCAGCGAACTTATTCTTGGCATGGCCACCGTCGTCCAGGGCTTGGAATATTTGCTGGCGCACATTGGCAGCCGTGACGAATTATTGCAGAGCGTGCGTGCCTACGCGGCCGAGCAGCACCTCGACATTGTGGCCATTATGACCGTCCGCCACGAAGGCGGCGTCTTTGGGCGGCAGCTGCTTCTCTGGGCGTTCACCGAGACTGGTGTCACAGCTGCACAGGCGTTTGTCCAGGCCAATACGGAGCGCCTGGAACTTGCGCCCTGGAACGATGGCGAGCTGGACGACACGGCCACAACCGGCACATGGCGGACATGCTGGACACAAGGCCGCACCGAATTCAGCCGCAAACAAGTCGCCCCGTTACTGCGGGAAGCCATGCGCTCCGTCGGCAGTATATGATGGCGTATGATTACATAATCAATGAATTTGCTAGGAGAGATGCCTTTTTGATTTTTTGATTTCCTTGCTCCGTTCCTTGACCCATACATTTGTATACAGATTCCTATGCCTCTATATTATGCCCCCTGTCGACTGTCGACACCCAGTTCGCCACGCTCCAGGCGCAGCAGCAGCTGCACGAACTCGCGCCGTGCCAAATCCGGCCGCCGCTCTGCTGCCTGCAGGCTGCTCGACAGCTGCTCGGCCAGCGGGTCGGCCACGTGGATGCACGCACGCATGGCACGCAGCAGCTCGCCGACCGGCTGCACGGCAGGCTGCTCGTGGGCCATCTCGTGGACGCACCAGCGCAGCGCCTCGATGCAGCGGGTCTGGTGTTGGGTGGCGGCGACGCGGCGCAGCAGAAAAGCGTAGAGTTCGGCTGAGCGCGCGCGGCCGTGCTGCGGCGGCATGCGCCAGGTGGCCCAGAAACGTTCCCAATCGTTCTGGGTGGCGTACGCGTCCAGCAGCACCGCGATCTGCCGCTCACTGGGACACGGCAGCGTCGCCTGCTGCAGGATCTGTTCGAGTGTCGTCTGCAGCTGTGCAGTTTCTGTGTTATTGCTGCGTGCCAGAGCTGCAATCATCGTGACGAGCACATCGTTGGCCACGACGGCCTGGCCACGCTCAAACAATGTATCCAGCAACTGGCGCGCAATGTCTGTCTTGTGCTGCCACGTCGCGTCGGTCGCTGCTGTCTCCGCAGGCGTCGTCGTCGGCGCCGAGAAGAGCTGTCGTAACAGGTGTAGCGCATGGTCCCGCGGCAGGTCGATGCCCGCGCGCTGCATCTCGCTCACCAGCTCACCCAACCCGGCCACCGTGTAGCCCGGCAGGCCCCAGCGCAGTGCCGACGCATGCACCCACGACCGGAAGGCCCACGTGTCGGCTGCCGACAGTCCGCGCATGCAGTAGGCCGCCACGCGCGGGAACTGACCCTGGACTTCTGTGCTGCCATCGCCGCCCAGCTCTACCTTGGCTCTGAGATCGTCCAGACTGTCGACAAAATTCGTGAGCTGTTGTAAGGCCGCCAGTTTGGCAGCGCTGTTGGTGGCCAGGTCCTTGTCGATGTCTGCCAATTGGCGGTTGTCAGGCAGTGGCTGCAGCAGCCGGGCCAACACGTCGTCGCTGGTGACGGCTGGCCGTCGTGCCGATGTAGAGAAGAGTCGCCGTTGCTGCTGTCCCGGGTCGCCTGCTCGAGACGCCAGATCCGAAGGCGATGCAACCGGCATCTCCATATCCACTTCGACGTCAACATCCATGTTCTCGCCCTCGCTCGCGGCGTCTTCAGCCTGCCTCCGTAGGGCGCGGTTGAGTGCTCGCGACCAGAGCGTCTCGAGGTCGAGCTGTCGACGCTTGGCATCGGTAAACATTTGCACGACAATCGTCGTGCCCGCCTGCGTGATCGATCCAAAGCCGGACTGCCGCCCATCGGCGTCCAGGACACTACCCTCTTGGCGCGCTCGTCCCAGTGTGCCCGCATGCAGGCAGATCCACTGCGTGCTGATACCGTCATCCACAGCCCCGGCTCCGCCGTCCGGTGCAATGGGTCCCAGGCTGCCGAGCAGCTTGGCACGCCGCGCTTTGCGCCGCAGCTTGATCTTGAGCTCGTTGCGCCCCAGTAGTCCATCCGCTGTGGCGTGAATGCCCGACGTCCGCAGCCAGCGCACCAGCCGGTCTGCCGAAATGTGCAGATGACGGTCGCTGCGCGCAGTGCCAAATAGCATGAGCAGGTTGGGTCCCAGTGCGGCCGGCGGTTCGAGCTGACGTAGGTCCAGCAGCTCGAGATTGTCGAGGCCGAGATCGTCGGCAACAAACTTGAGCAGAGGCTGCATGAGGGCGGGCGATCCTTCGGGGATGGCCGGCAGCTCTACCTCGGCCGGTGCCAGGGTCGCATGCTTCGGTACGTCCACCTTGAGGTACCAGGGGAGGTCGTTGGCTGGAGGTGGGCCGGACGATGGGATGCCGGTGATGGCGGCGGTCACGTCTATGGCATCATTGCTGGATGACTCCTTTTTCTTGTGACTGCTGCTGCTTCTGCGATTCGACGTGGAAAAATACTCCTCTTCAATGATAATGTCCGAGGCCGGTGGGCGCACATCATCGTTTTCCTGTCGTTGTGGCCATGAAGTCGAAAACCTGCGAATAGGTGATTGTTGTAGTCGAATGGCTGTCCGGACGAACGACTGCCTGCAGATACCCGACGGGCAGCGAACAAGACGCTCTGCTGGCGTCCTGCAGGCCAGTCTGGCTGCGCTTCTTGCCGTTGGGTGCAGCATGGCTGCGGATGTGTCTGTCTTGGTGAAGAGTGCTATGAAGACTTTTTGCGGAGACATACTGGGGCAAACACAGTGCGCGTAATAACACTGTGGAATACACTGTACCGTAACGGCACGTGGACTCATCATCATGAAGCGAGCTGTGTATACAGAGGATGAAGTTGGTTTATGTGTATCATACAAAATCTGGAGTACATACTCATACGATACTTTGATTCTTCTATCCTTACCCCAGACACCTATGAACAAAAGTGCAAATTTCTGATATCTCAGTATCCCTGTTAGTATGACCTCATCGTTGTTATGACCTCATCAATGTTCAAGGGTTCTAATAGACTACTGTGAATCTCACGATAACTGGACATTATTTCAAAAAACAAAAAAAATAAAGCTCTCATAACACCTTGAGTCTTTACAAACTCTCACATTCCATAAGAAGCAACAAATGTTATGAAAGACGGATTTTAGCGGCGAGAACGGCGAGAGGCTGTAGGCGGCCCCACTAAACTGGAGCCAATCAAACGGCAGCGCCACCAAGGCAAATTTTCTGGAGCTATTTCCGATTTTTTTTTCTCAGTTGTGTTTTCTCTACAAAATTTCCATACAGCATTCTACGTTTCCCCCCTCGTCTCCGTCTTCTGTATTATATGAGCTGTGCTTTTTTTTTCGTGGGTTTGCCAGCATTGCTTATTTATAATCCCAATGGCCGCATAGATCATACCTTTCCTTTGTTTCCCACTCTCCCCACCCAGTTTTAATCGCGTGAGGGTCTTTAAAGATGCTTGTACGACCTCGAAGCTGTCGATACAGCATGGCGTTGCGGCGTCTACAATCTTCTCACCTACTGCCGACGTCCTCTATACGGTTGCATGCTACGCCAAGAGCAGTGAGTGCCGGCCAGCGACTTCTCACAACCCTACCGGATCCTCGGCCATGGAAGCGGAAAGTCTTTCACAGCGGCATCGGCTTTCTGCCTGAACGCAAATTGGCCACAGCCTTTGACTATGCGGCTGTTGGCGAGCGTGCTTCCAATGCCATCGATGCGCTGCCGAACCAGCGGTACCCTCTCCTCTACCCATCTGCGCTCGCAGGATCCGAGCCTCGGCCGTTGTGGGAGTTGCGACCACACAATGTGACTTCGCCTCTAATTGTCGACGAGACTGAAACCATTACTGCTCGTCAGAGGGTCAACAACCGCGGCATACCTGGAGACGTGGAAGAGATGCAGTCTGTGCTCGATGCTTGCTTGCAGGTGGGCAAACTGGAGCGGGCGGCTGTGGTGCTCCGGCGGCTGAACCAACCCGAATTTTCTATTGGCGTCAACATGACCGAATTACAAAACCGGTATCTGCAGGTGGCCCTGGAACAATTGATGGCCGACCCCGACCCGGCCAAGGCAGACGACATGCACAAGTGGTACGAGTTGGAGATCCGCGCCAAGGGCGGCGAGCAGACGCCCGAAACCATTGCCTACATGATCAAGGCGTCGCTACTCACGGCCCACGGCCCTCGACGCGAGCGCCTCATTGACCGGTACATGAGCATGGCGCCAGGCGATGCCGGGCTCGAAGTGCTTTACATGACCGGAATTCTCAACGACCAGGACCGGGCGGCCATTACTGACATCTGCCGGACCTACAACCTGGAGCCGGAAGACAGTGCAATACTGGATGGACAATCTTCCTTACCGGCGGTAGACTCGACACTCTTTGAGAGTGCACTCCGCTCGATCGGCTCTGACATGGCTACGGAACCGACGATCGAGGGGAGTCTCCCGGAGACGTCTCTGCCGGACACCCCAGAAGTGCTCAGCACGCCACAGAAAGGCATAGGCTTGCGGGTACTGAAGCAGACGCTCAGCCTCTTTTCCGAGATCCCCAAGGGATACGACATTTCCAATCTCGGGCTGCGGGAGCGGCGAGAGATTCAGTCACGCCTCGAGCGGGACTGTGTCGATGCAGCGGTGGACCGGTGGCGGGAAGAGAACGAAGAACTGACCAAGATGGGCCGGAACTCGTCGTTGGGAACGGCCAGTCTCAACTCCCGACTGTACGAGTGGCACAAGGATCTGGAGCTACGACTGTCGCAGGAACTGGAGAAGGTGGAGCTGTCGGAGGCAGCGGAGAAGAAGACAGCTCAGGACGTGGACCGGTGCATGTACGGCCCGTTTTTGCGGCAGTCGACGACAAGCCGGTTGGCAGCCGTGACGATCGTCAGCACGCTCAGCAGCCTGAGCATGCACGGAGCAGACAAGGGCGTGTCCATGGTCAACGCGATCACACAGGTGGCTAAGGTGGCTGAGGAGGACATCCGACTGCAGAACTACGACAAGAAGATGGCGGCCATGGGCAAGCGTGTGTCGGCACGGGCCAATGCCAAGGCGGCCGTTTTGATGGCCCTGAGACGAGGCATGCGGCCATCCAAGGACTTGTCGCTGCTGGCCGAGGCAGCAGACACTGCTGCAAACACTACGGATACTGTGGACACTGTGGACACTGTGGACACTGTAGTAGATTCATCGGAACCGACAGTGACCATGAATAGAACCGATTCGGCGACGACGTCCGACGTGCAGTCCCTGGTCGACGAGGAAATCTTGGCGTGGCCGCTGGCGATCCGAGTCAAGGTGGGAGCAGCACTGCTGTCTTTGCTGATGGAAACGGCCAAAGTGACAGTGGTGCGTGAGCATCCCGAGTCAAAGACGTTGATCTCGCAAGAGCAGTCGGCCTTTAGCCGCGTGAGCAAATTCAAGAGAGGGCGCAAAGTAGGCACGCTGGTGGCCAATGAGGCACTGGTGGAGCTGATGAAGCGCGAGCCAAGAGGAGACTTTTTGGCGCGACACTTGCCGATGTTGGTACAGCCGGAGCCGTGGACAAAGTTCGACAAGGGCGGCTTCCTGGAATACCCGGCGCCGCTGGTGCGGGCCAAGGACGGGCGCAAGGAGCAGCAGCACTACGCAGCGGCGGCCATCCAGCGCGGAGACATGGACCAAGTGCTCAAAGGACTCGACGTGCTCGGGCGGACGGCCTGGAAGGTCAACCGACCAGTGTTCGATGTGATGCTGGAGGCATGGAACACGGGTAAAGAATTTGCTGAGATTCCACCTCTGGACCCGGACATCAAGATCCCTCCGGAGCCGGACTCGTCGGAAGATCCGATGAAGCGACGACTGTGGCTCAAGTCTGTCAAGATGGCCGAGAATCAACGGTCGAGTTTGCACTCTTTGCGATGCTTCATGAACTTCCAGATGGAGATTGCACGGGCGTTGCGCGACCAGACATTCTACTTCCCGCACAACATGGACTTCCGAGGACGAGCGTACCCGATTCCACCCTACTTCAACCACATGGGAGCGGATCACGTGCGCGGACTGCTGATGTTCGGCAAGGGCAAGAAGCTGGGCGATCACGGTCTACAATGGATCAGAGTGCACCTGGCCAACGTGTTCGGATTCGACAAGGCGAGTTTGTCGGAACGGGCGGATTTTGCGAAGGAGAACATGGAGAACATCCGGGACTCGGCAGAGAAGCCGCTCGAGGGCCGACGCTGGTGGCTGGAGGCAGAGGATCCGTGGCAGTGTCTGGCGGCGTGCTTTGAGCTGTCGGAGGCAATGAAGCTGGAGGACCCGACAGAGTACGTCTCACACTTGCCGGTGCACATGGACGGAACGTGCAACGGTCTACAGCACTATGCGGCACTAGGAGGTGACTCGTGGGGCGCCAAACAAGTTAACCTGGAACCGGGCGACCGGCCGGCCGACGTGTACTCGGCCGTGGCTGAAATTGTCAAGAAGGGCATCGCAGAGGACTTGGAGAAGGGCGATCCGCATGCCCAAGCACTGGTGGGCAAGATCAAGCGCAAGGTGGTCAAGCAGACGGTCATGACGAACGTGTACGGCGTGACGTTTGCGGGTGCACGCAAACAGGTGCTCAAGCAGCTAGATTCGCTGTACCCGAAGCTGCAAGAGGAGAGCGGCATCGCACCGGTGGCGCTGGCTTCGTACATTGCCTACAAGATCTTTGGGGCGCTGTCGACCATGTTTGGAGGTGCTCACGACATTCAGCACTGGCTCGGCGAGATTGGAGGCCGCGTGTGTCGGGCGCTGACGGTAGACCAGCTGGATATGATTGTCAAGGGTGCGCCGGAGGAAGGGGCTGAAGCCGGATGGAAGAAGCGTGGACGGCCGAGCAAAACAGACAAGGTGGTCAAGGTGGCCAAGGAGGCGGCGGCCAAGGCGGCGGCAGCCAAGGCAGCCGCAGCCGCTATTCCACCACCGGTGAAGCGAAAGCGAGGACGACCGAGCAAGGCGGCCAAGGAAGCCGAGGCGGCAGCGGCAGCAATGGCGGCGGTGGCAGCAGAAGCTGCGGCAGCAGCTGAAGCAGCAGGTGCAGTCCTAGACGAACTGGTGGCGCCGGTCGAGACCGAGGCTGAGACCGATCTGGCGGCCCATGAAACGTCGCGGACGGCATACAAGAAGACGAGCTCGAAGAAAGCGGCAGACGATATCACGGGACAGTTCCGGTCGACGCTGGTATGGACGACGCCGCTGCAGATGCCAGTGGTGCAGCCATACCGCAAGGCGGCTAGTCGGACGATCGAGACGTGTCTGCAGGATCTTATCTTGACGGTGCCCGGCCGCGAGGATCCAGTGCACAAGCGCAAGCAGTTGCAGGCGTTCCCGCCCAACTTTATCCACTCGCTGGACGCCAGCCACATGTTGCTGTCGGCGCTGGAGTGTGACTCGCGCGGCCTCGACTTTGCTGCCGTCCACGACTCCTTCTGGACCCACGCGACCGACGTCGACACCATGAACGGCGTGCTGCGTGATGCTTTTATCCGCATCCACAGCGAGGACGTCGTGGGCCGTCTGGCTGACGAGTTTGCTGCACGCTACCGCGGGTCCATGTACCTGGCGCAGCTGAGTCGCAAGAGTGCTGTGGCCAAGGAGATCATCGCCTTCCGGAAGACCCAGCGCATCACGCTGCGCGACGAGCTCGTGCGCGAGAAGCGACGTCTTGATTTGTTGGCATCGAGCGACCCGGAGGAGGTGGCTCGCGGTCGCGCTATGGTGACGCCGGCGAGTATACTAGAGCAAATGGGCGAAGAGCCCGAGGCATCTATCGAGGCCGAGGACGTGTCCGAATTCCGTCTGGGCAACATCCCAAGCAAGGCAGATGGTGACGGGGTAGATGGAATCGGCGGCATTGACGGCGTCGACGGCTTCGAGAGTGCGAGCGAGGTCGATCCTACGGGCTTCGTGGAAGAGCTCGAGGTGGCAACGACAGGCGAAACTACGATCCACCAGGTGACCGACGCCACCGATGACGAGGTGGGCCCGCACACGTTTGAGGCTCAGCTCAAGAAATTGCCGGCGACGCGGCCCAAGAAGAGACAGAACCAGCCGCCCGTACAGATCTGGCTGCCGCTGACGTTTCCGCCGGTGCCGGCCAAAGGCGACTTTGACGTGCGGCGGTTGCGGGAGAGCGCCTACTTCTTCTCGTAGGTGGATGGGACGAAAAAGAGAAAAAGAGAACAGGAACACGGTCATGTACAACTACGAACGGCGTTTGGGACGTGATGATGCCAATGTGGGACGAAAAATCACCAAAAAGGGAGACGTCGGGGAGGGGCGGATCTTGACACCATCTTTAGCATACAACATATAGAGCAGGCGCTTTTGGATGCCACTTGTACAATGCATTTTCTATCTGCAAAGTCATGAATACTCATACAAGTAATTCGTCTCTTTCGCTGTGTTTTGACGGCACGTGATATTAGCTTAGTCAGCATCATATTCACATGTCATGGGCCGTCCACGACGACAACGGGTCTTACTGGAACCCATGAGTCTCGACTGATTTTCTTGGGTTTGATTTTTCAAACACGGTGATCTTATACTCGTGTCTTGTCGACTTCACCATCGCTATCGAATTACCCCGTTCAAGATGCAGCATCCATCGATTTTCATCTTAGCACTGGCCAGCCTCGTCATCTCAAGGTGATACAGTCACATTTCCTCTTTACTACTGTCTACTGACTCTGTATCGTCTCTGCAGCTACGCCACTGAGGCTCCGCCCTTGTTGGGAACCACATATACGCGCTTGCCGTCGTCCTACCCGGACTGGGAACTGGCGCCGCCGACACCGACCATGGCAGTGTTGTCGGATGAGGACTGGCTCTGGGCAGCATCGGTGGCTGAAGAGGAACCAGTTATCACCGAAGCGCCTCAGCAAACGTTCCTACGCGACTACTCGTGGAAGGAGTCATCGGAATCGGGCTGGAGCTCAACAGTCGAGTACGACGAATACCCCATGGATGGCACCGCGCCGACACCAGCATCGTCTTCGCCGCTTACTCCCACCCATCATATCGAGCCGCGTGAACACTACTTAATTCAGCTCTGGGATGATAGCGTCGTGCCGGCAGAGAAGCCGAAGCAGACGGCCAAGACCACTGCAAAGGTTTAAGAGGAGTTTGAGGGTTCGAAATTGTATTTCCGCACAGAAAGAAAACAAATGTCATGACGCATATACACACGTAGAATTTATATAGGCCACTCGTTACTCCATCAGGGTCGTTTCAGTAAACTGGTTCCACAGCTCGTCCTTCAACAGTCTGTCCATGTCCGGGCGCATGGCTCCTACAAGAATCTCAACACCTCCCTTGATGGGGTGGTCGGGAAGCCGAATGTGAAAAGAGTGGCAGACGCCTTCATACGGGAAGCGCACAGAGCGAATGCGGTCCCCAAACGCTGGGCCCCATTCAATATCGTAATACGGGAACTCGGCCCACGACGACATCAGCATGTTCTTGCCAGGCATATCCAAAAACATGAGTGGTATCATTCGCGTGACGTCCTCCAACTGCTGCACACACGTCGTGATTGAATCCAAGTACGGAGCAGTAGCCTTGTTGACCACCTGGCGCACGCAGGCAGCCAGATCAGCGATGCTGGCCTCGAGCACCGTCGACAGGTCCAGAATGGCCGGTGCAAAGCCCAGAATGTTGCCAATGGTGTGCTTGTGGACATTGACGCTGGCCCGCCGACGGGCATCGAGCGCAACACCCACGACACAAGGCGTGGCAGCAGCGGCGGCGGCCGGATCCGTATCGGCAAGTGCGGCCGCGGTCGCTTCGATCTCTGCAATCTTCTGTGGAAACTGCGCGACCATGGTGCACCGCCACACAAGCGCTGTCAGCACGTCGTTGGTAGAGACGAATGGTACAGGCGTATCCTTGTACAGAACGGAGTTGGCCGGTGCCGCCAGCGCTTTAAGGGCCTGGATCTTCTCGGGTGAGATATAAAAGACGTGGCTGACGTAGCCTGACTCTAGGAGCTTCGGGGGCATAGACTGCGGCGTAAAGGGAAGCTCAATGTATTCGGGATGCCGTGACGGATGGCCGAGGTTGTCAACGCCCGGCGCCGGGTATGCCTGCATCAGTTTGGCGCGATCTTCCCAGGGAATCTCGACGGGCTGGGTAATGGGCAGGTTCTGAGCACGCCGGAATTCTTCGCCCAAGATCTCGGTGAACTTGTAGCTTGTTGTGCCGTCGGAATAGGCATGCATGATGAGCGTGTTGAGGATGAAGCCGCCGCGGATAAAATTGCCCTGTGCCATGACCACGTTGAGACGGTCGCCCGCCCGCGGCCACTCGCCGCCGGCACCGCGCAGACACAGCACATCTGGGTCGAGGGCGGCGTTCGGGAACTCGCGGGCCTCCAGCTCGCTGTACGAATAAAAGGAGCCGCGCAGATCCTTGATTGCCAGATCCTCAATCTCATCGCCATAGTGCCGCAGCTTCAGCAAGCCAGCCTGCTTGCCCTCGAGCGGAACAGCCTCGCAGCCCGCGACGGGAGTACGGTTCTTGAACGCCGTGAAACTCTTCTTCAAGATGTCAGACAGCTCTTCAAAGTTGTAGTCGTCTGCAAGCTTGAAGATGAGCATGCTTCGCACCCATCCCTTGGGGCCAATTTGTTCGGTGGGGAGCAGGGGTGGCGTCAGATCGACCGTCTTCTCGAGCTCCAGGTGAGTCGGCAAAGCCGTGGTAATGGTGGTGGTCGTTGTTCTAGACATTGCGGAGGAGGATGAATGGGGGCAGGATGGAAAACTAGAACACAACAGATGTTGGAAATTTTAGTTTTTGTTGCTCAACTTCTTTTTTTTTCGTCCTGTACATAAATAATTCATATAACATACCTTATATTTATGTAAAGAAACTTTCTGTTCTGTCCTCTGACAAGCCGAACTATAAGTACATGGCTCGGGAAAACGAAACAGCCAAAAAAGCGGAAGAAAGAGAAATGTCAGGAATATATGCTTTTTTTTCTCTTGCATTTGATGGCCCCAATCTGCTCATTCTCGTACGAACAAGTATGTAGGCATATCACAAATCCTAGCTAGACTTTCCATGATACGACGGTCTTACGAGACGAATTGTAAAGTGACTGTTGTTTCTAAACTAGGTTACTCGGGTTAGAAGTGTTGCAAGGATCATCAAACGATCATTTCTATCAATGGAATTTACACGGAAGGTATTATATAATACATCCGCCGGGTATGTAGCATCGCGGTAACCCATCCATTTCCGTTGGGACACATATGAGAAATAGTAACGGGTTGCTTTTGCCACTTGTAAGGCAGATGGCCGCTTTTCGTAGTATTGTCGTCACGGTGGATGTATCCGAAACCGAGACTATGCCGTAGTCGGCCTTGTTTTCCAAAGTAACGTGGTACAGGACGAGACCCTACCTGCCGTCAGTACAAAGTGCTTCGTGCTTATACGAAATACGAGAGTACTTTCTTGGATGTGAGGACCTTCCTGATATCCCAAGACTTTTGGGGGCCTGAAGTAACAAAATTAGACGGTGACGAATCCTTCGTCTGATGTGCCTCATAGGGCGAGAATACTCATTACGGTTAGTGCAAAAGACAAGGAGCAAAAAGACTTTCCTGTCGACAATAATTGACAACAGTTGGCAACGGTTGTCACCTGACCAAATGTGATCATGCATCTCTCCTCTATGAAGAAAAATATTATTGCGAAGCAATTTAAATGTATTTTGTATGTCTAAAATGTTTACGTGTTTGGTTGACATCTATATATAGTTTGGCATTATTACAAAGTTTTGTAAGCATGCAACTTACCAGATCCATGGTTGCTTGCGTACTTTGATAGGAAATATAACAGGTGCCAACAAACTCGAAGGATGGGAATCCCTGGAAATAACAATTCTTGGTGGCTGATGGTATGCACAGTCGGGGGGATGGGCGGGTGTGACAACCGACGACCCTATTTTTGTGGAGAATAATATTACTAATGTTACTAATGTTAATTTCGCCATAATGATACTCCGTACCACAGTTCTGGGAACTTGTTAGGACCCTGTTACAATTGGGTCCCACTCGAGGGCAAGGCGGAATAAGACACTTCTTGGACCAGAAATGTGGGTAATTGTTCCCGTCGGGATAACAAAGTGGCCGCCAGTCCCATGCATTGTCAAGTGCGGGCTTACGTTTTGGCCGGCTCGAATTTTGAAGGTGGAAGAGCCGTGAAAAAGTGTACTCCTAGTTGTGGCCATAGCATATTGACTGCCACCGCTGTTTACCCATAAATGTTTTACGGGAGGTGATAGAATATATAATACCACTAAGCGCCAGTGGCGCCACATTCAGGCATTGACACCGAGCACCGTCTCTAGCCGTTGGCCTCGGAACTTGCCGCTCTTATGTATAAGAGGCGATGGTGTTTAACATCTGATCCCGTGGACTTCCTGGGAGCTGCTGTCGACTACGACTGGTTGTGTAATGTGTAGCTGTATGAGCGGGCGTGTGGATAATTGTGCAATGTGGTCCCATGTATGGCGCTTCTATTCTACTACTAGACTTGTATATATCCTTTTATTATCGGTGGATTTATGACTGAGAGGTACAAATAAGAAATCTTCAGAAAATAGCACATGTTATTCTATACTTCTAGCGGTGACTTCTATAACGAAATTGACAGGCAAAGACATAAACAATATAGTTACGCCATCCAAAAACCATCCGATAAACAAATCGACCACTTCAGCGTACCAGCGCTTTGGCATTTCCAAGAAATTCCTTGGATGCAGTATCGAATTCATGCCACATTTCCCTAAGCTGCCCCATCGTTGTTTCTGTTATGGGCATCGGACCGTATGAGATACCCATTTTATCACGCATGTCCGTGAGATCCGACGTTAGCATTAAGCTTGGCTGTCCTTCAACACAACCATGCATAAGAAACGACAAAATTTGATTCTGCTTCTTTACAAGGTCATCTCCGGCCTTGCTAACTGTCGCCACAATTTGTTAGTCGTTGCATGCTGTTTAGACTGGATTATATAGCCGATACATACCGGCCTCTCTCAAATGGTCATAGGCATTGCGGAACATAGTATTGGCACCGTAAGCAAATGCTGTGACACCAATTGGACTCACCATGCTTGAAGCGTCATTCCAATTCTGAGGGAAGAGAGCTGCGGCGGAACTTCCAGCGGCAGTCCTAGAAAGAAGCATTCTTCCATTGAATTGCTCATGAAGTTGTGGAAGAAGACTATTCAGTATCGTAACTGTGCGTCCGGCCTCGTCGGATATGGGTCCCATGATTTGTGAGAATTGGAGTAATTCCTCCACAGAGAGTAGAAAATCTGTATTCACGACAATAAGCACATGAAATGATTTGTAGAACAAACTCAAATAATAAAAGTCCTGACATACCATCGTTTCTCATTGATGTAGCTATCATCCACCGCTGTGCTTTCTCTAGCACTTCTTCAAAGGAAGACAGACTTTGCAGCAGGGTTTCCCCGTTTTGTTTGATCATAGCAAACAAGCCTACTGAAGTCTCAGGGCAAAGCATATTCATGAGGTCAACCTAGAAGAAGACTGAGTCAGCAAAAAAAAAGGAAGGTAGAAGAGAAAAGAGACGAGAACAGAAGAGAAGAAACATATAGCTTACGGGTTGACTGTGGCTGGATGGGCTCGACAGAAGTCCCATTCCTGTTCGTAATACGTTCCAACCCACATTGCTTTGGTCAGACTATTCATGATTCGTATTCTGTATATCCATGTATGCTTGGATCAGGCTGTCCGCAATTCCAGGAACGCCGCTCAAAACACGGCAACTACAACAAGACAGACGAGGAGCATTAGCAAAACATGAATATCAGAATGAAAGACAGAAACACATACATCTGCCGAATATTGAGTGCCTCGCTAGCGTAGCCGGTCTCGATATCCTTGCTCTTTGCTATATTCGCAAAACCACCGAGGAATTCTGCGGCAACCATTTCATCATTGCCCTCTTCATCATAACTTGCATTTATGTAAGTCAGAAAGAGTGGCACTGTCCCAGCGCTTTCAAAGAAGGATGAAATTTTGGCGGATCGGATTCGAGCACGAAGATTCTCGACATCGTTGGCAGTTGCAATACGGCCATCGTGACCATTAAATTCGGCACAAGCCTGAAAATCATTGTCAGCCATCTAACCTTGGTAGAGTACCTGGAGCCTATCAGAGCAAGACGACGAGCCCGGACATACTTGGGCGGAAGTCTGCCAACAGTTCGTTGTTGCGGGCGATATGAGATCGGCCTTCTGCATACAATTGTATGCGAAGCCGGCATCTTCTTCCTCGTAGCTGCAAACCTTCTGCTGCCATGATCCAGGAAAAGGAAAATTCCCGAGCATGGATGGAAGGTTGGGGAAAGCTGTGTGCTCTGATCAGTTCTCCGTGTATTTTTGGTCTTGAAGTTTGGAGTACAGGAAAGAAAATGTTCTGAGCGAAATGGGAGTGTCTTGGGCTTATTTATATTGAGGTGGCAAGGCAAGCAAAGCCTGGTCATGAACACTCTTTGGCAGTGCTGAGCTGATAACTTCTGAAAAGAAGAAAACAAAAAATGGGACCAGAAGTAGCATGTGGGCCCTGCAATGCGTACTGTTGCGCTGTAAGAAAAGATAGACATGGATGTTATGGAATAGCGAAGTCCGCTTTTTAAACAACATCTAGATACGACACATGCTCTTCGCACGACAGACAGAAATCAATACAGTTTGAAAAGCATATATACATTCGTGTACTCAATTCAATATACCGTCACAGGTAGCAGAGTGCCTTCCGGTGATGTATTTCGCTGTAGAAATCATAGGCACCAGCACTGTAGTGGCACGGAGGAGCAACAAGGGGTAGGCGTAAATTAGACCCACCGTTGATGCGATATTTGAGCAGGATCAGATCATATGAGGACCAGATCACTTGGATAGGTCAATCGGTTGGCCAAGCGCGCTCGTAAGCAGCATAAGGCAAGCCCAAAATGCGACCAGCTACACCATCCCTTTTCCAAAACTGGGCCGTGCCGTATTCTACGGATGCGGATTCTGAAATCAGAAGCTCTAGGCTTGATTCTGAAACCAACAAACGAGCCCAAACCAATCAATTTTGCAGGTCAAAGAAGGATGAACCGGGTCATATGTCCGGCCCTGGAAATCAAAGAAGAAATGGGCCATATGGCCGATCCTGAAAGTCAAAGAAGGAAGATTCAGGGTATATACCCGGACCTTCCACTCCAACGGCATTTTCGTCTTTCTCATACCGATATTTCGTGCCTCTATTTTTTTCGCTACTTTCTCAAGACTAAATCATCCGTGACTCCCCCAAACGAAAGCATGGGAACGCTAGTTGGGTGTAGCGTGGACGGCGATGAGCTGCAGGCCAACAATGAACAGTTGATAGGCGAAGGGACCTCCCGAAATGTCCCTGAGGGATGGGAATTCGTCTCAGAGATGTCCTTGCACGATTTCGAATTCCTCAGAAGGAAGGCTCAAAAAAGATGTCTCCGAAAGCTCACTTCACTGGTTTTACGCGCTGTCACTCATGGTCTCCATAGAACATGGGTTTCGAGATTTTCTGAAGGAACTAGACGTCCTGCGAAAATCGGGAAGAGACCCCAAAAGTATTCTTGTCGGAGGTAGGACTTCTCTATCTCGGGTTCATGTCTAATCAGCCTATACAGTGCCTGAAACCGAGCTCAAATCCTTCTGCGGTTTGGTATTTTATCGAAATAAGCTTCACAACAAGGCGATACACCTATAGAAGCATATTCGATGGTTCAGCAAAGACACGAAGAAACGCGCAATGTATGGCGCTGTAATCACATGTTTATCTGTTCTGTAGGCATCACTACCCCCGTGAAACCAATGCTGTCATCGTTTCTTTAACTAATATGTTTTAAAGCGTCCCGGAAATAGTGCACCGCAAATTCGCACTTGCTAACTGGCTGTTTGCTATGCCGTTATTCTATACGATGCAAACAGCTTTTGGGATGATGGCAGCAAAACGATGCGATACCCTTCTTGAGACTATTATAAAGCGCGCAAGGAACTGGGACTTGGACGAAACAGATACTGCCACGGTGAAATCTCTTGGGCGCTGGCGTTCCCAGGCTTCTATGTATTAACAATGGAATAACATGTATGGTTGTAGTATAGAAAGGGAGGGAGGGTGGCTGTAAGATGCTTCGTACAGAGTACTCCGTAGTTTACGATAGAATGGGTCGTTTGACAGCCTTGCCGACCGGAAGTAGACTAGATAAATGGGCTCAATCTATACACGTGACAAGGTTGGCTTGTAAGATATCTCCACACTCTGTATTATTTCCGGGACCTCTACTCCTGTCCGTCTTGGGCGCAGGCCTTAATGCAGCCCCCAAACTCCTACGAACATCCACTGTAAACTCCCGCCGTGGCTGGTATGCCCCCTGTAGAGACCCGCTAAAAATTGTACTCCGCTGCAGATTGCCGCAACCAGTCAGAGTCTCTGGCCTTTCTTTCCTGTTTCTTTCACTGCAAGCCTCCTTTTCTGATCCGTTCCTTTTTTGGCAGCAGACAGCAACGTGTCTGTCCAAATTCAAGCAAATATATACGTGGAAAAGCTGGCTGGGATGCTGGCCGGGCAAGTTCCCAGTGAAATGTCTAATAGACCCTACATACGAGTATAAGGTCCTTTAAATCTTACACGCCGCAAATTTCCATCCACCCCGAACAGCATACTCACACGAAGGTGTCAGTGCCTATTCCAAAGGCACGGCTGGGAATGCCGTAGCTCAGGCTAGATGGCAGTGACGTGCCCCCTTCTATTTGGTGGGGGCACTGTCCAAGGCTGTCTTCGTTCTCCAGTGTTGGTGGGATGGATGAGCCTTGGACGGAGCATGTTCTGGTCAAAGTTATACCATACAAGCAAAATCAACCACGTCCTCTCTAACACACGGAAGACATCTCCGAGCCTCGTATATAGATAAACTCCCAAATGAAAAACAAATCCAAAGGGGTGCCAGTCCAGGAGACCGCCGGGGAGGGAGGGGGGTTATGCCCCAATGTCCTCCAGGAAAGCTCACCTGCGTGTCGGATCCTGAGACTGGGATGAGTGGCCTTTTTTCTGTGTTGCCGAAACACTTGGGTTCTATGCCCTGCAAGCACCCCTATAATCATTACCGCCACCGTAGTTGTTATTGCCATAATGAGGAGCTGTGTAACACAGCAGCACAGCAGTACCAGTAAGATACACAAGTACAGAGTACGGAGTACTCCAAATAATAGGCGTGCTTAGGCGTTGATCGGAGCGTATACATAGTATGATGCTCTATGGGAGTTTTTGAGATGAAGTTCCCCCAGCGTGGACGGGTGCGGAAATTTCAAATGTAGCCAAGCAATTATTTCCTAACACTCCTATGCCGCCGAGAACAGAATGTGGACAACCTTTGCAGGGTTGAGTGTTTCTAGTCAAAAATGGCCTCAATAGAATCCATCCCTTTACTAGCTGGCTAAGGTCGCGACACAAAAGCAACTGGAAGAAGAAGCGTACTTGGAATAGAAAAGACTAGCAGCTGGCGAGTATGCCGATTTTCATGACTATTCTTATGGTAGAACAGATTGGCTCATCTAGAATCAAGGCTCGTTAAGTCATCCTCAAAACGGATAAATGCCTGGAGATTCCTTTTGAGAATTTGAGGCATAATACAAACAGGACGAATCGTGGACGTATGCGAGATATTCTTCACACTTTGAGAGATCAGGGTACATTGTCGGTGTAAAAAAAAAAAAAAAAAGAGCTAAAAGTTCATTTGGGTTTCGTTTCGTTTTGCCTGCCTTATTCGGAATACTCCGTACAGCTGGCCTTTCTCAAACAGTGGTCCGCCGGCGAAATTTTTTTGAACGCGTAAGATACTCTCTGTACGAGTACAGAGTAATCCGTATTCCACAATACTCCGTACCCCGTATTAAGTTTACGCCGCATTGGCTATGCGACCCCGTCTATTGTCCTTCGTAATTTGGTATCCTTGTCCGGCAGGTGATTCGCTAGTACGTGCACACCACGGGGTGGTTTTGCGATATGGGACCATCCTTACTAGAAAACAGGCTTTCTCCTTTACTATACTTTCCTCCGCATTGACAGCTATTGCGCGGCCGGTATCATTCATACGCGTATGCTCCGTACTCCACCTTATGTTGCTCATCTTGGCAGTCCCGACGATTACAGCCTTGTGTAGCATGGCATTGAATATAAATACTTCGTACTCCGTACTCGCAGAGCCAACGCTCCCTATCGGCATTGGCTCAGCTAATACCATATTTCCCCACCTTGTTTCCACACACTCCTTACCGACACACAATGCGCCGAACGTCTAGCGTGGCCATTGCTCTTGCTGCTTCGGCAGCCCAAGTGACAGCGGCATCGCTCGCCGACCTGTGCACTGTCTCCAACGTCCAGGCAGCGCTGCCAGCGAACGGGACCATTGAAGGCATTGCACTGATTTCTTCTTCCGTCGCGGCGGCGACCGCAAGCTACACCTCTGGTAGTTCCTCATACAGCTACTGCAATGTGACTGCCACATACACGCATACCAACAAGAGTGACGCGGTCGTGGTGTGGTATGGCTTCCCCGACCCCTCGATCTTCGAGAACCGCTTCTATGTCAGTGGAGGCGGCGGCTACACGCTGCCGAGCGGCGTGACTGGCGGTCTGACGTACGGCGCCGTGACCGGCTGCACCGACGCCGGCTATGATGCTTTTACGTACAGTCTGGACGAAGTGGTGTTGAACGCGAACGGCTCCCTCAACTGGGACAACATTGCCATGGTACGTGGAGCAAGGAACCCTCCAAAAGAATCCATGGCTGACATATTCTTAGTTCTCCTACCAAGCACTGGGCGAGATGACGGTTATCGGCAAGGTGATTACCCAGGGCTTCTACAACAGCACGGACAAGGTTTACACGTACTTCTCTGGCTGCTCGGATGGAGGTCGTGAGGCTATGAGCCAGGTGCAGCGTTGGAGCGACGTGTTCGATGGCGTGGCTGCCGGTGCACCGGCATTCCGCCAAGCCCAGCAGCAAGTGGTAAGGAAATGCGAAAGGACGAGAAGACGATCCTATTTGCTGACCGGATCAGAACCATCTTTTCCCCGCCGTCGTGGAGGAGACGCTCGACTATTACCCGCCGCCGTGCGAGCTGGCCAAGATTGTGAACCTCACCATTGAAGCCTGTGATCCTCTGGATGGCCGCACCGACGGAGTCATCTCTCGCAGCGACCTCTGCAAGCTCAACTTCAACATGTCGTCTACCATTGGCCAGTCGTACTACTGTGCAGCCGAGAACAGCACGTCGCTTGGCTTTGGATTCAGCAAGCGGGCGCAGACGAGTGGCTCGACTACTTCTTACACGCCTGCCCAAAACGGTACGGTCTCGGCTGAGGGCGTCGCTGTGGCGCAGGCCATTGTAGATGGCCTGTTCAACTCTGCTGGCGAGCGTGCATACCTCTCGTGGCAGATTGGCTCCGAGTTTTCCGACGCCCAGACGACGTACAATTCAACAACGGATTCCGTAAGAACAACGACCCTGACCCCCTCTCCCCCCTTTTTTCTTGCGTGGCTACTCCGTATACAATATGGACCACGCGTACAAAGTATGCAGAGAAATACTAACTCCATCAACAGTGGGATTATCCCATTGAGTCTACTGGCGGTGTGTATGTCGCCAAGTTCCTCGAGCAGGTCGACCTCGACAATCTGTCGACGCTGGAAAACGTCACCTACGACACGCTTGTCGAGTGGATGATTGAGGGTCTGGATCGCTTCATGGACACGCTGCAGACGACCTATGTCAACCTGACTGAGTTTGAGGCTGCCGGAGGTATGTTGCGTACTGCGTACACGTACACAGTAGCATAGGCCCGAAAACGACGCATCCCTGCATCGCTAACACTGTCTAGGCAAGCTTCTACACTACCACGGTGAATCGGACCCCAGCATTCCGGCGCCTTCCAGCATCCATTACTACGACGGCGTCCGCAGTGTCATGTACCCTGACAGCTCGTACAACGCGAGCGTGGAGGCCATGAGCGAGTGGTACCGCTTCTTCTTGATTCCGGGCGCCGCTCACTGTGGCACCAATGATCTGCAACCAGGTCCCTGGCCCGTGGACCTCGTCCAAACTATGATCGACTGGGTGGAGAGCGGCGTGGCCCCTGACCGCCTGAACACGACTGTTTCGTCTGGTGACTACGCGGGCGAGACGCAGCTGCTCTGCCAGTGGCCAGAGCGTCCGTACTGGACCAGCAACAGCTCCTTTGACTGCGTGTATGACCAGACATCCATTGACAGCTGGGTCTACACGTTCCCGGCCTACAACGAAACTGTATACTAGGATGGACTTCTGAGCAGGCTGGGGTGAGAGTGGATGCGCTATGGAGTACGGAGTACAGGGTAAAATTGTTTTAAGTACAGATGAAAATGATGGTTTTACCCCGTTAGCTTACTATGTTCGATGTGACCATGACGTACCCTGTAATAACCTCTGTAGCTTCCGCGCCAGTGCATATGCAAGGTACAGCATGCAAGGACCAAATGACAGAGTACGGAGTACCTGTATTCTGTACTCCATACTCCATATCACGGAGTATTGATAAAGATTTCGCCCCATCGAATCTTGCACTACTCGTTTCATATGGCGGTGTGTACGGTATCTTACGCGTACGAGTACGGAGTACGAAACACGGCACCTACTCATGCTCGTACTCGTACGTAATCTCGCGGTCGCGGTGTGAGAAGCACAATATTCATCCCGAGTGCGTATGCCAAGACCACGAAAAAACCGGCACGAACGCGTCACCATTAATTTGCTAAGCCTTCGGTACATTAATACGGCATCTATAGATCTGTGACGTCACGCATAACGCCTCATCACGTGTGCTTGACTCAGTGGTTCGAGTTCGTGTAATGCGAACGTCCACAGCTTCCTTTTTGACGAATGCTTCATGGATGATTTATCAACATCCATTGCGCTTCGTATACACAGTAAAGGGGTTCGATGCCACAATATTGAACAGTGGCTGCTCAGATCAGACGGGTCGTAAGACATGATGAGGCCTGTGCCCAAGTTTCACGCCGAATCCCCTGTAACTGTAGCGCGTCCATCCTGTTTTTAGTTCTTCTACGCGGCAAGTATCCACTATGGACCCATTAAAGTGCCGAGATCCCGAGCGCATTAAAACAACTTAACTTTTAGGTTCTACTTTGGAAACATGCCCGGAAGTGTAAAAACCATCTGCCCCCGGTCTATCTGCCTCCTGGGGGACTCGTAAGCCATGCGCGTCCAGGCCGCATTACGAGTCCTCTTGCAGAATAGTACAGGGTAACCAACGTACCATATGGAACACGAAAGGTACAGGGGAGAGGGTTCCTTGGATTCTCAGCTTCCAAGGCAAAGAGGCTTCTTCATATCGATGTATATAGGCTTTGTAAGCTGCCCTAGCATAGAACTGGTTTTTTCTTCATCACCAACTCGTCAATCATGAAGATCACCGCCTCTTCCAAGAAGGCTGCTGCTCTGGCCCTCGTGCCGGCGGCCAATGCCTACCTCTACAACACCACCATCCAGACTCAATACGGTCCTGTGAAGGGTGTTCCCGCACTCAACGCCACCTGCTGCTCCTACCTCGATGGCTACGAGAGCGTGACCGTCTTCCGCGGCATTCCCTACGCTGCCGACACTGGTGGTGCCAACCGCTGGAAGGCGCCTCAGACTCGTGAAGCCTGGAACACCACATATGTGGCCGACACCTTCGGGTCTGCCTGCCCCTGTGGCACGGAGCCGTACGGTGGTGCCGACCCGGTCGTGAACGAGGACTGCCTCAACCTCAACATCTGGACGTCGGCGAGCAACACTTCTGAGAAGCGGCCCGTCATGATCTGGAGCTACCCGGCCGGTGGCAACAACGCCTGGTCCATGTTCGATGGCGGTGCCATGGCACTCCAGGACATTGTGGTGGTCAACTACAACTATCGCTCTGGCCCGTACGGCTGGCTGGCGCTGCCGGAACTCTACGAGGAGTCCGGCAATGTGACCACTGGCAACTACGGCATGCTCGACCAGCTGGCCGCCCTCAAATGGGTGCACGAGAACATTGCCGACTTCGGCGGTGACCCGGACAAGATCACCACCATTGGACAGTCTGCCGGCAGTGCAGCTGTCTACCACACCGTCAACAACCCGCTGGCCAAGGGACTCTTTGTCGGTGCCATTGCCGAGAGCGGTATTCGCGACCCCCGCGATCCCGCGTCTACCTCGCTCGCCGAGGGCTACAACAACATGTCCACGTCCGTTGAGCTGAGCCAGGAGCTCATGTCTCAGCTGAACGTCACCACCCTCGAGGAGCTCCGCATGAGCGTTTCCGCAGCCGACATCAACGAGTACAGCGGCTTCACTGGATTCTCCAACTGGCGCGGCACCATCGACGGCTACGTATTCCCCATGACGTACTGGGAGCGCCTTCAGGAGGGCCCTGTCAACGACGTCCCTCTGATCACTGGTAACACCAAGGACGAGTCTGGCGCTGCCTACGGCACCGACTCGACCGTGGAGCAGTATGAGGAGTCGCTCAAGTCGACGTACGGTGACTACGCCGATCAGTTCCTCGAGCTGTACCCGGCCACCAACGAGACGGAAGCGTCCATGATGACCAACCTGGTTGCCCGGGGCGCCTCTCTTGTGGGCTCCTGGAACTTTGGCACCTTCTTGGCCGAGAAGGCGTCTTCACCATTCTACACCTACTACTGGGACCACGCCCCGCCAGGCCAGGAGAAGGGTGCTTACCACATGTCCGAGATCTTCTACATGATGAACAACCTGTACGGCACGGATCTGCCCTGGACTGATGTGGACTACGAGATCGCCACCACGATGAACGCGTACTGGGCCAACTTCATCAAGACGCAGGACCCCAACACCGGCGGCAGCTTCAAGAACGGCACCCTGGGATACTGGGCTCCGAGCAACAGCTCCAGCAAGACGACCATGCACCTTTCGCCGGCGGCTCCCGCCAATGCCAACGGCCTCGATGCCGGCTGGGAGCAGGTTCCCATTGCCACGGACGACCAGGTCGAGCTGTGGGTGGAGTTCTTTGCCAGCCGCACCAACCAGACTCTTTAAACTGCGTTTACTACCTGTTACCTGTACATAAACCGTTGATTTTCTTCTTGTAGATGAGTTTGGCTTTATATTTTGAAAAACATTTACACAATTACTCCGTACACAAACGTCTTCCTGGTTAAGTTTTCTACCCCTTGTCGGGAGTTGGCCAATGATCTGCTGTGGAGCACAGCTTAATAGCTGACGCAGCCCGCTAGTGATTTATACTCGCGACTTATTTTATACTTTGCCGATCATTATCTGACAACTGGGCGATCTGCATGGCTTTTGTGGGGGATCTAAACAGCCACGTCAGCTCCAGAAATGCGAAATCCCGCTATTCTCCACTGGGGACCGGCAATCGTATTATCCTGGCAACAAGGAGTATCCACGTGACAGGTCATGTGGCACGCACCAAGGAAATCACCGAACCCCGCAGCGTCGGCGCTTTTGTCCCGCATCCCGAGAATCGGCCACGACGCAGAATCTACCTCGCAACGCAAACCCCACGTCATTGGCACCACAACCCGCCCCCCGACACCTCCACCAGCCACAGCATTCAAACAATGGGATCTTCGGTGGAAACCAGCGCCGACGCTGCCGCTGCCGCCGCCGTGGAGCGGCCGGCCATGGCGACGAACCCGCGTTTCGTTTTCTTTACCGACTTTGACGGCACCATCACGCTGCAGGATACCAACGACTACATGACCGATCACCTCGGCTTTGGCGCGGAGCTGCGCAAAAAGGGCAACGAGGACGTGCTGTTGGGCAAGCGCACCTTCCGCGAGTCGTTCCAGGAGATGATGGACTCGATCCAGACGACGCCGTACAGCGAGTGCATTGCGCTGCTGAAGCGCAGCATTCAGATCGACCCCGACTTCCAGGCCTTTTTTGACTGGGCCGAGGGCGCCAATGTGCCCATTGTTGTGATCAGCGGCGGCATGCAGCCCGTCGTCCGTGGGCTGCTGACGCACTGGCTCGGCGAGGAGGCCGTCACGCGGCGGCTGCAGATTGTCAGCAACAACGTCAAGGCGCGGCCGGGCAAGCGGCTGTACGAGGACGCTGGCGGCTGGGAACTCGTGTACCACGATGAAAGCCCGTTTGGCCATGACAAGTCGCTCGAGATCCGCAAGTACTCGCACATGCCGGCTGATCAGCGACCGACCATCTTCTACGCGGGCGACGGCGTGTCCGACCTCTCGGCCGCGCATGAGGCCGATCTCATGTTTGCCAAGGCCGGTCGTGACCTCGTGGCCTTTTGCGATCGCGAGAACGTGCCCTACACGCAGTTCCACAGCTTTGCAGATATTGCCAAGAAGGTTGAGGACATTGTCGAGGGCCGGACAACCGTGGCTGAGGTCATTGCCAAGAAGGATTAGAAGTTGAGAGATGAGACCAGAGATGGACCTTGGCTTTTGTTTGAAAAGAGAAAAAAATTTCCTTTATCAGCTGGCCTGGATAGATGGGCTCGGGCCGCGGGCCGGTTGGCCTTTTATCTTGTGGTCCCGGCAACACTTAGAAAAGCATAGACTGCATTAGATGTATAGACACATACATTCTATCAAAAAAAGACAAAAAAGAACAAAAAAAAAAAGACCAACAGTATAGATATCCGAATGTCTAAGCAACTTTTCCAATACCAATCATCCCAGGCAATTCTGCCACCAAGCAGTCGCCGTCTATAAGTCATTCCCGGATTCGGATCCGTTTGATTTTCATTACCCATCATGAACATTCCACTTAGTCCGTCCGCTTGCGCGTTATTGGCACCGAGAACCAGAACACAGTCATGCAAGCAAACAGCCCCAGAGCAATAGGGTGCATCACAAACGTGCCGGCGACCTCAGCCAAGACACCCGTCAGGAAGGGGGCCGCGGCGCCGCCGGCACTGCCAAAGGCGGCTGTGATGCCGATCCCGGTGACGCGTTCATGACGGTTCATATTGCGCATGAGAACGGCAGCCGCACAGGGGTAGACGGGGCCGAGGAGCAAGCCGACAATGGAGACGGCTACGGCATCGCCGATGACATTGGGTACGAACCATACCAACAGCTCAAATATGGCCGATCCAGCCGTGCAGATGTAGACGGCGCGGCGCTCGCCAAAGTGCTGAGCGGGACCGACGAGCAGGAAACGGCCCAAGGTTATGCCGCCCCAGAAGCCAGAAGGAACATAGCCGATGCCTGGTTCGGAGCCGCCGCGGTCAGCCAGCAAAAAGGACGTGACCCAGCCGGCAATGGACACCTCGGCACCCTGGTAGCAGAGGATGAAGAGGGCGCCGAGCAAGACGACGCGCGACATTCTCAGCTTGCGCAGAGCAGGGTGTGCGGCGAGCAGCCGCTGTGTGGCAGACAAGCGGTGGGGGTGGGTAGAGTCTTCAGCGGCTGTGGCGGCAGCGGAGATGGCGGCAGCGGCAGGGATGGGAGTGGCAGTGGCGCCGCGTGCCGTGGGCGACACAAAGGGCGATGTGGAGGAGTAGGACATGGCGGGTGTAGTGGCGGCGGTGCTCGACTGCAGCGGTGTCGGGGCCGGTCGCGAGTTGGTGGGTTTAAGGGGTGGCGACAGCAGCTCAGGCGAGGGGGCGCGCGAGACGGCACGCGAGGCAGCACGCGAGGCCATGCGCGAGGCCGGCCGGGGTTCGGGCCAGCGGCGGTGCTGGGGGCTCACGGGAGTGGTCAGCTCGAGTGCGGCGTTGTGCGTGTCGTGGTCGTCCTTCTCGTAGCCGGAAAAGGACCAGCCAGCAGCGGCGGCGGTGAAGATGAAGAGGCCAAAGGGCAAGAAGTAGTAGCGCGAGTAGGCGGCAGCGGTCTTGTTGTTTTCGTCGTCGGCCGCACCAGAGGCGACAGCCAGAGCCGTGGCCACGAGGGGGCCGGTGATGCCACCGATGCCATAGGAGCCATGCATGCAACCGAGGGCGACAGTGGTCTGGCGCAGACTGGCACAAAAGGTGTTGCCCATGGCAAGATTGACGGCCTCGCCGAAGCCGACGACGAAGAAACCAACGACGACGGCGGGAAAGGGGGCCTTCATGCTCAGGACGGGCACACAGCCGAGGGCCATGAGCAGCTGGGCGAGGACGAGGGTGCGGGCGCGGCCGAGATGCTGGCGGATTTTGTCGATGACGGTGGCGGCAGCAATGGAGCCACAGGCGAGGGCAACAAAGATGAGCGACACCATGGCATAGCCAATATTGTAGTGGCGCTCAATGTAGATAAGGACAGCACCGGCGGCACTGTCGTTGAGTCCGTTGGCGAGGTTGATGAGCGACACGGTGGCCAGGCGGAAGCGGTTCTTGTAAGGGTGCCAGATACTCTGGAGGGCCTCCACGGGCTCGCCCACGTTGCCCTGGGCAGGGCTCCCGGGGCTGGCAGGGCTGCTGTCGAAGTCGTACAGAAACTCGGTTGGTGTCACGGGCCGGCTGCGTTCGAGATCGCTGGCATCAAAGGCCTGTGTCGGGGAGGAAGTCTCGAGGACGGCGGCGTCAAGGTCCTTGAGCGGCATGGCGGCGTAGGTGCGAGAGATAGCCTTGGCCGGGCGGGCAGGCACCTCGAAATGGAGGCCATGTCTGCCGGGGAGTGACGTCGTGGACGAGGACGGCTGGCCCGTGGACTCGATGCTGATGAGTTTGTGCATCATTTTGACGAGGCCAATGGATGAAAGACTCATAAACAATGGTAAAAGACAACTGGCCGCAGACGAATGACAGAGCGGGACAGGACAGCTCGAGAGATAAGTATCTTCCGGGCAGATGGCCGAGACAACCCAATCCCACAATTTGCCGATTCCACAATTTGCCAATTTGCCAATTTTGCTTTGTACTGTGTGTAAGAGCCCAACCTTTTAGCCGTTTGCTCCGTTCCAACAGCGGCCAGCAGACCTCTCTACCGCCACTTTGCCCTCCAACTTGGGTCCCAGCGGCCGTCCCGTCACGGCGTCGATAACAAATATGCGGGCCATGAATGCAGAAGAGGAGTCCATAGTGGCATGGTAAGTGGGTAAAGAGGCTACGAACCAGAACATCGCAGCCATAACCGTGGGCAGCGGACTTACCGTATTGGGCAAACCCGGGCGGCCTAGCAAAGAAAGTTTTTTTGCTAGCTCGGCTTATACGATGCCCTGTGTCCAGTGCCAAGAGCCATGCTACACCGGTACAGCCCAGCCGTGTGAAAGAAGCGTGCTATCTGTTGCCACATGGGGCCGCGTGGACTGCCGCAACGTTAGATTGCGACTTTTTTTAGCCGGGCTGGACTGCGACAGACCTCCGACGCACTGGGCCCTCCGCAAAAACCTGGCGTGGTCGGCTGATGATTCTTTCCGGTGTCGGTGTGCAGGGAGGACTGCCTGCATCCGGTACCTCACGATGCTTTCTGCTAGGTGCAAGCCATCCGTACTGTCTGCTTCGTCCCGCAGGGAGCAACGAGAAGACGACCCGTCTCTCGTTGCGTGACCGCGCAGCCTGCAAGCACTGCGCCAGGAGATTGGCATATGATCGACAACGCAGGCGTGCCTTAAGGTTACGTTGTAGTCTTATTGCGTTTTGTACGCGTGCTGGCTGACGACAAGCGGGGCCCGTCCACGGATGAGACGACGTGAAGTTCTGAGAAGCTCGACGGCCCGTGCAGCTAACGTCAGGGCGACAGCCACTGTGAAGCTCTGGACAGGCGGCTGTGGCCTAATAGGGAGTGGCCCGTGCGTCCCGAGATACGGAGTATCTTACTCCGCGCAGGTACGGGTACGGAGTACTCCGGAATAATTCTAAAAAAAGAGGGCGAAAAAAGAGAAAAAAAAAAGAGAGAAAAAAAAAGAAAAAAAAGGAAAAAAGGCAGAAACAGGGCAGAAACACCAAATTCAAGATCACCCTGCAGGACACACCCGCACAAATACACGATACAACCATGGGCAGATCTCGCAAAACCCTGCATGCAGCACTGGAGGAGTCAGTCACACCGCCGGATGTCTTGACGCCCATGCAATCGCTGGCCCGCGTCGTCCAGGCAGAGGGAAACAACCTATACACCTGCCAACTGCCTGCCAGTGCTGCTTCCGCTGTCGCCTCGGCTGCTGCCGTCGACCGCAGGGTCCTGGTCGAGCTGGACGCCCGCTTCCGCAACACCGTGTTCATGCGCCGCGGTGGTTACGTGCTCGTCGACCTGCAAGGCGCCAGCGAACGCAAGCAAGCTGGCCGTCGGGTCGTCGGTGAGATCGTCAATGTGGTCCGAGACGAAAAGGCCTGGCGGAAGCAAAAGTACTGGTATGTGGCCCCTGTTTTTTTTTTCGTGTGCTCGTGTGCTCGTGTGCTCGTGTGCTCGTGTGCTCTGCTGACCCGCCAGGCCTTCCGAGTTTGCCAAGGCCAGACTCGACGATTCAGACGAGGAAGAAGAGTCCAACGTCGGCAAGATGCCACCCAGCGATTCCGAAGACGAATGAACGCTCTTTTCTGCTAGGTCCTATCGTATCTTACACTGCTCTGCTTCCCCTCATCTCTTGGCTGCCTCGTCCTTCTCCAGCGGCAGCACCGGCCGGTACTCGTCCGTGGCCCCCGACCAAGTCAGCGCCACAGTCACGGCCAACACGCCGACAACGGCGGCCGAGCTCAGTGGCGTGCTCGGGAACACGTTCCAGGCCCACTCCTGCAGCCCCCAGATCCCGTACACCACCACGGCCGGCGCACCGCCACGCCACAGCAGATAAGGCGTCGCCCAGGCTACGTACGCATAGAACTGGTAGTGTAGCGACCGTGCCGCCAGCAGGCCGACTGCGTTGGCCGCCAGCACTGTTGTCAGCACGTAGCGCGGCGACACCACGGCCGCGCTGGCCAGCACTTGTTCCTCGCGGCCCGTAAAGGGCAGCTGGTGCGCCACAAGCACGCTGTGCACGAGCGCCAGAGGCGAGCGGCCCGTGGGCCGCAACCAGCGCGTCCAGACAAAGACGACCAGCAGGGCCGCGTGCAGGGCCAGCAAGGCCAGCGCAAAGGGGCGGCTGAGGAAGCAGTCCTCGCCGACGAAGCGCCAGTTGACGGTCCAGCGGAAGAAGAACTGGCGCGACAGCTCAAAAGCGCGGCCGAGGTAGCCGCGCGCGTTGACGGCCAGAAAGGGCAGACCTAGGACCGTCTGGACCTGTAGTAGGATGGCTGCGAGGCGCAGGGCACCGGTGAAGCCGCGGCCAAGGAAGAGAATGACACCGACGGCCGGCAGACTGAGCAGTAGCGACATCTTGGTGCCGAGACCCCAGGCGTAGGCGAGGACGCCGAGGGTCCAGCGGCGCTGCTGGAAGAAGAAAATGGCGAGCCAGAGAAAGAGGGCGGCAAAGCCGTCGTTGAAGCAGCGGAGCATATAAATGCTATGCAGGCGTTTGGACAGGACGAGCAGTGGGAAGATGTACGGAGGAGCCTGTTCGGTTAGCGAATTTCATACAAAGTAACAAGTTCGAGACACATACCCCTGCCTGCCAGTAGCAGCCCATCACAAGGGCCAGCGCAACCAGATACACGCCAGCAAAGAGCTGCTGGGCAAGCAGAATGTTGCGGCCCTGGTCCGTCAGGTAGTAGAGCGCCGTGTAGGTGTAGACGTGGGCGCCTGGATAGACCAACGGACCGGTGCCGCCCTCCATTTGCATGTAGTCACGCTCGCCGGCCACAAACTGGCCGACCTGTTCCATATAGGCTATCCAGTCGATCTCGGTGTCTAGAAGGCCACAAAGTCAGCAACGACAGCGTCAAACACAAAAAGAGAGCTCTGGGAGCACAAACAGGGAATCTTCCAGATGATGAGACCACAGAGAACGGCGTCCAGGGCCAGCAGGGCCAGCGGCACCAGCTTTGAGAAGGGGCTGCGACCATTGGCGACGTCGAAAACGAAACGCACCGCTTGGGCGTACAGTGGTGGCTCGGTGGAAGCCATGGCGGTCGTCGTGTCAAGCAGGACTTGGATTTCAACGGGCAACGTTGGAGACAGCTGGAGCAATTTGACAGGTGGGCTCGTTTAGTGGAGACCTATGTATATTCGTATACACGGTATTATGGGCCTATACTTTTTAATATTCAAAATCATACATCGCTATATCCGTTTTATGCCACACACCGACACATACTCGTGTCTTACGCACCGGCCTCGCGTTTCCTTATAGTGACGCCTTGAAGCTCGGACGGCCGCCGCCGCCCTGGGATACGACCTCCTCTACGAGCTCCACCACGCGCTTGGCGCACCCATACGATCCCTGGTAGCCCCAGCCCGCGTGTCCATAGTTGTGCACGATCCAGGGCCCGCCGCCCAGCTTCTCGGTCTCGAGCCGCACGCCACCCTTGCGGTACGGCCGCAGACCCACACCGTGGCGGATGACGCTCAGCTCGGCCGCCGTCTTCTTTCCGCGCAGCTGTGGGTGCTGTGCGGCAATGCGTGCCAGCAGGCGCTGGGCCGTGTTGGGGTCCGGCTGGCTCTCCCAGTTGCCCACCTGGTACGTGCCGCCGACAATGGTGCCGCCACCGTTGGGGCGCAGCATGGAGTAGATGAGCTCACCCTGGCCAGCGCGGTCGCCCGTGGTGCCGGCTGCCAGCATGGGCGACAGCTCGTCGCGGATGATGACGACCTGGCCGCGCGCAGGCATGACGTTGGGGTCGGCGACGCCGCCAAGGCGGCAGGCCAGCAGGCCACTGCAGTTGATAATAATGGTGTCGGCTGGGTTGGTGGCCGGGTTGAGGGTGGACGTGCCGCCGGGGGTCTGGAGCAGGCCACCGTAGACGGCAGCATCCTGGACATGCTCGAGGACGGCGCGCCGGAAGGTGACGCCGTGGGCGCGGCACTGGCCAACAAGCCATGGCAAGTAGAGGGCGGTGTTGATGCAGACAGACGTAAAGGTGGTACCGCCGATAATGGTCTTGTCGTCGGCGGGCAGCTCGGAGGCGTCGAGCTCACGGTGGTCGTCAAACAGCGTGCGGTACCAGGGATCTTTGTCGAACAGGTCGTCGGATAGAGTCGGGCCGCCCTTGGTCGGTTCCTCCTTGCGCCGCCACAAGAGCACCTCTGCATGGTCAGCGACTGCAGTTTCAATGGCAGTTTTTGTTTTTCACGCACTCTGAAAGTGGATTCCCGCCTCGGGTACTTCCTGGGCCAGACGCTTCATCTCAGGCCACGTCTCCCGCTCCCAGCGGCTGTTGGCCTTGTCGCTCATCCTAAAGTCGAGACGCGGTCAGTTGTATGGCCTTTGCCAGGGCACGCAAGAAGGGAAGGAAAGGCACACACGGCAGCACGTTGGCACCGGCCCATGGCGACGTGTACTCAATGTCATAGTCGCCTGGCATGTGGCGGGCAACGACGGTGACCTTGTTGGCCTTGTCTCGAGCCAGCAGCAGGGCGGAGGTGAGGCCAGAGACACCGGCGCTGTGGGCGATCAAGCGGTCGGTTAGCATCGGAACATGCACGCGGCGATATTTTGCGGCTCAACGTACCCAATCACGACAATGTTGGGCATTTTGCTGGATGTTGGGGAGGTCAATTGGAAGAGGACGATGTCAATAGGACGATGCCAAAAGGAAGATAATCTACAGGAAAGCAATTCAAAGAAAACAACCCCAAAAAATGCCACCAAAAAAGAGCAGCGGCTGGCGGCCAAATAGTGAAGTTTCCCGAAAGCGGAGGTTCTGTCGGCAAAGATACGACAGACAGCTCGGATGCGGGCCGCCGAAGGCAGTGGCCAGATTTTTCTAGGTCATGCACGGTGATCATGGCCTGTTCTTTAGCGGTGCTTCAGATAAGCCCTCCGAGCCCGGGTGTTCAGCCTTGTCCACAAACAAGTCTAGCCGGACCGTTGTTGTCCAAGACATGAGCCGATTTTTCGGCAGTCGGATTCCGGGATTCCGGGATTTCGCGTCTTTTCGGGCTTCTTATGTTCTCTCATTCATCCTACATACTTTGCATTTCATTTCGACTATCGCTACTGTAACCGCGGTCTATATTACTGTCGCATGTGCCCCTTGAAGATGACAGGCAAACAACAAATCAAGAAGTGAATACGCACCGAGAAATCCTTTCCCTTTCTTGCCTTTCCCATCATTTCCTCCTCTTCCTACTTTCCGCCATATCCCATCAGTTGTTCTTCTTCAATGCCGCCAGCAGCTCTGCGGGCGGGTCCTGGCGGTAACCCTTCGGGTTGTTCTTGACCCACCGCCACAGGTCCGCACAGGCGTCCTCCATGGTGAGTTCCGTCTTCCACTCGAGCTCCTTATTGGCCAGCGACGGGTTGGCCGTCAGGTCAAGCACGTCACCCTGGCGACGGTCGACGACTTCATAGGGAATTTCGCGACCGACGGCCAGGTTGAAGGCCTTGATGAGTTCGAAGACGGTGCTACCACGGCCCGAGCCCAGGTTCCAGGTCTTCAAGCCGGGCTTCTTCTCGCGGAGGTATTTGAGGGCCGACAGATGGCCACGGGCCAGGTCAACGACGTGGATGTAGTCGCGGATGGCCGTGCCGTCACGGGAAGCATAATCTAGGAGAATAATGAGCAACACGAGCGAAGCGAGAACCAAAAAAAACAGAAGCGGAGATCAAAAGAGGGGCGCCGACAGAAAGAGAGCAAGCGGAGCGAGCGGATCGAGCGGAGAGAACCACAAAAGAGGGGAGTGAAATGATGCGGGGGCCAAAAGACTTACCATCACCAAAGACGAGCAGCTTCTTGCGCTCGCCCGTGGCCACCTTGCCGAGCAGGGGCAGCAGGTTGTAGGGCACGCCCTGGGGGTCCTCGCCCATGAGGCCAGAGGGGTGGGCGCCGCCCGGGTTGAAGTAGCGCAGCAGGGCGCCGTTCCAAGCATCATAGGGCTTGCCAGCCTTCTTGAGGTTGTTGCGCTGGGCCTCGACATGGTCGGTGATGACGGCCTCGATCATGGACTTGGTGCGGCCGTAGGTGTTGGTGGGACCAATAGGGCAGGACTCAGGAATGGGGATCATGTTGGGGAAGCGGGTGACGTCGCCATAGACGGTGGCAGACGAGGAGAAGACAATGTTGGAGACATTGTGAGCGCTCATGACGCGTAGCAGAGAGATGCTGCCGGCGACATTGACGCGGTAGTACTCGAGAGGGATCTCGCCAGACTCGCCAACGGCCTTGAGGGCGGCAAAGTGGATCACGCTGTCGATGGCCGGGTGGGCCGAAAAGACGGCATCCAGCGCAGCCTCGTTGGTGACATCGACCCTGTGGAAGATGGGTCGCCGACCGCAGATGAGCTCGATGCGGTCGAGGGCCACCTCAGACGAGTTGTAGAGGTTGTCGACAATGACCACATCATAGCCGTTCTGAAGGAGGGTAAGCGATGTGAAGGAGCCGATGTATCCGGTGCCACTGAGACGTTAGCAAAGCTGAAGCCAAAAAAAGACACGATGAAACAACGAAACAAAAACACGACGAAACAAAACAGAAAGGGAAAAAAGGGGAAAAGGCAAAGATTTGAGACAAGGCTGAGACACGACAGAAAAGGGAAGACGCAAGACGTACCCGGTGACTAGAACAGTTCCAACGACCATGATTGCGGGATTGGACTGGTTGGACGGGTTAGACGGGTTGAGAAGGGGGGTGAAAGAGATGCCAATAAAGAGGAACGAGCGTGTAAAACGTGTAGAAGAAGCGGTCGCCGAAACTTTAAAAAGGACAAGGACGGGTCAGCACAGGCCGAAAAAGGGGAACGTCGCGAGATGGAGGGGCAAACCTGGCTAACAACGCCTGTAATATATTGAGCGCGCTAATTATGGCAACTTGGATAGCCTAAAGCGGCCAGTTAGGAGCTTTTCAGCTAGCTGCAAGTACGCTGCTTGCCCCCAAATCGGCGGAGCTACCGAGACGCAACCCCAAAAACAGGGCCAATACGGAGCGATACATTCCTGCGCAATGGTGCGCGCTGAGCCAAGATTCCCATGTGGCCTACCGGCCCTGCTGTCAGAGAGGGGCGACCCTTCCTCCGGCTGGGGGTCCCACAGCGGGTTTCGCCATGCATGACGGATCAAAATGAAGCAATATTGTACGAGTAGGAGTATTTCCTGCTGAGCGCCACCCCCAAAAAAGTCCGCTCGCCGCTCGTATGCCTGTTGTTTCATTGGCCTGTCGCTAAAAAACCGGATCACGTCACTTGTCTTTTTGCCCACACCGTGTGGTCTGGACCGCCCCCTGTCGCAGTGATGTCTCCTTACGGCTGAACGAAGGTGTACACTGCCGCCCGGAATCGTTCGTAATTGTTCGTAATACTCGTACTCGCTTGGAATGGCCCGTGAGTGCCCGTAATCGCGCCAGATATTCGCTGACTAGCACCAAACAAGCTTTTCAGCATGCTACGCTGACCGGCCGACGGACAAAGTACGGAGTATGAATATGCGTGCTCCGTACTCGTACGGGTACTCGTGTGCATACTCCGTACTCGTGTTCTGATTTTGCTGCGCAGGTCTGAAAATGTCTCACCTCGCAGGGCTGACATTCACCGTCTGGGTATGGAGGACGACTCCGTAGTGGACAATCGTCCATGCCCAACCAGCTTAGGTTTCGAGGCCGTCTCTCTTAGGCGTTGGGCTTGCTGATTTGTCAGCCTTTGCAACTAGACGGGCGACTAGCGCCACGGCGTCGTTCGCCTGCGCCACTGTGGCTTGTTTTGTAGCCACAAGATCACGGCCCAACCAGACAGGCGCGTTCCTGAAATGGTCGACTCCTTAGCTGCATATCGTAACGGTCTTCCGCGATATGTCCCTAATGAAGCATCCTGAGATTGGGAAGAAATCAAGGAAGAAGCTTTCCCCAGCCTCCCACAATCCCTGCACAAGCTCAAACCCGCCCGGCGCATCTGTTTTCAGTCGACTGCAAACGCACGACATCCTTCCTTTGGCCGACATGGCAAGCGCTTGCCAGCGTGTTCGTTGCTAGGGACATAAGATACCTATTGTTTTTGTCCCTTTTTCTCATTCGGCCACGACTGATGCGTTGTTGGCTGGTTGGCTGACCGTTTGCGGACTGCCCAACAAAGAAAAAAAAACGCTGCCAGCACGGCCAAGCAGAGCCAAACCGCCTCACCCACTTCCGTTTCCTACATCTCGTCTCCGCCGTGCACATCCCCCCCCTCCCTCCCCCCGCTGTCCCATGCTTCTCTTGCATCTTCCAGATCTTTCCTCCTTCTTTCGTCGCTCTGCGATCTTCGCCCACTGATTTTCCCTCTTCCTAATCACCGCCACACACCGCCACTATGCCTCCGAGACGGTCCGCCCGTGCGTCGACCAACCGCCTTCTCGACGGTAGCCCAGACGGCGGCGTCACATCGCCCATGCGCAATGCTGTCGCCGGCCGTGGCATGTCGCCTGGTCCAGCCAAGTACAGTTCTGCCTATGGCTCGCCGCCCACTATCATGCCTACCCGCCAGAACGTTGGGCGCCATCGCTACAGCCTAAACAGTGCGCTCAACCGTGTCATCGAGACCGTCGACATCGACAACGAAAACGATGCCCAGGAACGTGCCGAGCGCGAAGCCGAGGAACAGCGCCGCACCGGCATCACTCCGACACCACAGCCTCAGCCACGACCAGACCCAGTTGTGAACGGCGTGAACGGCGACTACGACGACTCGACCGACATGCTCGTCGTGCCCGGCGAAGACGAAGACCACCTGCCGGATGTCAGCGCCGCCTCTCCCGACAACCACACATCTCCACGGTCGACCAACAACGACTATGCCGAAGAGGACAGTATATTCCGGAGCGCGCGCATTTTCACGCCCATCCTGCCGACGCGCCTCAGCGTCGTCTCCAAGACATCCAACGCCCTGCAGAGCATTCTCAACTCTGCCCGCCGCCTGTCGGCATCTGTGCGCGAAGACACTGAAGTCAACGAAGAAGCTGTGCGCCAGGCCTATCCGCACATCAACTTTATCCGCCCGCGACCCGACAACGGACCAACCGACGAAGCGCCGGCGCAGGCAGAAGACCCGGCACATACCAGCTCGGTGGAGCCCGAAGAGCACTCGACCCCCACGCGAGCCAGGGGCGCTTGGGGTGCTCAATCTCATATAACCCCTCCCGGGCCGACTACGCGCGCGCGAAGGGCCGGATCCAACAACACACCGGAAACGACACCGGAAGAATTGGTTGTGCACGGCGTGGAAAAGCAGCGCACTGGCTTCGGGCGCAGATGGAATAAGCGGGGCATCCAGCTAGATGAGGTCAATGGCACACCACCAGAGCCAACCCTCGCTCCAGCACCGGAGCTGGAGTCGGCTCCCGGATCTCCACTCATCCCAACCTCTGAGAAAGAGCAGTTGCCGGAGCTGCTCGCTGTCGAGGTCGGCGAGAAGCCCGGGTCGTCGTGGGTGGGAGAAACCCTGGCGGCCATGTGGAATTTCACGTGCCACATCAGCGATATCACGCGCCTGATTGGGATGTTGCTGGCACTGCTGGTGCTCGGGGCTGTGGCTGTGCGTGTGTTTGTCATCTCGACTGCATCGCCACAACTGTACGAGGGCTACCGCATGGACAACCGGCTGCACTGGTACGGCAGCGACTGGCGGAGCAACCTGCGCCAGTTGGTGCCGTTTGCACTGGTGCACCCACTGGGCGCACTCAGCGATGAGGAGTTTGCGCGCATGAACGGTCTGCTGCTGAGCCACGCGAGCGAGATGGCCCATCTGCAGCATTCTCAGCGCCTGCAGGACGATGCCCTCCAGCGGGTGGGCCGCGTGCTGCCGGCTGTCGTGCACATGGAACTCGACCGACGCGGACGGCCGGTGATTGCGCAGGAGTTCTGGCACGCCCTCAAGGACACCATCCAGGCCGACCGCGACATCTTCACCCTCCTTCGCAAAGACGATGGCTCCATGGGCATCTCGGACCTACAGTGGTCAGCCCTGCGACACCAACTCGAGGCTTCCGGCCTGTTGCCCGACCCGTCTGCCTCCAAGTCGCTGTCGGTGCAGGACGTCGAGAGCATTGCCGAGACCACCATGGCCAAGTCGTGGGAGGCCTGGCTGCGGCAGAACCAGAACCGCGTGCGCGAGATCGTCGCCGACTCCACCAAGGGCAAGCAAGACGTGTCGGTCGACCACCTTTCGGACGAGCAAGTAGCCAAGCTGGCCCAGCGTGTGCTGGCGTCCGAGACGGGCCGCGAAGTGGTCGTGCCGCGGCAGGAATTCCTCAAGATTTTGCAAAACAGCTTCGTGGAGCACCGTGTCGAGATCAAGGGCGAGTTGGCCGAGCTGGAGGCGCGCGTTCTCGAGGTCGCTCAGACAGCCGCCGCCGCCATGTCATCTGTGTCGTCGCTGTCGTCGTCTCTTTCTGTCGGCGACCGTCCGAGTCAAAGCAAAGGCGGCAAAGGCGGCAAAGACGACAAAGACGGCGCTGCCGCCCCCACAGGCGCACCGGCGGTTGTGGTCGACGGTATGACGCCCAAGGAACTACGACAGCTCGTCGACCAGCTGGTGCGCAAGGGAATCAGTGACGCGCAGCTCGAAGCCATGGCGCGCAGTAAGATCCGCGCCGACTGGAACGCCAACCTCGTCAACCAGGTCAACTTCTTCACCCGTAGCACGGGCGCCACCTTCAACCACCACTTCTCCAGCCCGCCGTACCAGCCGCGGCTGCCATCTTCGTGGAAACGGCTCTGGGGTGTCGCCGCACCGGACGGGGGAGCTGCTGGTGGTGCCGGCTCCTCGGCCAAGGGATCCGGTGGTAGTGACGGCAGCAGTGGCGGCAGCATGCAGAGCAACCCGGACGGAACGGAAGGCGGGGATGCCATGTCTGGGCGGCCAGTGCCGGGCTCGCAGCGCGGCTCCATCGTGTTTGATTCGTGGGAGCAGGACGGCGACTGCTACTGCGCGGCGGCCACGGGAGGCAACCCCACGGGTGCCAGTGTGGCTGTCAAGCTGGGCCTACGCGTGGTCCCGCAGCACCTGGTGGTGGAGCACATCAGTGCCGGGGCAACACTGGACCCGGGCGCGACGCCCAAGGACCTCGAGGTCTGGGCTCAGATCACCGACTACGCGCAGCAGCGTTCGCTACAGGACTGGAGCCTCAGCCGGTATCCGGACACGGACGAGCGCAGTCCCCTCTTTGGCTGGGGCTTTGTCAAGATAGGCGAGTTTACATACGAGCGTGTGGACACGGGCGGCAGCGGTGGAAGTGGTGGCACGCAGGTGTTCCGTCTGCCGCCCGAGCTCGAGACGCTTGACGCCGTGACCGATCACGTGATTGTCCGGGCGCGGAGCAACTACGGGCACTCGGACCACACGTGCTTCTACCGGCTGCGGCTGTACGGGCAGGCGCGGCCCGACGTGGTGGATTAGTTTGGACAGAAATACTCCGTACTTACAGAGGAACTTACGAACACGGAAACCCACAACCGATAATGGTTGTATGATGACGAAGAGGGTCAGAGTCGCGTTACTCTTAGCTTCGCAAGGCGTTCTTTTTTTTTTTTTTTTTTTTTTTGGCGAGGAGATAGGCGTTTTTTTTTATGCCGACTGTTTTTTGGAGTGTGTGTTTTACTGTTTACCTCCTCTCTTCTGCTTCGTGTTAATGTCCTTTTTTGGCTGTTGTTGTTTGTTTGTTTTTTCTTTTGTCTATGCTATGCCTCTCATGTGTGTATATACGCAGAAACCGGGACACGGCCCAGAGGACATATTCCATATTCCGTGTCCAACAGTAGTACTTCCAGAAACAGTTTTATGATATTTGATTATTCGAATTTCATTCCAATGACTCCTCAACCGTCCAACAGACCGGCCGCCAGCGCCTCCAGATCCTCCAGCTTGTCGGGCACTTCGTCCACCTCGATGACCCGCTTGCCGTGCTTGTCCTTCTTCTTGGACTTGCTCTTCTTCTTGCCGCTGCCCTCGTCTTCGCTGTCGCTGTCGTCCCGCTGGAACCACTTCTTCTGCTTCTTGTGCGGCGGCGCCGGCTCGTCGGCCGAATCGTTCGCTTCGTCGTCTGCGCCCGCCAGCGGCAGCGACCGCAGCAGCGCTAGCCCGTCGTCGCCGTCGTCGCCAAACTGCGGCCCATCGTCGCTGGCGCCATCGCCGTCTTCGTCGGACCCCAGAAGCTCCTCGCGCTCCCGCAACTTCCGCTTCAGCCGCTTCTCGCGCCGCTTCTCCTTGGCCAGAGCCTTGTCGGCCACGTCGGCCGTGCGCACCCGGTGCGCCTCCTCCTCGACAAACCGCTGCCGCTGCTCCTCGGGCGCGCCCTGCTTCTGGAAATCGGCCTCGTCCTGCAGCTGATACAGCGGCTGCGCGTTGCCGTCCTCGTCAAACACGAGCTTCGTGCCCGTGCCCTTGAACCGCAGCAGCTGCTTCTTGGACTTGAGCAGCTTCTCACGCCGCTTCGAGTCAATTACCAGCTCCTGCTCACCGCCCAGATGCAACACCTTGGCTGTTGTGAAGGCGCTCGGGTCGATGCTCGCGCCCGCTTTTGTTTTGGCTGCTGCATTGGCATCCAAGCCCGCTGCCCGCGCCAGCGAGTCGTTGTCCATGACCCGCTTAGCCGAGAAGAAGTCGGCGTCGTCGTCACCATCACCGGTTTTCGTCGTGCCGTCTTCCTCCCCGTCGTCGCCCCCAATCAGGTTCTGGTAGTGCCGTGTCAAGACGTCCTGGTTGGTCCGCTCAAACATGCGCTGGGCCTTGGTGCGCACCTCGCCCTTCTTGGACTTGCGCCCCTCGGCCTCAGACTCGGACTCGGACCCGCTCGACAGCATCGCCCGCGGCGCGTTCTTGCGCCGCTTGATGTCGTCGTCGGCGGCCTGGCCGTCTCCCTTGCGGAACCGGATCTGCGGCGCTCCAGCCAACCCCAGGCTCTGGGCAAACCCTTCCAAATCAAGCTTGTCGAGCTGGAAGACCTCCTTGTCTTTTTGCAGGTACACCGAGCGCGTGTAGCTGATAAATGCCTTCTGCGCTAGGTACTTGATGTCGTACTGCTGGAAGCACATGTTCTGTAGTTGTTCGCGAATGCTCTGTTTCTTCTTCTCGCGCACGTTGACCTTGCGGATGGGCACCCGCTTTTGCTCCAGCCGCCGCACCATGCCGGCCTCCTCGCTCGGGTCCAAAAACAGAATTGCCTTGCCCGCGCTCTCGTACCGCGCCGTGCGTCCACTGCGGTGAATGTATGTGTCGGCGTCCTCGGGGCAGTCGACTTGCACGACCCAGTCGACCATGGGGATATCGACGCCACGCGCGACCACGTCGGTAGCAAAGAGACAGGCGTGCTTGGCGGCCGCAAAGCGCGACGTGATCTCAAGCCGGGCCACTTGCTTCTGTCGGCCGTGCAGATGCAGCAGTTGGATGCCGGGCTGCAGGTGTCGGAAGGCTTCGTAGGCGAAGCGCACCTGCTTGCCCGACGAGAAGAAGACGATCAACTTGGACTTGAGGTTGGTGCGCAAGAAACCGTACAGCGTGTCGAGCTTCTCGGGCAACGGCGTCAGTACGTAGTGCTGTTGCAGCTGGCTCGGCGTGGCGGCGGCGGAAGCCTCGTGCACGGCAATGTACTCGGGATCGTGCAGGCTCAGACGCGCCAGGTCCGAGACCTTCCTGCTCTGCGTAGCGCTGAAGAGCAGCGTCTGGCGTGTCTGCGGAAGATGCTCCACGAGGGCGTCAACGGCCGACTGGAAGCCCATGTCCATGATGCGGTCGGCCTCGTCGAGCACGAGCATCTGCAGGTTGTCCACTTCCAAGCTGGCCGTCTGGTCCAGATGCTGCAGCATGCGCCCCGGCGTGCAGACCAGGATGTTCATGCGGCCCACGCGATCAGCCTCCTCCTTCAAGTTCTTTCCGCCGATGACGAGGCCGGCCGAGAACCCATGATGCCGGCCAATCTTGCGCAGCACTTCAAAGATCTGTACCGACAGCTCGCGCGTCGGCGAGATGATCAGCGCTCCCAGCCCGTCGAATTCGGTCCATCGTGCCCGGTACAGCTTCTCGAGCACCGGCACCAGATATGCCAGCGTCTTGCCGCTGCCGGTCTTGGCTGCACCGAGAATGTCAGAGCCTCGCAGGGCCGCCGGGATGGCCCGCGACTGGATATCGGTCATCGTCTCAAAGTGCGAGTCACGCAGACCCGACTTTGTGCGGCTCGACAGCGGCACATCGTCGAATTTGGCCGGCGTCGCTTTCAAATCGAGCTCGTCAACGGCTTTTTGCAAGGCTTCGATGCTTTCGACTTCTCGCTTTCGCTTCTCCTTGCGATCTTCCTTCACCTTCACCGGTCTTTGTTTCTGTTTTGGTGGCTTCCCAGTCGGAGTGGCCATTTTGAACGTTCTTGTCGGCTTTGCTTAATTCGTGTATCTGAAGTCCGGCAAGTCTTTTTCCACGACTTTTTTTCTTAGTCTTTTTTGCCGTCTTTTTTCACTTTTTGGCGGTGAAATAATTCTGCCGAGCGGTGTGGCTGTCATTGATTAGTAATGGGTAACTCTTACAACCCGCTTTCAGGCCTAATCAGAGGCGTTGGCTGTCTCTAATAACAATGGCAATAACGACTACAGAATTCTTATTCAGCAAAGCAACTTGGCGCAGCGGAAGCGCGCCGGGCTCATAACCCGGAGGTCCCTTGATCGAAACGAGGAGTTGCTAACTTGAATATTTTTTTTTGTCTTTTTTAGTATAATTCTGACTGTTTCTTTTATTTCATTTTTGTCAATTGCAGTGAATGATTTTCTTCTATGAAATACTCTACACTTGGAATATTTTTCAGCTCCGTGAATAACTTCGTCTTTTCAACTGTATTAATTAATGTAATATTCAGCCACATGGCGCTCAGGAACGGCGGCGACCACCGCCAGCATTGACAGGTTCGGTCTAGTCCGGTCCCACGAGACAAAGGCGGCCAACGCCGTCAGCCACTGGTTTCCATTTGTCAAAGCTGTGGCTGTTAGTCAAGAACATGGCGGGGTAGAGATAAGAATGGTTTGACTCCGAGAGTCCAGCTCGAGAGAGGAGAGAGCTTTGAATGCATCATTGTCTCTCCAATGAAGCAGTCTCTCATCCGTGCCGCCGAATGGCTGCAGCCCCGTCTGCCACGGCCGCTGCGTGCAGTTCCTTTGCCGGCCCTCGGCCTCATCAGCTTGCTAGTGGTTGTCAACTGTCTCGTATGGGCCGTTGTGGGCATTGTGCTGCGCTTCTACAGCACTCTGACGGGCTCAGCCGTGCTCTCGTACACGCTGGGCCTGCGGCATGCACTTGATGCCGACCATATCAGTGCCATTGACTTGATGACACGCCGACTGATCGCCTCTGGTCAGCGTCCTGTGGCCGTTGGTACCTTTTTCAGTCTGGGTCATTCGACCATTGTCGTCATCACCTGCATCGTTGTGGCGGCCACGTCAGGTGCACTGCGTGAACGATTCAGCGGATTTCAGCGCGTCGGCAACATCATCGGCACCAGCGTGTCGGCAGTGGTGCTGCTTGCGCTGTGTATTGGCAATGGCTGGGTGCTGTGGCGACTGGTGCGCGGTTTGCGGGAAGAGTTGCAGCGGCAGAGAGTACAACCCACGCCGCAACAGTCAGTCGCAGACGCAGAAGGAGAAAACAGAGAGACGACCGACACCGACGCCGATAATGTGGCCACTCACGATATCGAGGCGGCAGCCATGGTGGCAGCTGCCACTTCCACCGATAGCCCGACTGGTCGCCCTGAACATGCTCCGGCTGCCTTGCAGACGCATCTAGAACACAGCGGCGGCGTGCTGACGCGTGTTTTTCGCCGGCTGTTCGTCTTCGTTGATCGTCCTTGGAAAATGTATCCGTTGGGAGTCCTGTTTGGGCTCGGCTTTGACACAAGCTCCGAGGTGGCACTTCTGGCCATTGCCAGCTTGCAGGGTGCCAGCGGCACCAGCATGTGGCTGATTATGATCTTCCCGGCACTTTTCACAGGTAGGCACCCTTTGTGTCTTGGAATTCAACTTAATACTAACTGTGTAGCCGGCATGTGTCTTGTGGATACGACTGACGGTGCACTGATGATGACGCTGTATACGTCCAAGGCCTTCTCGCGGGACACTGTGGCCATCCTGTACTACTCTATCGTGTTGACAGGCATCACCATTATCGTGGCGGCCTTCATTGGCATCATCCAGGTGCTCACCCTAGCTGACAACGTTGCCAGCCCAGAGGGAAGTTTCTGGGACGGCGTGGAGGCCATTGGAGACAACTTTGACATAATCGGTGGGAGTATATGCGCCTTGTTTATTTTGGTCGGTGTGGGTGCAGTGATCGCATACAAGCCGTGGAGGCGGCGGATGGAAAGAAGAGGGTATTCCATTCCGTCTAGTTAGAAATCTATATACAAGCAATGGACAGGGCTATGTTCTCAAACTTTATCAGCCTTTCCCTTAGAGTTGCCTCTTATCTTGTCCTTCTTAACGCTCTTCCACTCCACTTCGATAGGACCAAAGATGCTGAGTGCGGCCATGACCAGAGAAACCAAGAAGACCGCCTGTAAAGCCTTGGCATACGCCTCCAGGATGGCACTGACATATTCCGGATACGCCTTTTCCATGGATGCCACCAAGCCAGATGCACCCGCATTTATCACGACCAATGGGTCGACTTGAGGAGCCAATTCTTGAAGAAAAGAAATCAAACGCTCCTGAAGCACGTCGGTCCCGATGGACAGGAACAGGGCACCACTCAGATTTTGGGCAAATAAAATCAAAGACACCCCGACCGCTATGTCTGGTCCTTTGAGAACTGTCTGCGGTACCATCAAAGGCTGCTGTATGCCAATACCGCTGCCAAGTCCGTAGAGAATGAGAGTGCTGATCCAGTATCCGGTGCTGGTGTCGATATCAAATCGATAGATCAACCCTAATGCGACAGACACGATTATGGAACACAGGTACATTGGTGGAACATAGTAGCCAATCTTGGACGTCTGTAGACTTGTCAGTACAAACCCCCTATCGTTTGCCAGAAAATGGAGAAGCAAAACACACCATGAATCCAGCGAATATCGCAGATACGGCCGTAGAAATTGTGGTGATGAGAAAATTGATGCCGGACTGGTAGGCCGTGACATTCTTGACGGCCTGAAACCAAATCGCCACGTACTGTGCCACGACAAACATGAGCGATATCAAGCAGAAACCGAACCACATGGCACTCGACATGGAGCGCATCCGAATAATGCGTCCCGGAACAGTAGCTTGGTCGCCCAGCTTCCACTGGACAGCCGCCCAGATCAGGGCAGTCACGCCAAAGATGCAGAGCAAGAGGATCATCCTCCAGTTGCTCCAGTCATACTTACTTCCACCCCATGCGAGAGCCACGAGAAGACAGACGGTTGAAACAAAGAGGAGAAGTGTGCCTATGGGGTCGCAGTTGAGGAAAACCTGCCAAGGCGTCTTGGGGGATCCCTTTTTCTTATGTGCCGGAAGATGGAGGAAGAACAAGATGACGAAGAACGTAACACCACCAAGAGGTAGATTAATCCAGAAACACCACCCTAAGAAGAATGTTAGGAAGAGCAGACAGAAAGAGGGGGGAACAGAAGACATACTCCATGTCAGTCGATCGGTAAAAACGCCTTGGAGCAGAGTTAGCACGCCGAAAGTCATACAGATACAATAATTCCCCTACCTCCTAGAAAGGGAGCAATCGCTTGAGCAAGCGTAGAGAAAGATCCCACTGCACCGGTGAATATTGGCCGCCTGTGGAGTGGAACGCTCATGGCAAGGATCTAGGCAGAGTTTGCATCAGTCATTTGGCATCTTATCGCTTGCTCACTTCCTCTTACCATGAAAGCACCGCTTAATATGCCAGCACCACCAAGTCCAGCAACAGCACGGCCAATGATCAAGGCAATGGAGTTGGGGGCGACGGCACAGATGATGGATCCCAACTCGAATGTGGCGAGAGAAGAAAGAAACAGCCATTTCGTGTTGTACTCGGCGTACAGTTTGCCGTACATCAATTGGAAGCAACACGAGGTGAGGAGGTACGCCGACCCATACCAGCCGACATCTGGGAGAGAGTTGAACTCTGCAGTGATCTTGGGGACGGCGGTCGAGAGAATCGCTCGATCCTAGATGGAAAAGTAAGATTGGTGTTGGCAAGAAAACAACAAATTATTTCATACCAGTCCTGCACACATGACAGTGAGACCGAGGCCAAGAGACACCACGAAGAGGTTTAGGCCTTTGGCGTAAGTCGGCTGGGCGTCCGGTGGAGGGGATTTCTCTGGAGGTGTTGTCTTGCTGGAGGGTTCCTCGCAGAGAGCATCTTGGATGCCGCTGGTGATAGTAGATGTTTCGTCTGCACTTTTGTTCATTTTTAATATTTTTCAATGAGAGTAAAGGAAAGCAATAGCAATAAAAACAAAATTAAATAGATGAAGGAAAGTATAATGAAGGTAGTGTTTACAAGAAGAAACGAAGAAACCAAATTCTTGACGAAAGCATGAATTTAAGTGTTCACATCTGCAAATCGGCACCGATTGAGCCGTATGCTTTGTTAGTCGCCGAGAAGATGTATTCATCGGGTCAAGGCCCGAGTAAGCCGACCGACCAAGCCCGGCCGATCAACCATTTGAATATATGCAAAAAAAAGCAGAATAGCAAACATCTTAAGAATACCGATAATACCGCATGTAGCAGTGCTGTAAATGTCGTGGCTCTTTTCTTGCGTGACCTCTTTTAGACCCAATAATATGACTAATTTTCCATCCCAAGATGTAAACAAAAAAAAGGTCCGAATGGCAAAACCAAAAGCCGATAAATTTCAGATAAATTTTAAATAAATTTTTAGATAAATGGCAGACTCGAACCAAGAGGTTCGGAAATTAGATCTTACGCACACCCATCTACACCACTTCTACGGAAGCACTTGCTTGTGAAAGTGATGCTTGATATTGAGGTCTATGTAGCCTCACTCCCACGTGATTATATGACTAAACACACTTTTCTCATAAGAGCAAAAGAAAGGTTCGAATAGCAAAACCAAGAAAAAACCGTGAATTGTAGAAAATATTGCAGAATTAAACCAAGAGGCTTGACTGTTAAATATGTTTGACACTTGTCTAGATTTCATGCACTCACTCCCTACGACTGCACCATCTACGCACCAAGCACTTGCTTGTAGCAGAGGCGTCGGATTCCCGACTTGAAATAGCCTTGTGCGCATTTTGCTGACTAACCAAGCAGGAATCTAGAATTTACAGGCAGTTAGCCACTAAAGCTGACCCTGGCCAACAGCGTGCGGCGCTCGGTCCGATTAAACCGAGTAGGCCGATGCTGACGGTATCCTTCCTCCCCAAAGTACCGTCAAGCCAACCGCCCTGTGGCAAACGGTCGATTTCCGTATTTTACGGGACCGGCTCCTTCGCACGACCTTTCCCGAGATCTTCATCTAATATATCAGCGGGAAAAAATGGCAACACCAGAGACCCACGAGCAGAGAGCTTCCCGCGCCTGTATGGAATGCCGAATCTCCAAGACGAGATGTATCTGGCCTGCCGACATGGGAGTAGGCAAGTGCCGCAGGTATCACAGACACACTGTTTAGTTTATATTGTGCACCTTTACTCTTTCTAATTTTTCTCAGGTGCTCCCGTTCCAAGAGAGCATGCACATTCATGGGACATGGAACGACCAAGCGGAACGTTTCCAGGTATGTCGTGTTCTACAGGTTTTATAATTTGCCCAAACAGAACTGACAGGCCGACAAGCCGTGTCGATCAGCTAGAGGAGAAGATTAACGGCATCGTATCACTGCTCCAAGCTTCCCAGACATCACAGAGCACAACGCCAACATCCAGTCCTCGCGAGCAGCAACAGCAACAGCAACAGTCGATTCGAATACCACGTATTTCTGGAATGCCACCACAAGGTATGCACGAAGAGCATATCAAGACTCCGTCTTCTAGTCAGAGTGCCCCTACTGGCATACCGGTGTCCCCAGCAACTTCAGACGTCGAGATCATTCCGGAATTCAGGTTGGCTTTTGACGAGGCCGATCGACATCTTCAGCTGTATCGAACGTCCTTTTCGCCTGACTTCCCGTTTGTTCCCATGCCGTCAATGACCACGGCAAACCAGCTCTACACGACGAAGCCGCTATTGTTCCGCGTAGTCATGCATGTTGTGGCTCCTCAAACGTATCCCATTCAACTTGCTTTTGGCCGTTGGCTTCAAGAGTACATGGCACAGCATGCGGTTGTGGGGCAAGAGAAAAGTCTGGAGATCGTGCAAGGCATCCTGCTGTACATTTCTTGGTATGGCAATCTTCACTTTGCTTTTTACAAGTCACAGCACTCACCTCGGCCAGGGCCGACTTCCGTGTCTATCGTGGCAACGAAGCCACAAACTTACTGCAACTGGCACTTGGACAAGTCGTCGACATGGGGTTGAGCCAACCTCCTCGAGAACCTACGCCTGCGCTGGCTTCCATGCCCAAGGATGCACTCTTGTGCTGTCAAAAAGTATCTCCAAGACACAGCTACGAGCAGATGCGCGCCATGCTGGGATGCTATTTTTTATGTTCCAAGTAAGATGAACCGCCAGAACGATCTGGACAGACGATGCTGACATCCTACCAGTATGGCAACTCTGTTTCGAAAGATGGCCCAGTTTCCTTACACGCGCTACCTCACTGCTTGTTGTGCCGAGCTGGAAGCAGCACACGAGTATGAATCCGACCAGCTTCTTGTTGCTCTCATACGAATGCAGCGTTTAATTTGCCGCTCCATTCCCGCCATGCCATCTCCAGAGATGGACGGCATTGGCACCGTTCCATTCTCTACCTCTCTGTCCATGACAATGTCGACGACGCAAAATGAGTTGGAATCTTTAAAGAGCTCATTGCCACAAGATCTTCAAGACAATGGCAAGCCGTCCTTTTACAAGAAAACGCGGGATAGAACTAACCCTGAAATTGTTAGCCATATTCTCCACCAACTATTACGGAACTCTTGTGAGGCTCTACGAGCCGGCCATTTATACGCAAGCATCCCGTACTTTGGGCGATGAATCCCACCCCAACCACAGGACAGAGGCGCTGTGTCAATGCCTGGATATGACCATGAAGTTTTTCGAGGCCTTCTTGTCCATTCCTGCCGAGAGATTCTCGTACCCCCCATTTCCCATCATGGGCCGGTTTTCGTTTGGCATCATGGCGGCTACTTGGCTGTTATTTCTGCAGGACTCTGACTGGGACGTTGCGACAGCGCGAAAAAGCTTTGATTTTGCGTGTCTTGTCGATCGCATCAGTACGCGCTACGAAGAGTCGGACCGGGTAGAGCAAGCCGAGGTGCGGACGAGGAAGCGCAAGTTTTGGGACGAGAACCACACATCTTTGGCGATGCGATATCGCGACAAGATACAGTGGGTCAAGTCGTGGTATCTGGCAGAGGCACACCCGACACCGGAACTGTTGACAGAGCTTAGCGAGACGGATGCTGACCTGTTTCGGTTGTTCGACTTCCAATGGACCGAAAACATGGATCTGGAATTTGTGAATGTTTAATAAAGGAGAACTTCTGGGTACCATAGCCACATTAGAGCTGGTCGCCAAGGCAAGGCTGACTGAAATGCCCCACTGCCGAGCAGAGCCTTTTTGAAACATCCATGGATGCCGACAGGTTGTTTGAGAGGCGTGGGGGTCAGATACGGAGTATGGGGTACTCCGTAAGGATACCTTGTTTCTGCAACGCAAGAAACAGTCTGACGCAAGAGCGAACAAGACGATGAGTAACATGCACAAATATTCAAATGTACACTTCTTGTCATGTCAGCCTCATGTTGCGCGACGCGACGCGACGCGACAATTCACTCGCAAGTGATACGGCCAACTGTCGTCCTCCCACTGAAGGAGTCCGGCAGTGTTTCTGCCTGGCCCCGGCAGGCATTCGCTGTGGCCGTTGAATCCCCCCAGACGGGCGGCCTCTAAGAATGGATTCTGGCGGGTCTCGCATCCATCTCCACTGGGTTCCACTGTTCGCAGCTTCATGGGCTGGATGCCTCTCCGATAAGGCCATCCTGCCGCTCCGTTTTGCTCATCCGTATGATGCATGCTTGACCGTATCCTGCTCCCATTCACGAATAGACACCGTATTTTTGTTCATCGCGGGATCCGCATGTCTGCCTGGTCTGCCTGCTTGGCACCGCCACAAGCTCCGACAATGTGATGCTTTTGGCGGTGAACTAAACAAACCAGTCATACCCAACATGCTTGCAACTAGATCCGGAGAGGCCGCAGCAAGCAATCAAGTCGTCTCCTGTCGTCCCTTGCCGTGTCTGCTGACACGTTTCTATGCTCTTTTCAGTGCCGCCAGCTTAGATCATCCAAGATGGGTCCACCACAGAGCCTCATTTTTTTTCTCCCGTCCCGTGTTGCCCCCGTTACGAAGAATCATCGTTGCATCGGCCACAGAGGTGCCCAGTGACGCCCCGGTGCTCCAGACCCGCAACGTACATAGTAGTAGTGCAGCGGCTGTTGCGTACCCCACCCACAACTGTCTCCATGGAAGACGATGACCCGCCCATATGTCGTGTGCCTTGCAAGAGCTGCATAAAGGCCAGCCTTGCCTGACGCCATCTTGCTGTTCTCCCCCCTCCCAGCTTCGAGCTCTTTGCTTCCCCCTTTTCCCTTCATCCTTTTCCGGTCTCGTGCAGCATGTATTCCATCCGCCATCGCCGGCCCCATCCCGGGCTAGCTTCCGAGTCCGATGGTGACTCGGAGGCCGATGTAGAAGTCCGCCGGCCCCGTGCGCCACCGCCGCGGCTGGACAAGACGTCGAGTGCTGCTCCCCCAGGCCCAGAGCAGAAGAAAAAGAAAAAGAAGAAGCCGCTGCCACCGCAAAAGTCCATTGACAAGGTATGGGAGCGCTTCTCCCAAAAGAGGTTCACCAAAGCCATTGCTGTACTACCGTTTGCCCCTGTGGCACCTTCACCGCTGTCTGAGGGTGCCAACAACGAGTTGCTCAGGCAAGGGTTTGAGCGTGCGGCAGACGAGTGCCGCCGGAAAGTGCAGAAGATCATCCAGGAATGCCGCCGCGTCAATATGCGGTACCGTGACCCCGGATGGGACATTGTAAGTTTTCTTGGCGCCTGACCGCGTCGACGTGCTGTAGTCCTTCTGTCCTTCTCACAGCTGCCCCAAACAGGAATGGGATCTCAGTACCGGCCGAGGCAACTGCCTGAACCGTCTCGGCCATGTCCGTTTCGATGTTACCACCGCCGATACCCTGAATTCTCGGACGGGCGTCCCCAAAGCCGTCAAACGCGTCCACGAAATCTTCGAAAAACCTACCTTCCTCCAATCCATCAGCGGCAACGATATCAAACAAGGATGTTTGGGCGACTGCTGGTTCATTTCTTGTGCCAGCGGCCTTGCAAGCGTGCCGGAAGCCATCAAACGCATTTGCGTGGCATATGACACAAGTGCGTCCCAAAAGAAAAAGAAATGCTGCCCAATTTACGGAATACCGTATGCTAACGGCAGTTCATAGAAATTGGCATATACGGCTTTGTCTTTTATCGAGGTTGGTTGCACAGGACATGCCGTCTTCTTGCCTGACTTCTGGATGACTCGACTAATCCGTGCAGATGGCGAATGGATATATTCCATTATCGACGACAAGCTGTACCTCACCTCGCCATCCTGGGACTCCCACAGCTACCAGCGCTCGCTCTTGCAGCAGATCGACTCGGAAGATGCTGAGCCGGTTTACCGCAAGACCTACCAAACCGGCTCCAAGGCCCTCTTCTTCGCCCAAAACAAAGACCAAAACGAGACGTGGCTACCACTCATGGAAAAGGCCTATGCCAAAGCTCACGGGGACTATGACAGCTTGAATGGTGGTTGGATCGGTGAGGGCATCGAAGATCTCACGGGCGGTGTCACGTCAGAGCTGTTCGTGTCGGATATTTTTGATACCGACAGATTCTGGGACAACGAAATCTGCCGTGTCAACGACGAGTTTCTCTTTGGATGCAGCACCGGCCTCTTGCATGGCGGAACCGGTGACCGCGACGGCATTACCGAAGGCCATGCCTACAACATTATGGAGGCACGGACGTTGAAAAACGGAACGCGTCTCCTGAAAATTCGGTACGTACTATTTTGTTGGGATATGGATCCATTCTATCGTCGCTAATTCGTGCAGAAACCCATGGGGGAAGCTCAAATCCGGAAACTGGAAGGGTGCCTGGTCTGATGGATCCCGAGAATGGACACCGGAAGTCCAGCAAGAGCTCGGCCACACTTTTGGAAACGACTCAGTCTTCTGGATCTCGTACGAAGACTTTCTGGTCAAGTTTCAGCAAATTGACCGGACGCGCCTGTTCTGTGAGCCTGGCTGGCACTGCTGCCAGCGTTGGATTGCCGTCGACGTGCCATGGCGGGCGACCTACAGCGAGAAATTCCAGTTCACGCTGACCGAGGAGTCCCCGGTCGTGTTGGTACTCTCCCAGCTGGACACACGATATTTCGAGGGCCTTTCTGGCCAGTATACCTTCCGCATGCACTTTCGATTGCACAAACAGGATCGTCCAGGTGCCGAAGATTACATTGTCCGCTCGCTGAATAACTACTTCATGAACCGCTCCGTCAGCGTTGACTTGCCATTGCTCGAGGCAGGGCACTATTCGGTATTTCTGTCGGTCGAGGCGGACCGTGAAAACTACCTGCCCACAGTCGAGGCCGTTCTCAAGCGCGAGCTCGCAATGCGTGGCGAGAACGAGAAGCTGGTCCAGGTCGGCCAAGCCTACGATCTGGCACACAGCAAGGCCTCGGCATACATGCAAGAACTTGCCAGTGTGCGGAAGAAGTCGGACCAGGTCAAAGCATCACAGGTTCGAAAGAAAGGGCTCCGAAAGGCATGGGAAAAGCGCCATCTGCTGGAAGATATCCGCAGACGACAACAGGCCAAAAATGACGAGAAGAAGAAGAAGTGCAAGGAGGAAGCGGAGCTCAAAAAGAAAGAAGAGGCTGCCGCGGAAGAAAAGAAAAAGGAAGAGTCCCAGGCAGAGGACAAGTCGGGCGAGCCGCAGACACCTGTGGCTGTCGAGGCTGCCTCTGCCTCCACTTCTGGGAACAACACGCCGGTCCAGACGCCGCTGGACACGCCCCGGAGTCAGCCCGCAGCCGCGTCGAACGAAGACATTTCGATTCTCGAAAACGAGACGGCGCCACTCGCCGCAGATTCCACGGAGACAATCGTTCCTGCAACAGAAGAGAATTCCGAATCGAAGCGAGACGCCGAGACCCAAGTGGACATGCCGGACAAAGAAGACAAGGTTCCAGACGGCGGAGGGACCTCCAAAGAAGAGCAGCTTGCGCCCTCCAGCCAGGCATCATCGTCCGCCTCGGCACAACAGTCTGAAGAGTCGGATAACTCGTCGGACAGTCCCGTCGAGGATTGGGAGGAGTGGTACTCGAGTGACGATCTGCGAACCAAGGCGAGTCGGAAGGGCCTTCTGCCACCAACGGTGTTGGATAGCAGTGAAGACGAGGACAGCGAGGAGGAGACGGGCCCAGAGCCGTGGAATGCCATTTGCATTGTGGGTATTCGAGCGTACTCCAAAGACGACAAGTTGGAGCTGCGGGTGGTCATGGAGGGCGGCAATGTCTCGGCGAGTGGCAGGGGAGGAGAACAAGGCGAACCGGACTTGGATAATGCACAAGCCAACGCTGGAGGACAACGCGTGAAGGAGAAGGCTGACAAGGATGACAAGACTGAACAAAAGCAGGCAAATGGGAAAGGGGAAAAGTCATGATAGAGGTGGATTACGAGTACAGCAGTGACAGGATGGATTGTAACGGGCGGCTCGTCCCCGATGACGGACAAAGATTTCCTGGCACTTGGAAGATGGCAGCGAGTTGAAAGTAGAGAGAGATATGGACGTCCACGATGCGTAAGAATGATGACTAATACAGAACGAAGGTCAACGGGAGGGAGGGAGAACAGGGAGAAAAGCTTGAGCAAGTTCTTTTTATGATTCACGTCCCATCTCTGTGTGTGAAATACCCGCCAATTTGTCTATACATACATATCTTACATAGCATACAACCCCAAAGATCAAAACGGTTCCTCATCGACAGTGGAATTCACTTCCTATTGTACTATCTTGAGGCTCTCCTCTGGTTCTTCACCCTAAAAGGTGATGCTTCAGCAACTGTTCCGTGGAGCAGTTGGCATTTCTGAGCGAGCTTGGAAGCTGCTACCATTGTTGTCTATCCGGGATGGATGGCCAGTGCCGTGGCCGCAATGCGTATGCTGGGAATCCAATGCTCGCTGTGCCATGCCAAAGCAGAGTAGTGTAGTCGGCCTGTAGACGCACATCGTGTACGGTGCTAGTGTCAGTATCCCTTCCAGTAAATTTCGGCGCTGGTTGCCGTCTATTCCGTTTCCCATGCTTCGTCGTCTTCGTCTGGCCGGTTTTCTTCGCCCTCGGAGCCGTCTTGATACATAATCTCGATTCTTGCTTGAGGGTCGTCGCTATCCTGATCCATGGCGTCTGGATCCGAGGGGAACACATGGTCGTATAACCGCTCGTCCAGATCCATCTTCTCTGCATTGTCGTCCAGGTTCTGAAGTCGTTCCAGCTCGCCCGACAGAAACCGGAGCTTGTTCTTCACCTCCTCAATCTCCCGATCCCGTCGGCTCTGCTGAGGCAGACCCCGCACGAGCTTCCGGTAGCTGGCTTTGTAGTCCAAGTCTCCCATCATGAGGCGCGATGACAAGGGATGCAGCAGGGATGGCCGTGTCATCAGGTGCGTGTGGATGAACCATGCCGGGCCATTGTAGACGTCCAGCACTTGCTCCGGCAGAACCACCAACTCCAGACGGTTGTGACTCTGGCGCGCCGCCGCTGTCCATGCCTGCCGCACATTGTCCGGGATCCGGTACTCCCACTTGCTCTGCCAGAAAATTGAAGCCGAGCGGACGTCGGTCACGTACCGGAACAGGCCGCCCTCGTTTGGTTCGGCATTGAACAGTTCTAGGAGATGCAGAGCCGGCATTCGTTTCGCCGCCAGGCCCGCCGCATACAGCAGCTTCTGTAGGTTCTCTTCTGGTTGACTAGAACAGATGGTAGTGGACGTCATGGTCAGCAGCCGCAGGTTTTCCCAGTAGGGCATGCGGAGGCGCCGCTGGGGGGTATAAAAGGGTTCGAAGAAGTGGTCGGCATCGATGAAGTCGGCCACAGCAAGCTCCTCCAGATGCTGGCTGAACTCGAGAACGCGGCGCGCAAAGAAGGGATACTTTATATCATGGCCCCAGAGTTCCTCCTCCATGCTAAAGGCGTCGGAAAACCGGAACAGCGTGAGCTTCTTGGGCGTAGCGGGCCACAGGGCCATGTTAACAGCAATATCTGTGTGGGGGACCATTGGTTAGCCAAGGGGAAGGACAGGACAGGGACATCCGCTGTGCGCGTCGCAGGCGTAGGCACCTTGGTCGGCCTGCCGCTGGGCCTCGTCGCTGAAGTGGTGCCACAGCTCCAGATCGACGTATTCCAGCCGGGGCAAGCTGTGCATGATGTGCAGCAGGGAGTGGGCCGTGATGAAGCGGTGGTTCTGGCGCAGGATACAGAGAGTGCTGACGATGTTGACCTCGGGCAAGCCAATACGACCGTAAGGTTCGTGCATGGCGGCAATGTTGAGGTCGAGCTGGGAGTCGAAGAAGCGGGACTCGCCGTTCTCGGCGATGCCCCGCTCACCAAACAGCTGGGGCTTGTCGCTGGAGGAACGAGCGGCGAGTTCGAGGATGAGACCGGGGGTCTTGTAGTCGCGCAGCAGAGCGTCAGCATCCCAGACGCTCAAAGCCATAAAAAAGTGCCATAGAGTATCAGAAAAGACGCCATCGTTGGCGTCCTGCTCCTCCTCGGTCTCGGCGACGCAGTTGAGCCGCGACGAGTAACGGGGCAGCTCGGACACGAGACAGACGTGCCGCAGGGCTGCTTGTCGTCGAGGGTTGTTGAGAAAGTAGCTCTCAAAGGCGTTGACTTCGGTGGTCCGGATAACGAGACTCTTGAAAGTGATGGCTTCGATGGCGTCGCGCCATTCGGAGCTTACTGTGGCCAGCGGCGACAGGATGTATGGTCCTCGCCTCTTCCGCCCGGTCTGCTGTGATCGGTTGTCTTCGAGAGCATCGAAGATAAAGCGCTTCAGCTCGAGGGGGAGGTCGGCCCACGATGCCATGACGAAGTCCTCAGGAGTCGAATCGTCAAGTCCTTTAGGGGAGTCGTACACAGGGAACGAGGCCAGGCGTAAACCTCCCACACTGCCGTGTATATGGAATACACCCGTGTGAATTGGTTCGCCAGCCGGCCAAAAGAGCGGTTGGAAAGCGGTCGTCGGAAAAAGCGGCTACCAAAAAGAAAAAGAGAAAAAAAAAATAACAGAAAAAAAGAATTAAAAGGAATTAAAAAATACCCGAGCAAAAAATTGCTGCCCCTCCAAACTATGTAAACGGAAGCTCCAGCCAAGCTCTGTCCCACCTAGCAACGAACTCCACAGGCGAAAATTCGCCTCGCCGCCAACGACATGATAGGTTCAATTCAGCGCCGCGCTTGGCCTTGTGATCGACTGCCAGCAGGTAGTCCGTAACGGCATGCAGAAAAGAGAAAAATATAGAAATGGAATAGACCTTGGAACAGCAACTCTGATGGACTTTTTAGCTTGGCAGCTGAGGTACGTCGTGCAATTCTTGTCAGACAATCCATTTATACGGAGTTCTACTACAAAGACTGGACAATGTCAAACGCTCTTAAACTTCTATAACACAGATCTGATCCATACAATAAATCTAAATCATACTGCAGATCTAAATCGTTGGCCCGTTATTCATGTCATCAATGCAATGTGCTTCAGTTCACTGGCGGAGTCAGTAACATGTCTCCAAGAAAAGAGCAATGCAACTTACTTTTGCACTTGCTGCCCAACTTTCATGGCCGGATATTCAGCCTTGGTACCCTCGTCTTGGCCGGCCTTGGCATTCTGCGCCCTCACTTCCTGTGCCCGTGCGGCCAGTGTCGGCAGCGGCGCCAGGTCAAAGTCGGACGCCAGGTGCCAAAAGAATGTCGACGAGATGCGGATCAGCGGCCGCTCCGGCTGCTCGGACTGACGCTTCTGTATGACCGCCTGCGTCTGGCCGTTGACAACGACCTCGTGGAAACCCGCCTTGACAAGCCCCCCGCTGAGGTGCTCAAACTGCTTGCCCGCCTGCACCAGCAAATGCCGCCCGGGAGGGATGGACACGGCAATGCGCCGCCCCGTGTTGCGTGCCCAGATATGCAGACCCGGGAAGCGCGAGCGGCCGTGGATGGTGAGGAAGTTGAGGTCCGTGTGGAAGCCCGCGAGGATCGTGTCGAGAGCGCCATACTTTTCCAGGTCCGACGCCGTGGGGGCCAGCAGATGGGGCCTACAAGGGCATTAGAGTCAGCAGAAAAAGATAGCCGCTCAAGAAAAGTTTACACACACCCGTAACGGCCGGCATCGGTAAACGTCTGGGCCGGCAGCCCCAGTCCGACGGCCGCCATCTCGGCCACACCCGAGACCGCAGCCTTCATGGCCGTCCCCCACTGATTCATCACCTGCTCCCAACGCGCGTGGATCTGCGCATCCACATCCGGCACCACGTTGGCCGCATTGAGCCCCGGGAAGGCTGTCTGGTACGGCGGCGCCTCCACCATCCGCCAGAAGAACCGGCACTTGGGATCCGGCTGATGCGCCGAGATGTCGAGCGGCCGCTCTGCTGGCTCCAACCGTGCAATCACATCCAGGCACGGCTCGTCCACCGCGCACTTGGGTGTCTCTGTGTTCTCGAGCGTCACACCCACCTGGTATCCAACCTCGGGACGCTCGTCCTGCCGCAGCGCCGTCTCAGGCTGGGCAAAGTAGTCCTCCAGAAGGTCCAGAAACGCGTCGTTGTCTGCCTCCGACACCCGCGAGTCGTGCAGTACCAGCGCCCCAAAGGTCACCAGAGCGTCGGCAGCCTTGCGACACTCAGCCTGCACAGCCGGTGAGCCCTGAGGCTGCGTCCGGAAAACGTCGAGGTTGACAATCGGCAAGTCCATGCTTGTCTCAGTGCCGTATCTCACGGAAAACTCGCCGACACAGGTGTACGACGTAAAGGGAAGCCTCTCGTACCTCCTGTAGTCTAGCCAGTCAGGCGTGGCGAAAGGTGTCTGATATCACATGCGCCTGATTGGACCGTTTCAATCACGTGACATATACTCCGTAGATCGATGCAAGCAACAACTTTTTTTTTGTCCCCGGAAATGCCAAACTTTTCCATCATTATCATACACTCTATGCAACAGGATGGGGTATGGTAATCTGTAAGCTGCTCAGAAATAAAACTGCTGCTGAGACTGCCCCGGTGGTGGCTGCGCCATGAAATCAAAGTTCAACGCGTCCTGTCCCATATTCAACTGCTCCGGATTTTCTAAACTTCAGTTAGAAGATAGATCTCACTTTGTTGCTTCCATGGCATACTCACCCCAGAATATCTGGTCATAAAGATCCATTGGTGACATATAGGTAGATGGGTCGAGATTGTTGAGATCGGCCATCGTAGTTGCTGTTCCTTGCTGTTGATGCATGATGGGAAACATACTGCACTGTTAGAATAGATCGAAAATGCACCACCGCGGAGAAAAAAAACATACCCAATATCAAGACCACCGTGCTGCATCTCAGCCATGGCCAAGGCGGCATCCTGGTGCGGGTCCAAGCCCGACTGGTGACCTCCAGCCACCGGCAAGGCTTTCGAATCTGTCGCTCCGGGAAGAAGATGGCCATGGGACAAGAGAGGTGTTCCCAAACTTGAACTGGACGACACCCCTCCTGCTATATTCTTGCCCCCCAGATTGCCATTTCCGTCGTCTATGTTGGCGGACTGTCCGGCAATAGATCCATGGTTGTAAATGTTTTTGAGTGCCGTCAAGGCGCGCGATAATGGCCCGGAAAGTTCGATATCGCGCTCTGTTCGGTGAATGTAGATGGCCGGCGGGGATTTGTTCTCCTTGGCCGCCGTCGCAGAGAGCGCCTCGATCAGGTCGCCCTGCAGTCCACGCACCTCCGGGTCGGCCGTGGTCTCGCCCAGGATGCCAAGCAACACGGCAGAGGACAGACCATGGTAAGTGAAGGCCCAGGACCGCGTGGGGATGACAGATAACTGGTGCATGGACAAAAACATGCGCACCGTCTCCGTCAGGTTCTCCTTGCACTTTTCGGCGAGGAAGTCCTTCTGGTCTGTTGTCAAGTGGTTGCTGTCGCTGCGCCGCAGCGCCGGGCGACAGCAAACAGACACGACAAAAGATGTGTGGAGGCGAATGGCAAAGTAATGTAGCCGGTCGAGGGCAGAGCGGCAGGCCTCTTTGCTGCGCAGCTGCGGGATCATCTTGCCGCGGATTTCTTCGGCTGCGCTGCAGCTTTCCAGGATCTGTGCATAACTGGCAGTTGCAGCCACCTCGGGGCTCAGGCGCTTTCCGATGAGCTGACAAAGGTGGTACATGCCCTGTAAGTAGGTCCAGCCCTCGGAAGGATTGGGACCCAGCGGTATGGGGCACATCGTGTGAGGTGTCACGGGTGTTCTGTCGATCAGAATTCTTGTTCGTCCACCGACATTACAATCAGGTGCAGTTGACTTACCGGTCAAAAGACAACGAGGTCAGGCAGTCGTGCCACACAATGGTCCACCTGGGGAAACGTTTAGCAACATGTCTATGGTCTGGGGAACGATTACTCACCATAGCGTTCTCCGCAAATGTTCCCTCTTTTGCAGATTCGGGGTGTCTCGTCCGTCAGTATGCTGCACCCGGTCCAGCCCTAACGACTGGGCCAAGCGAGTGGTAAGACCAAGCAGAGCCCATGATGCCTCGGCTTTCATGTCGTTCAGCAGGACAAAACCTGTCATCATCAATGCTTGGATGGAGTCAAAGTTTGGCCGGAGCAAAAAGTTGCCGACACGCAGAAAGTGGAAAGAGATCTGCATGTACTTTTGCGAGTCTCGGGTGCGGATGTGGTATGGCGAATCATGGTACTGTGAGCCCACGGCCATGACGGAGAAGAGAATTGCGAGCCATGAAGCCGACACTGGCTTCGAGGGCTTGGACGATGTTTTTGCATTCTTGGCCCGTTCCTCGAGATATACCATCAGCTTCGTCTCGAGATCGTCAATGTCAAGCACAAATCCCCAAAAGGGATGTGGAATCTCCTTGTATGCGGTAAACAACCTGCCGGTGTAAGTTATTGTTCCATGTACATGACAAAAACACAGAGACCTACTTCATCACCTCCCTGTCGGAGGGCAGCTCGGCAGAGATGTCGACCGTCAGCCTGTCGAGATGCCGCGACGACATCAGCGGGAAGGGCGCCGAGTTGTCGAGGCCAAGTATAGACCGCATGTCTTGACGAATATAATCGACTCCTTCTTCCTGGTGGTTTGGTGTACCTTGCTCGCGTAGCAGGGCCGGAATGCTGTTCTGTCCCAGGTATCGTGAGACCTCGTTTATGTCGGCATCCACTAAACCCGCGTTGTGTTAGCTGTGTCGCCACAGTGTGAGCAAATCTGGAAGAGCATTGACACACCCCTGATCGGACTGCCAGTGGAGGGCTCGCGGCTGGTTCGACGGCCGTCACTGCCGTCTGGCGAGTACCCACGCTTCTTGGGTGCATTGAGGAGGGGTATTTCTTCGGATGGAGCAATCGTAGAGGTGTGCTTCGTAGACGACGGCCGATTGGGTTTGTAAGAACAGAGCTGGGCGTGGTCCCGCTTCACGCAGTTCTCGCAGGGTTGCTTGTTGTCGCACTTCACTTTTCGCTGACGGCACGGCCAACATGCAGTTCCTGGACACGACAAAGCCAAAAACAGGCCACTAATTAGCCCCAGAACACGGATAGGTCCAGGCAGGTCCAGACAGGTTGCTACCTATCTGCACAACTAAAAGATACCGAGACACGCTTGGATAGCTCAGGGACGGTATAGGCCCCCCCTGAGACACACAACTGCCGGATACGTACCATAGCGAACCTTGCGGTGGGAATGGATGATCCGACTGGCTTCTTCCGGTGTCAGGTCATCGGGCCCAGGGCTCTCTTGTCGCTGGGCCATGGCTGTTATCTCGCCGGGTCTTTGTTCGGAGACGCTCGGCAATGTGGAGAAGCCAGGCCGCGGCCGCAGAAAGGCTTAATCCTGTTTGTCAATGGCAATGGAGAAAAGCAGGAAGCTGGTGCTTTCCCATAGGACTCCAACACGTGGTGCGAGCATCCAAGGCGGGAGGGTACGGCAGACACGTTGCTGTCGAGCTGGAGCAAGAGTTCGGGATGCCGATGCAAATCCGAGAAATCGTCAGCTGTTTCGGTGCAAAGAGGGGGGCACATGAGTACGTAATCTCACATGACACGGTATGAATAAGTACAGTATACACTGTGTTTGAAACTCGTGCTCCCATGCGAAACATCGTCAGGCGGGGTTCGCCCGCCGCAAGCTAAGAAAGCCTAATACGGGCCCCCAAGACATGCGGAGCAAGATACGGAATACTCCGTACGTATCTTACGCTATGGAGTATGGAGTAATAGTCTATATTGTCTTACATCGATATGTATTCGTATTCTTCGCATTCGATGGATTCTGCCTCTGATGCTATTATCACCATTATGCCTTGCCGTAAGAAGGAAAGAACGCCCAATATACACTTTCTTTTTCTGATCAAGACGTTCTAGCCCCTCCTCTGGACACCCTTTGGGAAAGAACGAATGAGATGATACAATCGACAAGCACCTTCCCTCTAGATATGACGAGCCATGGGCGCTTAAATCAGCCCATCTCGTCTCTCCTGTTTTCTGTCTCTTTTCTCTTCTTTTCTCCCCTCATTTCTTCAGCCAGATTCTCCATTTTCCTCCCATTTTCTTCCTTGCATGTTCTTTTCCACACCCTACGACACACAATTGAGATAGAGATACGGAGTACTCGCAGCAGGTCATGAGCACAACTGAGAACATGCGTATTTCTTTCCGCCAGATGAAATGAGCCAATCCTGGTAAAATATCACCTGAGGTATTTCGTATTATGATATTCGAAAACTCGAGGATCAACAACGTTACGACCCGCTCACCACCTCGGCCACCCCCGTCCGCCGCTATATCCTTAGCGTGCCCCTGCTTCTTCGCATTGACTGGACGACTACCACTTCGCCTCCAACGACAGTTGGACTACGGGTTCTTGCATCCAGATGGCCCAGCCCGGTCCAACCACGCCCTCGAAGGCGACCATGCCTGCTCGTAATACAGCATCTGCCGACCCAGCGCGCGACCAAGCTGCAAGATTAAACCGGATCTACAATCTGGGCCTGCAGTTCCCAGATGGACCGATGTCCCCTGCCGCAAAGGACAAAAAAGCACAACAGGATCCGAACTTCCAACGGCAAAACGATATTCTCAACCTCTTGCGCTTCCATCATTTCAAAGGAAGATACCACCTCTTGGCTACTCTGGACGATTTCGACACCAAAGCCCGCGAGCAGAGCATCCACTGGGTTCGGAAACCACGCGCTAGCCGCGCTTTCTTACCCACACCGTCCACTTCGCCACGTGCGCAGACAGTCGAAGATCAGGTCTCACTACAGGAACTTCTCCGCGATGTTCTTGCTCAGGAAAAGGAGTCATACAACAGGAACTTTTCGCAGCATGCCACACCTGCTTTCAGACCACCCCCGCCCAGCGCGTTTAGTCAGCATGTTCCCCCCGTGACTGCTCCACTCAACAGTCGGCCAGTTGAGACGATAGCAAGTCCTCCTGCTGCTGAATCTAGTGGAAGCAGCCCAGAAGGAGACATGCAAAATGGGCGAGCCAGGAGTTCCAGCACGAGCTCCGGTTCTAGCTCACGATCTTCGGCTATGTTCTCGGCTCGGGACTCGTTTGAAGAGCCCTTTGAAAGTCAAACCACAGCGGGCACTGCACTGGATAATGAGGACGACTTTTCACCAGGCCTGCGGCGTTCAGCTTCCGAAGAATCGTTTGCCATTTCAGAAGCTGGCCTCGACGCTCTCAACGAGACTTTTGACATGTATGAAGATACCTCGACTATCAACTATCCCACTCTCCCGGAAATGTCTGAATCGCCAACCAACCCAGACAACTCTGGCGTGCTGGACTTGGCTAGTCTTCGGCTTTCTGACGGGCACGGGGAAAATGAGGTGCCTGATCTAGAAGACCGCCTGACTTCAGTCTTTCGTAAGACGACCACAAGCGTTCCCATTCTCCTGCTTCTGCCAATCTGACCCGTTTTCGTTTTAGCCTCCACTCCAGAATGGCTGCAATCTGCTCCATTCCCAATCATCTGGGAGATGACACGAATTGCCATGTATTGCGGCGTGGATCTCGACGACATCGGATTGGAATATTCGCCACATTGGTTAAGCCAGGATCTATTCCGCAAAGAGATATCACAGCATACCAGCTTTTCTGGTAAACGGCTTCCCGAACAGTCGAGTCAGCTTGCTTGGGATATTGCTCTCCACCAACGGGCTTCCAATGGTAGATTTGAGCAAGCTGCCATCTTCAACATTGATATGGAGTACAATCGTCGCACCTCAGGGCCTTTGTATTCGCTGAAGTTGAACCCCTTGGCTATTGACCTGCCGCATCGTCTGTCTCGTCACTTTGGAGCGGATCGTTTTGTTGAACTTTTGTTTCCATCGCACCATTCGGAGATGCACCTTGTTCCGCGTGTCCTGCGAAATCACGAAGCCGCCGTCCAGGAGGTTAATCGATGGCTGACATGTAAACGCCACAATATTGGCGGCCGAGAATGGGCTGCCTTTTATGTGAAAGACATCAAGAAGCCCATGAAATCAGTCGAATCTTCACTGGACAAACAACAAGAGTCGCCCATGAAAAAGAGGGTATATCTCTTTTGCGAAGACGGGCCGGATTTTTCGCCGACAAAAAGCGACGTTGAAGAAGACGGTGTTCATGTCAACAGGGCGCCAGTTCGCATCCATGAGATGTTGGATTGGCTGTTGCAGTACACAGAGTTTCCTAAAAACAGGAACCAACCTTTTCTGAAGCTCTTTTCCCGCATAGCTCTTGGTATGCTGACTGACTACCATCTGCTCAAGAGATGGCTGGTTGTGATTGACTAATGTGTCTTAGGCTTAAGCCGTACGTTCTCGACGATCGTGTTTGAGCCTCAAAACTTGCGTCACTGTAGCTCGGATCTCGAGTCGCCAACCGGGACGGTCATGAACGATGGAATTGGGCGCATGTCCCTAAGCGTAGCACGCAAACTGCGCGCCGAACTCAATCTCTCCGATCTGCCCACAGCTGTCCAAGGACGCCTGGGTAGTGCCAAGGGGATGTGGATATTGGATCCATATGACAACGGCAGCGAGGACTGGATAGAAACATATCCATCACAACGCAAGTGGGAGTGTGATTTTGTGGATGCGGGTCACCGAACGCTTGAAGTCCGCAACTATGCATCCGAAGCGCGCCCATCTGGCCTCAATAAGCAGTTTTTATCCGTGCTAGAGGACCGAGCTCTGGACAAGGGCCGCATGCGCGACGTGCTAAGCAATATTTTCCAAGGTGGGCTCTGTCGAGATCTGGAAGATCAAAAAGCGGCACTGGAACACCCGCTACTCTTTTCTGCATGGGTGCATGGGAATTCACGACACTCGGGCGATAGAGCCTCGCGTTGCCAGGTGCCTTTTCTGGGAGGCCTACCGGACAATGACGAAGAGGTGATGCAATTTCTATTGAGTGGTGGGTTTGATCCGCGGGCACAAAAGTTTCTTTGGAGCAAAGCCTACGCACTACAAAAGCAAAAGTGCGAGAAGCTGAAGGAGAAGCTCAACGTCCGTGTCGGACGGACGGCTTACCTGCACATGGTGGTGGATTTTTACGGTGTTCTGGAAGAAGGCGAAGTGCAGGTGTGCTTTTCGTCCAAGTTTCAGGTGGACGCGGACGGCGATCCCGACGAGAACGGAGACGATGGATCGTTTTCGGACACCTTGCTCATCGGCACTGATGTTCTCGTGGCTCGATCGCCAGCACACTTTGCGAGCGACATACAAAAAGTGCGAGTGGTGTTCCGGCAAGAGCTGTGTGCGTTGAAAGACGTCATTGTGTTTTCCAGAAAGGGCGACAGTCCCCTGGCGGACAAGCTGTCTGGCGGAGACTACGACGGTGATATGGCATGGGTCTGCTGGGACCCGCGTATCGTGGACAACTTTGTCAATGCTCCGGAGCCGCCCAAATACGACCTGATAAGCATGGGCTATATGCACAAAATCAAGACGACGGTGGCAGATCTGTCAAGAGAAGGCGCCATGCACGGTGTCCATGGGGACGCAGCTGTCATGCAGGCGATGATTGAGCGGGGCTTCCAGTTCAACATGAAGGACAACCTACTTGGAAAGCTGACGACTTACAAGGAGGATCTCTGCTATTGGCGCGGTATTATTGATGACAAAACGGCAGTGATCCTTAGTACACTTCTCAGCAACCTGGTGGACCAAGCCAAACAGGGCATCATTTTTACCGAAAAGGACTTTACGCGCTTGAGAAAGGAGCAACTGCAAGGCCTCAAGCCAAATGTTCCACCGCCTTCGAGACTTCCAAAGCCGGCCTATAAGAACACTTATTGGCCAAAGGACAGAAAAGTATCCAATTTCATTGATCACCTCAAGTTCTTCGTGGCAAAACCAATCATCGCGCGGGAACTGAATGCCCTCAATGAATTTGGAGAGAACGGCAACAATGGTGAAGGGCCTAGCGACTGGGATCCTGATTTGGTCAGGCCGGCCAAGGAGTTTGAGGACCTGGCGAAGGAATCGGACACATGCAGAGCCATCCTCGATGCACTGAAGAGTGATATCCAGGACGTGCAGAATATGTGGAAGATTGGGGTGCGCAAATGGAGAAAGGGGCCCAAGTTGAACAAAAACAATTACGAAGACCCCAGCTACCGACAACGCATTTTAGACGTGTACCAGCAGTGGTGTGATATTTCCATGCGGCTACCGGGGGGAGCAAGTGCGCAGAGTGCGACACACCAGGGCGGCGGAAGGCGAGGCGGCCCGGCAGCGGCGGCATCGTCTCTACAGCAGGTACTGTTGGCGGATGAAAAGGCGATCCCTGCGATTCTGCAGCAGGAATACTTGACAGCATCAGAGCACAGCCAATGGTCATTGCTAAAGGCAAGTATGACATACCGGATGTGTCGAGGATATTATGCGGACTTTGTATGGCGTCTGGCCGGACGACAGCTGCAGGCGATCAAGGCAATGATGACATATGGACACGGACGGGACGGTGGGCTGGGCGGGTCGAATGTGCTGATGACGCCGCAGCACTATGCGGCGTCGCGACCGGACAGCAAGACGACGCGGCAGATGGTGGCACGCTTGCGGGGAGTGGAAGAAGAGGCGGTGGATTACGAGTGTGAAGACCCATTCATCGACGACGTCTGAACTTTTGGTGTTTTGTTTAGCATTTTGCGTTTTGCGTTTTGCGTTTCTGTTTGGTTTTATTTATTGTTTGGTCTACGTATGATCTACTTTTTTGTTTGCAGTATGCAATACTCAACACTCGCTCGTTCATGCCAACGTTGTCCAATATTTACGCATCACTCGCTTCACTCACTTTGTTTTGTTCCAGTCGCCCCGGTTTATGCGCTCGCACAGCCCAAGAAGCGTCTGGCCGGCCCACTCAAAGTCCTCCAGGTCGAGGAAGATCTGGGCGCTCAGACGGGCCCACAAGGCACCCTGATACAAGGAAGCCGGGATGAAAGTGTCGTAGACGGTATACATTTCCTTCTGCATCCAAGCCCAGATCTCCTGCAGGAAAGCCGTGGAAGCAGTTTCGTCCAAGCCGACCGGAATGTTGACGGGCAAGCGGACATTGACCATGGCACAGGGCCGCAGGCTACTGTGGGCAGACCGGTGGTTGGTGAGGATTTCGGTTCCGAGCATGGCAGCAACACGGTCACCTCCTTCGACGGAAAGGCGCGTGCAGTACTCGCGGATAGCCAACTCGCCGCCGCAGACGTCGCGGCGGAAGGCAATAGCGTCCATGGCCGCAAAGTACGAGGTATAGTCGGCGGTGCCGGTGTCGCCAAAGAGATAAACAAAATAGTTGGGAGCGGCTGAGGTGGATGGGCCGGCAACGGCAGGACGGTTGGCGGGCAGACGGTAGCTGTGGGAAGTGGGCATGCTGGTGGTGAGCAGGTGCTGATTGCGGAAGGGGACATAGAAGATGGCACAGCCACGCGGGGCAAAAAGCCATTTGTGGCAGTTGGAGACGAAGAAATCGGGCTGGATGTCGGGGCTGCCGAGGTGAGTGAGATCGATCTGGCCGATTCCGTGGGCGCCGTCGACAAGAGAGAGTACGCCGAGGTCGCGAGAGGCGGCGACGAGACGCTCCCAGGGCAGCTGGATGCCGGGCATGGAGACAATAGTCTCGAAAAGGGCGAGGCGGGGCTGCAGTCCGCGGGCGACGGCGTCAGCATGGCCAGCACGCAGCTTGGCGACAAGGGCGTCCGCATCGTCGACGAGGTAGTCGACATCAATGCAGACGGGCACGACGCGGCCGATCTCGGCCTCGGCACGAAGGGTGTTGAGACAGGCGCCATAGATGGTGTTGAAGTAGAGGACGGCGGGGGGCGAGGCAGAAGCAGACCCAGAGGCAGTTTCTTTGGCCCAGCCAGAAGCCAAGTTGCTCACGACGACCTGGACACCGGTCGTGGCATTGGTTACGATGCCCACCTCGTCGACGTGGACGTCTGGGCCGAGAAAGTCGCGCAGGGCAGTGCGGGTGCGCACGACGAGATCCGGCTCCTCGAAGCGGCGGAAAATGTCGACACGGGCCTCGAGACGACGCTGGTAGGCTTCACGGGCCTCACGAACGGGCCGAGGCACAGAACCATAGGAGCCATGGTTGAGTGGACGGTAGGTGGCGGCAAAGTCGAAGAGGGCGCGGGCCGGCTTGCCAAAGGCGACGGGCGAGGCATTGGAGCCGGACTGGCCGGCGAGAGACTCGTTGGCGGTGTCGCGAAGAAGAGTCATGATGAAGGATACAGATGCAGATGTAGATGAAAGTTGAGGGGGGTCCAAGGCTTGCCGTCTTTTTATGCTACGCCGAGAGATGCAGACGGTTATCGGCCCCACTAGTCGTCTGAAGGGCGTCGGCTCAGGAAAATAACGGCCTATCAATGAGTCACGTTGGAGTCATTTCCAGTGATGCCATCAAGCGAGACCAACGGCATATCGTCGACGGCCCGTGTTCTGGATGTCGAAAGACCCATGCCAGAAAGGGCAGGCTTTTGATGACGCATCATAGGATTTTGTCCCGTCGCAAAGGTTCTCGGTAAGCACACGGATCTCCCCGCTTCACATGTGCGACGTCATCGATCTTACTAAGCAAGCTCTACGAGTACGCGTACTTGTAAGATACTCCGTACTGTACGGTGTACTCCGTACGGAAGCATGCATTCTGGCCAGTCCTGGGCTAATGCCAAGATGTCTGTACGAGTAAAATACGTAAAATACGACTGCTCCGTATTCCTCCATGCACCGTACTTTTATGCCCACACTCTACTTGCTCGTATAATAGAGGAATGCGGACCAGCGTCTTGGCGGCTGCTCATCCATAGCGATCGATCAGCGATCCACGCATTCCTCTAGCTCTCGTTGGTCGTTGACGTCGAGTTGTCTCTTGTACAAAAAAATCCGCTTGGCACTAACAAAAACTGGGGATATTAATCTGTTCAGTCTCCTTTTCTGTCTTGGTATTCCTGCCAGATGGCTATTTCCCGGAAACTCTCTTCTTAACCTTATAACTACCGAGTCTCGACCCGGTTTCTTCGGCCTTTTCCTCCACAATCCCCCTCGACTTTTCCGACCTCTGCTTGTCTCTGCGACTGCTGTCGTGTGACCTCCATCTACACCTCTTCCCCCCTCCCCAGAATTATGAGCCAACTGCCGACGCCATGATAAACCGCCGAGTCGCCTTCGTGGCCGCCTTCGCCCTTGTCTTCGTCTGGAGCATTAAATTGTTCCTCGTCCGCGACTACTCCTCTGGGGCCTGGCAGTCTGCCAGACAGTCTCTGACCCCGAGCACGCCCGCTGCCGACTACTACGAACAAGTCTTTTCTGTTGGCCACCCCCGAACCTACCGCTACGCCACCCTCCAAGACGCCTGCGATGCCGCCGACTGGGACCACAATGAAGCCTACCTGAACTGCATCGACATTGAGGCCGGCCTGACCTCCATCATCTCCCAACTCAAGGTCTGCCTCAAAATGGCCGTCGAGACCGGCTCCCATCTTGTCCTGCCGCGCATGCCTCTGCGCGACTCCAAGAACCTGCTCGAGTTCAACTTTTTTAACGACGCCGCCTACATGCCCTATGACCAGTGGTTCGATGCCGACCACTTGCGCGAGCAGCTCGGCCGCGTCTGCCCACGCATGCGCATCCTGCACCCCGACGACCTCAACACGAACGTCGCCGTCGCCCACCGCTTCGCCATCTCCTGCGGCGACGCCTTTGGCTATACCAAGCTGCAAAGCTACTTCTGGGTCGGCCGGCCGTTTTCCACCTTCTTTGCCGACCAGTTCCAACGCCACATGAACGAGATCCAGAACAGCGAGGCCGAGACGCGCGCCCTGGACGCTGCCACGGCTATTCTGCCGGCGCGGACGAGTTTTCCCGAAGCAGAACAATACGGTGACGACGAGCACAACTCCAAGGGCATCACAGTCGTCGACACGGACTCGGAGTTCATGGTCTTCCGCCTCACCGACGACCCCACGCGCCGCGACCTGCGCCTCTGGACGGACCTCTCGTACCTTGTGCGGTTCCGCCAGGACGTGCGCGACGTCGTCGCCCGCATTTCTTCCCGCCTGCCGCCCGCCGGCAGCTACTACGGCGTGCACTTCCGCGCCGAGAACGACAGCATCTGGAGCTCTGTGGAGCACCAGCTCGCCGTCGATCTCGACGCCCTCGACCGCGCCTGGGCCAAGTTCGGCAGTCCCGCGCAGACGCGGCCGCCCGTCTATCTGGCCTGCGGCGACCCCGTGCAGGTGGAGCGGTTTGTGGAGGCGGGTGCCGAGCGCGGCTGGGAAGTGACGCACAAATGGCGGCTGGCCAAACTTGACGACGACATGGAGACGACGGAGCTCATCAATGCCATGGCGTTTGACTTCCAGGGCGGCATTGATCTCGGCATCATGATCCGCAGCGGCTTCTTCATTGGCGTCCAGGGCAGCGCTTTTTCGTCCACCATTGCCAACCAGCGCGACATCACGGGACGGTACCGCGGCAGCTCCTTTGACATTCCGGACGAGGGTGCCCGCACGCACTTGTTCAACGACCTGGACGCCAACGAGTACGCGTGCTGCTTGTAGGCGGGGCACGAGGTGGTTTTTTGTTGTCTGCTTTCTGCTTTCTGTTACTATGCTTTTGTTTTTGTTTTCTCTCTTTTTTTCGCTTGGGTGCATGGGATTGGCGCGGGCTACTCGGCATTGGATATTTGTTTCGGGTTGGAATCCCTGCTTTTTAGTATATACGGTGCACCCCGTATTAATGTTATAACCACGAGTATAGATCTTGGAATGGACATTTTGTGTTTTCGGGAAGAAGCCGGGCTTGGCATAGTCGCTATGACGAGAGGAAGATGGTCCATGCAGGGAATAATACACAGTACGGAGTATCTTACAGAGTACAGTTGCAAGGCATACTCGTAGAAGAAATTGTCAAAATAAGCAAAGACACGTGTGGTACCACGAGATCTCGGGACGCACACAGATACAGATACACAGATTAAAATCAAACACGAATAGATCCCATAGGTTGACTCTGAAAACCGACCAATGCACGCTTAGGAACCATCCAACGCCTTCATGCATAGGGAATACCTGTACAGAGTACGAAGTGCAAGAGTACAGGGTACTTTTTCCAGCACTTTGTAGATGGTACTCACCGCCTACTCCTAGTTCATCTTGTCCGCGCTCATAAAAGCCAACTCTCCTTCTTCCCATGCGCGTCCATAAGTTTCGTCTTGGCCGTCGTATTCGTATTCGAACGGGCGACAGGGCAAGACTGCCCAGGCGACTGTTGCCAGGGTTTGCTGCTGCTGCTGCTGCTGCTGCTGTCGTTGCTGTCGTTGTTGTGGCAACCTCGGCGCGGCCTCGGTGGAGTGGTCCATGTGGATGCAGGGCGGCATCGGGCTCGTATCCCCCGTTGTCGCGGCCACCTGAGGCCGCAAGAACGTTTCCTCCACCCGGAAGGCGTCCTGCCGCACGAGGCGGGGCGGTTGCCGTGTGCTGCGACATCGGCGACTATTGCGGACCTCCTGGTTGTTGTTATTGTTGCTGGGGGGCTCGACAAAGACATCGTGTCGCCGCGCATGAGAATGAGAGAGAGTATGAGAATGAGAATGCGCAGGCACATGCGAAGTGCCGCGGCGGTTGAGGCAGGGACTCCGCGGGGGCTGGAAGTCGGTCTGCAGAGCAAGATCGGAACGTGTACAGCTGTCGGCATCGAATAAGCCTGGCGGGTTCACGGGAGAACAGCTGCGTCCTCCTCTAGGGGAGGAATGGCGGAGGACCAGGCCCATGAGAGAGAGCGGTTGGGTGTGGTTGGGTGGTTCGTACTTGTACTGATAGGCGCGTAAGACGAGAAGAGAGAGGAAGAGGACATGGAAGATGTCTCGGGCATCGCAGACACATGCGTAAGAAAAAACAAGATTCAGCAAGACCAGCAGACATGCAGAGACGTCGTCTGACGGCAGAAACGGAAGAGGCTGAGAGAAAGCATGCAAAAGCTATCAAACAGAAAAAAAAGGTCACGAACAAACACAACAAGAATACAGAGTACAGAGAGGTGCTCCGTACAGAAGCCGTGCCAATAGCGGGGTCTGGCAGACGAAACAAAACTTGGCCGCCGGTAGCTGATCCCCCCTTGTTCAGAGGCCCCCAAACAAAACAGACGGCAGAAGGATCCCACGATGATTGGCTGTTGTCACTGACTCGGGTGGCGCACAGGGCGGCACACAGGGCGGCGCACAGGGCAGTTTAGGCAGGTGCATAGCGGTTGCCTAGAGGAGGCAACCCCGCTAAACGGCCTGAAAGCCTGAAAGCCTGAAATGCTGAGGCTGCCTGAGGCTGCCTGACAGATTTGGCACGCGGGACAAAATACTGTGTAGAGATCGCACATGCCGTATCTCGTCTGCGATGAGCGCAAACGTGGGCTGACGGGCCACGTGGGCGTCGCGTGGACGATGGCAAATGGAAGTGGACATGGAAACGGCAATCGACAAGTAGATGCATGGCGTGCTGTCCTGCAGCCGTGGATGACGACTTTAGTGAAGCATCGCGGAAAGGCCGACAAACCACAACAGTCCGGTAAAAGAGGATGTCTGCATCTTCCTGGACAGAGCAGCGATACGGCAGCGACACGACATCTTCATCGTCATCATGGGCAGATCCCAAGGTCGTCGTCATCGGCGGGTCTTCGGGGTAGGTCTCGTCGGAAGAGTTGAACATGGAAATACAATCACCTGCTCATCTTCATGACCACGACAGCTGACCTCTCAGCATCAGCTATGGCGCTGCTGAGTTCTTCGTGGCTGTCAGTGCTGCGTCACCATTGTCCCCTCGCCGCCGAGGCCGAGATCAAGACCGACGACGGACCAGTCTCTCCGTCTGGCCTGCCGAAATTCGTGACGAGGCCTCCTTCACGGCTGCCTGTGCAGTCTCGGCCGTCGACCTCGATGTCGCCAAGCATTTTGGCGTCAAGTTTGGGGACAGTGTCGTCGGCTTCGTGACCACACCGGCCGACATGGCACGCATATTCATATTGCCTGAGGCATCCATCCTGTCCGTCGGGTAATGCAATTGTGCAAGCACAAGAGCGGCGAGCTCCGTTGGAGACCAAGCGTCCCCCACAAGCACGCAAAGCCGTGCGTCTTGCGATAATAACGCGTCATATTACGGAGTATACCCGACCCCAAGAGTCTCCACACGCTCATGATATACGAACTCGAGTTCGCATTCGTATCTTACAGAGAAATGCTTCCCTCCAGACGAGAACATGCAAGATCGGTGGCGGCCAAATCAAACACCGACAGTACCGAGCAAGTGTCACGTGGAATCCTCGCTTCCTGCCATGGTGACCGTATCTTACTCTGTAAGAACGAGTACTTCGTAATCCGTATGCAAGCACAGACGTCCATGTTCCTCTGCTTCGTCCTCGTAACTCCTCGTATCTCAGTTGCGCTCGTACTCCGCACGTAAGATTATTCAGGCAGATCATGAGCCGTGCTCCTGCGCATTTCTGGTAATGACACCTCGTCGTCTGTGTGGTAACATGACAGGAGCCGTGGACCAGAGGACCAAACGGTCAAAGCTTCAGAAGAAGGAAAACAACACCACTGTTGCTAACTTTGGAGAAAACGAACGACTGGTCCGTTTCGAGTACAGTTTGGAGACGGCTTACGAATAGCCCATCTCACTACTACGATATACAATATACAACGATACTCGTACGTACTCCGTATGCAAAGCTCTTCCTCCCACGGACCCGTAGCACCGGGAAAAGCAGCCCGGCGTTTCTGGTCAAGCACGCTAAGCAGCCTGACAGGGGGGGAACGTGGAGCCCGCATGCCCCTGGAGCACAGCTAGATGGCAAGCTCGCGCCCTGTCGTTGGCCCACAGCGGCCCCTGTGAAATTGCCCCCTCCGTAACAAGTCTAGCGCCCAGGCTGAGATATAGAGATGGACATCTTCAACAACAATGCATCACACAGTCCTTCTGTCCTGAGCACCCTCTCCTTTGTTGCGCAGTTTTCTAGCGGCCTTGGTCCGCGCGCTATCGGCTTTTCCTGACGGCTAATCGGGCAGGATCACGAGGGTTTTCGACGGATTCTAACTCAAACAAGCAAAGGCGGCAGCCGTTGAGCACTGGGCACAACCGAGTGCCACTTTAGATGGCGGACGAAGCGTTGCAGTGGACCAAGGAGAGCGACTCTGACCGTCCAAGTCGGCATCGGGCAGTTTGAAGGGGCCCGGGGACTCTTGGTGAGGATGGGCATCCAAGCGGGAGGGGGGCTGATGCCCTCAAGTCCAAGTTCGAGGCGCGTCTTTTTTTGTCATCCTCCTTCTTTTTTCTCTTTCCTTTTTTTCTTTCTTTTTCCGTTTCTCGTTTCTCGTTTCTCGTTTCTCGTTTCTCGTTTCTCGTTTTTCGGTCTCCCGCTCTTCCCTGTCGACCTTTCTTTTTTTTACCCTCCCTCATATTTTGGCTGGCCAAGCACAGGGCATAGTGTATCTTACAAGTATCTTACTCCATACGTTTGAATTCTTGGCATGCTTTAGCTGCTCTTTTTTTCTTTTTTTTAACTCGTCTCCTTTTCCTCTGCATTGTTTTCTTCTTCTTCAGCGCTGCTCGCCTCGCCTAGGTGAGCATACACATGGGCAGACAGATCTTCCTAGACAGGAGATTGTGCCTTCTCATGGTCCTCTCGCTCACCGTGTAGCCCCCCCTTAAGGGCGTGTCGTTCGTTACCATACACTCGCTATTTTTCGCCGGTCAGGAACCACTCGCTTTTCTTGCACCGTTCAGTCCATTCGTTTCGTATTCTTCCCTCTTCCCTTACAATGGTGGCCATTCTCTACGGAGACGGCCACCAGGAAGTGACCGTCCCGGACTGGAACGCCCTTTACACGGCTGCCCCAGCAGCTGTCGAGCGCCGGGCAACCACCACGACATCCACGTCAAGTTCCAAGTCGACGAACAAGGTCAAGACAATCGTTACCACCATTGCCACCACAACTACCATTACAGGACACTCTTCGACCTCGTCGGAATCGGGGTCCGAAACAACCGGAACCAGCAGCAGCAGCAGCAGCAGTGTGGCTTCATCTTCTTCGGCCTCGGGCACGTGGGTTTCTGCTTATGAAGTCCTTGGCAGCGAGACCGTGTCCGCCTACAAAAACAGCGACGGCAAGATCGTGTCGGTGGCCTATGTTGTCTCGGGTGGTAGTGTGACCGTCGTGCCTTACACCGGGACTGCTACCAGCATCACGGCCGCAGAAACAGCCACTGATGCCACCACCACGGCCGAAACCAACACAGCTGCTTCTGCAACAGCCTCCTCCAGCACAGCCGCCAGCCAGAGCAGCGACAGCGGAAAAAGTACCAGCCATGTCGGCATGATTGTCGCCGTGGTGGCCATTCTCGGTGCGTCGATCACGACCCTCTTCCTCTTTCCTTCTCACTAACACATCCAGTCGCTCTCATCGCTCTCGGTCTTATACTCTTCTTCCTCTTCCGCTACCGGCGTCCAGAAAGCCTACAGTCGTTCTTTGACAGACTGCGCGGCTCGCGAACCAACATCACAAAGCAGAGCCGAACAGCCGGAGTCGTTCCGGACCACCACAACACCAGCTTTGACAAGGAAATATCAGCTGGCATAGCCCCTGGCGCTACTCTCAAGCCCCAGAAAGCCAGTCGTCATGTTCGCGAGAAGAGCCGGTCACTGCCGCCTTCGCCAGCGGCCAGCAGCATCCTCACTTTTCCATCCATTCACGACGGCGCTCAAGGTCATATTCAGATGCACCCGGCGCCTTTGCCGTTGGCTGCCCGCCGGTCCATGCGGCCGCAGTTGGTGCAGATCCCCCAACGGTCGCCAGACACACCGCCGCCTCTTCCTTCAGCCGCTTTTGCCGAACACGTGCGGACAAACTCTTTTCCACACGTGGCCTCAGCCGTGGCCACGCGCCCGGGCACGAGCAGCACAGTCGAGCCCTTCAGACAGAGCATCACCAGCAGCGCGCTCATCTCGCCATCCCGGCTGCTTTACTCGCCGTCCGAGTCAGATGACGACTTCCTCGCCAGCAGAAGTCAACGGGACAGCCGGACGGACAGCCGGACAGACAGCCAGTCGTACTCGAACAGCCGGGCGAGCAGCCATGCACCCATGGCGGCTTCGGCGAGAAACCCATCCTATTCGACCATTCCGCGGTCCATCGCCCGGAAACCCTTGGCCATTGCCAAGATCGACACCCAACAACGGCCACAGACCTCTGTCGACTCGCCTACCATCAGCCACAGTCCGCTGTCGCCACCGCCGCGTGCGACTCTGCGGCGTCTCGACGGCTCACGAACACGCATGGCCCTGAGTGGCATCGATACGCCGGCGTCACCGCCGCCCATGCAGGCACCACCACCACTGCCACCAGGTACCGGCATTGGCCGACGCACCTCCATCCAGGGCCTGGAATTCTACGGGTATGGGACACCAGCCATGGTCCGGGTGCCCATATCACGATACCAGTCACCACGACCCACGCCTTAACAGTGAATAATTGATAATGTCTTTTTCTCTTACGTGTATGTGCATACATGCAATCATTCTTTACGCAGCGACTGTGGGCTGTATACAGCTCCTCCTTTTTCCTGTTTTCTTTTTTCCTTTTCTAGATACGACATTTATCTTGCGTCCGGGCAGCCTCCATAGACAGGTCTAGCATTACGCTCCTTTTTTTGAAATATAATGAAAAACCTTGGTCTGCTCTAATGCAGACGTTTTTTATCTGAAACGCGTGCCCTACGTGGAAAGGGGATGAAGCCCAATGGTTTCGTGTGACGGACTGGCCGGTTGACGGCTTCCAGATGTTGTGTATCCCATGTTGCGAGTCGATGGGAAATAAGAAAGGGCAAGAAAATAAAGTGAAACAGTGAGGTGCCAGAGACACCAGATCTTTGGTTCCTCAATGTCTGCAGCACCGGCACTGGTCAGAATTGCCTTTTGATTTCGGACAGCAGCAGCGGCGAGAAACAGAACCGACTTCTGCAAATCTTCGTCCATGGGCCCATGGCGGTCGACGTGGCAAGCTGAGGCGCTGGTCTTTGAAAAAAAAGAGGAGCGGTAAGGTAGTTAGCAAGGAGAAGAAAGAATGCCAGACGAGCAAAGTGAGACGGCTTGAAAGAGACTGGAACAAGCGTACAAGGGTTTTACTCCGTCTCAGGTGTATACAGTGAGTCAACTGCATGTGACTTACAGGCTACTCATACACTTCTTTCTTTTCCGCCTCTTAGCGGCAAACGATGGCCCTGGTCATGACTTCAGATGTCTAATACCAGACGTCAGACGGGAGCGGAAGGAGAGGGGGGAAAAGGAGAGTGCAGTCCCCTTGGCCTCTAAAAATGGCTCAGGTTAACAAATAAAAAGAACAGAAAGAAAAAGGGTTAAAGGCCAAAAGGGTAAAAGGGGCCAAAAAAAATGTATTATTTAAATATTAAAAATAAAGAGAAAAAGGCTTCGTGTTCTTGCAGGTGGCAAAATGGCAGCACGTTGGGGGCAATACGAATACATCCAGTCGGCCAACTACAGAATATGCCGGCATCTTACCGGTCACTCAGGCAAACAGAACGCGGCCCGAGCTGAAAGCTTAAGAGGGTGGCAACAGAAATAAAAGAGGAGAAGGACCATCGGAATCATGCTTTTTGCCGTTGTGGCAAGAGATCAGCACCGCCGGCAGCCGAAGAGATGCTTCCCGGAGGCTTCAGATTGGCCACAAGCGACGGCGACAGAGAAGAGGGGGCGTGTGACAGAACGATGTACGCTGTGGCTGGCTGCTTCCCTGGATGTCCTCTTCCTCTTGTCGACGGTATCAAACTTTGTTTACCGTCCGTCCACCAGGAGCCAAGACGGCACGTCACTCTCGGTCTGCAGGCTGATGGAGAGGAGAGCCGGTGTCAGAAAAAGGTGGCTGGAAGGTCCCTGTCTTGTGTCTTCTGTCCTGTCGTCTGTCCTTGTCTTCTGTCCCTTCCGCCATAGCCGTTTTGATTTCCGGCAAATTCCAAGACACGGAAGAGACGGCTCCTGTTCACGTGTGCAACTGTACACGTTGTCTCTGTAGGATGGTTGGGACCCGATCAGAGCAGAGCTGGCAATGAGCACGGCATCAGCAGATGAAGGTGACGATGTCCTGAGCAAAAAAAACTTCTCACGGAACAGCTGGCCAGAACCTGCATGGAGATATGCCATGCAGACAAGGCACAGTCTTTTAGGAATCCAACAAGCCAATGTACGAGTACTCGTACGAGTAAGCCTGGCCTTTCAGGCTAGTCTGATTTTTACTGCTTGGCTGTTTGTCTGCATGCGTTCGATGAGCCAAAACAGAAAGCAAATTGTCGCTCATCCGTACCCTCCCCCAAATCCAAATCCAAAAATGCAACGTGCCAATCTATGACACTGAAAAGGGGAGACGGGGAAGAAGAAGAAGGGTGTGTGTGTGTGTGTATGTGTGTGTGGCGCAGGCCAGTTGCAGCAACTTGGATCGAAAGGCCTCGCATTCTGCGGCCATCCTGCTCCAGCCCGCAGCCCGCATGCGCATGCCATTTATACTTACTCATGTCTTTTTTTATAATATGTGACCAGAGGGGGCGACTGGCTCATCCCAACTGGGCAGACCGGACGGAAAAAACAGTCTATGTGCGACAGAATTCATCATCTCCTTCTTATCCGGGGAAAAGGGGGTAGACTTGTGTGGGCTCTGTGTAGCCAGCAGACGTGGGCGGACCGGGGAAAGGCAGGTATATTTTTTCTAGGGCTGTACCACTCGAAGAGGCGGCTGAGGATCGACGGCAGGGGGGGTAAGAGGGAAAAGAAAAGGAGGGGGGTTGGGGTTGATGTGTACAAGATTCTGCAGCTATGCTCGGCACGGTGTACTCCGTACTATGTTTTTTTTTCTTCCTTTTTGGCTTCTTTTGCCCGTGTTTGTCTGCCGATGAAGCCGCAATGTTTCTTTCCACGATGCCCAAGAAGTCGAGAGCCGTTGTCTGCGAAGACGGAGCCCACAGTCTCTTGCAGTCTGTGTCTCGACGTTTCTCCACACATCCCACAGTTGCCGCTTATGCAGGCAGCACTGAAGCAGTAAAGAATGCGACCGGACAAGATCAGCAGTCCGGTCCAATAGGGAGCCAGCAGGTGCTGCAGCTGTGCATCGAAAAAGTTCTGCTGGTCGCCCTTCTGCCCCTCCGCTCCGCCGCCCCTCCCCTCCTCTTGGTTGCTCGCTCGCTCGCTCACTTGCTCGCTGGCCACGGCATCAGCCGCTTGTAATGGCCTCATGGAACATGAGATCGTCGCCCCCCCTGAGTAAGCTATTGGGTCCCCCCATGCTTGGACTGGGGCTCTAGTCCTGGGGTTTTGGGTTCTGGGGCTGCTCGAACAGACGTGCAACGGTAGATGAACGGGGGATCGGTGGGTGAACGCAACGCTGCGAAAGGAGGACGGGAACCCAAAGATGGTCAAGCTTTGGTTGCCGAGCGAGATGTCCACGTGGGGCTAATCGCCTTTCGGTGTGCGTTAGGAGGACGGCAAAGGTAGAGAGGGTACGGAGGAGAGGGAGATTCTGGACTTTGTACGAGTATATATTACAACCAAAACCAACAGCACCGAATGAAAAAGCAGGCAGAAGGAACATGTGGCTCACGAGGACTTGTCCAGACAAATTTTGACAGCAGGTTCTGCCACCCCCCTGCGTGTCTGTTGGTTTTGCTTTTTTGCCTATTTTTTGATTATTATTGCTGTTCCTTTTGTCTCCTGACAAGCCATTTTTTGGCAGCACTTGACAGCATCGGCCTTCTCGGAACCATGGGAAGAACGCATCCTTCTGCATGCACGTTAGAGCATCACAGCCTCGCTAACAGTTGACTGCTACCCGTTTCCTCGTCCCTGCTCTCGCCCTTTCCCCTCTCCCTCTCCCCATTCTCTCCATTCTCCCCTCCACCACCCTTCCCCTCCTCGGCCTGCCAGATCTGCGGCTTCTAAACGGACGAACCACTCGGCCTGCTTCCCCGGCCAAACTACACCCATTCGTATCCGTATCTACCACAGTGTCTCTCAAACAGGAAATATGAAGCCTTTTTTAGTGCCATGGTGCCATTTCTGGTATTTGTCCGGCCTCAAGCCCCCCCTTTTTCTTTTTTCTTTTTCTCATTGTCCGGCCTCGGTTCATGCATGAGCCCATTACGCTCCTTCGCTGTAGTTCGTGCTAGTAATATCGTACCGTCGTATCGTCGTATTGTCGTATTGTCGAGCTCGTGATTTACTCTCATTCTGCTTCTGCATACATGGCCTGGTCAAAGCCAAGTTGATCAGCTCGAGCAAGGAGATTGGTCGTCCCATCTCTTCTTCACCGTTCCGTTTTTCGGGAAGCCAGAGTATGAAGCCGGCCCGTTGAAAATTTTCTGGGTCCCGTGTTGCTCACTGCTGCTCTCCCGTCTCTCTCACTTGTGATAGATGACCAAAAAAAAAGACGGAACTAAATATGGACACGTCGGTTTTTTTCCAGGAACAACGGGGTCTTGAAGTGCCGTCCGTGAGCAGGGGGGATGCTTCCAGCCTCTTGTTTGGTCCACTCCGCCTCTCAGTCCTTCTGTGTCTCCCCCTTCTCTTCTCTTCCGTCCAAAAGGGGTACACACACACACACACAGCCCGTCTCGGAAGGGACTCTCTTGTCCGTTTCTCCTGGGTCTCGTCGACGACTTCCTAACATGGAGTCCATCCTTTTTTTTCGAAGCTGTCATTTCCTCCCCTTGTCTCTCTCCCCGTCTCCCGGGCCGCTGTACACGTATTTTTGCTATAGACGGGCCTCTTCTTCTATCTCTGTGTACGCGTACCCGCTCTCCTGTGCTCATCGTCCCGTCTGCACAGCGTAAATCTCTTTCCTTTTTCGTCACCACCAATACAGGTCGACCAGGAAAGCGTTGAAGCAACAAAAAGAGATGGATGATATGTTACGGCCCAATCACAGCCATGGCGAGTGCCTGGTTCCGCTTCCTCCTCGCATGGGAGGCTCCTTTTTTCGGGACCCGGCTCACCTACGTAGCCAGCAGAGGGAAGATGCAACATGAAATGAACAGACGGCAGCTGCCTCGTACATGTATATATCCTCTCCTCTCTTTCACACTCTCTCTTCCCCTCTGCTGTTATTATTGTTCTCCTTCTTCTCACCAGATGATCACTTCCATCTTGATCTCCTGACCGTCTCTTGTCTCTCTTCTCCGAACAGACTTTGATAGTACTGCTCACCTTGGCCCACCTATTTGTTTTCTCTTTTCCGGTATTCTTGTCGGTTTACTCGTCCGTCCGAATCGTTTTCGTTTTCGGGTCGTCCTGCAGCCCAACCAGCTAGTTGTCCTGCTGCACGTCATCTGTGCCTCAACGGGTCCCAGTACCACCGATCAAGCCAGTACGTGCATCGACATTTTTCTCGCCATCTCCCCCTCTTTGGTAGATTTCGATCTTGCTGCCCAACCATCTCTGTTACAAGGTAGCCGGGTTCTCTCCTGTCTGTTTCAAAAAGAACAGCTAATGATCCGTCAAAGACAGAAACATACACGCGTGTTTGAGCATCAGAGGCTAGAGGAACAGGCGGTGAGACCACGAGAGCAGCAAGGCAAAGGAAAAGACTGGGACATTAAAGGAAGAAAAAAAGAGGATTGAAAAAATAAGAAGAGAAGAAAAAGAAAAAGAAATCAGAAAATTCCACGTCTGGTGCAGCTTCTCTTGGTGGGGAAAACAATACGGTGGAGAAAAAAGTGCAGCCTTGCAGTGTTGTGTGCAGCAGCACCGAAAAGGGGAAAAAAGATCAAATAAGGTCAAAGTGAGCGCAAGGTGAACACGCAGAGTCGCCGGCTAATTGAGCCCTCTTTGCTATATTTTCACCGCACCAGCCCACTATTCCCCTACCCTTCCTATTTATATTGCAGAAATGCATTTCTTTCCTTCAAATCCCCGACGAGAGGAGGTCTATGCCGACAACATTGCCTTCTACTCACCAGTCCCCACCTCCTCTCTCGACCACCACCGTTACCACCACCACCAGCCCACCAGTACCTTTGGGAAGCCCAAGAACGGCTTCACATGCTATTACTCTGTGCCCACTGCCTATACGATGAACGCAAGCACCATGGCCGTCAAGGATGAGCCACTAAGCCCGTGGTTCCTTCGGTTCCTGGACGTCAACCAGCTCCAGGAAACAACAGATGAAACGGGTAGCAATCCAAACAATGTGGGTTTAATTTCAATCTTTTCCCTGTTACTATTAGTAATGTTTCCTTACTGTCTTTTCACTGCCTTTGTACTGCTTTTGCACCGTACTGCCATGTTTCACGTGGTCGAAGAAAATAAAAAGATTAAATAGCCTTCTAACTCACCTTTTATTCAGCATGAAAACAGTATCCCCGGGATGATTAGTCCCAGCCACCAGAGCCCCTCGACACCGGAGTCACCAGCGTCTCCAATGTCTCCAACAATGCTGCCAGAATCTGGCGAAGGGCCAGTAATGGCCATCCAAGATGCCTCTGCCGTCGCTGCAGCCGCTGCTGCTGCTGCCACCACCACCACCACCGCCACCACCACTCCCGCCACCACTGGCTACAGCCAGCAGACGCCCGACGCGTCAGATGAAAACAATCTGACGCGTGAAGAAACCGACGAGTACGACGCCGGTGAGACCGGCAGTCTGTGGGCGGCCGCGGTGGGCGGCCGCGGAGAGCAGCAGACGCCGACGACTGAAGAGTCGTCGGCGCTCTCGCTGTTCTACGACCAGCCGTGGTCGTCCTCCTTCCTCCTTTCCAGTCCCGCTGGGCCCGGGTCTGCCATCTCCCCCAACCAGCCCCTTCAGTTTGTGCCCAGCGGCCAGAACCTGGGACAAGAAGCCGACAATAGCGGCTTCTTCGTGCCCACCAGCATGGATGGCCGACAGCTGCAGGGCCACCAGCACTTCCACAGGCTCGCCATTGAGCAGCAGCCTACCAGCCCCTACTCGTGGGCGTCGTCGGGCTCTCCAGCCCCCGCAATCACCGTGGCCCCGCCAACCAGCATTTCTTCAGGCCCTCCCACCACGATTGAATGCCCCGGGTGCGCCGTTTGCACAGGCTGCGAACAACCCCAAACGGCCCCATTTGCGTCTGGAGTTCACGTGCCCCCAACAATGTCGTCGTCGCTGCCAGTTGGAGGCAATATGACCCATAGTTATGGCCTCTGGCCCGTCGAGTCCGTCATGCCGCAAAAAGTGCGGCTTGTTCCCACGCCAGAAGTTGGCCCATCGTCGGAGTTGTCACCAGCTGCCATGGAAGACAGCAGCTCGAAATTTTTGTCTCTGCCGCCAAACGCTCCCACGTTGCAAACGCAGCAACTGTCTCCGTTTGCATCGTTCTCGTCGCTACCTTCAACCCCGTCTGCCTCTTCGATGGATGCAGTAGGTTCCTCTGCACCGGGCATGGGAAGAACTGCCGGACTAAACTATAGAACTCCTCTGCCGGACCAGAGAACCGTGTCGTTCGGTCAGTACCACAACGGTCGATATGTCCAGAACGAAGAAAGCGGCCAGAGCAGCGGTCAGAGCCCTGTGTACAGAACACGCAACGCCGTCAGACGCCAGCAGGAGCAGCGACAACGACAACAGCAGCAGTCTATGCAGGCCATGCTGGAAGAAGAAAACTCCCTGTTCATGCCGCCGAACATGTACCAGCAGCACCAGAACTACCGGTACCACGAACAGCCACCGTGGGTTCCGTTTTCTTCTCGTCAGCAGCCACCACCGATGGCTTATAGCTCGCGGGCCGATGCATCTGCCGGGATGGCCTATGGCTCTCCTCTTCGCCCATCTGCCCAGCAAATGCAGCATTATCAGCATCAGCAGCATCAACAGCATCAACAGCAGCACCAACAACAATCGTACTTTGCTCAGGGCCCTCCTTCTCCCATGACAAATTCGCGTATGCCGCTGCCGTTGCCGCAGCCGTCTCCGTCTGCGCCCCCCTCGACGCACACGTCGGATGCTGCCGAAGCTGCCGAAGCGATGCAGCGTCAGCTGGAGGAGCGCATGCTCAAAGACAAGTTCCTGCTGGAACAGAAGCGTGCTGGACTAACGTACAAGGAAATCCGACGTCTGGGTGGTTTCCGTGAAGCCGAGTCGACTCTGCGTGGCCGTCACCGAACGCTGACGAAGCCCAAGGAAGAACGAGTGCGGAAACCAGCATGGAAAGAAGCAGACGTGAGTTTAACCTTTGCTTTCGGGATTTTTCGTCATACCATCCCCTGCTAACGAATGCCAGGATCGACTTCTCCACAGGGCCGTGCGCAAGTTCACCAGGGGTCGCGACTTATCGAAAGTGAAGATCTCGTGGAAGGCTGTGGCGGATTACATCTATGAACACGGCGGCTCGTACCATTTCGGAAACACGACGTGCAGAAAGCGGTGGGATTACCTGGAGGGATTGAATGAGGACGAAAACGAATGAACGAATCGAAGCGAATGAACGAACAGTGCTATGACTAGGCGAACATGGATCGGATAATAAGGGGTGGGCAAAACGGTACCAGAGCAGGGATGGGCAAGTGTATTTATTCGTGTTGTACGTTGTATTCTGTACTCTGTATGGTGTATGGTGTATTCACTCAGGAGGCGCATGCGACCTCCTTAATCAAGAGCGTAGCAAACATTTCTTATTCTGCAATATCAGTGAATGTGAAACAGGAACAAACAACTCTTTTCTATCATTCACCCAAATGGTCATACTGTGACAAGATACTTCAAAATGGGATAAAAACCTGGTCATAAAGACACATCAAATGGAGGAACTCCAATCTGGCGCAGGACCTGTGCCAGCTGGCCAGGGTCTTGCCGTAGGGCTGTCCACTCAGCCTCGTTCTTCACCAAAGCAGTACCTGCTAGTAGGGTGCCGTTGAGAGACAGCGAGCCTGCTGTAGCCCCTTGCGCTGAAACGCTGCCGCCCTCGGCTGTGCGGGGACACAGGGCCATCGTCGTCCGTGTCAGGGCCAAATTGTAGCTCAGCCGGGCCGGTATCCGACCCTCCTCTTCTTCTGTTGTCGTGAAGGCAGAGGCGTCTCCACCTGTCAGCCCGGCCGCAGCACACGCTTGGCGGTAGAGATGCAGGTACAACGCGTGCAGCGCTTCAGCAGATGGGGTGGCGTGGCCGTCCTGGCGCACCGGTGCCACCGCCACGTAGAACCCGGCCGCTGCTCGGCTGTTTTTCCGCTGCAACAGCTGGTCGGCCAGGACGTTCCAGGCAGACGCTTCGTCACCCTCGAGTCCCTCCCGCATGCGTGCCACGGGCAGCATCTGCAGGTGTCGGTGTGGTTGGCTGGCGCCCGAGTGAGCGCCGCTGTTGTAAAAGATAAACAGCTCTTCACTTCCAGACGGCGACGCATGGTATGCCTCGATGCAGGCGTATGCGGTGGCCAGATCGTCAGCTGCCAGCAGGTGGTCCTGCGGCCGGAAGTCGGTCGTGGCCAGGATGGCATGGTCCCGGCAGATGGCAAATTTGTTGAGCACGAGACGATGAGTGGCTGCCGCCGAAGAAGAGCCCAGTTGCGGCAACACCAGGAGGCCCGGCGATGGGTCTGCAAAGGGGTCGAACCGGGCTGCTGCAGGCTGACTGCCCGTCGTGGCGGCTGCCGTCTTGGGCGGCTTGGGCTTTTTGGCCAAGGATGGCGCAAAGCGAAGCTGGAACTGGCAGACAGAGAGAGTTAGAGATAGCTGACTGAACCTTTGGGATGGAGCTGAACATACCGGAATATCATTGACGCGCAACAGCGCCACCTGGGTCGGGAAGAAGGTGAGATCGCCAGCAGTCTGGGCGCGCGCAAAGACTGTTCGAACAAGGTCCGGCAGATTGCTCGGCACGGTCACCGGATGGGCCATTGTATAAAGACAGACGGGAAAAGAGGCCAAAAAAGACAGAAAGAAGCGAGTCGACGATACTATGGATACGTAAGCAGTCAATTCCGGTTGTGCCTTCTGCCGGTTTGGCAAGCTGTCTGCGCGGGAAAGAACGTTCGAGGTGGGGCACCTGCTGGACTCGGCGGTCCCATGAAAACGAAGCAGAAATAAATAAAATGAAATAAAAATAAAGTAAAATAAAAAAAACGGCTTTATAGCAATGAATTCGTTCCCATAAGAACTACAAAGATACTATGTACAAAGTTCCCATATATGCTATCCCAAAAGGCTGCCCATGACAGGTCATCCACGCTCCTATCCCGTCCCGTTTTACCCATCCCATTACAGTCCTGGTAGACCCACCACCCGCCGCACGCCCGGAACAATCCGCGGCACCACATACACGCCATACAATCCTGTCAGCGCCACGATCAGCCCCGTAAGCTTCTCGAGCCACGTGTGGAAGTAGATGGCCGTCATGAGCAGCATCCATAGCGACAGCAGCACGACCGCGCCCACGAAGCGCAACGCGAGCTGCGACGGTGTTCGACCCGCCGGTGAAGCCAGGGGCTGCGTCGGGGCCAATGGCGCCATAGCCTCAGCTTCCACTTCGGCCGTCTTGACGGCTCCGTCAGTCATGACAATGACGCGGTCTTCATCGCTGCGGCCGTGGCCACGGCCCGTAGTCGCCCGCAACAACACGCGCCCCACCTCCTGCACGAGGAACGTGCAGCCGAGCACGAGCATAAAGACGTGACCGCTAATGTCGTGGCCACCGCGCCAGTGGCCGCCTGAGCGCTTGCAGGCGGCGGCAGCTGTGGGGGCGACAATGGGGACGTCGACAGGCGGCAGGACGCCGGTGACGTCGACGCCCTCGAAGACGTCAAAGTGACAGACGCCGCCGGTGAGTCGGAAGCTGCGGTCGATCAGCGGCGGGCCAAAGCACCACTGCGTAACGAGGATCCACCATCCAGTGATAAGCGCCCAGCGAAGGACGGCCGAGAGGCGGCGGCCGAGCAGGGAGTGCGAGGGCGAAGGCGAAGAAGCAGAAGCAGAAGAAGATGTTCGTGATGGCTGTGCCTCGGATGTCTGGAATGCTGGATGTGTTCCGAGGAAAACAAAGAAAGCTAGCGAGATCCAGAACCAGCCGCGCTTGACGAAAAAGACGTTGAACATGTTGTTCTTGCGCGCAAAGTAGCTGGGGGGCTGCGGGCCGCCTGAAGGAAAATGCGACGCGTCGATGGGCACGCCGCTCCCGGCAGCCATGATTGGGCCCACGGGCTCGCCTCCATTGGAGTGCGCATCGGGCGAGATCACGCTGTAGAGCGCGCCGAAGAGGAGCAGTGTCGGGAAAATAGCTAACAGGACGGACTCGCGGTAGGTCGGCAGGAAAGGTGGCCGTTGGGAGGAAGGACGTGTGGTCGCATAGGATGTGGAGGAGACCACTTTCTGTGCAGGTGAGGGGGGCGTAGAAACACTGCTGCTCTCTGAGTTGTCGTTCCGTGCCAAATCGGCCATTTTGGGTTTTCGTCGCAGCTGTCGCGAACTGTCTGACTGCGGTGATGGCGAGGACATTGTCTCAAAAGAGGCCACTCAGGCTTTAAGTGTCTGGAAACCTCTAAAGTCACGTGCTTCACGTCACGATGGCCGTTTTGCGTCGTGAATGACGGGAATTGGCTGCATATAAAGGCTGCAATCGAACAGAACACAAGTGTATACGCAATAGAAGAGGCAAAAACCAGCGACCGGCCGGAGGCCGCAAGAACGGCGGGCGGGCAGCTGGTACATTCCGCTGACTACACCGTCGAGCGATGACGTCTATCTGCAACATTGCGCCACAGCAGCGCCACAAAGTACCGACAGCCACTACTACGTATTAGAGCCTCACTAGCGGGTGGCAATTCTAGACGGTACAAGCGTCCGAGACATGATTTAATCCATTATTTGTTATTTTATTCTTGGCCATACAACAAGTATATGAAGAAACCACTTCATCGTCGACACATTTACTCGTCAACATCCAAGCCTTTGCAGGCTAAACATCCATTGAAACCCAAATTCCGTAAAAAAGTGTATGATAAAATACAAAGAAGTGAAATAAACAAGAAAAGAAATGATGGCCAGTGCTTGTGCTTGCTCTGGCCGACAGACTACAACTAGTCGGTCGATACGATGGCCAGCGTCGCACAGTACGTGTTGCGATTGCCCGAATCCAAAGCAACGGACACGCCATCCACCAGCGCCATGTTGGTCGACGCCTTCGTGCTCAGACCAAAAATGTGGACGCCCGTCGACGACTCCAGGCTAACAATATTCTCCTGGCAGTCCTCCGTCTCCAGGCAGGTCTGGCTGTAGTTATCAAAGAAGGAGTAGAGGCCGGCTCCGTAGACGAAAACGTCCGAGGAGTTGGCCACGCGAAGACCCCACGAACGTGCACAGTTCGCGGCCGTGCAGTCAGTAAAGGTAGGGTCGTTCAGAGCCGTCTGCACGTTGAAGGGCGTGTTCGCGTCAGGGTTGCCCTGGAAGTACGGCGTCTCTGTCTGAATGATACCCATGTAGATGCTGCCAGCACTGTTGAGCTGATAGTTGTACAACACATTGTGCTCAGACGCTGTGCCCACCATCCAGACCGGACCGGCCGACTCAATGAGCACACCACGACCGTTGAAAATGTTAATCTGGCTGCTATCTGCAGAAGGCTCCAGATCGTGATCAGCGACCCAGTACCACGAGTTCTCAATGTACAAGGACGAAGCATGCTCCGTCACGTGCAGAAGAAGACCCGCGCCCATGCAGTTGGGATCGGCAGCAGCCGTGACATTGGGGTTCTTGGGGCACTGGGTCAGCTGCAGATCGGTACCAGCGGCACCGCCAATGCGGACATGGGCGTCCCAAATACCGGCGGCACCAGCCGACGAACCGGCCAGGTTCCACTCGATCATGACTGCACCGGGCTGCGGGCCTGCGGTAGCAAAGATCAGGTCAGAGATCTCAACAGCGCCAGAATCGCCAGCCTCGCCAACCTGAAAGACGGCGGTCAAGTTGGCCTGATCCGCAAAGGCGCTGCTGCCACCGGCCAGGATGACGGGCCAGACCTCGCCTGTAATGCGGATATCCTTGGGCACCTTGATCGTGTCGGTAACCAGGTATGCACCGTGGTCAAAGTAGACGATCTGATCCGAGGTAACGCTGTCAAAGACAGCCTGAATAGCAGCAGTATCATCAGTTGTACCGTCACCGACAGCACCCTGGGTCTTTACAGACACAAAGCTGCTGGCGTCGACAGTCTCGTACTGCGGGCGGCTGCGGGCGTAGACGTTTCCGTCAGAGTCCAGCAGGCTGGAAGGCTTGGTGATGGCAGTCTGCGTGTCCTGAACGGTCTTCGTATCCGTTCCAGTGTTGGGGACACTGCCCTGTGCCCAAGAAGTGATTTTGGCGTTGCCGGCAAGGATGGTGGCGTCAGAGCTATCGGCAACAGCGGCGGGAACATTGTTGGACATGTCAACATTGTCCAGAATTAAGGTGCCATTAGTTTCCGTGGTGGACGTAGTGTATGCAGTCAGCACGCCGATGGGAGTGTTGGAGATGACACTATCAGTGATCAGGACGGAGCCGACCGTTTGGCTGGTCGAGCCGCCATTGCTCATGTCAATGCCGACGTTGCAGTTGTCGATGGTAACGCCCTGAAGGTTCCAAGCCCAATCCCAGTTCATGAAGATAGCAGTCTGGCAGTTATTGAAGGTCAAGTTGCGGGTGGTGAACTGCTGGTTGCCGAAGAAGGCACCATACAGACCACCGTTGAAGGTGAGGTCTGCCATGAAGCCACCGGAACCATTGTCCATGAAGATACCTTCCTGCTTGTTGGAGGTGCTGCTGTCCTGGTGCATGTTGAAAACAATGTTTTGCAGGCTCGTGGCCTGAGCGACCTGCCAGTGAATACCAGCACCCGAAGTGAGGGGCATTTGCGTAAGGTCGATGACAAAGTTGCGGATTTGACGGAAGAAGTTGTTTTGGTTGGTCCACCAATTGTTGCCGCTATCATCGTAAGGGTCGGCATCAATCACGGCCATACCAGTGAAGCCGGAGCTTGCAAGGAGCGTCGGTGGGTTGACAGCATCGCCAACAAGCTGGGTGTAGTAGTATTGAATGATGGGAGTGCTCACGAGGTACGTGCCGGGGGGGAAGTAGACGAGGGCGGGCGCGGTGGTGCTGGAGTCGCAGCCTTGACCACAGCGGTTTCCAGAAGAAATGGCGCTGTTGATGGCGGCTGTGTCGTCCGTCACACCATCACCCTTGGCACCATAGTCCAACACATTGCGGTAAATCTCGTAGCCGGATTCCCCAAAGGGGGAGGTGCCCTGTCGGGCAATGTTGGCAACCCAGTAGCTGGAGGTGCTCGTGGCTCTGGCTTCCAAGGCAGAATCCACATGAGCCGGAGCAGGGGCAGCAGCCGCTGGGGCCGAGAAAAGGCGTACAGCCAAGAGAAGAGTGGCCGTTAGACTCGTGGAAAGGATCATCTTTGCGGAATAGGTCCAGCCAAGTCGTAGATGTCCTTAATGATATCTTGTTTGTTTTTGTCAGTTTTGTTTGTAAAAAGTTTGTAATCTTGAAGAAACCGAAGCAAAATGCAAGACCATAGAGAAATGAAAAGATATTTAAAGACGACGATGAACCAAGTGAAGAGGCAAACAGATGTTCAAAGCACAAAGAATGAAGGCTGATTATAAAGCACCTGGGTGTCGTGCGAAGAACAAGAGAATGGTGGGAGAGTAGGAGGGAGGAACAAAAGAGAAAGGAGGAGGAGAAACAATGAATAATACAATGCCCTCCAAAATCGAGCCACCACTCCAAAATCAATCAAAGAGAGAAGGAACTTACTTGTAAGGAGTGAGGAGGCGTATGAACAAACGGGATCGACACGGTGCGGACGATAGCTTTGTAATAGCGAGGGTACTTGCAACCAACAACCGATGGTCGTATGCAGGAGGAAGAGCGAATCGAAGTAGCCGTCAAGACCGGGAAGGAATGGAAGGGTAAGAATGGAAAGAGGGAAAGAAGGAGAAGAAGAGAAAGAAAGAGAAGAGAAGAGAAGAGAGAAAGTCAATGGGGAAGGGCGAGAAGAAAATATGCTCAGCAAATTGTGTGGTAGGCAAAATAAGGAAGGAACACGTGTGGAGGAGGGAGGGAGAGAGAAGGGAAAGAGCGAATGCCACCCCAATAAACGGCAAACGCAACAGGATCAGAAAAGTGCCGATTATGGACGAGAAAGGAAGGAACACAAGAAAAAACACCCGACGAAGTGCAGAATGGGCACATTGCATTCTATATAGTACAAGTATAGGAGCTTGGAAAGCATGACCCACTGCTTGTTGGTGCGGCAAGCAGCAACGGATGGCAGCCACCGTCTGCACAGACAGCAATGGGCACACCTAGGCACACCTTCCTTCTTGGCAACCCTCTTCCAGACCATTCAAGACCATACGAGTACGGAGTATACGGAGGAGTACGGAGTACGGGGTATGCAGTTGGTTGGGCTACGCTTCCCGGACAGGGGTCTCCTGTGAAGGGGAGGGGGGCTTTTTTTCGGACGAAGACAGAAGCCGTGCGGTAAGAGCAAAGAGCACATCCCAGCTGACTTTGTGTGGGCCTGCCGCCTCCGTATTGCTAACTGCTACAGAGAGAAAGAGAGTACGGGGTAGTATTGCGACCCGAAAAAAAGCGACTCTGACAGCAGCCTGTGCCTGGCTCTCCCGATGACGATGCAAAGTTGTTTCAAACGCCGACGGGGTGTTTGTATAAATCTGAATCTTCCGCTCGTTTGTAAAGTGGGTTCGACTTTGTGCGTCTCTGGTCTCCAATCAAGCTCTGTTGATCGCTGATCGCCCGGCGCCTGGATGGGGAGCCCGCACGTCAGAAATCTAGCTGGTAGCATGGCCAGGGGTTGGCTGTCGCTTCTTCGTATCTGACGGAATAGTCGGGGTGGTCGTGGTCGTGGTCGTATTAGTTAGTTGTACGGAGTATCTTACTTCCCAACCAAATTAGATGGCTGCCTTCTGGCCCTTCTGGCCCCCCCCTGAGGCGGCTGAACCGTTAAGCTTGGCGGTAACATCAAGTATTTGCGGGCCTTTGTTAGCGCTCACAGTACGCGGCAGTACTCCCTCCCTACTCCGTACTCCCTACACTCATTTGTCCCATTTGTCAGGACTCCTGAACAGGGTAACTGCAGGGTCGATCGCTCTCTGCGAAACTGCCTGTTTGGGTGTCGCGCAGGCGCGATGGATGCAGTGATATCTTGGGATGAGACCGCTGTTGCCCGCATGAAATTCCGTCCTGTCCCGCGAACCTCTTCAGCATTTGCCAATTTCCCATCCCATACGAGCGCTCGTTCCGGTCTTTCATGCACACGGGTTGTAACTTGTGCATGCCTGGCCAAGTTCCCTCACCGAATATGCCTTGAAACGGTGTTCTAGTGCCGGACGCCCTGCCCAATCCCCACAGCCAATCAGAGGCCGCCATTGATGTCGTAACCTCCCTGAAAGCAGCCCCTTGTTTTGCTTCACCAAAATCAGTCCCTGGGCTTGGGTGTTTCAAAACATCTGCCTTCGCGGCCAACGAAGGCGGGTGGCTATGTTGGACGCTGGACGTTGGATGACCCTTCTCATCCCGTTCTCTGCCAGTAAGCGGCGCAGCCAGTCGCTTCCCAACGAAAACGGAACATCCGTACGAGAGGACGGCCAGTGGTGAAACATATTCGTTTCTTTTCTTGCCCTCGTTTCTCGTTTCTCGTTTCTCGTTTCTCCCTCACAGGGTCGGACGGAGCGGTCTGTGTGGCTCGGCGCACACACACGTCGGGCCTCCAGGAACCGTCGCCACCGGTGGCACGGCTTCTCTCCAGTCCTCTCCAGTCCTCTCCAGTCCTCGCCAGTTTCTCGCCAGTCCACGATCTGTGTCCAAAATCACGGCGCCTACCTGCGTCTTCTCTGTAGAACGGATGGCAAATCGTGCAGACGTCGGGCTTCTTCTCTTGTGCTGTCCTCGGTTTCTGCAACACGTCGCCTCGTCGACTCGTCTGCCTCATGCATAGACGAAACCCCCGCAATAGACCCAAGGACCGGTCCATCGTCCAATGTGATGCTTCCCCATTCCCATGCCGCACGAACACACACCCTGGCTAACCGGCTGTCCGTCCTATTTTTATTTTACGTTGTTTTATTGTTTAATTTTTGCTTTGTTTTACTCTTGAATACAGCACAACACGACGGCTATGCGGTGGCCAGCGCGCAAAAAAGGCATGCAAGAATCGTGGCCCCCAACACGATCGCGTGTCGTCATATGCTGGAAACTTCGGAATTGGTTGCATGTGAAAGGAGCCGGGCGGGCTCCAGATTACCGGGATGCAGGGCGAGAGAGGATACGTGGTAATATGCAGGGTGACTTTCACGTTCCATAGAGACTGATGAGGGTTTGGTCATCGACAGTCGATTCATGCCGCATCGGAGCAAGAGACCACTTCTCCTCCTCGGCGGGTCCCAGACAGGAAGGTAGATATCCTCTCTGTATGTAAAGCACGAGCCAGAAACAATCGCCAGCTGCAGTTGATCCCCGACCGATCCGTACAACCCCCAATCGCTACACAATACTCGCAAGTTCACATGCGAGTAAGATACTCCGTACGCGTCTTCACTGAAACACTAGCAAAAGAAACTAACTGGCGAGCATTCATGCAGAACAAATCATAAGATGCACAATTATCGTGTACGTTACTTGTTCCGGGAGGTACTAAGCTGTCTAATATAAGGTAAGATGTCATGTAGTGTATAATAGAAAACGCCCCTGGCGATGCTGTGACCAAAAAGAAAACAAAAAAAAGCAAAAAAGCAAAACAAGCAAAACAAGCAAAACAGACAAAAAAAGAAATGGATGTGGGAAAGGATGGCAGAAACACAACTAGTCCATTCCAGTGGACAGTTGCGTGTCCTACACAAGGGAGAAGGGGTCAAGTGCTCAGGCATAACAAAGGAAACGGAGAAGAATAGACAAAGGCAGAAAGACAGAAATACAGAAAAACAAACGACAAAACAATAACACAAAAACAAATTGCCTCCAGGAAAGTTCCCATGGCCCAACGGCGTACTCCGTAGACAGGAATCCATCGGGGATATATCCTCTTTGGGAATATCCAGCAGCTATGCAGAAGAAACAGGAAGACCAAACAAAGGAAAAGGAAGAGAACGAGAAAATGAGGAAAGGAGGAAAAGAGGAAGAGAGGGAAAAAAGAGAAAATAAAAGCCTAAAATCATTCCTCTTCTCATCAAATATACGCCACCCCTGTGATCAGCTGTTGCATGTCGGCCGCAGACACCTCGCCGCCAGCTGCACTCTCGAGCCCGCCGTAGATGTTGTTGCTGCCGCTGCCGTTGCTGTTGTTACCGGGCGCCATCGCCGATTCATCGACCGTCTCCAGCATCTCAATGCCCTCAATACCCGCGCCAAAGTCCATCACCAGCACCTTGGGATCCTGACCCGTGCTGACAATGCGCCGGTAGTCGCTCTTCGCACTCAGCACCCAGCTCTGGTGCCACTGCGGGAAATCCAACAGCTGCTGGCCCGTCTCCATATCAAACACCTTGATGTCGCGGTCATAGCTGCCGCTGACCAGACGTCCCGACACCGAGTCAATGTGCAGACTGCGCACCAAGTTCTCGTGCGCCTTCATCTCGCGTACGCATTCGCCCGTGTTGGCGTCCCAGATGCGGATCACACGGTCGTTACCGGCCGATGCCACAAAGCGCCCGTCTTCCGAAAACTGGCTGCATGCCAAGCCCTTGGTATGGCCCGTCAGCTCCCGGATGGCCCGGCCTGTCTCGAGGTTCCAAAGCTTCACGCGGAAGTCGCCTGAGCAGGACACAATGGTGTTGCCGCGCATCTGCACGGCGTTGACCGGGCCCGAGTGGCCGCGCAGCTGCTTCAGCATCGCGCCCGTCTCCCGGTCCCACACGCAGATGCTAATGTCCTTGCTGCACGTCACAATGTGCTTCTCGTCAAAGCACAAGTCCAGCACGGCCGCCGAGTGATGCCGCAGCCGCCGCACCGGCCGGTAGCCCGATTTGACCGAGTACACAATGCATGTCGAGTCCGACGACCCCGTCACCAGGATGCGGTCGTCGTATTGCAGGCACAGGATCGAGGCCGAGTGGTGCATGGGGAAGCTGACGGCCGCCGGCATGCTGCAGGAGCTGCGCGTATGGTAGGCATTGGTCACGTAGTGTGCAGGCTGGCCATCCTCGCCGATCAACAGCTTGGCATCGTGCACCACAGACGGCGGCCCAATGACCAGGCGGCATTCGAGCGTGTGCATGTCCCAGATGCGAATGGTCCGGTCACGCGAGCCCGTGATGATCTTGTTTCTGTTTTGGTTAGTAGGAGTTCAAGGACACTGCAGGACCTCTGGAACGTACTCATCGAACTGGAGGCAGTAGATGCTGTCCGAGTGACCATTGAGGTAGACCGGACGCGTTTTGCCCTCCTTCCAGCGGCGATCCAACTCTTCCTTGACACGGTAGATCTCGCGCCAGTCGCACGAAGGCCGGACAATGGGAACACCCTGGCCAGCACCCGGACGGACAGGCGCACTGGTGGCATAGGTGCCCGTCTTCTCGTGCAGAAAGGACTCGCGCCAAATGTGTTGATTCCGCAGAATGGTGTTCCACTTTCGTGAAACGCGCGCGGCCGTGGCCAGCCCGGCGGCGTCCAGCTGGGAGAGGATGATAACGGACAGCTCGACGGGTAGGTTTGCGATAAAGTCAATTTTGCTGATGCCAGACTGGCTGTCTTCGTCCGAGGACACAGCGGCGTCCATGTCACTGCCGAGGGCATGGCCATAGCCGTCAGGAGCCGTGGACGTGACGGCGATCCCGATGCCACTCTCGCGGTCGTTGCCGAACAATTCGTCGAGTTGATGCGGCCACTTGGGCTGGTGCTGGTGCTGGTGGTACTGCTGATATTGTTGGTACTGCTGGTACTGCTGGTGATGCAAGAGTTCAGTGTCGATCTGAAAAGCGGCTGCGGCCGCGGCGCGTGCAGCACCACCCGTATGCGGAGGGATGGTCGGAGGTCCAGAGCCGCTTGCAGGCGACGTGAAGCCTCCACTGGACAGCGAAGGCGAGCCCTGCGAGGACGAGGCATTGCCCGAAAAGAAAAACATCTCGCGGGAGGCGGGCATAGTTTCGAGCAGTCCTTGGTTACGACTAGAGTTGTGAAAACCATTAGATTCATTAGAGCCACTGGCAAAGCCAAGATGGACGTCGGAATCGTAGACGCGTGAATGGCGAAAGCTGGCAGCCTGGCGGAGCCGACGCCACGAGGGAAAAGCATGGGTGGTATCGAGGTGAGGATCGGCGGTGGGCTGGGGGGACGAGGGGGCGGCGGACGGGGAGCGGAAGTGCAGCCAAGCCTGTGAGTGGCTGTGCGAGGAGGGTGCAGGCGTGTGTGAAGCTGCGCGGAGTCGTTTGGGCAGAAAGTGAGAAGACGTCGAGCTGGTTGGAGCATCGGTCGTGTCGGTCGGAGCGGTGGGTGGATAGCGTCCGATCAAGTTGTGAAGAGAGACAGAGGCACGGCGAATCATGCCCTTGATGGCCTTGGTGCCATGCGAAGGTGTCGAGGTGTGTAGATGATGGGAGGAAGTTGGGAGAGCATCGCGCGTCTCATCAACAAAGACGTCATTGTTGTTATTGACAATGGTGCTGTCATTGGGCCACGGCATGGCGGCCTTGTGGGAGGAGGCATGACCACGGAAGCCACTTCGAAGGCTGGCAAAGCGAAGTTCGTCAATGCTCATGCGCCTAGTCTTTAAGGCAGCATTGCCTTCGAGATGTCGATCGGCAAAGTGGGAGAAGTTGTCGTCACCAATGACGGCCACAGATTTGGGGCGATTGCGCCACGACTGCAGGAGGCTTTTGCTCCGGGAGTGCGGGTGGCCAGCAGCAGCAGAAGAAGAAGCATGGGCATCGATATAGGCATGGGCATGAACATGGGCATCGTGGACATGTCCATGCCCATAGCCATCGCCATTGGAAGTCGCAGAAGCCATCGAAGGATTCTGGTCGGGTAGAAAGACTAGCGATCTCTGACGACGGGGAGCAGAAGCGCCGGCGACGTCGTCGTCAGAGGGGCCGGTACGGACAGGATGGAGAGGGTCCTGTGCGGCGGAAGCCCAATCGGACACGGGGTAAATGCGTCGGGTCATGTTGGACGAGGCTAGAGCGGCAGGAAAAGCGGAGGAGATATCGAGAGGGAGAGAAGGAGAGCCGGTGGAGGACGGCGGAGGGTGAGAGGAGGGGCCAAGACGAAGGACGTCGTGGGCGGAGGCGCTCTGGGGTAGGTCAGCTCGTCATGACCAAGTTCGAGGCCGATGGTGTTGATGTTGTGTCGAAGTGGGACAGTCGACAAAATGTGGGAGTTTGTTTTTTTTGGTGGCAATAATAAAAATTAAAAATTAAATGTTTTTTTTTCGGTTGTTTTGGTGACGAACTCCTGGAAGGTGCAGGCGTCGGCGCTGTTTCAGGTCCAATTACAGGCTTTTAAGCGGCCCCGGGCAGTGTCTAGTGGGGAAGTAGGGGCGATATTGAATGGATTGAACTGAGCCGAGTTGAATAAGGGAAGAAGGAAAGAAAAGAAGGGAAAAGAAACGAAAAAAAAGGGGGATTATTGGAGGAAAAGATGGGAAAATGAAGGAAGGGAAAAGGAAGGGAAAAGGAAGAAAAAAAAGAAAAGAGGTGGTTCAAAAAAAAAAAAAAAAAAAAAAAAAACCCCAAAACCTCCCCGAAAGAAAGACTGAACAAAGAGCTTAGTGTGCTGTAGCTGCACAGCGCATAATCCCCGGAAAACTAACTGTACGCTAACAGGAAATTTCCTGTACAGTAGTCAGCCTCACTCGGTGAGTCCGTTCCCCCTTTCTTGCAGTGCATGCCGTGCAGGCCAATGAGCAGACACGGCCGAGACATCGTGCCCGATATGTCTGCCGCGATGGCGCGAATGGGAATCGAAGGATCGACTGCGCACGGCATCGGCTGAAACGGCTAACGATCTGCAGTTGTTCTGAACTTCTCCACGGCATCGTCAGATACACGGAGACGGGAACGGAGCATTATGGAGTATTCATTTTCTTGCAGAGTGCTCTGTACTCCATACTCGTACGTGGCTACCAGTATTCGTCGACTCTGCACGGCCGACATATCGACAGGGGCGGCTAAGCGTTCACGAACTTGTGGCAGGGGCTCAGTGCAACATGACGCACGAGCGTTGGGGATGAGTGAAGTCAGTACGAGTACGGAACAGAGTATGGATTATTCGTATGGGTTACTCAACGGAGCAATATGGAGTACTCCGTACTCTGTACGCACGCATACGCACTCGCACGCACTCGTACGACAGAACCGCCAAGTGCTCGGAGAGTAGTGCCCGCCAGCTTTCTGACGAGTCCTTTTGCTATTTTGTCTGGGAGTTATTTCCAGTCCCACGACATCATGGGAGCTCGTATTATTGCGCTGACGTGACATTGATGCTGCCGTCCGGGCCTATCGTAATAACTGTTGACAGGCTCGGAGAAATGATGCCAATCAAACCAAAAGACTGGAACCATCCCCCTGTCGACTCATCCAGCCTCGATCTCTACCTCTACCTCTACATACACACAGTAGTACTCTATTCGCACTCGTATGCCGTATGGAAACACGGAATACTACGACGGTATTACGGAATACTTGCTCTCCACGATCCAATCAGGCAGGTCAACCCGCATCCGAGGCCGATCCCAACGCTGGATGTAGCCGTCCGCACAAGCCGCCAAAGACCAAAATGACTATTTCATGGACACCCATGGATGTTCATGGACACCCATGGCTGGCAGTCGTATCGCTCCCTCTTCCCTGCGCCTTGGCCGCTCTGACAGCCTTCTCCCGTTGCAATACTCCATACCTCGCAAATCCAATCTCCACTTGCGCCACTTCGGCTGCGGTCCTTGTGGCCTGTCTCCTCCAGGATGGACAGGTTGCTACCCGGATCAGCAACGCAACATTGCCGCCGTAGGAAAGTGTAGCATGGGTGGACGAGGACTCGTGGAGATGTACGGCCAGGGTCCGCACAGGGTTCGCGCAGCCCGTGCAGGGACTCCCAGGACGCCTGAAAGGAGAATCTGATTTTCTCTCGCTGTTCGTTTGTCTTTGCTACTCACGACTGCTCATCCACCCTGCAGGCCATGTCCACCTGCCCCTTTTGTGCATCGTATGCTTCTTCCAGAAACAAAAAGGAACAATCGTCTCTTCGCAATCAGGAAGGGATCGCTGACCGAAACAAGACGTTCGTGGGAAACTGCGGCGTATCCCTGCAAAGACAAGTTAAATACCTCCTAGCCCTGGTCGTATGAGAACGAGAGACAGAATCTCTTTGCTACAAATACGCTTCACCGCCACCAAACTTCTCCGGTCGATCTTTTCTCGTTTCTTTCCTCTCGCCTCTCGCCGCTCGCCGCTCGCCTCGCCGCTCGCCTCTCGCCGCCACCGTGCTTGTTCAAGATGGACCGCAGCCGATCCATGTCCTCCCGGGAACTCCTCCGTCCGGGCCGCGAAGACAAGCTCGATGGCTTCCGCCAGAAACTGCGCCACTTGCCATGGACCAAACGACAACGCGCTCGCCGGTTCCGCGAGAAACAGAAGATGATCAACGAGAGCTGCTACAGCTTCACCATCGGCCGTCCCGCCTCGTCTCTCACCCCTCCAAGCGACGACGATGACGCCCCCAGCCGACGACCGTCCCTTCACATCTTGTCCGCCATCGCCTCACCGCCCCCTCCGGATAACCGCCCCGACCACCGCCGCTGCCAGCCGGACCACATCGCCGACGGCATGTCCTGGCTACGGTCGCCTTCGCCTTCGCCCGCGCTGCCCGCCCAGAAACAACGCTCATCTCGTCCGTCCAGCCGCTTCATGGCCCTGCCCCAGGAGATCCGTGACATGATCTACACCCACGTCTTCTCGTCTACCCGTTTGACCATGGGCCGCCGTATCACCTGCACATCGCCCGCCATGTCGTCTGCCGCTCCCGCTCCCGCTCCCGCCACCTCCCTCTCTCCCACCAATGTCACCCACATTCGCCCGGCCCGCCACTCTCTCGCCCTCTTCTATGTCTGCCGCCAGATCCACCACGAGCTGCACGTCGACGATGCCTGGATCAGCCAGGTCCTCTTCAACTTTGAAGACATTGCCACTATGCTCGATGTTCTGTCCGGCACCAGCGGCTCCGAAGTCCCAGGCTGCCCGCCCAGTCCACTGGCCACACCCGCTGGTCGTGCCCGTGTTCGCTACGTACGTGTCCGCGAGGGCAGCCTTGCTCGCCATACGCCGCACCGCGGCTCCTGTGCCTTTTTCCTCGGTGGCCTCATGCGCCTGCTGCCTGGCCTGCGCCTCGACCGTCTCACCATCTTGCCGGCCTTGCCCTGCCGCGTCCATGGCGTGGCTTGCTGTGCCGGGTCCGGCACCGGTGGTGGGAACCGCCGCACTGCCGCCGCTGACGTCCTCGGCGAGTTGTTGCGTGCCGGCAGTGGCTGGCGTGAGCTGCGCTACCTGCACCAAGACGCGTCTCTCATCGCTGCCGACCGTCGCCGCCAGGGCTCCCTCGAGGCCATGATGGTCAATATGGGCTTCTGGGATGTCGACGGTGATGCCCTCGAGGGCCTGTTCGACGGCCCGAACCAGGGCCACAACCACAACCATGGCCACGGCTCGAACTCCGCGGCTGCATCTCCCGCATCTCCCGCAACTCCCGCAACCCCCAGCAGCCCCAGGCGCTATCTTCACCGCCTCAGCAGCTTCTTCTCACTCTACGCCGAGTCCCGCGAGCTGCGGCTGCCTGCCTGGCGTCTTGTCCTGGCCACACGGGACCTGGCCGCCGCCACCTCCAGCATCGACGGTGGCCAGTCGCCCCGGTCTCCCTCAACCATCCACGCCTACAGCGGACATGCCGGCCGTGCCACACGGCCCATGGAGACGCTGCTCGACGTGCACAAGGCCCGTCTACGCGGCGACAACTTTGTGGTGGCTGTGTGCCGCCACGGCCCTCCTGAGGACTGGGAAGAAAAGGAGGGCAGCTCCTATCTGTATCCCGACGGTGACCCGCGCACGTTTGGCTACGGCACCAGCTGGCCTGAACTACGCTCATTCCTCTACCCATGGGACTACATCCCAGTGACGCACACTCGTCGTGACAAATACAACCATCGGGATGAGTATTCTGCTGGACCACTGAATCGACATGGAGAATAGCAAGAGATTGTGTGCATGGCGTTTTGCTTTCTTTTTCTCCTTCTTTTTCTCCTTTTTTCTTTTTTCTTTTCTTTCTTTTCTCTTTCTTTTCTTTTCTTTCTTTTTGAACAACGAACAAGTAGACAACAGCCTCCAAGGGCAGGAAATGCTTAATAATAAGCGACCGGACTGGGATTATTCACGACTTACGACCTGACTCATACTGAAGTCACTGCATAATTTTGGAGATGTCAATAGCATGGAGTTTTCGTTTTATGAATAGTGACCTGTCTAGTATGGAGTTCTCCATACAAATCTAACCCCTTAGAACCCCTGCTTCTTCACCTGTGCCTTGGCAGCAGCAATCGTGGCTGCCGAGTTTGAGTCAACAAAACCACATCCCTGTTTGCCGTTTTGCAAGGCAGCCGCCTCAGCCGAACACACGCCTGCGCCTTGGCCGTTGTTGGCACAGCAGGCAGAGCTGCAGTCGTCATCCGAGACGCAGCCACCCGTGATAAATTGTGTACTGTTGCCGGAACCGACATTCTTGGCACCGGCATTGTTGGGGGTGACCAGGGCGAGGGCCGAGACGGCGACTGAAAGGGTGAGAATGGATTATTCAGGGGGGGATCTTTGGGGGGGGTGGTGCTTACGAGTCAGAACAACGGCGATGCGGACCATGTTGATAGATTGAAAAGTGCTCTGCACGAGAAGAAAAGAATGTATTAAAGTGAACGACACCGGGTCGTAGTGAAAAAAAAGTTCAGATGTCGAAAGAATAGAAGAGATGGTTGCTTGAGTCGAAATAGTTCTTCAGGCCGGACGGTCATTCCTATTTGTAGACCAGTGTCTGTCTTGACTGCCTGAATGACCATAGGGAGATCAGACGCTTGCACGGACGACATACGAGAAAAGAGACATCCCAAGAACGGAAGCATCGGCCACCGGCTCTCTTCTGTTTGATCGGCATCCGAGACCAACTCTAAGCAACAAGAAACAGGTTATTTTCAAATTCTCAAGTTCTCAAATTCTCAAAATGGCAAAATACGAGTACGGAGAAAATCAAACCAATACGAACAAAAGAAACCCGTTCATATCCTTTTTAATGGTAAATGTCGCTGCCATGAAGTGCCCGCATGTGCTTGTAGATATCCGCGGCGTTCACTATCGCCAAGCATTTCCAGCAAAAGTGCGTGCCGCATCGGCACTGCATGTGGTTGCACCCGCCTCTCTTTTCCACGGGCGCCTTGCAGTTGGGACAGTCTTGGATCCCCAGATCCTCCTTCATCTTCAGATGGGCCGCCAGTCCGCCTGATGCATCGCCCTTGTACTCGGCACATGTCTGTCCGGGATGCCCCGTGTGGCAGGCCGTGCACGTCGACGCCAGACACAGACTGCACGTGAACACGGTTGGAACCGCCATGACCGCGTCCGATGTTACGCGATAAATCTGCGTGCAGTCGGCCGTCGGACAGTAGCGGAACTCCTGTGGGCGGCGCTGCACAAACGACGCCAAGGATGCCTCAAGCAGGCCCTCAAACGTCTCAGCCAGCAGGACGCTGTGGATTTCTGCAATGGGCAGTACCCGGCGACACTGCCCATCCTGTCCGCCCACGCACCGGATGCAAAAGTCGCCCGTCGTCTTCGTCGTCTCGGCTTCGCACATGCCGACAAAGCAAGGCCCGCAGTAGGTGTGGCCGCAGGATGTGCGGACCGACTCTTCGGGGTCGCAGAAGCAGACGGGACAGGCGTCCGTGCCAAGGCTGCGTGGCAGCTTCAGAGGTTCCATCTGCCGTCGGGCCAGAATCACCTTGGCTGCGGCAAGATCATCGTCCGACCCTCGGACTGTAATACGCATGGCTGCCTCGTCAAACTTGATCTTGCCGCGGCCCAGCTCGGCCTTGAGCACGTCAATACCGCCATGCAGCGCCCAGGAAAGATCCCTCTCGGTGTTGAGATAAATGGTGCGGTTCTTCAAGGTGTCCTCGATGAGCTGGTACAGTGCCTGCGTGGCCCGCTCGTTGTTCTTCTTGTCTCCATAGACGCGGAAATGTGATGCCCGTACCTCGCGCGTGATGACGACGTTGTGGGTCATCTCGATGCCCCGGAGCTTCCGGAGCGTGTCCCTGTCGATCTTGAGGTCGTTGTACCACAGCACCTTTCCTTCCCAGATCACCACGTCGCCACCCACGATACCTTCCATGCGCTTTCGGACATCGGCCACAACTTTGGGGTCGGTACCCTCCAGCTTCAGAACACGATACGATCCCCCACGGTCTGGAAAAGCAAAGCAATTGACATTAAGGCGGTCCCAGCCGGCCTTTTCCTTGTTGATACGTCCCTCGACTGCTTTGAATACGCGTGTCGACACTTTGAACCGGACAGTCGAGAGGGACTCCACAAACAGCTTTTCCGTGGAGCAAAACGGCAACATCTTTTCATTCAGTGCTGCCACAGCACTGCACACGTGCTGTGCATCAACAAATGTGGCAAAAGCATGGATCCGTCTGCCCTTCCCGCTCGGCATATCCCATCGTTCCAGCGGGCCGAACGCCTCCAGCATCGACCGAATCAAGATGCTGTCCATTTCTACATCGGACACATAGTTTGGCTCGCCAATCTCGATGCGGGTAGGTCGGTCGGCGACAGAATGGATAGCTCTGGTAATTTCGGCCTCCTGAATGGTCTCTGACAGACCAGATAGCGTGATCTTCCAGCTGTTGGGCTGTCCATTTCCAGGAATCTTGACCGGCTGATTACTGGCCGTGACTTTGGATGGACCGATCTTGTACTGGCCACGCCTGAAGTTGCCAGACACGCGAAGAGCAACGGGGCGACTGGCAAACACAAGGGAAGCCGTTCGCTTGGGCTTAAACCATGAACAGCGGACTTGTCTGTTGTCCACCTGTCGAAAGATATTTCCGTGAGAATTTGTAACAGGGGCAGAGGATACTTGCAGGTTGGGCGGATTGACGAGGGTGCGCAGCTTTCGGCAGGCCCCCTTGGAAAAGTCCGGGTCTTTTTTCTTGATGGTAGCAACAAAATTACCGTTTATCTTTCCGATCGGTGGTCGACTCAGGTGGATATCGCTTTGCGAGACTGGGATCCCGACTTTCAATAGCAAGCTTGCCACGGATTGAAGAGTGCTGCCGACAGGAAGGTTGCCGATCCGTATGGCCGAGAAGTCTGTAGGAAAGGAGATGTCCGTAATGGCTGCCCCGTCGCCGAATTGTACCCAAGCATCGCCGAGATCTCGGACCCATGTCTCAGTCAACGTTTCGTGGTCCTGTTTAAACGGTCAGCAATACTGCCTTTATTACCAAAGAGGATTGAAAGGCGTACAATCGAGTTGTCCGAGTGAAACGGGTTCTCTGGCCGGACTTCTGCTGCATGGACTGGGTCGTGTGAGAATCTGCAGGCGGCACCTCTCCGGCACTTTCCCTGCTGAAAATCCCAACATGGCTTCTTCAATTGCTGTGTCGGTCGCGGTAGTGGATTTACTAATCCCTCATGTCTGTATCGACAAGCAGCTCCCCATGTGCAGTGGCCGCGTAAATAATGCACACATATTTCAGGTTGAGGTCTTGGCCGAACAACAGGTGGTTGAACAACAGGTGGTTGAACAACGGGCGGTCGAACAACGGGTGGTCGAGAAACGGGTGGTTGAGCAACGGGTCTCCGAACGACGGGTGGTTGAACAGCGGGTGGTTGAGCAACGGGTCTCCGACCGACGGACGGTTGAACAAAGGGTTGTTGAGCAGCGGGTGGTCGAACGACGGGGTTTCGAACGACGGGAGTTCTGAGTTCATAACGGTCATAATATTCACGACGGTAATAGTCCCAGTTTTGTAGCGGCGGCAGCGGCGGCGGCGGCGGTTCTGGACGACCAAAAATATTGCCCATATTGACTAGTGGCGATGTTGACGATGGTGAAGGTGGTAAATAGTCAACCAGTCTATTTAGAGAAGGGTGCAAACGGAAATGCAAAAGAATGATCGAAGGAATTAGGCGACGGCTGAAAAGCAGGATTAAATATTGGGCAGTAGACAGGTTGGTGTGCCTAGTGAGATCTCAACATGGAAGATGCGAAACAAGAGCGGTAAAGTATTGGTTGTCAGTACTTGTACATCCATCCAAACGTGCCTATAAATAATCTTGCCGTGGGAAGCCTGAAAAGACCCCTCATTGCTGTCTCACATGCATATTCAAGGAATAGCCAATCTGAGAGACCCCCGCCCCCAGATGTGCATATTTCTCGATGCCTGTTTTTTCAGACAACATTGATATTATTTTGCTGTGAGTTGCGAACACATTAAAGAGTTCAAAAAGTGGTGTCCTCCACTTTGGGTGAATATCCATTGCCTAACGTGTGTCGATCTTTCGAGAAAAAGTGAAATACGGGCGACAGAAATTTAAGGTTATCTTCGCAGTTTAATTTCAAGAACATAATCTAAATGTAAACCATACTAAACATTGTCCAGCCTTGCTCCCCAACTATTTTGGCACTTAAGCTTCATGCTCCATATCTGGCGGCGGCGGTGTAATAACAAATTGGTTAAACTGGATGTTCACATCCGCCATCAGCGTCTTGGGATAGGTGTTGCCAATGATCGGCATAAAGTTGAACGGCTTTGTGGTCATGCCGTTTTGACACCGCACAACACTAAGCTCCGTATCTGCTGGCTTATAGCGCAAATAGAACACCGTCAGATGTCCGTCCTCCTCTGTTTGGGCCAGACAGGGGCCCCGCCGGATGAGGGACGTATTGTCATCCAACCGGTATTTGGCCATGCAGAGGTCGTGCATCGTAGGTGACACCTTGGAACAGGTCCGCCAGGTGGCATAGTCGGTAAAGTCTAGAATGTGGTCGTGCATCTCCAAGGGCAGCGGGCCATTTGTCGAGGCTGCCGGGATGTTGCGGCGCGCTGCTGTATCAAAGAAGTGGACCATTGCCGCAATGCCAGGATATTGTTGACACAACTCGGTCTTGGTTCGTTTGTAGGCAACCTCTTCCATGTCTTCATGGGGGAGGATAAACTGTTTGCCGTTGGGCCTCATGACCGGGCGCTCGCGTGGATGCGAGCTGAAGCAGTAGCTCTCATGCAAAGGCGACAGCGGCAGGGTCCGGGCGATGCGGAGGGCAGGCTCCTTGGCGCCCTTCGGCCAGGAAACCTCGGCAAAGGCCACCTCGAAGAGCGAGATGACCATTATCTGGAACGGGGGACAAGTTTCCTGGTCCTTCTGTTCTCTATACTCTTTTTCTTTCAGGCCCCATTCCATGGCTTCCGTAATAGACAGGCCGTCGACGACAAGCGTCAGGCTGACCAACACGTCTCTTATCCAGTACTTGGATGCAGGAGGCGACGCGCCCGGGGGCTGGCCCTGCCGGTGGGACATGCTGCCGAAATCCAACAGCGGAGCCTTGTCAAAGGCCCAGTGCTTGTCAAACCAGCCGGGCGACGGACGGAGGTGAGGAACATTGCCGATGGCGCTTGGATGGGCGCGCGGGTCGTAGGGCATGGGGGGAAACGAGTGGAAACTCAATGTATCTGAGGCCACAGAGACAATAGCAAAGATCAACTCGCGAAAGGGAAAGTCTTCCGGCTGCCACTGGCGGCCAAAACGAACAATGGTGTCGCTGTAGATGGCTATCACTTCCGAGGCAATGCTCGCAAGAAGCACCTTGTGCGGCTCGTTCAGTTTCTTGAACGCTGTGCAGTAGCGGACATTACTGGTGCCGAGATCCCGGCTCTTCTCGGGTAACTTGATGTCCAGGGAGGCGACGCATTCCTCTGGGCAGACTTGGGGATCTATCGTGTGCACGCCCTGGTAAATGCTCTGTCTGATGGATTGTAACCAGAGCATGTCCTTGCGTGGAAGGCTATTGAGCTTCCAGTGAACAGTGTTGTTCATTGTCAAGACCTCGGCGTCGAGATCAACCACAAAGCAGTTGGTTGCCCAGTGACAATTCAGTCGTGGAAGTGCCGTTGGCAGTATGACATAACTTCCCAATAGATGCCATGCCACTGGACTTCCATAGCACATTTCGTTGACATACATTTCGTACGCATTTTCTTTGGAAGTAAAGCTGATACGCATCGACCCGAGCCATTCTTAAAGAACACAGGATGTTAGTCTCTCGTAGTTTTTGATTTTTTTTTATAGTCACCACCTACCTTTATACTGTTGTGGGTCAGAAGGAATACACTCCACGAGTTGTTGACCTAAGCCCCGGTAGTTACCACCACGTGTGTAGCACTCTACGTAGTAGCGGCCGTTATGGCGCACCACGTCAAGGGCGCATTGGGCCATTGTGGCATGTGGTGATGACGAGCTGTTAAAGAGCGAAAGAGACTAAAAACTGTAAAACAGAATAGAAGAAAACGACAGAAAATGGAAGACAAGATAGAAGAAAAAAGACAGAAAACGAAAAACTGGGACACGGGAACGATAAATATATGTCGATAATGGACGTGGATGTTGGATCTACGGATGTTGGACATCAGCCGAAGTATGACGTTCAACGAGAACACTCCGGAATACAACCAACTACCAACACTACTAGTACAGTATCAACAGCCGGCTCACCATCCATAATTATGGTTAATTAAAGTTGGTCCAAAATCTAGGTATTATTAAGCAAAGATGGTAGGATGACGTATAAAACGGTATGAGATTCTGTTTCTATTACATCAGCCCAGAACTGTATCCCTTGAAACACGCGTGTCCTTTTGTTAAATTGCAGGTCGCACCGTCGGTGGAAATCGAGGCAAAGGCGGGTTGAGGACATAGTTGTCGGCAATCTTGATATCTGCCGCCGTGAACCGCCGAGTCTTGGCCTGCGCCAACATGCGCGCTCTCGCCTGCTCTCGCGCGGCAGCGGCAGCCATAGCTGCTTGGTTTGCCGCCAGAGTGGCCTGCTCTTCAGGCGTCAGACGTCGAGAACGTCCTTGGCCACTGTGGCGACTTCGACTGATTCTAGAACTCCGGCCTTGCCTCGTAGAAGCCGAGACTTCGGTCGAAGACAACGTATCCGACTCGTCTGATTCGTTCGTAGTGGTTTGATCATAATATAGATGGCCGGTGGCGTTCGATGGGTTGTTGCGCCGGTGTTTCTTCTTGTGTATAATACAGGCCAATGTCACTAGGACGATGGTGACAAAGGCGACGACGCCCCCGAGAATACCTCCTATATCGGCCTGAGTCAGACCAGTATTGTCGTCGTCCCTGGCAAGCACGACCGAGAAAGTCTGCGACGGAGTTGCCGTGGACGTGGTGGCGATCGTAGTAAGTGCTTGCGGCGCCATCGCGGCAGGTGGGGAAGGTGCGATGGAGTATGATGGCCCAGTGAAGTCAAGATACACAAATCAAAGCCTTGAGGACCTTTCTTCTTTTTGTGGCGAGACGGGTCAATGTTTTTTTTTAGCAAATGAAACGTGCAGAACAAGGGAGAAACAAAAAGTCGGGCGGCAAGGATCCTCTCTCTCACTCTTCTGTGACGCGGGCTTGCAGGAAGTATGTCGCACTGGGTGCCTACACAGAACGTGAGAAACAAGAGAAGGCGACTTTAAGGGAATGGGGAAGGTGCCATTTTTTCTTCGTCACAATTGTAGCAAACAGAAAGAGCTGCTGTGCCTAATGACATTTATTCTATTTCAGTTGCGGAACTCGTGCTTTAAGGAAACGAGGGGTTCTTCCGGGAAAGAAGACGGGAAGGCGGGAAGGAGGGAAGGAGGGAAGGAGGCAGGCATACCACCCCATGTACGGAGGAGTACTGTGTAGCAATAGAGGCGTGCGTCCGTGCGAAGCAGGCAGGCGGCCCGGCCTGTTAGAGCCAAGCAGGATGGCCCTATCACGTCGTTTCGGCAGCACGCAGCTGCCCCCGCACACCCTTTTCTGGACAGGACCTTACAGTGCCCGAGAGATCCTACGAGCACGAATAACTCCATTTTCAAGTTTGAGTTCAACTTCCATCTTTTGTCCGCGTGATCCACTTGTGTCAGGCACACACCCTCACGGGAGAGCGAGCCAACCAGATGTCGTGCATTGTATGCCGCCCAATAATGTATCGTATCATCTGACGAAATGGAG